>OU015742.1:152490689-152550172 GCA_907169655.1 Acomys percivali
ATCTATCTATCTATCTATCTATCTATCTATCTATCTATCTATCTATCATCTATCTGACTATATTTTAACATATAATTTAATGGTTATGTATTTTGCAAAGCTTACTTCTATTGACAGTGCACTCACAGTGCCTTTTCACTTTAGATACAGATCCTTTTTTTGAACAGCTACATTAAAATTATTTTACATATTAAGATAGTTCATTCTTATTATAGTAGAGAATGCAAATTTGCTTTTCTGAAGAGCTAGGAAGTTTTATTGTGATTGTTAAGAAGATGAAAACATAGTCCTTGAATCTCATAGCCCTGTTTTTCTGTTCAGTAACAATATACACGCTTAAAATATAGTTTATAAATACACACATATAGGACTCCTGACTGGGTAATATGGAAAAATAAAAGTTGTGCCACAAGAAAATACTGGGTTTTTGTCCTCTGAAATTGAAAATCACTCCACAAATTTATTTTTAAACATACACACACACTTTGTGCTATGTCCAAGCCTGTGCTCTTACATAAACAATACACTCACTCAATAATCATAGTTTTTAGATCATAAAATATTGAAAAATCAAATCCAGACTTAAAAAGTTGTAACAGTCTGTTCTGTAAATATAGTTCTGACTGTCATTGTGATACCACCAGAGATGCATCAGGTTACTAGGGTTTACTTACTCTTTTCAGGCCCAAGGCAATTTCTATTTTAAAGTTTTGATGAACAGTTTATGCTAAGGAAGGTAAATTAGATATGTAAAACACATCATATCTGTTTTAGGAATATTCATGTGCTCCTTTCATAAAGCACTTGCCATTTTTGCAAGGAGTCCATTTGACATCATGGTGTGTCCGAGAGGTTGTTGACTTTCATGTAAAACTGCAACAGTGGATAGTCAGAGAATTAAAGATCTGTTTATGATAACTAAGCTTTTACAAGCTATGTTCTGTATAATATGTGCACTTGGTTATGCTGATGGTCTTCAGTGGCAATATTGTCAATAATTGTACTGATTTCTTCTCTTTAATTCAGCCTACAATATTTAAATTGCTACCACAACCTATGTTACAAACAGATTCTTTTCACTGAGAAATATTCTTCAAATTATGTTACTTAGGGGATCATGATCCAGTGTTTAAAGTAGAATATTTTTCAGTACACAATCTCTTTCCTACTGTGTTTTTTAAAGTGCTTTGAAAACTGTAGACTATGGGTTTGTCAATAGACTTGGGTCTGCTAAGAAAATATGTACTCTGCTTTGACTCAATAAACTCATACTTAGTATGGTTCAGCTTCTTCATATTTACTCTTGCCCATATTAGAAAACAATTAGCTTACTAAACAAATTTGAGTATTTGGTAGCGGTGGGGTGAGGGTGATCCTCTCTGAATCGTTCTCATTTGAGTAAGAATTATAGGGTATTTGATAACCATGTTTAAAAATGGAGATATCCAAATATTATTGTAAACACCCAATGATTTGTTTTACCTACAATATAAGTATTTTACTTGGTTGGCTTACATAGTAGCTAATAATATTTGTTAATGTAATTTAACTGCTGTGAACCTTTACTGAACAAATATTGAAATTTATTCAAGTCAAAGAAAGAATCTCTAATGACTTTTGTTAAAGCTTCTATTTAATAGTTAAGGAGAAAAGTTTGTATGACATACGAGATGCAATTAACAGTAGATTTTACATTTAATAAAAAGAAAGAAGCATGCGTATTTGCTTTATTCATTCCATCATAATTTGCATTAGAGCTGTGGGTGTTTAATGAGCAAATTCCAACTAAAATGCTATATTGATTTTTTAGTGAACTTTGTAATAGCCATCTACCTTGGAAAAGCTTAGTGTTTACAATTAAGTTTTCTTTACTGAAAATATTTGAGTGTTGCATATTGATTCTTTGAAAGTACAGAATTCTAGAAAGAATTAGATGGTTTATAGACTCTCAAATTCACATATAATCTAATAGGTGTTTTGAAATCACAATTTAGTAATATCTTAATTTTGAATACATTTCTTATTAATCACAATACCAGATTTAAGTTTTAAAAATTCTATTTGTATTAGTGTTTTGCCTCTGTTTATTTTGTGTACCATGTCTGTGCTGGACCTTTCAGAGGCCAGAGTTCTAGGTCATCCTAAACCACCTGATGTAGATGCTGGGAACCAAACTGTGGTCCCCTGAAAGAAAAGAAAATGCTGTTGACTGCTGAACCTCTCTAGTCACATAACCAGAATGTGAATGTAGCATGTATGTATGTGTTTGGAGCATTTTAAATTCAACATTTAAATGTCTACATGTTAATCTTGAGGTACGCATATAGATTTTGGATTTTAGATAATCTTATAAAATTAAGCCTAGTTTTGCTAACCATATAGCACCAAATAAGCATTTTTAGTTATAATCATAAAAATGAGTAGACACTCTTATTCCTTTTATCAGGTACCATCTTATGTAAAATGAAGTACAGCATGCAATTCATGCGCTATCTGTGTTGTTAGCTCATATAGGGGAATATGAGTTCAAGTCCAGCTTGAGATATAGAAATGTCGTGTTTGATAAATAAATTTAATAACAAATCTGGTCACACTTTATAGAAGCAGTAAGAAATCTGTTGGCATTTAAGATATAACCAGTAGTTTTATATTGTATACAAAAATTTCCCACAATATTCAGCATAATATATATGTGTGTTAATTTGCAGTTTCATCACTATTTTACATCCTATTTGGCTTACATACAAGTAGTTTATAATTTAAAATTTTGGAATAGCATGGTATTTTGTACGAACTGTGTCATCATGATAATACTGCTTGCAATGAGCTTTTAATAAGTTTTCTGTTTGCATCTATTTCTTATTTTGCTGCTCCTGTAAGATACTGAAAAAGAGGAATTTAAAATTTTGTTTTTATATATAAATTGTCAATCAAAATCACAGTTAAATTTTTTATTTGCTTATATTATGTGTATGACTGTTTTTGCTTTGTGCACAAAGAGGTCAGAAATAGTCATTGGATCCCCTAGAAATGGAATTTTAGATGATAGTGAGACACTATGTAGATACTTGCAACCAAATCTAGGTCCTCTGCAATTGCACCAAGTGCTCTTAACTCCTGAGCCATCCCAAAATCACTGTTTTTTTTTGTTTTTTTGTTTTTTTCTGATACAGGGTTTCTGTGTGTGTAGCCTTGGCTGTCCTGGACTTACTTTGTAGATCAAGCTGTCCTCAAACTCACAGAGATCCATCTGCCTCTGCCTGCCCATGTGCTGGGACTACAGATGTGCACTACTGAGCCCAGCCCTAAATCACATTTTAATATACTTTGAAGTTAAGTCTTATTTTGAGTATGTCAGTTAAGTGTTTTGACTAAACTAGTGGATTAAAATTGTTATTTGTTTAGGATCCTCTTGACTCTTATTTGATCAAGAATTTTTTGTCTAATTTGAAAGCAATCAAGTGGTTTTATTACTTTTCTTTTATATACTTGCACTATGACTAAGATAATTCCAGATGTTTAAAAAAAAGTTGATGAACTTTAGGAAAGTGATAATTAACAGAACATATTGATCATGTACCATGCTGCTACTATACTATATATGACCGTGTTTTATATTTCTAAGCTATTAAGTGTCATGGTTATGGGAAGACATTAGTTTTAGAAGGAAAATAAATATCTTGGGGTACTACTTTCTAGATAAAAGTTTCTGTCAAATTTGCAAATTGATTCATGGTTGTAGAATAGTCTAGATAACGCTAGCTACACAACAGGAGGAAATGGAAGAGCTTAGGTGATGATGCAAGATTTCCCTCTAACACAGTGGTCCTCAACCTCCCTAATCCTACGACCCTTTAATACAGTTCCTTATGTTGTAGTGACACCTATCCATAAAATTATTTCATTGCTACTTCATAGCTATAATTTTACTACTGTTATGAATTATAATGTAAATATCTGATATGCTGGGTATCTGATATGGACTCTCAAAGGAGTTAAGAAACACTGCTCTAGTGCATGTGTTAATTATTGTGATGTGCTTTGTAGGCAGTAGTTTGGTTTGATTTTTCAGCTGGGGTTTTATATGCTGTTTTCACATTTATTTTCAGGCAAAATATTTCTGATTTATCTCATTATATTTTCCTTGACATAATAGCTGATTTATTACCTAAAGTTTAAGATTACCTGTCACCTTTTAGTTTTTTATTCCTATATTTATTTAAAGGTGTGTGTGTGTGTGTGTGTGTGTGTGTGTGTGTGTGTGTGTGTGTGTCCAGGTATCAGAGGGCCAGAAAAGTGCACTAGATCCCAGGAGCTGGAGTAATGGCAGCTGTGACCTGGCCAGCATGAATGTTGGGAATCCTGACTGTTAACTTGAGTACATTTGTACTCAACTAAAACTCACGCCTTTAACCCCAGCACTCAGGAGGCAGAGGCAGGTGGATCTCTGTGGGTTCAAGGCCAGACTGGTCTACAAAGTGAGTCCAATACCGCTAGGGCTACTACACAAAGAAACTCTGTCTTGAAAAACAAAAACAAAACAAAACAAAAAAAAAAAAAAAAGGAGAAAAGAAAAGAAACGAAAAGAAAGAAAAGAAAGGACTGCCAGGACCCCTGAAGAAGGATCTTGATAATATACATAAAAGTTTTACTGTTATATTTTTTCTCTCATCTTTCCCAGAGGGAATAATGGCCCATTGTAAGGGTAATGATACACTGGGAGAAAGAAAAAACTCAGACTTTCCTGGGTCTATGAATGGGTTTTTAATTGATATTAAATCTAATAGAACCTGAGAAGCACTAGGCCCTCTGGTTATAGTAGGAGATTATGAAAGTCAGGGGATTAGTACAGTCCAGTGGGTCCCAGAACTCATTCTGTGATTTTCCTTCCAAATCCAGAGTGTATAGTTCGGATTTATATACTTAAAAGTTGGCAGAATTCTTACATGTTCCCTGACCTGGAGAGTAAAGACTTTATGGTTGAGAAGCCCATTGAAAATAGTGATCCAAAACTGTCATTGCATCTCTAGAGGAATGGGAGGTGCTTCCTACCACATCTCCCTTTAAGCCTATCTGGACTGTGTAGAAAACAAATGGATCGTGCAGAATGACAGTTTTCTATTGAAAAGTCATTCAAGTAGTGAATCCAATTGCAGTTACTGTACCAGACATTGTGTCCCTACTTAATTAGATCAACACATCTGGTTAGTGGGTATATAGCTATTGATCTAACAAGTGCCTGTATCTTGGTTCATAAGGACCACCAGAAGCAATTTGCTCTTAGTTGGCAAGCCCAGCAGTCTATCTTTACAGTTGCCCTTCAAGAGTATATTTAACTCTGCAGCCCATGTCATAACCTAGTTTGAAGGGATTTGATCATTTGGTCTCTTTGAAATAATATCACACTCATCTACTATAATGAGGACATTATGGTCATTGGACCAAGTGAGCAGGTAATAGCAACCACTTTGGACTTGATAATGCTTATGTGCATCAGAGGATGGGAAATGAATCCATCCAAAATTCAAAGGCCTTTGACCGCATTCAAATTTGTAGGAGTCCAGTGATGTAGGCCATGTCTTCCAAGGGAAAGGTAAGTTATAGCACCTGGCTTCTCCCACCCAAGAAAGAAGAACAATGTTAGTGTTCCTGTTTGTATTCTAGAAACAGCGCATTCCTCGCTTGAGTATGTTACTCCAACCCATATACCAGTGATTTAGAAAGCTGCTAGCTTTGAACAGGGCCTCTATAGGAAAAGGTTCTTCAGCATGTCCAGACTGCTGTGTAGGCTGTTTTACCATTTGGACCATATGATCCAGCAGACTTATTGGTACTTGAGATGTCAGTGGCAGATTGGAATGTTATCTGGAATCTTAGTCAGGCCCATAGATGTGAATCACAGAAGGGACTTTGGGGATTTTGGAGTAACAACCTAACTATCATATGCAGACAACTGTCCCCCTTTTGAGAGACAGCTCTTGGTCTGCTATTATATCTTAATGGAAAATAAACATTTGACAGTGGCTTACCAGGTTACCATGTGACCTGAGGATTTCACCCTGATGTGGATGTTATTAGGCTCATCAAGCGATAAGACATAGGACATGTATAGGAGCAATCCATAGGGTCTGATTTACTGTGTGCAGGCACTGCTCAGAAGTGTACTGCTACAGCATTACAACCCCTTTCTAGGACACAAGTTCAGGTAGTACCTCTGGTTGAACATTTTGTTTGGAAATAGAAATGGCCTGATGTGCAGTTGTTCACTGATTGGTGGAGTGTAGTCAGTGGATTGGCTGGATGGTCAGGGACTTGTAAAGCACACAATGATGAAAAATGGTGAGAAAGATTATCTGGTGAAGTCTGGACAGATCTGTCCAAATGGGCAAAGGATATAAAGACCTTTGTGCCCATGTAAAGGCTTATTGAAAAGGGACTTCAGCTGAGGAGTTCAGTAATAAAGTAGACAAAATGACCCATTTGGGAGACAGTCTGCCCCTTTTCCCAGCCACCCCTGTCATTGCCTCTTTGGCCCAGGAATACAGTGGCTATGGTGGCAGAGGTGGACGGACTGAATGAACTTTGCAACATGGATTTCCACTCACCAGTGCTGACCTGGCTGCAGCTGCTGCTGATTACTAGATCTAGCAACTGCAGAGATCAACCCTGAGGCCCTGATATAGGACCATTCCCCGAAGTGACCAGTCAGCAGCCTGGTGACAAGGTTTCTACATTGGGCCCTTGCTTTTGTGGAACTTTTCACTAGAAAAATTACTTACTCTGTTATTCATTTGTCATTTTGGGGTGTAATTTTTCTGCCCAAAGTACTACCTATTGACTTACAGAAGCCTCAGTACTTCACACAGCATTACCTCTACCCAGGGATCTTACTTCACAGCCAAAGGGGGAAACAGCAGGCCTAAGGTCATGGAACTCACTGGTCTCACCATGGTCCGCACCATGAAGCAGGTGGCAAGTTAGAACCATGGAATGGCCCGTTTGAAGAAAGTTAGCGTCAATTAAGTGACAGCAGCCTAGAGAACTGGCCTAGGATTCTTCACAAACTGAATCATAGCATAAAAAATATGTGCAGGTTCAACCTACGTTCATAATGTAGTGCAGTTTCTCCCATAGCCAGGATCAAGGGGCATGCAAGGGAGTAGTTCCACTCACAGTTACCCCTCGTAACCCACCAGGAAGATGTTTGCTTTCTGTTCTCATCACCTTAAGTTGTGCTGGCCTAGAAGTTTGAATCTAATAACAAGAATTTAAGATCTGAAGATCTATCCTAAATCTGAGCCATGCCTTTTTGGTGGAAGCTCTTTGCTTTTGTCTGCTTTCCCTCATGCTTGCTGGCAAGTTTCTCTATCCTGCTGCTGTAGCATTCCTTGAGGATATTTGAGCCTACTTCTTGAGAATTCCAACTTCTACTGAAGACCACTAAGACATCCCGCTGTATGGACTGACTTTCATCAGGAGACACTCAGTTTTCTTAGTGTGTTACGTTTGCTTTCACTGATAATCCCAAAAGTCTTCAAGTTTTTGCTTTCTGCCACAGAACTATTTAATGTATCTCAGGTTTTATTACATTCACTGACAGTTACCATTTCTGTGGTTTTTCTATTATTTTTAATACTTTCCTCTTTTTACCATTTTTTTCATCTGTTTGAAGATTTTCTTTCCCATTTCCTTTTAGTTGCATTTACTGTCTGTGGATTCACGCTTTCAAGTGTCTTTTTATTTTGACCTCATTAATAGAGGTCATGTTTAGGCAGCCATATGGGGACATTTTAGGGGTGTAATTTCTGGTATTACCAGTAGCTACAATCTCACAGCAAACACCGCATTCTTCTGGCTCTTACAGTCTTTCTGTGCCTCCTCCGCTGTGTTCCCAGAGCCTTAGATGCAGAGTTTGTTTTGTAGTTGTGTCAGTTGAGAATGTGATCCACATCTTTTCATTTTGATTGGTTGTGGTTGTTTGTATTGCTATCCGTAGCAGAGTGTTTTGATGAGGCTGAGGATCACACTGATCTCTGGGTGTAAGGACAGATGTTTGACAGTTGTCATATGCTATAGACATATTCATATAATTATAGCATTTCTGAGCCTCATTTTTTAACAAACTACTTTTTAAAAACTATATCTTGTAGCCTTTTCTCCTTTTACACATGCCAACTATGTTCATTTCACAGTAGTCATTAAAAAATGCTTTTACAAGTCATTGGTAGAGGTTTAGTTAGATAAAAAAAAATACCTTTAGAATAGTAGAATACTTTTGCTTTTATTTGTGTGTTTCTCCTTTATTTCTTAATTGGTTATAAGTTCTCTTGTTTTGTAGCTTTGGTTGAAGAAGTGTATTTTGCACAGCGAGAACGTGATGAAGCTGTTATGTGCAGACTGCAGTCAGCCCTTGAGGAGAGAGATGAAGCAGTTGCACGTGTGAAGCACATGGAAATGTCACTAAAAATGTGGGTATACGTTTAAAATTGTGTGTGATATCAGGGACGTTATAAAGTATATAGATTTATGTGGTGGCTATATAGTCACATGTGTTAGTGATTCTTGTCATAACATAAAGACAATTCAAATCCCTATGATAGTTTTCTTTTTTTAATTCTCGCATTTATTATTAATTTATTCAGATTACATCTCAATTGTTATCCCATCACTTGTATCCTCCCGTTCCTCCCTCCCTCCTGCTTTCCCCTTACTCCCCTCCCCTAGGTCTATGACCAAGGGGGACCTCCTCCCCCACTATATGATCATAGGCTATCAAATCTCACCTTGGTAGCCTGCTTATTCTTTCTCTGAGTGCCACCAGGGTTCCCCACCAAGGGGAAGGTAGTTTTCTAAATATTAGGCATCCTCTGGTTTTTCTGACAGGAGTGATAATCAAATTTTTAGAACTCGTTTTGCCAGTACGGTTACTTCTTTAGAGTTCTGTTGTCACTGTTCTTTCTCAACCTTCTCATGTGACTCTTCTCATGTCTTCCCCTTGGTTTCGAGCTTTTTGTTTGATTGTTTTTTAATATTTGTGCACCATGCTTAGGGGTGGGAGCTCATGTCGGCTTCCCCTCTCAGCACTGGGACCCTGTTTGTCTTGAGCCTGTGGATTCTGCAAAGTCTCTGTGAGTTCATATGTGTGTTAGTTCTGTCATGTCTGCACACCATTAGCAGTATTTTAAGTGTTAATGATAAAATACAACAGAATGTAAGAGGCTGAATTTTTGGTAACTTGCTTGAGTCTGTTAGGTAAGTAAGACCATATTTAGGAATTCTAGAAGTACCTTCAAATTTTAATGTCTAATACAATTTCTTATTATTTTAAAATATTTACAAAATTTTATTAATTTATTTAATTGTGTTGAGGTGGGACGGGTGGTGGGAGGTACAGAATAGGTATGGTTCACAATATATGTATTGTGGTCGTGATAGTCTTTGGAACTTAAATGTCTCCTCCCAAAGACCCATGTGTTAAAAGATTGGTTTCCATCCTGTGGCTGTATGGAGAGGTGATGAAACCTTTCAGAACTATGATGACCAGAAAGGTAGGTCACTTGAGGATATTCCACCAAAGGGAACATTGGGACCCCAATCCCTTCCTCTTTCTGCCTTTGCTTCCTTGTTACCACAAGGTCAGCTGTCTCCACCTCTGCATGCTCCTTGTCATGGGCTACCTCACTGGAGCCCAAAAGCAACAAGGCCAAAAATAAACCCTGGCCTCTTATAAACTGATTGTCTTGTCTGAAATATTTAATCACAGTGTCGTAAGCTGAAGAATAGCCTGAATGGTACACTCTGCCCTTTTAGTTGCTGGTAAATACCCCCCAGTATTGTATATCTTGGCTATTGTGGTAGCTCCACAGTAAGCAAGGGGATGTAGTTATTTTTGATATATTGATTATGTTTTTGTATATATACTCAAAAGTAGATACTTGGATAGTATAGTAGTTCTTTTTTTTTTTTTTTTTTTTTTTTTTTTTTAGGTTCTTCATTACTGTTCTGTATAATTGATACATCAGTTTATGTTCCTACCAATAGTATATGAGCTCATGTTTTCCTGCATTTTCCCTTGCAATTTTTTCCATTTTTGATTGGGATAAGCGGTCTCATGGAGGGTCCGTTTATATTCTCTACTAGTAAAGCTTAGCAGCTTTTCATAGACTCATTCACCATTTTAACCAATAAGAAACCTTATTTGAAACACTGTCTCCTTGTTTATCTGTTTAGATATAAACCCAGTTATCTACAAGGATAAGTGCTTTGTGATGTGTTAGTTTACCTACAATATTAATTTTATTAAACTCTTGTTATTTGCTAGAGGAAGTATCATGTAGAAGTAAGAGCAATGACCCTGGTTCCAGTGAATTGTCCTCAAAGCTTAGATTTGTCGCCTCCTAGCTGATTACCTGTGATATGACAAATTACCCAGGGTTTCTGGGACTCGGTTACTTATCCTTTATATAGATAAAATTGGGCCTACATAATACAAGTTGTTACTTGTTACAGAAGTAGTTCACAGAAGATAAATATTCTCATTTCATAAGGGAGGATTAGGGGAATGGCAGAGTAGACTGGAAAAAGCAAGACTTATACCCAATAGTGCAAACATTAAATTTTGCAGCTCTGCATTTGGCACCTGTGGCATTTGGTCTCAGGATATGGATTCTCATGGGCTTCAGTTGATCTGTCCTTATGATTATCTTAGCTACTTTACTAATTGCTATGAAGGAAATGCCTGGAAAACGCAACTTAAAAATGGACAGCTTTATTTGATCTTGCAATTTGATCGGAGGCAGTCTATCATGGTGGCGCAAGTGTGGTAAGAGAGAAAGGCAGATGGTCACATGACATTGGCAGTGAGCCAATAGAGAAAGTTAAATGCTGATGGCCACCTCGCCTTTTTCTTTGTATTCAGCCAGAGGCCTGTGCTCATGAACAGAGTCCGTTTAGGCTGGGTCATGGTCATACCCCCTCAGCGGAGCCTGTCTACAAAATGCCTTATGACATTCACACGGGCTAGTCTTCCAGGAGACGCTAGATCCTGTTAGGGCCACACCCAGTACTAACCACCACAGGTGTCCTGCAGCTGCAACACACATGCCTCTCTGATGGGCTGTTTCCACAGTGCCTGCAGCTTTCTTTTGCAGATTCCCATTCTTCCTGGAATCTTCAGCATTCTGGGTTCTCTGTCATAACTGGATTCACCACATAGGTTCTCATATAAGCCACTTAGAGGCTTATTGCAAAGATGCAGTGGAGCTACACATACCCTAACTTCTCAAGCTTTCGCAGAAGTGTTGATCCAATCCTCTAGGTTGTGTGACTTTCCTTAGGAGATGTGGACAAGTGTCTGTTCATTCCAGATAGGGGCCTGAGCATAAACCAAAGAAATAGCTCCACCCATCTGCTTCATGCCAATCCATTTTTTGGAGTTAGTTCTGAACATGAGCATAAAAAAATGGGTTACTCAAAGAGCTACATAACTACCAAGCCTGCTCCAGCGTGAGTAATAACTTATGAGAGCTGCTCCCCTAGAGATCTCTGTAATCTTACTTGTAGTTCAGGTTGTCTGAGAATTTCCTCTCCCTAATAGTGATTACTGCTTTTAAGGTCTTAAGGAGTGGATCTGTGAATCCTTTAAGTCTCGTTGACTTCCGAAGTTTTCTGTGCCTCTCTCCAAGAGGGAATGTTTCAGTTCTAAGGATATAGCTACATAGTACTTAACCCCATAAGTTGTTCATTCTGCATGTCTCTAAAACAGAATCACTAGGAGGACCCCAAGTTCTATTGCCAGACCTCTTTGCCCTCTTATTGATGGGGTGGCTGAACTCTGTACAAAAGTTACCTAGACCTAGGCATGGTGGTGCATGTTTTAACCCCAGACTTGTAGAAGCAAAGGTAGGTGGATATCTGGGAATTTTAAGATATCTGCTCTATATAGTGAGTTCTAGGCAAGTCAAGGCTGTGTAATGAGACCCAAGTTTTTTAGGAAACTCAATCCAAGAAGGGTACTCCTGAGGCTTTCTTTCTTCACACCATTTTTCTGTAAAGCACCTTTCCTATTATTCCAGGGGAAAGTACACAGCATTTAATAACATTGGCTACTTTGTTTCATTTGCTTTTTTCTACCCTTTTCCCCACCACCTTCTGCCCCTGCCCCAGGTACACTCCTTTTCTGGCCAAATTGTGTTTTTCAATTTCTCTACATTCTGCTCATGACTCTTACAATAAACCTAGTTAAAATTTGACAGTGATGGCTATGCTGTAGGTTGGATTTTATACTTGAAATACTTTGATATTTCTTCACCAAATAATTATTCCCATATTTTAAAATTTCTGCTCAGGTTGAAATTTTTTACCCATTGGTAACACAATGACATATTGTTCAATTGTCAATAGAGTCCTGTTCTAGCCTAAAATCTCACAAGCCTGGCTTTCACTGAATACATTTTTCCTAGTGATGTGGTCTTTATATTCCTACCAGAATCACCCATTAAATACTACTTAATAGAATTCATCAGTCACTTCAACTTATATCTTCAAACTCTTGCATGTTCCTCCCACAAAGTTGTTCCAAAAACTTAAGAACCTCATGTTATGTTTATCATATTGACAAAGCCACTTCTCTGCATCAGATTTCTGTATTAGTGACTTTTGTGTTTCTGTGACCAGGATGCTTGATAGAATCAACTTAAGAAATCAAGAGTTTATTTTGGCTCAAGTTCAGTGGGTTTCAGTACACTGATGATAAAAAGAAGGTGTGGTGATGTGGCTCAGTCCATAGAAGTAGGAGTATTTGGCAGTGCCAGTCACTTTGCTGCAGATCAACCACAGAAAGGACAAGGAACAGGGGATCCAATACAGCCGTTGAAGTACTGTTCCTAGTGCCCTACTTGAGTCAGGTGGGCCTCCTACAGATTGCAGGGCCACTGCGAACCATCTAGGGAACCAACACTCAAAACCTGAGCTGTAGCCAGACTTTTTGGTACTTTATTGTGTTATTTTTATCTACAACTCTTCTCCACCTTTATTCTACCCTTCCAGTCCCCCAATAGTAGGTAGGAGACAAAGAGGGTTAGAGGGAAAAGGGGGCGTGGATATGATTAGACTACTTCCTGATGGTTAGGGGCATTGATTTCATTCGATATGCAATTTCTTCTTGTTGTTTTTGTGTGACAAACCAGAAGGAACCACAACCACCATCAGTAGTGAGCCTTGCAGCCCTTCTTAGGGCTCTTGCATTTGCATACACTCTCTAGTGTCCCCAGAATTCCACATATCACACACTTGCAGAAATTATCTGCAACTAGCAAAAATCATGCCCCCGCTAGTGCATGACGCAGATCATAGTTAGCTGCTGTGGACAATCTCAAGCAGCCCCATATCTGACATGAAACAAAAACATGCTCCCATACCATTTCTGTGAGAAATCAAAAGTTATCACTACAGTGAACCTTATGGGAAATAATTCAGTTTCAAACCATGAGAGTATGTGGTCTGTTTTTAGGTAAGTTTTTCAGAAGGTGTAAGGTACATGTGTTATTTTTTGTTATTGTTGTTTTTCTATATGCTGGCAGTCATTCTGTCACCAGTGACTGTAAGGCCTATCATTGCATCATGGTTTTTTAAAAATACACTTTTGTGAAACATAATTTTGTTATATGTATGTGGGTTTTTATAGACTTGATTGTATTGTTTCATTTATGTGTATATCTATCTTTTTGTCAGTTTTATATAGTCTTTATGAATCTCTTATGCTTTAAAATCATATCATCCATCTACCTCTTCTCTTTTATTACAAAATCATGTAATTATTCTGGTACTTTTACCTCCCAAAATATATTTTAAAATCAATTTGTTTTTATCTGCAGAACATTATTTCTTGATTCAAATGTTTTTTATTTGTATCACATATTTTGGATCACAAACTCTTTATCATTTGAGGTCATTGTTCAGCTTCTTCCTGTTGGCCTAACTTTCAGAAAAGAAAAAAAGTAATACTGATGGATCAAGGGATAACTTAAGAAATGTGACATCTCATGCCTGGGTTTTTCACTTAGACTGCAAAGTTGTCAGTCAGAATTTGCATGGTATAGGAAATCAATTGAAACTTGAGCCCAGGAACATTTACTTCAGCAAAATTCTTAACTAATTACCATAACTATGTTATGTTAGACTGTAGTCAGCATCTGGTTAAGATTCTTTTGTATATTTGTAAACCCTGTATTAGTGAGGTATAATTTATTGTTTATTGGCTGTATTTTATATAATGCCACCCATTGCTTTGAATCTTTAATTAAACCAGAAATTGTTTTATACATGCTTACAGTAAACTTTATTAACCAAGGATCATTTTTATTATATAAAACTGAAAACCTTATATATTTTATATAGTTGTTTTATTTATTTTTATTCTGTCATGTATCGTAGTCACAGAAACACATTGTGATACAGTACATGGTTTATTTGTTGGAGGCCTTAGGTAAATTGAAAACAGTTTTGTTGTTTCTTCCTTCATTTTAGCAAGATGATGATTGATGTAGTTCAGGATATTATGTGAAATATATTGACTTGCATCTTATAATGTATTAATAGTTAAAAATCTGGTCTCACCTTTTAATACTCTGTGTCAGGGAGAGGTGGTGATCATGTTATTCATACAACCTGTCACCTGTATCTGTAAATAAAGTGCAGTTGCTACAGTCCAGGCACACCATTTACTTGCCTGTTGTCTACCCGTGGTTTAGCACTACAAAGGCAAGATTTAGGAGGTAAGGCTGAGAATGTAAACTAACCCCAAAATATTTAGTGTCTGCCTCCTAAAAGAAAAAAATTATTTATTCCCATTCTGATTAATTTAATTGAGATAATATTATGTCAGTATCATTTGATGTCTCTGATCCCCAAACCTCATAAGCAACAGATAAATAGAAACAACAGCCTTTTTTCTTTCTAATTTAAGTTAATATTAATTTTCCTTGAACATATACAAAACCTTAAATCTCAAGCTTTTCTCAGATTAATTTTAATTAATAATAATGATGATGATAATAATAATCATAATAATAATAATGATAATAATAGTAATAATAATAAACACAATTGAGAACACAAACCAAATTGGTTGGCTTTGCTCACCTCTACTCATCATGTCAGATCTAGCACACAGGACTCACTAAAAGCAGTTCAATTTATTTACTAGCAAAGGAAGAATAATTACAGATTATTTTATGACTATCTACACAAATTATTTCAAGTCTGAGAGGTAAGTTCACATACCTGATAACTACTTAGCCTTTGATAAACAATCAATTTTAACTTAAAAATTGTTCATTATTAGCTGTGTGGATTTTAATAGTAGAGTAAATTCAGTTATCTCGAATGTTAAAAAATGTGATGAGTTATTAATTTAAAACATTTGAGTTCTTTATTTCCCTCTTTTTAAAGTAACAATTTCTCATATTTCAGGACCCCAAAAACAACTACACATATTCTACAGAAATCCCATATACTTTGTATTCTATTAGTTATATCAGATATACAAATTACTTAAGAAACCTACATTATTATTGTTATCTGGTTTTATATAATTCTTTGAAACTCAAAATGCAACTTATTGCCATATTTATCAAAATCTTGTAAATATTCCCTGAAGTACAACTTAAAAATAACCACAATTATTTATAAATCTCTGTCATTTGCTAATATCCATCACACATTGCCTTAATTATGTTTACTAATATATACATGTGTTTAATATCAGTGCATTTATTCAATTTATCATATTAACAAGCATTTTAGTAAACATAATTTTTACCCGAAAATGTATTTATGAAGAAAAATCTCTTTCTCTTTCAATTGAATGATTCCATAAAATATGAACATGGAAAAAACAGTCATCTAAAATATGGTCCAATTTTGGTCAGCCTGTATATTTGGTGTGTATGTATAGCAGGTACAATAATACATTTTCAGATTTAATTTAGCCTAATTATTTGTTGTTGCTTTTGGGGGACTATAGTTAAACTTTGTAATACGACTGCTTGCTTTGTTTTTACGTGTAACAGTGTCCAAGAAATGAAAGGAAATAGTTTCTGGTAGGAATTGAAAGAACAGGAATAAATATGATGAGAAAGACTGCTTCTATCACTGGGGAACTTTCTTCATCTAAACACATATGAACAATTGATCCTTGTAGTCATATATAGCAGTAAACATTAATAACTTAACAGTCTGAAGTCAGAGCAGAAGATAGAGAGCATTATTGAAAGATGGAGTCGAGCAGGTGCCACTTTAATATGTTCAGTGTCATGGTTGACTCTAAAGACTAGTCGAATGAAATTACTTGAGGTTCTAAAGATTTAAAAAGCGAACTCATTTTGCCGCACTAAAGAAATGCTACTGATCAGGCTTTCTGTGTCCCTTTTTTCTAGGCTAGAAAATATTAACCCTGAAGAAAATGACATGGTAAGCCATTCTCTGAGGAGATTTCTTGATGTCAGTCTTATATCTTAGAGGCTTAAGTTCAATTGAGTGGGTTTCAAGAACTAAGATGTGGGAAAAAGAAGAATTGACACACTAATAATGTACATCTTTGCTGCAATATGAAAATTCAATAACTTCACTCAGTCAATTTACAATTCACATGTGCCTATTAATTAAAACCCTATATTAAATAAAATATATTAAAACCTCATGTCTGACTAACATATAATGGTGTTGGTAGACATTACAGGAATTACTGAACAGAATAAACAATGCAGACTCTGGGATAGCTATTCAGAAGAATGGAGCTGTAATTGTGGATAGAATCTACAAGGCCAAGGACTGTAGAAAGAGAATAACTGCAGAAGAAATGAATGCAGTGATCGAAGAGCGGGACGCGGCTTTAGCTCAGGTAACTGCTGGACCCAGAGGAGCCTACAGGTGCCATTTGTTTTCTGTTTTAAAGTCCTGAAACAGTGAATTTTGCTCAGATTTCTTTCTTTCCCTTTTAGGATGTTGTGCTGTCATAAAGAAATGCATTTCTTGTGACATTTCACACACACACACACACACATAATTATATTTTTTTCTTATCTGATCCCTAATTCACACTAATTTATAGTATATAGTTAATACCATGATATTAGAATATATTAAAATATTTTCATTTTTGGACCACTTTTATGAATATGCATCCTCTTTAAAAATATAATTTAGTGAATAATTTTCTAGTAAAACAAAATGTCTTATAAAATGTTAACTTGCCACAAACTATACTTGGATTTGTTAGTCACTTTTATATTACATTTCTTGTTTGCATTGCTGTTTTGTAAGCGCTAAGAATGTTTTGGGATTTTTATTGTTGTTGTTTTTTATTTGTTTTTATTCCCAGTGCCTGTGCTGATACATTTTTGGGTCAAAATAAGCATTTTCTGTTATGAACATGCTGACAGCTTCCTGGTCTAACTCCGCTCTGAGTCCCTCCCTGAGGCTATTGGGAAGGCTGCTCCTCTTCAGGACTTTCGGGCTCTCCATAACAGTCACTGGGCCTACATGCTGAGTCCTCTTTTGTGTATTTTGGTTTTCATCCTTCTGTCCTTTGCAAACACAAGCTTGGAACTATACACAAGACAATACCGCTCAGTATACATTGCAACTGCAGTTAACACATAGGTGCTGTTACGTTCCTTGCTTGGTCACCATTTTAAAATCTGCCCCACCATTTCTGTCTTCCCTCTACTCCTGCCAGGACACCAGCCTCTTAGTTCCTCTACCTGACGTGTGCTGTGTACTCGTTATTCCATTTACTTGGTGGCCATAACCTGTTCTTGTTATCA
Organism: Acomys percivali; assembly: GCA_907169655.1. Taxonomy (NCBI): domain Eukaryota; kingdom Metazoa; phylum Chordata; class Mammalia; order Rodentia; family Muridae; genus Acomys; species Acomys percivali. The sequence continues at coordinate 152,508,515 of OU015742.1, forward strand.
TTCTCCATTTCAAGCATCTCCATTTGTGACCTCCAACTTTCTAGCTCAGAAGTGAAACTCTGATTCCACCAAGTTTTCAGCTTCCCTAGTACCTGGATCTTGTTGACTCTTTTTTTTTTTTTTAATCTAAACTCCTTCATGTCTATTTCTCACCTAACTTTCTTAGCTTTCTTGGTTTACCATAACCATCAGCAACTTTGATATAACTTCAGTTCTCTCCTCTTTATCAACTAATTTTGTTATTTAATTATCATACATGTGTGTAATGTATGCTGGTTACTGCCTTCCTCTTACCTTCCTTCAATCCCTGTTTTCACTGCCCAGATTCACGATTGTGTATGTGTGCATGTATGCATGTGTGTGTGCGTGTGTGTGCATGTGTGTGTGTGTGTAAGAGAGAGAGAGAGAGGAACAGAAACAGAGAGAGACAGACAGACAGACAGATTTTGTTTAACTAGGGTTATTTGTGGTACAGACAAATTGGAACTACGCATTGGAGTTTGGTGTTGGGGTCACAATATTCTCTTTTAATCTGTCAGTAGTCAGCAGTTCCACAGGGGGGCATAGGGTTCACTGTGTCCCTTTTCCCGAAGTGTGATTGTAGAAAAGCCCATTCTCGTTCTAACCAGTGCAGTCATGCACAAGTGCTGCAAGTTTCTGATTGGAGCAGCTGTGTTTTACCAAGGAGCATTTTCGCAGCTGTTCTCCTTGCTTTCTCCTTGCTTTTCTCTCTTAAGTTCTTTGTGCTCCCTGTTCCACAGTGTTCCCTGAGCCTCACAGAGATGGCGTACATAACTTGCTTAGGGCTGAGCACTCACCGACTATGTTATTCTCAGCACCTTGTGCTTTGCAGCCATGTTTCTCAGAAATAGCTCAGTGTTAGCATGTTTCCTTTTCTCTTCTTTTGTTTTACTCACCAGGTGCAATGAAAGCCTGCTTAATCTCCCTTCATTTCGCAACTTGCATGGCAAGGAGAATTCATACAAAATCAAAGACTGAACTGAATTTCATGACCACTGTAAACAAATAGGCTCTTACTGCTTTGCAGCCTTCTTTCCTTTCAGTAGTACCCTGTGGAGACACTTTAGTTCTTCTCACTTAGATAACCCTCAGAAGTTCATTCAGAAAGGGAACTTTGCATGTTCCTAGCCATTTCGTCTTCTCTCAGCCTCTTTGCATTTGACCTGTGTCCTCTGCCGTTTCCCATTACATCAGTGGTTCTCAACCTGTGGGATGTGACGCTTTTGGGAGTTAGATGACCCTTTCACAGGGGTCCCCTAAGACCATCATAAAATACAGATATTTACATTACAATTCATAACAGTAGCAAAATCACAAATATGAAGTAGCAATGAAATAATTTCATGGCTAGGGTCACCACAACATGAGAAACTATTAAAGTGACAAAGCATTAAGGAGGTAGAGAAGCACTGCTATGTATCTTATTTTACTGTGTGCCTCCATTTAAAGACAACCTCTTTATTTACTTTTAGTTCATATAACTTCTGTCTTGTTGACAATTACCAATTAACCATGTGTTTTCTAATTCATAAAATGTTTTTCATGAATTCAGTTTCTCTTTCCAAGATGCGATGCTCTCTGTGGTGACTGGAGGTGTATCTTGTCTGCTTGAATTTCACTCCTGTACTTTGGTGAGATCTCTAAACTGAGAGCTAAGTGGTCATAAGGACTCCATTTCCAAGAGATCCTGTATTCTAATGCCTGTCTCCTCTCATTCTAAGACTTTAAAACACTGTTGTTATAATGAAAGGAAATGCCAGATGTTCTATTTTACGAGTGAAGATTCAGGAGCCAGATAGTGGGGTGAAAACTTGCTAGTGCAGAGAAGCAGAGGAAGCACCCAGCTGACCTTTCTACTTAGCTCACATCCCAGAAGGAAAAGCCAAAGAGCCTGCTACCTCACCTGATAGCCCAGGAGGAAAAAGCCAAAATCTAAAAACCAAAGAGCTAAAGAGCTAGGCCAAAGAGCTAAAGAGCTGAAGAGCTAAGGAGATCCTTTTTCTTCTCCACACTTCTTAAATACCCTTCTCTTAAAGTTCCTCTTATGTGTTTAATCCCTGTCAGCTAGTTTCTTGCTCCACCTGTTGACCTAGGGTTAATTTTATTAAATCCTGTGTACAGAAAGCTCTTGCTTTAAAGGTGTGCGAGGGTTGAGCCACACCATAATTACCTGTTTACAATAAACAGAAAGTTCTTGGATTAGGTGTATGTTAGCTTTTGTACAACACCAAACAAGAAACAGGTTTGTACAGTTCACAGTCTGGGGGTTCACAATGGGATGAAATATCCTGCAACAAAACACTATTCCTCTAATGATGTCATGCCAATCCTGCAAATCTGGAGAACTTCCAATATTCAACCACTCTACATACCTAGGGTCTGTAAACTCTTACGGTGGGAAAAGACTAGAAACCTTTTTGTGTGTGTGTGAGTCCTCTTTATTCTCTATGGCCCCTGCGAGTAGGAATGAATTTAAACTGTACATAACTTCATATATTTACTTATTTTATAGTATTTTATCAATTTAAATATCTATAGTATGTATAATATAGTTTAAAATAACAGTTTAAATATAATAATGTATTTAAACATCATGCATATACATATATATATATATATACTTTTGATAATCATAAACATTTAATTAAAGTATGAGTAAATAAAAAATCCAGAAAATTATACAAATAAACTTTGAAAATTCTTTCAGACCTTAAAATAAGGCATATGCCTAGGTAGGTGTATATGTAGATATATAGGTAGACTCATATTTTTTATTTAATTAATTTATTCAGATTACATCTCAATTGTTATTCCATTACTTGTATCCTCCTATTCCTCCCTCCCTCCCACTTTCACCCAATTCCCCTCCCCTAGGTCTATGACCGAGGAGGACCTCCTCCCCCACTATATGGTCATAGGCTATCAAGTCTCATCTTGGTAGCCTGCTTATCCTTTCTCTGAGTGCCATCAGGCTTTCCCACCAAGGGGAAGTGGTCAAATATGGGGCACCAGAGTTCATTTCAGAGTCAGTCCCTGCTCTCTACACAACTGTGGGGAATGTCTTTACCATTGGCTAGATCTGAGTATGGGTTTGATGTTTACTACTTATATTGTCCTTTATTGGTGCAGTAGTTTGAGCAGACCCCCTTGCCCAGATCCACCCATCATGATGTTCTTGTAGGTCTAGGACCCTCTGGATCCTTCTATTTCTCCACTCTCCTATATTTCTCTCACCTAGAGTCCTAATAGGATGTCCTCACATCTATTCCAATCTCCTGGTAAGTGAAGACTTTCATGGGACATGCCTTTTGGGCTAGTGTCTAATTATAAGTGAGTATATACCATATGAGTCTTTCTGCTTCAGGGTTAACTCCCTCAGTATGATCATTTCTAGTTCCATCTATTTTCCACAGATTTCAGGATTTCCTTGTTTTTAACAACTGAGTAGTATTCCGTGGTGTAAATATACCACAGTTTTTCTTTGTTTGTTTGTTTTTTATCCATTCTTCAACAGAGGGACATTTAGGCTGTTTCCAGGTTCTGACTATTATGAATAAGGCTGCTATGAACATTGTTGAGCATATGTCCTTATTGTGTGGTGGAGCATCTTCTGGGTATATTTCAAGGAGTGGAATAGCTAGGTCTTGAGGAAGCCAGATATTTGTTGGTTACTCCCACAAGCTTGTGCCACAATTGCACCAGCATATCTTGAAGGCAGAACACCATTGTAGATCAAAGCGTTTGTGGCTGGGTTAGGGTTTACATTTAAGCTTTGGCAATGTTCAGAGTACCTTCTTAAACCTTCTTATAGGGCTGAATACTCTAGGTAGGCTACAGCTCAACTTCTCTATGTGCGATGATTTGTGTAGGTGCTGTCTTCGTCAGTACAGCCTTGCCATCAGTTTGTGAAGAGCAACCTATAGACTTGGCAACAGTGTGGGTTCTTAGGGATTCCCATGGAACCCTGTTGGGCAGAAAATCAATTAGATGTAACTCATTCCCAGTACTGGAAGCTTCATTCCATGGCAAGAGATTTTCAGTTGGGGCTCTGTCGTCCCCATTATTTGACAATTTCATTAGGTCACTTTCATATATGTGTATGTTTCCATACTAACCTCTAATAACCCTCAATTTATCTGTTTCTTCCTCTATTTCCTTCCTTGTTCTTTTCTTCCCTCACCATCCCCACTTGACCCTTAGTTCCATTCTCTTTGATCTAGTCCATCCAACTAACTATTCTGTTTCCCATCCTAGGGAGATCTATGGCCCCCACCTCCATTCTCTTACTCTGTATCTAATCTTTGTGGTTCTATGTATTGTATCTTGTTTATCATTGCCTTAGTTAAAATATACATATTAGTATTCACTTATATTTGTCTTTCTGAGTCTGGATTACTTCACTCAGGATGATGTTTTTCCTTACCTATGTTTTTCATTACCTATGAAATTCATGATTGCATTTTTTAACACGTAGTAATATTCCATTGGGTAAATGTGCAATGTTTTCATTGTCTATTCATCTGTTGTGGGACATTTAGGTTGTTTCCAATTTCTGGCTATTATGACTAGAGCTGCTATGATCATGATTACGCAAGAATCTCTGTGGTCGGATGAAGTGTCTGGGGTATATGTCCAGAGTAGTATAGGTGAATCTTTTGGGTAGCTTAAACCCATCTTCCTGAGGGACAGCCACACTGATTTTTAGAGTGGATGTACATGGTGTATATACAAGCTTGCTTGAGCAATAATAGTTGGGTGTTCCCTTTGCATCCTCATCAGTATGTGCTGTCATTTTTTAAAAATAATCTTAGCCATCTGAGGGGTATAAGATGAAATCTCAAAGTAGTTTCATAACACAAACTGACTCTATTTGGAAAAAAGAAACCTCAAATTTTAGTTGGTAGGGAAGTGAAGTCTTGAAGAAGGTAAATGAAGGAAGTTGAGAGTTAATTTAACCAAGAAACATTGTATGAAATTCTCAAAGAGTTAATTAAAATACAATTAATAAAAATAGGAAACCACCATGGATACATTAACTCAAATCCACATCAGTCAGATTTTACCAGTTTTTAATTAATTTCTTTTTACTGCTCCAGGATCAATCCTTGGCACCACACTGTATTCATTGTTTTCACCAAGTCTTCTCTGCTCTGTCATGATTTCCTCATCTTTTCTTTCCTCTAGAGGTTTTCCATACTGTTTGTAAACTATCTCTAAAATATTGTTATTTTGTCATAATTAAGTTAAATTTAAATAATTATGCATTTTTAACCATTCTGTACAATTCCAGGAAAACTTTAGTCTCATTCTTGGAGATACTGAAAATAGTATTATGCAGTGATCATTTGATGCATTTGATAATTTGTATTTCAAATCAAAGTTACTTATTTATTTATAGCACACTCTTTCTGTGTGGTTTTTTTTTTTTTTTATCTGAAACTGAGTACAGAAAACCCTTAATTCATTGAAAGGATAAGTTGGTATTTATATTTATCATTGTATTTGACCCATGAGACATCTTATTACATCAACCCTTTCTTCTTTGTCATTTGGTCAGTTAATGTTAAATAAATTGCAAAAATACCTACAGTTAAAAGATAATGTTGGTGGTGCAGGCCTTTAATCCCAGCTCTCAGCAGGCCAGAGGCAGGTGGATTGCTGTGAGTTCGAGGCCAGCTTGGACTACAAAGTATAAAGGGAGTTCAGGACTGCCAATGCTATACAGAGACATCCTGTCTCAAAAAACCAAAAATAAATAAATAAATAGAAAAAAGGAAGAAATAAGAAAGATAGAGCTGTAACTTCCATTTCTCGAGATGTTTTTGTCAGATTTTTAACTTTATCATTTCACATGTTCTAGTCCATTACCTGTTATGGTAACAAAATGTGTGGTGCAAGGTACATAATAAAGAAAAGATATCTACTTAATGTACAGTGTTGTAGACTGCAAGTTCAATGTTGGGTGGCCTCATTTTTTGAGTAATAGAAGTACTTTGTGGAAAAGCTCACATGATTAGACAGGATGTTTGAGAGATTCATGAGCCACCTGTTGTCTTACTAAAACAACTGCCTCTCACAGAGTCTAATGGATGTTGCACAAACCCACAGAGCTAGCTAGGCTAATCTCTTCCAATGACAGGCCAGTAAATGAACTAGCAATCTTCCATTGCCTCACTCTTAGAAGTTCTGCCATTTCCAACATTGCCACATTGGAGACAAAGTTTCTTTAGAAGACACATTTGGCCCATAACTAAATCATTGTACCTCATCAAGGAAACATTCACATTATTAAATAGAGGGTTCACATAATCAAAATATTTTAGAATTTTGTAGATCTCTAGAGAGACTAAACTTAAATTACTACATTCAGAAGTTTATCTGTGGCTGATTTTCAGTTTAGCCCCATATCCATTTTGTCTATGTGCCTAGCCATTGGTACTAGTGTAAGTTTCAAGTTTGCATAGATAAATTGTTCCAGATATATTCAAATATCCATGTTATTGATTACTTCTTTAGGTGTTTGCTAGTCGTGCTAAGAGACACAGCTGGATCCATGTTAGACATAGGTCAACGACAATAGAAGCATAGGATCTAGGAAGACGTTTTAGCTTTAGTAGGAAGAGCTCATTTTTTCCTTGGGGACATGGAAAATTTAGGTAAGTTTTTACTTACGAAGTCAGGCTTGGCATAAGGATTTGCTGTCATTTGACTACAGTATGATCATCTCATGTTGAGACTTACTTCAATTCTTCAATGTGATGTTGTCGGTAAGGGACTTGATGGGTATTGCTGTGTTACAGATGAGGCCTCATAGAAAGATTAGTGCCATTACTTAAGGGTGGGTGAAGTCTTTGAGCACTAGGGTACCTACTAGGAGATCAGATTCAAACAAATTTGGCTTCTTCAGGACTATCTTCCATTCTCTCTTGCACAGTACCTACTGGCCTTGCACTTTGCCACCATGCTTAGATTGACTCAGTGAAAGATCTTCAGCAGAGGCTAAAAAGATGCTACTTCTCAATCCTGAACTTCAGATTCTATAACTATAAGTGAAGGAAATCTTTTTTCTCACAAATTAACCAGTTATATGTGTTTTGTTACTGGGATATGAAATGGGCTTTGTTTAATATTTGTATTTTAAAATTCTTTGTAGGTTTGCGTTAATCGGGTCCCAGTTGGTATCTTTGTTGTTAGCTAAAAGCCCAGACCTTGAGATGTGAATAAATTGGGTATGGGAATGGGTGTAGATATATGGGAGTTAGCCAAATGACCCAAGTGGTACTTGGTAGAATAAGGTGTAATCTAAACAGTAAGGCAATAATAGCCTTGTCACAAAGATGGAATACAGAGGGGATAAAGAAAGACCGTGGTAAATTTTCTATGTACATGGGTGTTTAAGATCCAACTGCCAGTTGGTGGATAAAACGGGGATGACTCTTGGATTAATTCATCCTTTCCTATGGATAGGGACTTTGACTGTATATTGTCGGGTTTGAACACCATTATCTCAGAAATGGTTTCAGAGGAGCATGGAGGCCATGATGGACAGCCGAGGATTGAAGCACAGGAGGGCAAGTCAGACACTATAGATCATTTCTCTTTTCTCGGCAGAACATCTTAGCAATCTTCAACGTTCCCCTGGATTTGTTTCTAACTTTCTTGTTAGTTAAATAAAGCTTAATGAGTACCTTATATTTCTATCCTCTGAATGCTATTCAAAGAATCTTAACTCACAGCACTTTTAGGAGTAAGTCATTTCATATATCTAAATTTAAAATCAACTCTTTCAATTTCTATGTTTTAAAAATTGCATTATTTCTTTCTTGGCCTTTATTGAAAATAGATTTTCTCCCTCATATAATATATCCTAATAACAGTTTCTGCTTCCTTTCCTCCTCCCAGTTCCTCCTCACTGACTCTATCATCCAATCCTCTCCCTTTCTGTTTGTCATTAGAAAACAAATAGACTTCCCAACGGACAATAATAAAAAGTAACAAAATAAAATATAAAATAAAACAAATACTCTGGCATCAGAGTTGGACAAGACAAACAAACAGAAAGAGAAGAGCTCAAAAGAAGGCTCGAGAACCAGAGACCCACTGGCTCACAGCCTCAGGGGTCCCATAGAAACAGTACACTGGAAGCCGTTGTATATTTGCAGAGGGGTGGGTGCAGACTTGTGCAGGCCCTGGCATGCTGCCTCAGTTTAGATGATCTCATGGTGTCCCCCATCTCCTCTGGATCTTACACTCCTTCCTCTGTTTCTGAAGTGTTCTTTGAGTTCTGAGAGGAAGGATTTGATGGAGACATCCTGATTAGGGCAGAGTGTCCCCAAGGTTTCTTACTCTGCAAAATCTTCCCCTGGATCTCTGTATTTGGTCATGTCTGCTGTAGGAGATTGCTTCTTTAATGATAGCTGAGCAGGGCACTGATCAATGAGTATGACAGAATGGCACTTTATTGGTACCTTAAAAAGAAAGGGACCAATAGTATTTGGTTTTCCCTGGATTGTCTGGTCTCTGAAATATTTTTAAATAATGTATACCTTATTTGTATTGGATAGAATATAGTTACTTTATTTTGCCCAGGCAAAAAGAAATGCTACAGGTCACAACTCTTTTGTGTCTAGAACTGACAAATATAAAAGATGGAGAAACCAACAGGTTTTCGTGAGGGTAATTAAAGAAATTCAGCTAAGCAGTTCCCTAGCCAGATTTCTGTCTTTCTATAAGCACAGCCTCATACAAGCTTTAGCTCCAGCAAATCCAACACAGAAATGAAAATAAAACCCTAGGAAGACATTCTGTCAGCATGGCAAGCACACTGATCTGCTCTCTTGTAAATCTGATTAGGCTCTGTGCATGGTTCTCCATGTCACTGGAACATGGTTTCTCTGGTTAGTCTTCCTTCTGCCCTTTATTTCAATATCAATTTAAATTATTCTTCTATACATGTAGCGGCATTGATGATTTTCCCTACTTCTCGTACTTTACTTTGTATCCTGTTGCAGCACTGGCCATACTGTACTATTTATTAGTTACTGTTGTGGGTATCATATTCTCTATCATGGAAACAGGAACTATTTTTGTATGTTTTGTTTGTGATAATCCTGTGACATTATAGGTGCAAAAATATGTATCTTCTGAACTTGTTGGCTTTATTAGACTGATGCATACATGAACAGTTTTCAATTAATTTCAAAGTATTGTAAATAAAAGTAGTGAAATATTAGCCATCTGCTCATGTTCTTTTTTAACATATTTTATTAATTTGTTCATATTACATCTCAATTGTTAGCCCATCCCTTGTATTCTCCCATTCCTCCCGCCCTCCCACTTTCCCCCTACTTCCCTCCTCTATGTCTGTGACTGAAGGGGACCTCCTCCCTCTGTATATGCTCATAGGATATCAAGTCTCTTCTTGGTAACCTGCCATCCTTCCTCTGAGTGCCACCAGCCCTCCCCATTCAGGGGACGTGGTCAAAAATAGGGCACCAAAGTTCATGTGAAAGTCAGACCCCAATCTCCATTCAACTGTGGAGAATGTCCTGTCCATTGGGTAGATCTGGGTAGGGTTTCGAAACTTACTGCACATACTGTCCTTGGCTAGTGCCATAGTTTGAGCAGGACCCCTGGGCCCAGATCTGCCCATCATAATGTTCTTCTTGTAGGTTTCTAGGACCCTCTGGATCCTTCTATTTCCCCATTCTCCCACGCTTCTCTCACCTAAAGTCCCAATAGGATGTCCTCCCCTCTGACCCACTTTCCTGGTAAGTGAAGACTTTCATGGAACATGCCCCTTGGGCTATTGTCCAGATATAAGTGAGTATATACCATTTGACTCTTTCTGCTTCTAGGTAAACTCACTCTATATGATCATTTTTAGTTCACCCATTTTTCCACAAATTTCGGGAATTCCTTGTATTTAATAGCTGAGTAGTATTCCATAGAGTAAATGTACCACAGTTTGTTTATCCATTCTTGTACTGCATCTGCTCATGTTCTAATGAGTACATGTTACATGCCTTGTGCTGAGTCTTGACAATAATCCTGTGGTCATTATCACCCAATGATAAATCATTTTGACCCTTGTAGAACTTATAATTTTGTAATGAGATATAGAAAATGAGCAAACAAATAAAAATATGATCAAGCAGTGGTATAATTAAAACACTAAGATAATGGAGAAGGACTGTGGTTTGTGGTGGAATTAATAACTTGATCAAAGCAGGACTCTGTTAAGGTAAATAGGTAAATTAATATTTGAAAAGAAAAGGAGTCAGCCGTGCAGAAAACTGTAGAGATAACATGCCTTCAGAAAGGAAGCAATCAGCAGTACCCTGTGAAGAAGCTACTGTGTTTAAGTTTATAGTTTTATATTTTGAATTTGTATTCGATTTCACATTTGTTTTGAGTGAAGTACTGTAAAGGAGGTAAAGACACAGGCAAGGGACAGATCTGAATTGTCAGTATGTAGGTCTTTATCAGTAAGTGAAACCTGTGTAAACGAGAAGGTATTGCCAAGAGAAAAAGCATCAGGCTAGTCTCATTAAAGATAATACTGATGGTGTCTTTCCTAAAGGAGCAAGACCAGATCTAGAGAAAGGAGATGATTCAGGAAAATTTTTGAAAGTCTATAAATAGAGCTTTGAAGACTGGACTGAATTTGGCCAGAAGGGAACACAAAGAGATGGCTGACCTCCATTATTTGGGCTCAACACTCAAACACTGTCAATATTCACTGTTGTGATGAAAGTTGTTTTGGGGGAGGATAAGATATTAAGAAAAAGTATTATTGATAAAAATAAATATTGATCAAGGACTTGGCTATTGAGTCATCAGTATACAGTAATTACATCTGTGACACTATAAAAACCTAGAGGAAGAACAAAGAGAGCTCTCATTCAACATTTGTAGGATGTATTAGCAGTTGACAAAATAGGAGCATCAGAACAGAATGTTTCTGAAGTAAACTGAAGAGAGTGTGAGGAAGAGCAACTCAAGAAGGGGAAACGAAAAAGTCATTTCCTCATAACCCATGAGAGGGGAAAGCAGAAAAAAAGAGATTCAGTTGAGTGTGATGATATTCAAGGCTCCTATAAGATTTAGTTCAAGAAAGAGACAAATATTGTGGTTCAATAGGAAAATGGGAAGTGAGGAAGGGAACGCCGTGAATATACACAATATTTTGCCTCCCTGTAATGCTTGTAGAAGATTACTGTTAAATAGAAAGGTTTATGTAGTGTTTCCTAGTGAGATGGATTCAGGATTTGTCCATTATCCTACATATTCTGATACAGATGGATGATAAAATTAGTTGGGTTTCCAGTTTTGTGGTGATATATTGAATGAAGCATGCTGATTCTGGGACATGTTCCATAGCACTGGTTGTCAGTATCCTATATAAGGGAATACTTTTGTAATTTTTACATTTAGTTCTGTATATATGTATTTTGAATCTCTCTGGAACATCATGTAAGTACATTTGTCTTAAGAATCTTTATCTTTACTTTGGGTGGTGCCAATCTCATCCAGAGATTTTAGCACATCTGTCATCTAGGATTATCCTATAACGTTATATCAACACATTTACTTTAGTTTGAAGCAAAGAAAGAAAAATTGTATTTAAAAATGTTACTTAAATTTTCACTCAGGAAGAATTACTGACCTTAATATGACTCATGCACCATGAGATGAGTTCTAACAAGAATGAACACATGAATAGATACAATTGCTATGATCATAAAGCTTATTTGTCTGTGTATTTATTAATCATGGTATAACGTTTTACAGTAAAGAAAAAAAATTCAGTGAAGTGAATGATGGCTTTTTAAATGTGTGTATAGCTGTGCAAGCAGCCTTCAGATCACCAAAAGAGTTAATTCCAGCATTTATAGAAAGTTCTTCATTTTTCTTCATCAGAATTCCTTAGGAAATATACTTCTTTACTTCTGTCATCTAGGTTATCTTTCATGTTTTAAACTTCACATTAAAGGAATGCCCAGCAAATCCGTCCCCTAAGGGTTCAGGAACCCCAAGGAAGAGGAGACTGAAAAGCATAAGAGCCAGAGAGGATTTAGGACACGGAGAAAACAAGACTCTCAACTTTCCTAATGTGGCTAACCTTTAATATGGTTCCTCATGTTGTGGTGACCCCAAATATAAATTTATTTTGTTGCTGCTTCATAACTATAATTTTGCTACTATTATCAATAATAATGTAAATATCTGATATGCAACCCCCAAATGTGTCACAACCATCTGTCCTAAATCAACATGGTCAAAGCTCATATGACCTTGCAGAGACTGTAGCAGCTTGCACAGGGCCTGCATGCATCTGCACCAGGTCCTCTGCATGTTTATTACGCTTTCAGTTTAGTGGTTATATGGGACTCCTGAGTGTGTGAGTGTTTCTATAATTCTTATGCCTTCTCTTGGGATTTTTTCTTTCTTTTTGTCTTCTCCAACTCAAATGTTTTAGCTTTGTTTTTACCTTACTATGTTTTATTTTATTATTGTTACTATGAAGCTTGTTTTCTAACAGAAGACAAAAGGAGAGTGGCTCCAAATGGGAAGGGAGTTGAAGAGGAACTGATAGGGGAAGAGGAAGGGGAAATGATAATCAGGGTATATTATGTGAGAGAAAAAAAGTCTATTTTTAATGAAAGGAGAAAATGAAGCCATACACAAAGTGAGGATTAATTAAAGGAAGGAAGAGTAGGAGGAAAATATGATTAACATATGCTTTATAAAAAATTCTAAAGTATTAATAAAATATTTTTCAAAACAAAATTAAGAAAAAGGAATGACCTTCTACAGTATTTGTTATGTGTCATTATACTTATCAATAGTTTACCTTGTTTGTGTTGTTATGTTTCTTTTTTGCTATGAGTATATATTTAGTAGTTCGGTAAAATTTGTGTTATTTCCATTTTGAACCTGTGGGTATTTTTATACATATAGGACACGAGCTTCATTTTTTGGTATGTGCTTACTAAACTAAACCCATTGTCCTTAGCTAACCAGAATAGACATGGAGCACAGTCAAAGGAGCTGATTAGCTGAGAACTGGTTTAGACTTAGTAGGCAATCCCAAACACTTCCCCAAATTTAGTGTATCAGCTTGTTAACAGTTGGGATTAGATGACTACTTAGTCATATTTCTTTATAGTTTTAAGTTGTATATTTAGTCTGTTCAAGGCGTTTGCTCATTCCTGAATTTGGCAGTTTACCTTTTTCTTGCATTTTTTTCTCTTAATGTTTCTTTTGTAGTAAAATTTAATTTTAATTAAGTCCAATTTATTACTTTTCCTTTTCTGACCATTGAATTACATGTCTGATTAAGAAACCCTTTCAATTCTCAGAATAATGAAAAACAATCTGCTATAATTTCTTGTAGATATGAGAATACTTTAAATTTCACATATAGATCTCTCTGTTTTGGTTAGTTCTTATATAATCAGTTACGTCATTTCTTCATATGAATGCCCAATTGGTTTGACCCAGAGCCACATATTTATGAGCTTGTAAATTTGAGTTCCTCAATGACTTGTAATGCAGCCCCTTTAGGAATACAGGAGACTACACTATAGATCTGTGTCTGAACTCTATTCTATTGCATTGATGTATGGATTTTATTTCTGAAATAGGCTAAGTACCTATGACAGTGTTTTTCTGTCATAACTTATGACAGTGCAACAATCTGTCATTGCCATTTTCCACAGAATCAAACAACTTGATAATACTTAACAGGAACTGAGATGAGCTAAAGGAAGCTTGGCAATTTAGAACACTGACTCTTCTGGTTGATTAAGTTTTCTTGAAAACAATTACTTTTCACACATTGGTTTATATATATTCCACAAACTTTTGCCATGTGGCATGACACTTTCAATTATTTTCTTCATTTTTATACATAGGTCTAGATTTTCTGTTACTGTGCCTCAATGACAGTCCCTGTAAATCACTCAGGTGGTGATTATGTACATCATCTCATTTCTGAAGCTCTGTCCATGGTCTTGACATATTAAATAGCTGACAGTATCAGTAAACAAAATTATTCCCTAAAGATCAGTATTTGTCAATGTCATAAACATTATTTTTAAAAGTACAATAAGCTGCATTTTCAGTGTTATTTAGTGTAGTTGCAAACTAGCCCTGCCTTCCAGAATGAGTCTTGTTCTGAGCACAATAGATGAAGAGCAAACCTGGCAAGACTGCAGGGAATGTGGATGTAAACTGAACTCACGTCAAACACTAAGAGTGACTGAATACTACAGAGTCTGTGTTATAAACTTGCTTTGGCTTGAAAGTATCTTTTTTTAAAAGATGGCATTTCAGAACAAGTACTGAAATGCATAGTCGGAGTCTGAAGAAACTACTTTTATAAGCAAATTACAAAAGTCAAACTGGGTTTGCTTGTTCATTATCTCCATTGCTATGAGAAATTTTTTCACTTAACATCTTAATGTATTATGTAGACATGTGTATATTACATTTTATCTTTAAGGAAACAAATAGATAATTAAAATATCTCACCTGCTTCTACAAACAATCCAGGGGGCGTGTAACCCTATCAAGCAGTGTGCTTGTCCTTAAGTCCTAGGCGCCAGATGCTTCAACACAGACCTCGCATCTCAAGGCCTTCTCGCTTTTGAGAAGGACGCCCTGGCTAGGCTGCTACATTTGCATACAGGTTTGCTTGATTAATTGCTACTTGACTCATCTATCATAATGCTAAGCTCCGGGATCACAAAAGATCAGACTCCCAAACCTCTTCCTGGAATTAATTTAAATATTTAATGTCAAAACCTTGGAAAGATTCAGAGGAAAATGGTTTCTTTTGTTATTAGTAGCCTATTTCAGTATGATGCCTTGAAAAAACCAAAGTTGCATATTAATTCAGAATTCATACCTATACATATATAGTAAAAAGTATGACATTATTAATAGAAGTACATTAAAATATGCAATAGTATATGTATTTAAAATGAATTCCATCTAAAAACTTTTGTAAGTATATAACTCATAAATATGTAAAGAAATTTGAGTTTTCTGGGGCTTTTTTGAATGATCACTAAAAACTCAAAGTAGTTTTCATTTTTAGTATTTCCTTTTTATTTGTTCACAATGTTGATTTTAGATAAAATTTACACTGACAAATGAAACACATAATTATTAAATAGGCAATTTGATTCTTATACTCATATCTCCACATCCCTATGAGTATCTAAAACACTTCTATGTTTTAATATTCTATGAGGTTTTTATTATTTATATCATTTTTCATTATCCCTGCTCAATCCAAAGAGCTTCTCTGACTTGTTTAAACTACAGATTTGCTTTTTATTTATAGAACTTCATGTACACAGAATCATTCAGTTAGCAAAACATTTGTGTATTTATTTTTCCATCAGTTTATTCATTTTTATTAGTAACATTGTTCATTGTTGTTTAATATTACATTTGTATTCAGTCTTTTATAAATGCTCATTTAATTTATTTCAGTTATTAATCTGTTAAAATGGCTATGAGAGTTCCTGTACAAGGAGTGTGTGAATGTGTGTGAGTGTGTGTGTGTGTGTGTGTGTGTGTGTATGTGTATGCGTGCATGCATATTTTCATTTGCAAGGTTAAATACATGGGAGTGGTAGTTTTGAGTCATAAATTAGAAGAATACTCTTTTCAAATAAAATGCACATTTTATCACAGAAGGGACTGAATTGTTTTATACTCAGTAATTGAAATTCAACTTTACCATATGTATGAACCAACATTTTCTTCTCACTGTTGTTAATCATAGTCAATTTATTTAAAAAGTACAGTGGTATGTCATTCTGGTTTTATTTTACATTTCTCAGTGGCTAATGATGTTGAACTTTATATGTGTTTACTGTCTAGCTAGTTATGTTTTCTTTTTGAGATATTTCTTTTCATTTTTTTGATAATTTTCAATGTGGTGATTTACCTTTTTATTGTTGATTTGTAGATCTTTATAGATTCCTAATGAATTATGTGTATCAATCATACTTTCTCCCAGTTTTTACTTAGCTGTTCATTTTATTTTTAATAAATAATTTTTATTTTATTTGTATGGGTGTTTTGTGTGATATATAAATATAAATACATACATACATACATACATATATGTATATATATGTATAGTCTGCATACCATATACATGCAGTGCCCTCAGCATCCACAACAGGACATCAGCTTCACTCTCCTGGTGTTCCAGATGGTTGTGAGCTGCCATGAAGGTCCTGGGAATGAAACCTATGTCTTTTGGAGCAACAGCCAGTGTTCTTACTGCTGAGCCATCTCCCCATAATAGAAGGTTTTATTTTTAATGGGAAAATCTAAGTTACTCATATGTCTTGTCCAAAATTATTTACTTACTCCAAGATTCCAAAATACTGTTCTATATTTTCTTCTTTGAAGCTGAATTATATTTTATTTTTGTGATTTATTTTGAATATGTGTGACAGGTGAATATTTACTTCTAGCATAATTGATGGAAAGATTTTTCCTATTAAATGGCTCATGTGATATTTTTTGAAAATCAAATGATATTATACCTGTGTCTGTCTTAGAACATGCCATTCTACTGTGATGATTCTTTGTCTACACTTATGTCAGTGTTAACTGTAAATTCAGTAGTTAGGTATTTCGGGGCTTTCAATTTCACTTTATTAAATCTTCAGTTATTTATTCTATTTATATTTTTCTATAAATATTATAATTAGATTTTCAGTTTCAAACATATCTGGTAAGGTTTTGATTGAGATTGTGTTTAATTAGTGGATAAGAGGAGTCAAAAGAGACTGTTGAGAACATGGGAAAAACCAGTCAATCACTGGGACCACATTGTCATTGTCATTTTCTGTGAAGTGAGTTCTTTGATCAGAAGGAATGCTGCTGTGGGATACCATGGTTACAGGAAGATAGTCCATGAGTTCACAGGTATTTCTTTTGTCAGTAGCATGTGTTCAAGAAAGGAAAATCTATGTCCATAGGGAGTGTTCTAGTAATAACATAATATACTGCTTCCCATAATGCAATGATCTAATATAACAACATGCCGTTATTTTCTCACTTGACCATCGATAAGAGCATGCATTTTAATAGTGTTTTATTCTTTAAGTTTTTATACAGTATATATTGACCTTTTTTTTTCTTCCCAGATCTGTTGTTTATGTTAGCTGACTACTAAGCAGAGGACCTGTCCTAGGCTGTGGCTAAGATGTCTAGTGTCACTCCATTGAGAAGCAGTAGTTTCTTGTTTGCTTGTTTTCATTCTCCCTGAAGCTATCAATTGCAAACAGTTTCTTAACTCGGGTTGGAATTTGTGTCCACCACCTTTTCTTGTTTTTTTGCACATTTTCTGGCCTGAACTTCTCTGTGCTTTCAGTTTCTGAGTTCATATGCTCCATGTGCCCTGTTGTGTCTGAAATTTTCTGTTTGCTTGAAATCATCTACCACCTCTGCCTCCTAAAGTCTTTCCTCCCTCTGTTCTGCATAAATCTGTGAGCCTTGAGTGGAAAGATGTTATTGACCTCCTGTGTAGGGCTGAGCATTGTGAAATAGCTTATTTCTGCAGAGATTGTGGGTTTCTGTGTTAATTAATATCTAGTGCAAGAAGCTTCTGTGATGAGGGTTGTGTAGTGCACTTAGCTATGGGGATAGCCATTTATTTCTTGATTAATTTAGCAGAATAATAGCAATAAGCTTCTTACAGGGCTCATGGCCTATCTAGCCACAGGTTTGTGGACTTCCTGACAGTGTCAGGTATGGATTTCAACTCACTGAGTGGACATGAAGTCTAATCAAAAAGTGGCTGCCTACTCACATAGTATTCATTCCATCTAATTGAGCAGGCCTTGAATCCAAGTTTAGAGGTGGTTGGTTGCTCACATAACATTTGTGCCACTATTTTACCAATGGCCATATATTACAGGCATGTCATTACTGAAGCTCATAGGGTTCCAAGTTGGATGAGATTGAACGAACATTAGTTTTTACCTCCAATATTGAGTATAGCGTATACAAGCTCTATGAATGCTAGCCAGTAGGGTGAAACCTCTGTTTCAGAGCAAAATACGTTTTGATTCTTGAATTGAAAAATAAAACTTCTATGAAGTTTAAAATAGAAAGCTAGTTAATCACAAATGGGTTAATATGAAACTGAAAATGTATATTACCCCAGAAAGAGTATTTTAAAATATGTATAATGAATTCTTGCCCACGTTGCGTATACAAACGTGGTGAAACCTCATCTACGGACAGTGGATAAGAAACTTTCAGAGGCAATAGATATAAATAGAGATGGCAGAAGTAATGACAATTTGAAAATCTTTTAAAAATCTCTAAGAGGATTTATGATCTCATGGAGAATAATTTTCATTAGAATAGAAGTTTTGTGGAAAAATGAAGTTCAGTTAATTATGCCCCATTGGTTTTGTTTTTTTCTTTTTTCTTCTTAGAACTTAAAGCTTGAGGATTTTTAAGGGTTTGAATTATCAAATGTTGCCTATCAGTCTACCAGAGTATAGTGACTTTGTTTTATGAGGTTTTAATTACTTCTTTGAGAATTTTGCATGTTATTTTGATAATGTTTTTCCTTTTGCACCAACTCCTTAAACACCCATCCTCACCTTCAGATTTACCCAACTTCATATTAATGTCTGTCCCACCCTTCCCCCTCCCCCCCAACAAACTTAGCTCACTTTGTTTTAGGCAACTACCAACTTTTCCTGGAGGTGGGACCTGCCCTTGGAGTATGGTCCATGTGCCACAAGTTACACCATTGAAGAAAACTTCATCTCTGAGCAGCTATCAAATGCTAATCGTACCTTGGCTATGTGTGGGGCTTCATGCCCACCTTTCCCATCCATGTTGGGATTTAGATAATATAACTAATAAGCCATATATTAAATTTGAGCTATTATAACCTTGATGTTTAAAATGCCATTACCTTTTTGTCTGAGGATTGTTGATGGCTATTCTCAAAGAGAATGGCCTTTTTATATAAGAATCAACTGACTGTTACTCAGAATTTTGCAAAAAAGTTTTTAGTTTTTCTCCCATTGTAATCTTAGAACTCAGAGTGGCTTCTGTTGGGATTTAACAATGTTTGGGCAACAGATTTTACGAAAAGAGAATTAAGAATGAGCACGTAAGTAATTGACAGCTCTATGGAGATTACAACATTTATAATGACAAACAAACAAAGTTTGCAAACCAAAAAGAAGCCTCAGTGGTTCCAGGAATGCAATAACTGAAGAAAGGCTTAATAAAGAATTAAACTGTGGCTAACATCCAGAGAGTACTAATGCTGAACTCAGCTTTGTGTTGTTCAACAGTAAGCGAAGCCTCACTGTCCAGTTGTGCAGCAACTGCCAACTTTACATTTAGGTTGGACTATTGTTTGTTTGTGGATTTTAAAAATGCACTTACGTTTACTTAAGAAACAAATCATTGCAATGGTTTTATTTACTGAGTCTTGTTTTCCTGCCCATCAGCTAACTGCAGCATTGAGCAGCACAGAGTTAGAACTGCATGAAAGGAATCAGAGTGCCACGCCCTTCTAGATGCACTAGCCAGAAAGTAAAATGATCATCTCAGAAATAACTGTCTTTGCTGCATACAGGAGATTATAGAAAATGAATAAGCTTCATCAAACCTCATTTATGTGATAATTTTATAATTATCTTTATTTTAATCATTTCAGTTATAAAATATTGTTCTTCATTTTAATTAATTTCTGATTATTCATATTAAACTACAGAAATGTAATACTTTTCTGATATAATTGATATCAAAATGAAAAATTCAGTACAGTTCTGGAATTTTTATATTTTTTCTATTGGACTTAAGGAGAAAGTATTATTAAGGGATTTCTCCTTCCAGTCCAACTCATGTAATTACAATCTCAAGTCCATTTAGATAGCAAACAGTTTTAAAGAACTGTCCTGAGCACCTGAAAACTAGGAAATGCCAACCCAGTGTTTCCAAATCTTATACAGGACATGAGATTCATTGTGATATTTTCATATGTATATGTATCAAATGTACTTTGGCACACATTTCCTATACTGACATTTCTTATTTTTGTTTTTAATATTTTTAATTTATTCTTTGAAATTTTCCTGCATTATGCACTGGCTCATGATGATATTTACCTCTTACTTCCCCCAACTTTCTCTAGACCCTCTCACACTTCCCCAACTCTATGTCTGTGTTTGTGTAATTCTTCTTTGTTTTCACTAATAACTAATATCAAAGAGAATGATTTTGTATATAAAATATAATATATATATATATACATACATACATACATACATACATACATACATACATACAGCCCACTGAGTCTACTTAGTGCATATGTGCATGGGTTTAGGATCATCCATCCACTGGAACATAAACCACCCTTGAAGAAAAGCGATTTTTCCTCAACAGCCTTCATTTACCAATAGCTCCTCAGCGAGATGTGGGGCCTTGAGAAAGCCCCTTTCCCAGTTTGTGCTAGAAATTTTTAAAAAAATATATTTATTATACTTTATTCACATTATATCCCTATTGTTATCCCGTCGCTCCTATCTTCACATTCCCATCCTCCCTCCCTCCTTCCCTCTGTTTTCTATTCCCCTCACACAGACCTCTGACATAGTGGGATGCCTGCTCCCCACCTTCTGTCCCTTGCCTATCAGGCCTTCTCAGGATAGCCTGCATTCCCTTCCTCTGTGTGCCTGAAAGGCTGCCCCGCCAAGGGGCCATCAGTTCGAGGGCACCAGAGGTCATGTCAGAATTTTAACTAGCTTGATCCTATGAAACTCCTGTGCAGATAACTACAGCTGCAGTAGGTTCGTGTATGCAACTGCATGTCATTTCTAACAGGCAGTAGTTCACAGCACTCCTTCTCCTGCTCAGGCTCTTATAGTCCTTCTCCTCCCCTTTAGTATCCCTTATAGTCTTCCTATTACAAGTAAGTTTCTACTTATATGGTGACAGAAGTACAATCATGAGTTCAAATAACTTCACAATTATTAATATAGTTAACAAGTAACACATTAAATGTGAATGTAATGACCTTGCTGATGGTTTTGCCATTTTCTTGTTAGATGTGATGCTAATCCAGAAGACAGATCCTACCAAGCTGTGGAACAATGGAAAGTCTTTTCCAAAACTACCACATATTAATAAACTAAGGAATGATGTAGTTGTCTTTAGGGGCCTTTTTTTTCCTGTTAGGTTACTTTCTTGAATTTAAAGCCTACCAATTTTTTCACCACCAGGAAGCAGTCAAAACAAACAGCCAGAAAATCAGTATGATAGAGAGCATAGACCAGACAGGCATGACTTGAATAGACCACCGAGAAGTTAGTCTGTGCTGGCTTTCTTGTAGAGAATAGTTAGATGTGTTTAAAGGATGAAGATGGGATAGAGCTCTGGGATACACTGTTATATCTCCCCTAGTGTCTTATACTATGTGGACTAATAAAAATCCAGAAACTATTGCATGCTTTTCTACTTTGTTAGACTCTACTTGCAGTTGGTGGTACTGGTTTAAAAACATTGCTAATTTTATGGCTCAAATTTTAGTAAATATCAGTTTATATACTGTGGCAAATCCTACAGGAACTTTCCACAGATGAAGAATGCTTAAAATTAGTATGCATATTTCTTCTATTATTATTCAGTAAAACCAGCAACTTTATGATATTAGTAAAAAGCACATTGAAAGTTAGATGTTAAAGTATCTTTTGTTCACCTGATGTAATTTTCATCTTGAAGGCTTACTCCCTCAGTCGGCTAATCTATGCCTAGTCCTGGAAGCTTCTAGCCTCAATGTAATCTAATATAGTCCTACAATGTTTCAGCCTCTGAGACTTACTGCTAAGTAAGCTCACTCCTTTTAGTTCTTTCTGAGCTCTGGCTGCCTGGTTAAACTGTTCTTACTCAGGCTCCTCTCTAAGTTGACTGATATAAACTTGGTTTCTCTGTATTTCTGACTGAATTGATCGGCTTGGCCACATACTAACTAAAGCAATCTGTTCTAATCTTCTGGCTCCTTCTCATTCTCTGGCTCTATCTGTCTTCACCTATGTCTAGCTTGTTCTCTCTCTGCAACCTGCCTCTGTACAACGGTCCCAATAAAACTTCCTCCTTTCTATTTCTCTCTATGCTGTTCTCTCAAGTAGCTTCTGTTTCCTCTCTGTTCTCTTGAGAGTTGGCCATGTCCTATTCTGCCAAATCTTTCTCTGATTTGTCACTTGTCAGTTTACTTCTCAATTAGACATCACCTTCAAACTTAGCTGCTTTCTTCTACCAACTAACTTTATCTTCATTGTTTGGGATTAAAGATGTATACTAAGGAGTGTCTGTATTGCAGCCAGAGGGATTAAAGGTGTGTGCTAAGGGAATGTCTATATTCTAGCCAGAGTAGCCTTATTGCTGGATTAAAATCTCTCTACAGTTAGAGAATATTGGGAAGAGGTTTTTCCCCTTCATTGAGTATTCAGTAGGCTTTAAGTAAAGGCAATTTTTAGCCTGGTCAGCCCATTTTATTAAAAAAACTTTTATAACCTTTCTTTTGTAGGACATTTTTTTTTTTTTTGGTCTCTAGTGAAACAATAGAGTCTTCTTGACATGTCAGGTATCACTATCTATTGTTCCATTCTTCTAACAACTGTCATGTTGAAAAAGCTACAGATTGCCAGGACTATGAAGATCAGTTCAGCAGTTGTCATCATTCTTCACAGAGGCCCTTTGCTGAGCTGGGGAAGAAGAGTAGAAGTTTTGTTGCACTGAAGAAATTTAAATCAGGTTGCTTGGTTCAACTCAATCTACAAGAGAGAGTTTTTTTAAAAAGGTATCTAAGCCAGGCATGGTGATACATGCCTTTAATCCCAACACTCGGGAGGCAGAGGCAGACGGATTGCTGTGAGTTAGAGGCCAGCCTGGTCTACAGCATGAGTCTAGGACAGCCGAGGCTATACAGTAAAACCTTGTCTTGAAAAAACAAAAACTAAAACAAAAAGAGAGGAAGAAGAAAGAAAGAAAAAAGCATCTAGAGCCCCACATTTTAGTTTTAATATCATGCCATTTCCTATAATTATAGCCATTTTTATTCTTTCACTATTGTATATGTTTAATATAATTGTTCATAATTGCACTCTACTGGTTGAATCTCAATCCCAGTTCTGGTTGAGTGATATTGGAGAAGCTATATATGACTCTGTATCTACTTCTCTTCCTATTAGGATGTACATCTACCTATTAGGATATACATGGAGATGACAGTTACTGATGCTAATTACTATGAGTTTATTAACTATTACTAATATATGTGGCATTTTATGCTAGATTAATTATTACTAACATATATGGTATTTTATACTGGAATTGGATGCAAATCATAGTTTTTCAAATGAATAACTTTTTATGAATACAGCTTAAAAATAAAATGAAAGAATGCCATAATTAAAAAGGCTATTTGTATCATATTTAATAATTTTTACTAATAAATAATAACTCTAATACTAAACTTTTGTTTCATAATTTAAAATGTACTTTATACTGTTTCCAGAATAAGTTAGTACTTTGAAATGGCCATAGTTACTTTGTTATTAAATTCCTTGTTATTAACTTTCACATGAAAGGAGTATGTGTTTGTTGTGTGTGTGTGTGTGTGTGTGTGTGTGTGTGTGTGTGTGTATGTGTCTTTGTATAACTGTGTAGGAACATTCTTGACTGACATGTTGTATGTTGCCTATTGGGTGTTCTGTTAATATTGATTGAACAATTGGGTTACATTTTATACACATATGTATAATTACATTTATAGACATACATATAACCAATAGTGTCTTAGTCATTGTTCTATTACTGTGAAAAGACACCACAACCAAAGCAACTTTTCTAAAAATGTAATTGAGCGTTTAATTGAGGGCTTGCAGTTTCTGAGGTTAGTCCATTTTCATCATGTTGGGGATAACGGCAGTGTACAGGCAGGCATGGGGCGGGAGAAGTAGGGGAGGGGTCTGCATCCAGATATGCAAGGCTCAGGAAGAGAGAATGGATGCCCCTGGGACTGGTTTGGGCTTTTGAAACCTCAAAGCCTATATTCGGTGACACACTTCCTCTATCAAGGACACACCTACTTCAACAGCACACCGCCTAATCTTTCTCAAATAGTGCTACTGCCTGTGTCTAAGCATTCATATATATGAGCACATATATGGTGGTTATGCTTATTCAAGTATCCATATTTCACTTTCTATCCCTACCAGCTTGTAGCCATAGCATAATGTAAAATGCCTTCAATCCAACTTCAAAAGGCCCCATAGTTTATCAGTCTCAATAGTGTTTAGGCCTAAAGTCTCTTCTGAGACTCATGGCAGTCTCGTAACTGTAACCACCTGTAAAATGAAAATCAAAAAGGTCACATACTGCTAACATACAGTGGCACAGAATAGACAGTACTGTTCAAAAAGGGAGGAACGGAAGCATAGTGAGGAAATACTGGACCAAAGCAAGTCTAAAATCCAGCAGAGAAATCTCTAATTCTGTATGTCCATGTCTGATATGAAAATGCTCTTGGGATCTCCAGCTTCTTTCAGCGTTGTTGAGTGCAACACACTTCTCTGTCATGGGCTGGTTGCATAGCCAGTCTGCAGTTCTTGGCAGGCATCCCACAACTCAGACACCTCACACATTTTGGGGTCCAAGCTTCACCTTCACAGCTTCACACAGTGGCTTCTCTGGGCCTCCATGCAGAGAGACCCCTGACAAATTCCTGGCCTCAGTAGCTTCCCATAGCTGAGAGGGAGATTCCACAGTCCCTTTCTTGTATCCTTGACTGGAATGTCAAAACCATATGGCCGAAGCTACCACGTTCTGTTGTTTGATGGGGCTGAAACTGAGCTCCCTTGTTAATTTACATTAGTCTATGGTTTACTTCTTTGCTTAAGCTTTTAATTCTTTTTTCACAAATTGGAAGGTTATCTGGGTGGGATCTTACCTTGAGGTCAGAACTCCTTTTATTCCATTAAGCCTCAGGATCTAAAAATCTTTGTATCTACTTGAAAACTAGACATAATTCCATTATACTTCCTGGTGCTCCTCTTATCTTTTACATTATGCATTTCTCTTTATCAGCTTGCTTTTTTTCATTATAAATCTGAATAAGAGTGATTATTAACACTAGGATGTCTTGAAATCTCCTCTTCCAAGGTCATTAATTGCAATTTCTTCAATTAGCTGCAAGCAGATTTTTCAGGCAAGGGCTGAAAGCAGCCACATTCATTACTAAAATATCACAAGAATGGTTTCTAGGCTACTTACTAATTTTCTTCCCCTATGCAACCTTTTGAGCCAGTATGTCGTAAGGTACATTGTTCTTAGCACCTCAGTTTTCCATGCTCCTACTAGTATGCCTCATCAAGTCCTACTAAAAGCATTCAACTGTTTTTATAGTCCAAAATCCCAAAGTCTTCCATGTTCCTCAAACCGTATGGTCAGGCCTGTCACAGCAGTATTCCACTTTTTGGTACCATCTTCTATCTTAGTCACTGTTCTATTGCTGTGAAGGAGCAGACTGCATTGCCAGGCTACAGGGGAAGAGGACAAGGACAGCCCTGATTGAACTTGAGCTAGGTGGATAGGAAGGGGAGCTCCCCTTATCTGAGAAATAGGGGAGGGGAGGAGTGGGAGAAGAAGAGAGGGTGGGACTGGGAAGAGAGGAGGGATGGGGGCTATGACCCGGATGTAAAGTGAATAAATACGTAAATTAATTTTTAAAAAGAGAGAGAGAGAGCAGGACCAAGGCAGCTTTTTAAAAAAGTTTTTTTGAGACAGGGTTGCTCTGTGTAGCTTTAGCAGTCCTGGACTTGCTTTGTAGACTAGGCTGGCCATGAAATCATAGCAATTCACCTGTCTCTGCCTCCCTGGTGTGCATCTGGCTAAGGCAACTCTTTTTATTTTATTTTATTTTATTTATTTATTTATTTGGTTTTTAGAAACAGGGTTTCTCTGTGTAGTTTTGACAGTCCTGGACTCACTTTGTAGACCTGGCTGGCCTCAAACTCACAGCGATACAACTCACAGCGATCCACCTGCCTCTGCCTCCTGAGTGCTGGGATTAATATGGCAACTCTTAAAAAAAGAAAGCATATAATTGGGGACTTCTTACAATTTTAGGGGTTAACCCAGTATCATCATGGCAGGGACCATGGTGGCATGCCGCCAGGCATGGTGCTAGAGAAGTAGCTGAGAGTTCTACATCCTGACCCGTAGATAGAGAGAAACAGACTGGCCTGGCATAGAGGTTTGAAACCTCAAAGCCCACACCCAGTGACACACTTCCTCAAGCAAGGCCATGCTTACTTTAACAAGGCCACTCCTAATGGCACTATCTGGTGGCTAGGCATTCAAATATAGGAGCCTATTGGAACCATTCTTTTTTCTTTCTTTCCTTTTTTTTGGGGGGGGGGGGGATGGGGCGAGACAGAGTTTCTCTGTGTAGCCTTGGATGTACTGGATTCACTTATAGACCATGTTGGTCTCAAATTCATAGAGCTCCACCTGCCTCTGCTTTCCAAGTGCAGGGATTAAGGGTGTGTGCCACCATGCCTAGCCCTTTGGGAACATTCTTATTCAAAACATCACAAGTAGCAAATGTAATTTCAGAGATTTAGATGACTTTTTTCTTTTTAATTTTTATAAAACTGATAATCTAAATCAAATTGTTGGGTTTTTGTTAGTTATTTTGAAAATTACTTTTTTAGTTCTTTTAAATGTAATGTTGGAAAAGCATTGTGATTATCATTATTATCATTTCAAAATATAAAGTTATTTTTAACCATATTTATCATTGTGTAAAGGAACAAAGCCTTGTTCAATATTAAGTGCTTCTAAACATCTGTGGTTAAAAATGCAGAATTTACTGAGACTCCAAAGTTTACTTTCAGATTGCACTGGAAGAGTTTGAGACTATTTTTGTCTGTAAAGCAAGATATCCAAGTGGAAAGATGTTTTACAACAGAGCAGTTATGGTGATTTTTTTGCCTAAAGCAAGTTTGTACAGAAGGAGAAATAGCTGATGTTTGTAAATCTGAAACAGATTTGCAGAACTATTTGCTAGGAACTAAAGGCAAATTTAAATTATTCTTTCAAAACCCGATGAAAACACAAAGTAAAGCAAGCATCACAGTGTTTGATATAATATTTAAGAATTCATACTGATGAATGTGGTGCTTCAAATAAAATTAGCCCCCTTAGGCTCATAGAGAGTGGCATTGTTGGGAGGTGTGGCCTTGGTGAAGGAAGTGTGTAGCTGGTAGCAGGTTTTGAGGTTTCAGATGTTCCAGCCAGCTCCTCTGTCACTCTCTTACTGCTGCCTGTCATCCAGATGTAGAGCTCTCAGCTCCTTCTCCAGCACCATGTCTGCCTACACAGTGCCATGCTTCCTGCCATGATGACAGTGGACTAAACCTCTGAATTGTAAGCCAGTCTCCAGTGCAATGTTTTTCGTATTAGGAATGGCCATGGTCATCATATCTCTCCACAGCAATGGAAACCCTAACTAAAATGATCCAGGGAAGTTTGTAATATGGTATAGTGATTTCATTTTATAAAATTTCACCGTGACTTCTGTATGTTTTGCTTTCTTGGTTTGTAAAGTTTTTCCTATCCATTTACACTGGAAAGTGTAGTATTTTGTTATCACTGACCTTGTAGAGTTACTGCCATGAATTGCTATGATAATTTTTCCTCCCATAATGATCTTTTAAATTCTGCAGTAAGAGTTTATGCTATGCATGTGTAAGTCAAGCACCTATGGCAAGAAGGCCATGAGCTGGAGTGTAGCTTTATCTGCATACTAAGACCCTCTCAGAAAGTCAAAACAAAAAGAGTCTTAATTCATTACTCCTGGTATTTTAAAGGAAACTGCAAGTACAATCTCTTTTCTGTCCATTCCTTTGATTGTGTATCTCTGAAGCATATGAACTTCTTGAAACATAATTCCCCTATTAGTTATTTTCATCTTTGTTCTGTTGACAAGAAGCAACTTAAGAAAGGATGGATTTCTTTGCCACAGTCTGTGACAGGGAAGAAAGCATGAAGGCAGTAGTGGCACTCTAGTGGTCATATTGCTTTATGGGTCAGGAAGCGAAGTAATGGCAGGAAATTGGTCTAGGCCATCAAGCCTGAAGTCCCAACCCCAGTGACACTTTCTTCAGGTGGCCCCCAGGGCCTCTGGCTGCACAATTCCAACATAGCACCAACAACTGGAGACAATGTGTTGAAACGCTTAATCTTATTTCGGATGTTTTGCATTCAAGCCATAGTAACCAGTGTCATTCTATCAAAACTATGGCAATTCTGTAATGTCATGGAACAAATTCTGTCAGATTCAGAAAAAACATATTTGTGACAAGAGTGAAGAAAGCCCTTTTGTTCTACTGGAGTAGAAATCACAAATAGGCAAAGAGCAATTCCTTTAGTGATGGCGGCTCGGGATTTATGAGCTGGACACACGAGCTCACTCTTGTAGATGTAGGTCCTAAGTACTAGCGGCCAGTGCCTCTAAGCTGTTAAAGCCAGAGGCTTGCAACTCATGTAGGTATTCAGGCCAAAGCAAATTCAGACCCCAGAGGCTCGGGCTCTAATTCTTGACTCTATTCTTTCAAAACCAGTGGCTTATAGCTCCATATGCTTTGGTTAGAATTTTATTGCTCTGAATTTGAGTAATGCCCTGGGCAACATCCCAGAAACCAGAAAAGAGTGTTAAAGTTCTTGAGTTTTGGGGTTTGGAACCCTTAACTCTTAAGATACCCAACAGCTACTTATTAGAACTCTCAAGCTTTTAGGCTCTAGGCCCTTGGCTTTTAACTCATAGCAGCTCTCTGCATTTGGTCAGTGGCCTGGAGTTCCAGAGTTCTGTTGCTTCTTGCTCTTCACAGCCACTGAGCCTCAGAAATTTCATCTTTCAGTTATCCTTTTAACTTTTAAGCCACTTTTTGCTGCTGCCACTGAACAAACTAAAATGTTCTTCTGTTGTCTGAAGTTCCTGCAACTAGCCTACCTTACTTAGCTAGTGATGAAGACCACAGAAAAAAACAGCACTGGGATCAAGCTTTCATAAGCAGTGACAGTGCACAGGCTTGTGATTCCACCAGTCACAGCCTGGTGTCTATGTAATTCCTGTTCTGTTAACCGTGTTTCACATATGTCCCAGTCATAAGCCTTACATTTACCCCAATCACAAGTCATTACTGAGTCATCCAGGACGTGCTCACTCCTTGCCTGAGTGAGAATATCTGCCAGATAGATTCAGTCATGAAAAGGTCAGTAAGGCTTATCATGATTGAAGTCTCCAAACGCTGATGCAAGCTGTCTGGAACAGCTATGACTGTAACAAAGCCTCCTGAAACAGAAGCCATGGCTTTAGCAGTAGCCATGGTTACAGTGAGCCTCTCAGATGGCATGGAGTTGTTGGTGTGGAAGTGAAATGCTATAATCTACTATGGTAGCAGTCCAGATAATTATTAAAGAAATGGATTCTTGACTAATAGCTCCCAACTCATTAAGCAAGGTATAGGGGAAAGATCCATCAACTGTCAGTCAAATGACCAAATGGTGTTCCATGATTGTTTCAGTTATTCCAAAGGGGAACATACCAAATTGTGCTTGCATTGAAGACTTAGCATACTGTTAACATACTCAAAAGCACTGAGCAGTGCCTCACCCTTTTACTCTTAGTGAAGAGTTGGGTCCCTATGATCTGTTTCAGATGTGCTTCTTTATTCTGAAGCTATATCTAAATAAAAGTACCATATTGCAAATGGCCTAATTGACTCTTAATCCATTAATTGATAGTAAACGTCCTTTGACTCTGAGCCCATTAATTAATAGTAAATTTCCTTTTAACATCTCTACCTTTGTAATTTATCATGTCACTTAATTTCTTTATATATATGTGCTTCTCATGTGTGTATATATTTGACATTGGTGTATGTACCTGAGGTTTAAACCTATGGGTGTATACAGTTATTTGCATTCATGCATGCACAGAGGCTAAGAAGAGCGTCAGATGTCCTGCTGTATCACTCTCTATCTTATTCCCTTCGGACAAAGTGTCCCAATGACTGTGGACCTTTTGCTGGCAGCCAGTAAGCTCCAGGGATTCTGCTGTCTCCTCTGATGACAGCACAAAGGTTACTGTCATGGCAAAGCCACACTCCACTTTTCTTTTTTTTACAGGTTCTTGGATCTGCCCCTCAGGTCTCTATTTTGTCACTTTGGGTGATGTAGGCACTATTTTCTATCCTCTTACTGCTTGGCCATAGAAAATGAACCTGCAAATGAAGTGTGGATAAATTCTGTGAAAAATTCATTGTTTTTTTTTTTTTTTTACACAATATTAAGTTTGGTCATGCTATTTCACATGAACAGTGGTCTGAAAACTACTGGTTCAGAGAAATGATAGGAAATTTGTCTTGGGCCAAGATGGAGAAAATTATGCTGTGACGTTCATCCGTTCATCCTGTGTTATACAAAAAGAGAGACTTCAAGTTACATAATTCTTAGTAAGAAGTCCTCAACCAGGGTCATCGCCATGTAAAGCTGCTGTGGGTGGGTCAGTTTGGGTCATCTAGTAGAAGCAAATGCTGACCGATATAACAAGTCTACTCGTAGGTAATAGTGCCAGTAAAGGAGTCAACTGTGAAGATGCATACAGTCAAAGCAGCACATCACATGACAAAGCAGCCCACTGCGAGGACAATTGAAAGTGCATGGTCACAAATTTGAGACATAATCGTTTGTGGTGATAGGAAAACACAGAAACATAAAACAGGATATTTAAACATACAGGAAATATTAATATGAGGGGAAAGATGGACAGAATTGAAAAAGAATAAAAGAATATGTATACAAATAAAAACTATAGTCATTGGAATTTTGAAGCAAATGGATACAAGGAAGAATAGGTGAAGATAGAAGCAAGAGTCTTAATTAATAATGGATGTTTACCCTTTATACACACACGGTTTTTAAAACTCTGAGACTTCAGTTCCTGGGACCCACATGGTGGGAGGACATGTCAAGGCCTGTGTGTAGTCCCTCCTCAGAGTGCACGTAGTACATGCTACCCGTGCGGCTTATTTCCTCCTTTATTTTCCTATACATTTGGTGTTTATTGTCTCCTTCACTGGGTGTAGATCTCTTTATTTAATTCAAATTCTGTGTTCTCATTATTTGAAACTACTTAATAAAGTGATTGATAAATATTGGACTAATGCACTGTAGAATAGGTGTTTCTTTATATAGGAAATATTGGCAATGTTCAAAGAATAATAAATTTGTTACATATGTTTAATTTGTTCAGAACCTGAGAAAGTATAATGTTCATTTGACAGGTTTGTCACAGTTACAACATGTTCTGTTATGCCATTGTCTGCCTCTTTCTGCCAAAGAAAATTAAGTATAAATTAAAAGGTTAAGATCTTTACCTACCTTACAAACATATAAAATCATAAATTACAGTGATATTATATAACACTTGCTGGTGATAAACATTTACATCTTTTTAAAAGTAAATTTCGAAACTAAAAGTTTTACAAAAAGAGAAAAGAGGCAAAAATCGAAAGTTTATGTACATATTTCATTATGGGAAGTATGTTGAACTTGAAAAATATGTAATTCCACAAAGAAATAATATGGGATTAAATAGGTCTAAAGAAGTCTTCAGTATAGTTAAATACAAATCACAACTGTACATGTAGTAAGAACTTTTATTCTACTTTTAAAACTTATTTTTACAAAATCATTTTTCTCTCACTTTGTGTGAATCTCAGATAAATATTAAATTCAAAGTTTATAAGCATAAAAATATATTTCACACATATACCTTAAGCAAAATAATACATTTTTCTCCATCTGTGTAGTGCAGTTTATTTGTTTTTTTATTATTTTATTCATATTACATCTCAATTGTTATCCCATCCCTTGTATCCTCCCATTCCTCCCTCCCTCCCACTTTCCCCCACTCCCCTCCCCTATGACTGTGACTGATGGAGGCCTACTCCCCCTGTATATGCTCATAGGGTATCAAGTCTCTTCTTGGTAGCCTGCTATCCTTCCTCTGAGTGCCACCAGGCCTCCCCATCCAGGAGACGTGGTCAAATATGGGGCACCAGAGTTCGTGGGAAAGTCAGTCTCCACTCTCCATTCAATGGTGGACAATGTCCTCCTGTCCATTGGCTAGATCTGAATAGGAGTTCAAAGTTTACTGCATGTATTGTCCTTGGCTGGTGCCATAGTTTGAGCAGAATCTCCCGGCCCAGATCTGCCCTTCATAATGTTCTTGTAGGTTTGTAGGATCCTCTGGATTCTTCAATGGAAAAAGGATAGCATATTTAACAAATGGTGTTGGTCTAACTGGATGTCTACATGTAAAAAAAAAAAATGCAATTAGACCCTATTTGTCACCATGCACAAAATTCAAGTCCAAGTTGATCAAAGACCTCAACATAAAACCAGAGACACTAAATTGGTTAGAAGAAAAAGTGGGGGAAGAGGCTGGAACACATTAGCACAGGAGACAACTTCCTGAACAGAACACCAACAGCCCAGGCCTTAAGGTCAACAATTACGAAATGGGACCTCATGAGGCTGAGAAGCTTCTGTAAGGCAGGAAACACTGTCAACAGAACAAAGCGACAGCCTACGGACTGGGAAATGATCTTCACCAACCCTGCATCTAACAAAGGTCTAATATCCAAACTTCATAAAGAATTCAAGAAATTAAACACCACCAAACCAAATAACCCCAGTGAGAAATGGGGCTCAGAACTATACAGAGAATTCTCAACAGAGGAATATCGAATGGCTGAGAAACAGTTAAAGAAATGCTCAACGTCCTTAATCATCAGGGAAATGCAAATCAAAATCACTCTGAGATTCCATCTTACACCCATCAGAATGGCTAAGATCAAAAATTCAAGTGACACCACATGCTGGCGAGGATGTGGAGAAAGAGGAACACTCCTTCATTGCTGGTGGGAATGCAAACTAGTACAACCACTTTTGAAATCTATCTGGTGCTATCTCAGAAAACTGGGAATAGGGCTTCCTCAAGACCCAGCTATTCCACTCCTTGCAATATCCCAGAAAATGCTCCACCACAGAACAGGGACATATGCTCAACCATGTTCATGCGGCCTTATTCATAATAGCCAGAACATGGAAACAGCCTAAGTGTCCCTCAGTAGAAGAATGGATAAAGAAACTGTTGTACATTTATAATATGAAATACTACATTTTTATTATTGTTTTTACATCAGGTGCATGGTAAAAGTTTTTATTTTTGAGAAAATCATTTCAAATTTTCTGTAATAAAAAGAGGTTTCCAGACAGCTCCTTATAAAATTTTAAATTAAAATATAATTACTGAGAAGAGACTTGATACCCTATGAGCATATACAGGGGGAGGTAATCCCCCTCAGGAACAGTCATAGGGGAGGGGAATAAGGAGAAAATGGGAGAAAGGGAAGAATGGGAGGATACAAGGGATGGGATAACCATTGAGATGTAACAACAATAAATTAATTAAAAAAAAATTAAAAAAAGAAAAGTCAAATTAACAAAAAATATATATATAATTACATTATTTTCTATCTTGTCTTTTCTCACTACAGCCCCTCTCACATACCCCACACATACCTTGTTCCTTCTCAAAAATATGGCTTCTTCTTGTAGTAATTTGTGTGTGTGTGTGTGCGCGCGCGTGGGCACGCACGGGCATGAGCACACGTACCTAAATATATAAATATAGCCTGCTCAGCCTGTTTGGTATTAGTTGTATGTTTACTATTTCAGGGATGACCACTTAGTACTGGATACCAAATAAGGGGCTCATCCCTGAGGAAAGTTGTTTCTGCTGCTCTCATTAGTCGCCTGTAGTTCTTCATTTTTGGGTGGGTGCCGTGAAAATTTTCCCTTTCGTGTTAGCATGTCTATTGGTGTTGTACTTACTTCTTCAGGTCTTGTTAGGCCACCATGTTGTTTAGATATCGTGGGTGGAGTTCCCCTGTGTCAAACAACTCTTGATGTCCCTCATTTTTTCCAGTATTCTCTTGATTCCACCTTCATTCTTTTCCTTTTATCTTTTTTTCTTTTAGTTTCAACTTACAGAATAATATTCCCAATATAAGCCCAAATCAGAATTACTGTTTGATTAAAAAATAAATTTTATTCTATAGCTGCAATGATTTACTTTGCCTTTAAATTTCCATTGGCCATTTAGTCTTTAATTTTTGATATTTAATCATGTCATTAAAAAATAATTTAAAAATAGACATGATTATAGTAGAACAAAAGCTGTCTTGATATTTATGTAATTTATGCTCATAGGTCATATTTTCTGTCTTCTGTATGAGACAAAAATTTTATTGGTTTGAGCTTAAAAAATAGATAAACTGTAGTCATGATCATGCTTCCTCCAAATAAAAATTAATGGAGATAGATCACAAAGTTTTTACATATTTTTAAAAATGTGATAGATGAATTAGATTGTCACCTAACACATGGCAGAATGAACATGGCAATCCAGAGTACTGCTGCGTAACCAGTAATCACCATATCATATTTTAAGAATATTGTTGTCTGTGTGTGTTCATACAGTGTACATATTGAATATTTACATGACGTCCATTTGTGTGTGTCGAGGCATATCCATGCCATAGCAGAATGTGGAGTTTTGTGGATAACGTCAGGTGTCAGTTCTTACTTCCCACTTTATTTGATGTGAGATTTATTTGCCCAGCTAGCTGGGCCATGGCCTTCTGAGGTTTCTCCTATCTCCCCATCCCTCCATGGCTTAGGAGCGCTGAGATTACACTGCTATTATCACGTCTGACTTTTTTGGTAGTTCCAGTGATGCAAATTCAGGGCCTCATTTGTTCAGCAAACACTTTTCCTCTCAAACCAAACCCCCAGAACTCATCTTCAACAAAAGGTATCAGCTAAGTTAAATTAATATTAACTTGAAATGTCTTGAGTTTGTGGTGTTTAATTTGTAAATGTGCTAACAGTATTTTGTATGCATAATCTGTGTACAGTCAATTTTATGTGTGTATATCAACATCATGTAATCTAATCAACAAGAGTCTAAGACTTTTCCTCTTTTCAGAAGATTTGTAAATTATGACAAGGAAGTACTGATACATAAGATATATTACTATTGAGGTCAGAGTAAGAAGTACCAGTTTGGATTATAGCTGCATTTTGATTGTCCAATGAAAACTACCCATTTTTTAAATTTATTATGGCAAGAAGCCATTTGTCAGGTACTCTAGAAAGGGTGTTGTCCAGATCTTAAATTAATATGCATATTTATTGGTTATTACTCAAATATATTACTTTTAAAAATAGTTAAAATAAGGACTAACTTTTAATTTTGTTACTGAGCCATGGCTTTGATATTTTAATGCTTTAAGTAATGCTTTAAGTAAATTGTATCATTTACACTGTATTTTATAATTTGTGCAGGTATTATGTAAAATGTTTTAAATAAGTAAAAATCTGGATTGTCACTTAACATGTTTTTATTTTTATAAGATTAGTGGAAATTAACCATAGGCTATATCATGATTTATTATAAGTTCTACGTGAATGTAGAGACATGCTTTTAATTTCAACAGAGGCTTTATAACCAGAAATATTTGACCAGCAAATGAAATAATTTGAATATAGTTTGAACTTAATTTTATAAAGATAAATGTTTTCAATATAATATTTATAGTAAGACCAATTGAAAATTGTAATTGGATTACCAAAGTTTTATAAATAGTGTAATTTCATTTGTATTCAACTTTATTTTTACCTCTCATTCTTGTTGCAAAAGAATCCCTTGTCTTTGAGAGAATGCAGTGGTGCTATTTACATTAATTCATATGGCATGGTTTAAAAAAATGCTAACTCCTTTCCTTAATGGGATTCTTCCCTTGTTGCAGTGCAAACGGCTGCACCAGGAGCTTCATCGTCTGAAAGAGCAGAACCAGACTTCAGCAAACAACACGAGACATCCGACTGCTGAAAACAATCAGGAACGTGCTCTGAAGGTAAATGGCTGTTGCTTCTTGCAGGCAAATTAAGGTTGTAAGCCCTTGGTGCCAGCTTTCTGTGCTGCATATATCAGCTGTGTACATTTCAGCAAAAGTGAGCTGTGCTGTTTGCCAACAGCCCCTTCTTTAAACACAGATACAGCACCCTTCTGTTATGGTATTATTTTATTTCATGTATGTGTACATGAAAAAACATATTTCTGAATTTTGAGTGGTTGTATATTAATAACTTCTGGTGCATATTCATTCTCCTTCTGTTTTTAGGTTATTAGCTTTTATACTTAATGAAAAGTGACCATGCCAAAAGAAATAATAAATCATCACCCTTTTCTTTGTAGCAACATTTATTATAATAATTAATTTTAAATGTGCTGTTGTATTTGTCACCCAGAGTACTGACACTGGTTGAAGGACATGTGAATGTGTTTGGAAATTGAAGGACTACTTACAATGTTTAAAGAAAAGAAAGACAGTGTATTCAACTAGAACTTTAAAAAAGTGACAGATACATTTTGTGACATACTCTTTCACTGTAATGTAGATCCAGGGGTCATGACAAAAGAAACCCCTTTACATGAGTCTTACTGTTGGGGGTGGCAGTGCTCCTGACTTCTCCTTCTGCCTATAAGTGACTTCAGTTTTCAGGAGAGTGTCTCTGAAACATTAACAAGTGTAGTCTGTGAGGAACAAAAAGAGCAGCAAAAGATTTGCTAGGATTATATTATGGTTATTTCCCTTAAATTCATCTTTACCTTAGATGGTAAATAAATATCATGGTATTAAAAGTCTCATATAGTAAACCAAAACTGACAAAACATCCTTTAAAAGTGAGTAAAGGCTGTGGTGATGGGTCAGTCAGTATTATCTTGCTGTGCAGGCATGGGGAATCGAGTTAAGGTACCCAGCTCCCACAGGAAGTCCTAGGTGCTTTCTGGCCAGGCAGTCTATCCAAGTCTATGAGCTGCAGGGTCATAGAGGTCCTGGCTTCACGAAGATGAAGAACAACTAAAAGTCACCTGATATCAATCTCTGACTTCCACATGAACACCACACAAGAATACAAGCATACACACCACACACATGCACACATTGAAAAATGTGGAAAACCTTTTAAATCTTTACAAAGTGTGAAACTTAATAATAGATTATCCTATAAAATAGTTTTGAAATTCAACTTTGTTGATATTAACCTATTTTCTATTAAATTTACAATTAGACCAAAATATAGAGAAGAGAGAGTTACAAATTGTCCCTAAAGAATATATCCTTTTATGAGAGTTAGGTATAGTAACATTTTAAAGTGTGTTGTACATGCAGAGTAGATGATAAGTGTTCTAAAGTCGTCCTCCACCA
Source organism: Acomys percivali (assembly GCA_907169655.1). Taxonomy (NCBI): domain Eukaryota; kingdom Metazoa; phylum Chordata; class Mammalia; order Rodentia; family Muridae; genus Acomys; species Acomys percivali. The sequence goes on from OU015742.1 coordinate 152,546,020, forward strand.
AGCATGATGACCTGTTATGAGGACTCAGGACAGATCATATGCACAGTATGTTTTGGCTGGTTGAAGTTACAACAGGGCCCAAGATAAAAATTCTAATTTGGTAATTATTAACAGAGTAACTATGAGCAATAGTATAAATTTCTGTCGAGTTTGCAATTTAATGGTAAATGCACTTAAATGGTACCAGCTATTTATTGGGAGAAATACATGCAGACTTCTGAAAAAAATGGGCAAGCTTGGATGCAGGCAGAGTTGACAGCCAAACTCTGCCAAGACAGGGTAAGCAAGTCCTCAGTAGTTTCTGCCTCACAACTATGTCTGTCAGATATATTGGGCCAGAAGGCTAAAGATGATGCTCCAACATTATAGAGAGTTTTGGGTGACTTTTCAGGCAGTAAATTGTCTCTGTCATCTTCTCATGTGGGAAGCTACTAACTTGCACTCCAGGCATACTCAGGTAATTAATTTTATTCCTTCTCAAGTCTCTGATGGGGTTGAAGATCAGATAGTTTAGTTCTAGCATTAAGCTTAGTTATTTAGGGGTTAAGATGTTTTAGGTCTAGATAGATGTTTTAAGTTGATAATGACAAGATGTGATCGATATTGATTTACATTCAGAATTTTAGACTCACCAAGATAGGAAAGCTGTTTTCTTCAAGGTTGCCAATACAAATAGCCTAAACACTATGAATGTAACATTTATATAATTCCTGATTGTTTTGTGGTTCTTCTTGCTTTAGGTTGTTTAGGTAGTGTAATAATATTAATGCATATGTAAAATATTTCATAAAAATAGCTTAAAAAGAAAAGTTAAAAAAAGAAATATTAAAAGTATAATAAGATATTTGTGGGTTTTTAATCAAAGTTTATGATCATTATTATATAGAACTCTATGAAGTGGTAATGATGGTAAAGCTACAGTCACTGTAAAAGGAAACACTTTTAGGAATTTTTTGTTATTCAAATAAGTATATGTTTATCGTAATAACTAGAAAATTGTTTCTAAATTATTTTTCATGCTGGAGTATAGCATCAGATTTTTTGGTAAATATTAGTAATAATTCTTTGTTAAACTAGCAAGGATTTTTAAATAATATTTTATTCTTTGCAAATTTCATACAGTGTATTTTCATCATATTCATCCTTACCCCAGCTCCTATAAACCCACTGCCACTTCGCTACCTAACTAACTTATGTTCTCCTCTCCCTCCTTCCGCTCTCTCCCCGTTGAGCCTAGTTTGTGTTACCCAACTCTTCTCGTTGTGTGAGCCTGCCCAGGAATGTGGCCAATATGCCACAGATAACACCATTAAAGAAAACTGACTCCCCTTCTCTCGGAGCTATCAAATACCATTAACACCTCCACTTGGAGTGGGTCTGATACCTACCCATCTGTTTTAGGCTGGGATTTTATCTGGTTTGAACTTACTCAGGTCTTGTGCATTCTGCCAAAGTCTCTGTGACTTCATATGTGCAAGTGCCATAACCTCTGGTTCTCATACGCTTAAGACATCTTCTTCCACCAATATCCCTGAGGCCTGGAGAAGGAGTGAATTATAAGTATCCCATTGTGGCTGTTTGCGCCAAAGTTTCTTATGCTTTATACATTGCCTAGTGTGGATCTGTCTCCGTGTTAATTGCCATCTACTGCAAGAAGAAGTGTCTCTGATGAAAGCTGGGAGACTCACTGATCTATAGGTATAGTGATAAGTCATTAAGGGTCATTTTAGTACCCTGTCTATTTAGGAAAATAGTAGTAGTAGGTTCCTCCTTAGGGTCGATGGCCTATCTAGCCGTTGGTTCTTGGCCTCATGAACAGTGCCAGCTATGGGTTCCATTTCATGAAGAGGGTCTTAAATCCAGTCAGAAAGTGGTTGGTTAAACTATAACATTTGTGCCACTATTGCAACAGTGGCCATATCTTCCCAAACCAGATATTACTGTAGCTCAAACTGGTTCATATCTGGGTGAATGTTCTCCTCATAGCACCTTTCAGCACAATGAAGGCAAGCCGCCAGAACAGCCAGGGCCACAAAGAGAAACCCTGTCTTGAAAAACCAAAGGAAAAAGAAAAGAAAAAAGAAAAAGTATAACAAACAGCCAATCCCCAAAACAGTAAATGGGTTACAAAAGTATATGGATCAGAAAAAACAGTTAGCTAAGTAGAGACTAAAACAACCACACACAAAATTAGCTAAACAGAGTCAGATCTTTGCTGGAGGCACTAGTATAACCGAACATAAATTATACTGTAGAGCTATATTGAAAAAAGCGTGGTGGTCCTATTATAAAAGTAGACAGGTAGACCAATGGAATAGAATAGAGGATGGTAAAGATATGCCCATTTAATTTTTGACAAAGGAGGCAGAAATATACATTGGAAAACAGCCAATTGAACAGGCTATGCTAGTAAAAGTGGATATATCTTTCACTTGGAACAAAAATCATTTCAAAATGAATCAAAAATCTTAATTTAAGCCAGACATGTTGAAATGTCTATAAGAACATGGGGGATACTCTTGAAGTGATTGCACTAAAAAATCCTGCTGTAAACATGAGTAACACAGGAAGTAGCTCCAAGTATCAACTGATGGGACTGCATGAACATAGGTTTCAGAACAGCAAAGCAGCAGAGCCACAGAATGAAATAAGGGGCTAATATCCAGAAATTACAAAGAACTATAGACGTTAAACACCAAGAAAATAAAACTACCAATCAGCCAATGGACTGACGAATCTAATAGACAGTTTTCAAAAAAGAAAAACAAATGACTATTAAGTACTTGAAAGTGTTCAGCATTCTTAACCATTAACGTGATGCAAATTAACACTAGTTTGAGACACCACCTATTCCATACCTGATTCTGAGCACAGAGCTTGGATATACGGAGAAGGAGGGTCCCTCATGCACTCATGTTTGGAGGGCAAAAGATAAATACAAGTAGAAATCAGTTTGGAGATTCCTCAGAAGACAGCTAGATCTGTCACCTAGCTGTTTCACTCATTGGCATATGCCAGGGAAGTCCTCACTTTATCACAGAGATATTTGCTCCTCAAGTTTATTTCTGCCTTATTCACTATAGCAAAGAAATGGTATAAAGCCACATCAAAGGATGAATAGCTAATAAAAATCTGGGATGTGTATAAAAATGGAATTCTATTTAGCTCTTTATTTATTTTTAATTAATTTATTCAGATTACAACTCAAATGTTATCCTATCACTTGTATCCTCCCATTCTTCCCTCCTTCCCACTTTCACCCTATTCCCCTCCCCTCTGTTTAGCTCTTTAAGAAATGAAATCACAGCTGGGCATGGTGGTGCACACCTTTAATCCCAGCACTTGGGAGGCAGAAGCTGGTGGGTCGCTGTGAGTTCGAGGCCAGCCTCGTCTACAAAGGGAGTCTAGGACAGTCAAAGCTACAGAGAGAAACCCTGTCTCAATAAAACAAAACAAAAAACAAAACAAAACAAAAAAAACAAAAAATGAAATCACAAAATTTTAAGCAAAGTGAAGATACTTTGAAAGCATAATATTAAGTGAGGGCACACAGTCTCAGAAAGAAAAAGCCCACATGTTTCCCCTAATATTCAGCTCCTAGCCTATATTATTTATATCTACTTCATGTAAGCAGATGCACAGAGAGGAATAGTATAACTTACAGAAACAGAAAGGGTCAAGTATTAGGTGATCAGGAAATATGAAGTCCAGATAATAGCTACACAAATTATAAGAAAGAATATAAAACTAATTGCTTCTCTTGTTTTATTTTTCTTGTGCATAGGTTTACTTTGTTGTTTTACTGTTGTTTTTATTATGGTTTCCACTCCCCCAAATTCTCTCACATCTTCTCTGCCTCCCCTCCCATCCAAATCCATACCTTTTTTCTCCCTTTGGAAAGAAAATAGGCACCTAAAGAATAATATTAAAACAATATATAATGGGACAAAAAAAACTGGAATAGTAAAAAACAAACAGAAAAAAGGAGCCAAAGAAAAACATCAGAAACATGTATAGGCATAGAGACATTCATATTCATGTTTGCACACACAGGAATCCTATTTATTTAAAAAAAAAGGCAACAGAAGCCATAATATATATGCAAAGGATCTGTAAGGTAAAATTAACTAATCAATAAAATAGCAATCCCCCC
>OU015742.1:152550182-152564562 GCA_907169655.1 Acomys percivali
TTTTGTGCCCCTTGCAAGTATAACAGATAGGAGTGAGTATATTTCATAATATTCATTACAACTGGCTCTTGTTATTTGTTTATATGCCTCTATGGAAAAGCATGTTTTTGTCACATGCTGCTTGTTCACCATATGTGGCCCATGCTTGTAATTATACTTTACTGATGTGCTCATCTTAACCCTCATAGTATAAATTGTCTGATGCTCTGAATAAAGTTGACTATTGCATGGGGAAAAAAAGAATTTTCTGTTCAGATTCATACCTGTTCTTTTTCTAATTGTTTACAAATTTATATCCCTATCATGGCCCCTCCCTCCTCTCCTCCTCCTCCTCCTTCCCTCACTCCTGCTTCCTCATATCCCCCTCCCTTTGTCCTCAAAAAGGGGGAGACCTCCCCCACCTCTGACCAACTCACCTCAGCACATTAAGGACTGAGCTCTTCATCCACTGAGGCCAGGCAAGGCAGCTCAGTTAGGGCTAAGTGATAGAAAGCAGGCAACAAAGTCCATGTCATATATAGCATCTGCTCAACCTACTAGGGGACTCACATGTACATCACAAATTTCCCATCCATTTCATATGTGTAGGGGCCTAGGTTGAGTCCATGCATGGTCTTTGTTTGATGCTTCCATCTCTGTAAGCCCCTGAATCTATGTGAGTTGATTCTGTTGGTCTTCTTGCCATGTTCTTGTCCCCCTCCGCGTCCTTCTGATCTTCCCTCATACTCTTCCACAGGACTCCTTGAGCTCCACCTAATGCTTAGCTGTGAGTCCCAGCATCTGATTCAATCACATACGGGGTGGCGCCCTCTCTACAAGATGTACACAGATAAAGATACAGTAGAGACTGAGAGAATGGCCAGCCAATGCCTGGCCCAACCTGAGACCCTCCCCATGGGAGAGAGCCAATCCCTGACACGATTATTGATTCTCTGCTATGTTTACAGACAGGAACCTAGCTCAAGCATTCTCTGAGAGGCCCCCCCCACCTCCCAGCTGCTGATCAAATGTATCTTATTTTGTAATTGAGTTGTTTTCTTGATGTCCCATTTTTGTTTGTTTTTGTTTTGTTGTTATTGCTCTTCTTTATATATTTTAGATATTTGCCCTCTACATAGTGTAAATTTCTCTTTTTGTGGTGGATATGTGCCTATAAATATAACTGATAGTGACGGTATACAATCCAATGTTAAACTCCACAACTACAGAATATCTATTCTGACTCTGTAAAACATACCTGAGATGAATGGACTTGGGGTTTAACTAATTTCACTGTGTATGTATTGGGCTGAGATTCTCACTAGAAGACAGAGATCGCCGATTCCTCTAGTATTACTAGCTAGTTTGTTCAGATTTGTCATTACCTCCGATGTGCAGAGATTACAGGCCATCAGGATCACTTGTTATTTGCATAGGTGCTGGGAATCCAGATCCCAGTTCTCATGCTTAGCGGAAGGCAGTTAGCCCCTCAGCTACTCCACACCCCTGCTCTCATTCTTGAATCCTAGATTTCATAAGATAAATAACAGACTTGTACACACAGGACTTACAGCAGGAATGTAGAATAGAGACAGGAGAACATAGAAGGGGCGGAAAGGATGTGAGGGTAAATGTAGTTAAATACACAATATACTTGAAAGAAAGTCTTTCTTTAAAGGACAACACTATGCACACTGAATATACACAATTTTATTTTACAAACTAGCCTGTTAGAAAAGATGTGTATACAAAGAATTGGTGTGTTAGATTGCTTTGTGTTACTGTGATAAACATCATGAGTCAAATCATCTTTGAAAAGAAAGAAACATAAGGCATCAATCATGAATCAAGAAAACCCCCCACTGTCTTGTCTATAGGCCAGTCTTATGCAGATATTTTCTCAGCTGAGGTTCCTTCTCAGAAGCTTCTAGCTAGCTTTTCTCAGGTTGGTAAAAGCTAATTAACACAAAATGGTAGACTCACAGTTTTCACAATACAAACAATAATGTATAAGCTGAACTCAGGACAGGAGGAATAATGTCTTGAATACTTCAGTGTGATGGTAACTGTAAGGTTGGTTGAGGTGGTTCAAAACAGAACTCAAACTCTGAATGCTGAGAGAGGATTGCTTCAAGTTTGAAGCTATCCTGGAATAAGTATTAAGTTCCAGGCTATGCTAGGCTATGGAACCAGACCGTTCTCAGAAAAAAACAAAACAAAAAACAAAAAAAAAAACAAAAACAAAAACAAAAAACTAAGAAGTAATGGGAAGCTTATGAGAAAGAAAATGGTTGCATCAATATAAAGTATCATTTGTTTCCTGTCAAAATTGAAAATGGTCCATCTCTACTTTTATGACATTTTCTGTCCCACTCTACAATTTTCTCAGTGTTCCCACCTTGCTCATTTGGGGCTTACGAATCTCTAGGCATTACCTACTTCGTAGAGATTCCTAAATGTAACATTTTTTTCTCTTTTCTTGCTTCTAAGGATATCATGGCATTGTTCAGGTACCATACTATCCTGATATTCCCTATGCCCATCAAAGGTCTCAAAATGGAGCTCCGTTTCCTACTGAAGACTTTCTCATGAATTGTACAATGCAGTGTCAAGAATTCTAGCTTTCAGTATTTCCTTAATACTGTTGATAGATGTGTTTTCAGTTCCCTCTTGGCCTTTCCTATTTAGAGTTCACTGCAGGATAAGTTCTTTAAAGAGGCAGAGTAAATAGCAAATACTATTTGGCGTACTGCACAGTAAATGATCATATAAAATATATATTGCCTAACATGGAATCATATATCAAGATGAATTACTAGTTTTCCATATTAGTTTACTATCTTTAATGTGTCCTATCCTGATTTCTACTGAGAATTTCCCATTTACTTATAGAGCATTTTAAAATTCTTTTGATCTTCTTAATATTTGTGCTTGTGCATATAAGACAATAAGGGTCAAAAATTTATTGACAGAAGTCCATGTGCACTCTGTTTATAGGGTATGACACATTAGTTCACTGATATGTGTGTTTTGTAAAGATACAGAGAAAATATTCATATAGACAACAAAGATCTTTTCTTTTTTAATTTTTTATAAATTTATTCTTGTTACATCTCAATGGTTATCCCATCCTTTGTATCCTCCCATTCTTCCCTCCCTCCCATTTTCCCCTAACTCCCCTCCCCTATGACTGTGACTGAGAGGGACCTCCTCCCCATGTATATGCTCATAGGATATCAAGTCTCTTCTTGGTAGCCTGTTATCCTTCCTCTGAGTGCCACCAGGTCTCCCCATCCAGGGGAAGTAGTCATATAGGGGGCACCAGAGTTCGTGGGAAAGTCAGTCCCCACTCTCCACTCAGCTGTGGAGAATGTCCTGTCCATTGGCTAGATCTGGGTAGGGGTTTGAAGTTTACTGCATGTATTGTCCTAGGCTGGTGCCATAGTTTGAGCAGAACCCCTGGGCCCAGATGTGCCCATCATAATGTTCTTCTTGTAGGATTCTAGGACCCTCTGGATCCTTCTATTTCTACATTCTCCCATGCTTCTCTCACCTAGAGTCCTCAGACATTTTATAATAGAAAGAGAACAGACCAACAGAGTAATAAAGTATCATGGAGGAAATGAATAATTTTATTCGATTAATTGATTCTTTGTTTGTTTGTTTCTCCATCAAGTAGATACAGGGGTCTCATTATGAGTCTGTTTATCAGCAGTTGGCATCAGAATCTTCTCTAGAAGAATCCACACTCTTGTTTTTTGTTGTTTACCAAAATGTAATACGCTACATATAAAATATTCAGCATATATTAAAATAGATCAGACTCTATAACCACTTGGATGCCTTAATAGTCATCCAAGAGAATAATGAACTTGCTGTAGAAGAGAATGAAGTCCTAGGAACTGAGTCCTAAATTCATGCTCTTAGGTTCAGTCTGATCTCACATATTATATATAGTAAGAGTCCACATTTTTACAAAGTAAGGATTTTGAATAAATTTTACCAAAATGTGATTACAACAGAAATTTTATGCAATTTTATTTTCTAACATCTGTATCAAAGCCACTGAAATTATTGATTTTGTAATACTTATAATCAGGGAAATAAGAATTTTAAATTTTACATAATTATCAATTCATAAGAAGTAAAAACTTATGTACAAATAGATCCCATTCACTTACCCCGGACATTTTCCAAGAGGTAACATCTTTCCCAACCATGATATAAAATCTAAATCAAAGAGCTGTACTGACAATGAAACAGTGTAGAGTTGCTTTGGTTTGAAAATAAGAAATCAGTAATAATGAAAAGGAGATTGCTTAAAATCTCTTGTGGTTCTGAATTTTTAATAGATTTATCAACACCTTAGTATTTTCTTTTCATGAAAACAAAAATGAAACTTGAGTAAACACAGAATCTTCCCTGCAGTAGATTTCAAAATAATTTTATGACTAAAAAATAATTATACATCAAGACAGAAAAGTAGTTGTACAAGCACTCTTTATGGAGAGAGAACAGTTGTACATCTTGCTTTTGGTCTAGTTACATCAGTTTATATGAGACAAAGCAGAGCAGAACTAGACACATACCACATAAACATAAGTGTTTGTAAAACTGATGAAATTAAAATGGGCCTTGCATAGAATCAGTGTCCTGATTTAGATTTTACATCATGGTTGGGAAAGATGTTATCTACTGGAAACTGTCTGGGGTGAGTGCAGGGCATCTATTGTACATAATTTTTTACTTCTTATGAGTTGATAATTATGTGAAAATTAAAGTTATATTTAAAAGTAAGTACTAAGACCAGTCCACATCAGAGGGAAGGTGATTGCACCGGACACGAATACCAGGAAACAGGACTCTGGGGATGGGGTCAGGTGAAATACTACCTTTCACCTCAAATAGGCTAAAATTAAAAGTTCTTATATGGAGTGGGGCTCAGTGCTAGGAATCCAGCGCAGGGCCAGTACATACTAGGGAATTATTTAACCACTGTCCTACATTCCTAGCTCCAAACTTGCTATCATCTCTCCTAAATGTGTTCATTTCATAGCTTTATATAGATATTGTACCAGCCTTTTATTTTAAAAGTAACATTCGGCAAAGTACTTGGAGTTAGTCTTGGCCTCTTTTATTCTCTCACATTCTATGTACTAAACTAATTCTTTTACTTTTCATGCACATCAAGGTCTCAGTTATGTCTCACCACTTCCAGGGCTACTGTGTGCCAAGCTGTTTCAACTCCACCTTAAGTATTGGCACAGTCTCCTAAGGTCACCTGTGCCTGTCACTGTCTTCCTCTGTTCTCTGCCCAGCCTTAATGATGAGCTTATTAAACTGTAGAGTAGATTATATTACCCCTCTGGTACCACACTTCAGTTAGAAACTGGACACCGGCACTTCCCCTGGAACATACCAGGCATATTTGTGTCTCTTTCACTTTCAAGGAGTATTACTCTTCCTGCATGAAATTTGCTTTTATCTTTTTCTTGTCTTTTGAGATGCTACAGGGTATATCAAGGCCTTCTGTGACCAACCTGTTTTGTGTTGCAGGCCATACATTTCTTTGTTATCTTTCCTGCTTTTTCCTTGATATGATTGCCTTTATCTATAGCATACATACATATATACATACATACATACATACAATTTAATATTTTGATAGTCTATTTTTATAATCAAAGTGAATAGTCCATGTTGTCAAGGCCTTTTGTTTAGTTTGGTTTGTAACCGAATGTCCTAATAGCATTTAATCTTTGACATTCAGGAATCAATGACATTGACCAATTGCCAACTGTGCTTATAACACATCAACTGAAATCTAGTGAGGCTGCTTCTCCAGAAAAAGTACTGGCACGTAGTAGTCACTGAATACCTGCTATACCTGTGGAGTTAATGGAGGCCACACCTGTAATTTAATGTCTTCCTTTCCCTACTTAAGATTCCCTAAGTGTTCTCTAGTGTACTTAAATACTCTATAAATACTTGGTTAAAATGCTATCTGAGTTGCAATGCATATATGGATCATACTTTAAATTCTTTTTATAAAGTTGAGTATTTAGCTTGATTACAATTTTGTACCCTTGAATACTGTGAACAATATTTTATATATAATTATTTAGCTATATTTAACAAGCAAAAGATTTTTCAGGTTTTTTTCAGTAAAGAACATAGATTAAAGGTCACTTGATTCCAGAATGTTGCAATGAAAAAATACCAATCTGTTTTTCATCTACTGCTCCTGATTTCAGTTCCACAGACCAAAAGAGAAACAATTACTTTGAACTTCTTTAGCTGTTCATTCTACTATTTGTGTCTAAATGCAGCCTTGTGTAATTCCTTACTTTTGGAGTGGGGGCGTGTGATCTTTCAGTTATTGCTATGGAGAATGTTGTTTTCTTACCTTTTTCTTTAGCCTTTTGTACTATTGTAAGTAGATAGTCTATAGTCTACTTGAATTTTTCAGGCATTTCAACACATTACTGGCACTGTACTTTATTTCCTGACTTAATTAATATACAAAGTGTTGTTACTGGTACATTTTAAAATGAGCTACTTTTCCTGTTTGCCATGATTACAGACATACAAAGACAGATCAATATGATCTTCCTATTGGCCTTGTATGGTAGTATGGCCTACTACCATAAAATTTTTCATTCTCTTGTTTCTGATTTTACTATATCAGCAAGGTGTTGGTAAGCATATGTGCATGTGTATCCTTCCCTTACTGCATATTTGTTTTTTTTCTAATTTGAATTTCATAATATTACTTTGTGAATTTGATATTTGTGAATTGTGATATTGATATTGATAAGTAATGATGGAAAAATAAAAATGTAATTGTAAGCTTCCCTACCGGAATTGTTACATATTTTGTATAATGGTAATACTTATTTTTAGGGATGAAGGCATACATGTGTAGTACAAAGAGTGAGTTTCAGTATAGGCCGATATGTTTTGTGAACTGTCTTTGAGTAGGTTCTGGAACCTTTATTCAAGCTCTGTGTTGCCTGGTCTTTGAACTTAATATTTCCCCGATCACCTAAGCCAATTCCTCTGCTTCTTGTGCCCATCTTATACCCGCCTGTTGTGGATTCAGTTCTTTGTCTTTGTCCAAACTGGAGGTAGAAGACAGTGCATGCCGACATACAGGACATGAGGTTTGCGGGGAAGTTCCTCTGTGCCTGCTGGCACCAACACTTCTTTCTTGCCTCTACTGCTACTCATTCTTCCTCTTTTCTTTTACTGATCAAGGCCTTTTAGTAGTACACTGACGGAGATGTAGATTAGGGGCTGTGGTATTTGACTGGGACAATGCCTGAGTCGCTGTGACAGTAGTTCCTCGTAGAGATCTAGCTTAAGCTTGTTACTTCCTAAGTAGTGGTCATCAGTTCTTTTCAGAAGCATGGATTAGAGTCATCATATATTTTTATAATAATAAATATGAGCCTGACCTATACCTGATAAACGCCTTAAACAAAGTGGCTGGACACAACTAACTGAAAATAAATCAGTAGCCCTTCTTTATACAAATGATAAATGGGCTGGAAAAGGATTTAGGGAAACAACACTGTGCATAATAGCCACAAATAACATAAAATATCTTGGTGTAACTCTAATGAAGCAAGTGAAAGACCTATATGACACAGTTGAAATCTCTGAAGAAAGAAATTTTGTCTTAGTTTTGACCTAATTTCTCTATTAGATTAGAATTAATGTTTGACACTCCTTCATTGCTGGTGGGAATGCAAACTAGTACAGCTACTTTGGAAATCTATCTGGCGCTTTCTCAGAAAAATGGGAATAGGGCTTCCTCAAGACCCAGCTATTCCACTCCTTGGAATATACCCAGAAGATGCACCAGCACATAACAAGAAAATTTGCTCAACCATGTTCATGCGGCCTTATTCATAATAGCCAGAACATGGAAACAGCCTAAATGTCCCTCAGTAGAAGAATGGATAAAGAAACTGTGGTACATATACACTATGGAATACTACTCAGCTGTTAAAAACAGGGAATTCCCGAAATTTGTGGACAAATGGATTGATCTAGAAATTATCATAATGAGTGAGTTCACCCAGAAGCAAAAAGAGACAAATGGTATATACTCACTTATATCGAGACACTAGTCCAAGGGATACGCACCATGAAAAACTTTACTTACCAGGAAAGTGGGTCAGAGGAGAGGTCATCCTATTGAGACTTTAGGCGAGAGTAGCATGGAAGAATGGGGAAATAGTAGGTCCCACAGGGTCCTGGAAACCTACAAGAAGAACTTTATGACAGGCAGATCTGGGTCCTCCTCAACTAAGGCACCAGCCAGGGAGAATATAGGCAGTAAACTTCGAACCCCTACCAAGACCTAGCTGACAAACACGATATTCTCCACCGTTGAGTGGACAGTGAGATCTGACTCTCACACGAACTCTGGTGCCCCTTTTCTGACCATGTCCCCTGGATGGGGAGGCCTGGCGGCACTCAGAGAAGGGATAGCAAGTTACCAAGTAGAGACTCGATATCCTAAGAGCATATATAGGGGGAGGAGGTCTCCCTCAATCACAGACATAGGGGAGGGGAGAAGGGGGGAAGTGGGAGGGAGGGAAGAATGGGAGGAAACAGGGAAAGGGCTAACAATCTAGATGTAATACGAATAAATTAATAAATATATATATATAAGAATTAGTGTTTGGTATTATTATTCATTTTATGTCTTTTATTAGCTCTGATGATATTTTAGTGCAACATTGGAAGAAAATGGTCAAGTGAATTTTTCTTCTCTTGTCAGTTTTAGCTGTTTTCAGTAACCAAATCTCACACAAAGTTGTGCTGCAAAGAATGGGCACAGTATATATTAAATTGTCTCTTGTGCTGTGTGTATGGTGATACTTTAAAAAGTATAGTGCAAAGTGCCAATGGTTATCCAAAACACAGCAAATCTAATTTGATGTATTTCAAAACATTATACAGTTTCCAAACTTAAATGTATTTTTTAAATAGTAGATTGTCAGATAGATTTAATGTATCTTACCTGGATAGAAATTTTAAGACATAATATATAATTCTTCATTAGAGATTATATAAAATTTTCAATAAAAAGTAACTACATTTACTAGCTAGTGTGGTTTTCAGTAACGACACATCGTTATTGTTTTAGTATGTTGAGATAAAAGCTGATTTAATGATGCAGTGCATCTGAAGAATTTTAGTCTGTACACTTATTTTCAAAAAAATCTAACATTCATAAATTGATACATCTATGATATGCCAGCAAGCACAAAATGACTTTATTGTGTTGCTCAGTGTTGGTTAGTTTTTCTGTTATGTTGATGCATTAAAACAGATATTAAATTTTATCATTAATTCAGTGCCTGGTCTCTCATCAAATCCCCTTAATTAGAAAGTGACTCCAAGGATTAGACAGCATGGATTTTAATTTTAACTGAAACAAAAAGGCATCTTGCAAAATCACTCTTGTCTACTGACTCATACAGATTTTTAAAGACCCTATAATTTATTGCTTATTTTTAAAATTTGATACAAAAGCATATTGCTAACATTTTTTTCTCTGGTTCCTATGAAATGTATTATTATAATATATTTCAGAATCCTTTAAAAAGTGTTTCTGATGAGTTGCAGCTTTGGGGAGTTTAGGTAACTTGTAGCTTTGCTCTTAGGTTTTAGCTTTGGATCTTACACAACTTCACTTGGCTCTGTGACATATGTGAGCCTTTATTTCTACTTCCTTAGTAGTTTCAGTCATACACCAGGGTTTTCTATTTGGTGAAAGAGTTTCATGTACTGTTCCTGTGCTGGCCGAGGTTCATGGTTATTTAGGTAAACCTTCACTTCTTTTTGTTACTTGCTATTTTTATGCCTAGAACTGTTCTGATGTTTTACTCTGAAGAGGTGTCAAACATTCTGCCCTTCTTCCTAAAAATGATCTGTGTTACATATCATTCACTTCAAATGTTTTTGTAACTGCTTTATACTAAATTAATAGGCTAACAAAATTGATTATCAAAGTGATACAAAAAAAGTATAGTTGCCCACTGTATTTTTGCTCTGTTACTTGATGGTCAGGTTTTAGCCCTGAGATGCCTCTTTATGAATCTACTTCTAAGTGTTTTCAATCTACTTTATTGTATTTACTATATCTCATTTTATCTAGATCCATAAATTTGTAGGAAGTTCTTGATTTTTTTGAGAAATAAAGGATATTAACCTCAGAATATTCTGAGGTGAGTTATTTATTACTAATACATTCTGTTCTTTTCATTTCACTTGCACCTCATGAGAGTTTGTAAAACACAGGAAATAGCACTCCTCCAGTTTAGTAAATGTTGTGTTTCTTTGATTTTTTTCTTGAGTTTTATTTTTAAATTACATCCCCTTTGTTGGTCTTAAGCTGGATTTTTATATGCTGAAAAATATTTAGCTCATCTTGGCAGAGGAAAAAATAAATTGCCTAGAAACGGATTGTTTACGTAATATTAGATGGTAATATAAACCAACAAAAGCAAGGAAATTAACTTCTAAGGCTGACACACTGCCCTTCCCTTGCTCCTTTGTGCCAGAGGTATCATGTGTGTGTTATAATACCAATGCACAGTGAACTCCATTAAGAATGGTCAAACTTAATTCTAAATTTCTTGACGTTAATATTATTTGTCTCTTAATGCTATATAGTGTTCTTCAAATGTGGGCTGAGGCAACACACAGGTGGATCTGAACAGGATGGTTAAAATTTATTTGATTTTAAATCACTTTATTGTTGACTACCTCTCAGAGGCCACTTATTATGCAGCAAGAATATCAGTTCTTTACATTTTTACAAAGAACAAACATTTAAAAATATATCAAGGAATTTTCCAAGAATGTAGTTACTAATGAAACTCTTAATTTTTTTCAATTTTGTTCCTGCTTTTTCTCTTTTTCTCTCTTAGTGTATCTGAGCATTTAAAACTGCCTTATTATGAATAATCAAATACACAAGTGTTGTAACTGTATAGAACAGTTCTGATATAAATTACATAAGATAATTATTTGTGAAAATTTGAGGCTAGCTGTGAAGCTCCCCAAGTAACCTCCCAAGATTAATTTTGAGAAATGATAAATATTTGGAGATTCACTTAACAGCATCGGTTTCTCAATGATTATGGAAAAATTCAGCTTTAGTTTCTAGATTCATTAACTAGGTGGCAACTCATCAAATGCTAGTGAATTCTATGCCAGCTTTTGGCGGGCTCTTTTATAAAATTACAGTGGCTAGGCTGACATTTCATGTTAGAAAGTTGATTCTATTTGAGTATGTCAATTTCTTGTTTTGTAATAAGTTGGGAAGTACTTTATTTTCTGTTCCTATTTTTTTTCATAAGTAACCATTTGTTCTCCAATTTTAGGTATGCCTAGAACATAGTTTTCTCAAAGTATTACCTATCTTAATTGAAATTTTTCTAGGATCCTTAATATTAGTGATTAGTGTACCCAACATCACAGGGGGAAACATCAGACATTTTCTGTAAAAACTGTAAGACAGAAAAGCATTCCAAATGTCACTAGAAGTTTCTGCTCATGTGAACTAAAGAATTGACTGAAAATAGTGTAAGTTCAAGGGTTGCAATACTTCTTTAAGAACTTTTATTTTATTTTATTATTATTTAATTGGCTTCATTTAAAACTACAAAATAGAATGTTCTATTTACTAGAGATTTGTGAAACAATTCTTTAATCTCTTACTTATTCTGAGGTGTTGAAAGGTGAAACATTTGACATTTTCTTTTCGGGCATTGCTTTAAAAACACAGAGGGCGGGAAAGAGGCGTTGCCACATCAGTGTTCAGGGTGTTTGCGGTTGTCCATGACAGCAGCTCCAGTTTAAAACACCTGTGTTTACTTTCCAGCTTTTCAGACTCTGCCTGAAAGTGGCCTGAGAAAGGCATAGGCTTTCGTGTTAGCTTCATTTTCACAGTACTAGGGGGGAAAATCTCTTACAACTTTCTACTTTACTTTCTATAACAGAATTTAGCACCTTTCGTATTTTACACAGTTTATCTCTGCATATTACATAAGCATGTAAGAGAGTGTGTGGTTTATTTTAATTGATGCATTATACTGTAAAAGGGCCATTTGTGTTTTTAAGTATCTTCTCAACTCTTTTGTCTTTTGTTCACTGACTAGGTAAAGTTTGAGGCACTGTTAACTTAGACCATCTGCATATATTTTCTTTAACAATTGAAAGAAATTTATTGAAAAATGAAACACATTTTTGCAGGGAGAAATGCAAGAATATTTCATGGACAAAGTGTGTTATAACGTGTATTTTATTACGTTGTAAAATTTTAAGCCATTATAGGAATTTTTTCTATTATAAATTGACAGGTTTTAACAGTATTTAAAAAACTCTTATATAAATTGACCAATCTAAAAGTTGCCTGTGGCTTTCTAGTACCTTGAAAACTAGTTGAAGGTTTGGCTATATATAGTTTGGCTAGTGCTTCCCAATTTTAGACATGTGACTTTAAATATTTTATATATTTCTTTTTCTGTTATCAATCACGTGACACCTATATGATACGTATATCTTTATTAGTCTCACTTAGAAAAGTTTTTGGCTGTGGCATTTCAGTCATATAAGTGTTTTTTCTGGTCTGTTTTTAAATGCGGATCTTTATTTCAGTAGATGGAGTTGGCTACCATCCACTCTGTAGTACGTTTCTGATGCACTTCTGACCACAGCAGAAGCTCGGCTCTGAGCAGATCCTGGGAAGTCTGGTGGGCATTTAAATAATTTTGTATTTTGACAGGGAATTGATCTTTCTTTTCCCAGTTCTTCTTCCTAATACCTACTATTTTGTGTATTTGGAGCTATTTTAAATAACCAGAGCCGAAGTTATGTGTTCTCACTACAGCAAACTGAGACAGAGAAAGACAGACACAGAGTGAAGAGATTTGGACATACCTTCAGGAAATGTATTCTCTACCCCAGCCTATCCATAAATCCCAGGTTTAGAACCCCAGTCGTTCTGAGTCATCATTTCTTTAGAGCACTGTTAATGCCTTAGACAATAGTTTAGAAAGTTATTAATGTGTTAGATCAGAAAAGTCAGTGTGTCAAATACTGAATTGATTAAGGGCTTAGGACAAATCACCATGCTAGGCATTAAATGATAACACAAAGCAATAATTGACTTTATTAACATTAAAGATATTATTTTATTTTTGTCATTATACAAGGTTATCAAAGAAATTATTTGTTCATATTATCCTCATGCACATTACCTCCTCTTACTCCTCATCCTGCCTTTAGTTAATCACTCTTGTTTCCCAGACAGTTATAATTTGACGTTTGTGTCATAAAAATAAATAGTATTTTAACCCTTATACTCTATATTTCATGATGGGTGTGTGTGTGTGTGTGTGTGTGTGTGTGTGTGTGTGTGTGTGTTTACTTTAATCTCAGCATCAGTGTGGTGAGGAATACTCTGGGTGCAGATACTACAGTAAAAGAACTGTACATTACAATGATGTGTGTGAAGAAATAATAAAGTATAAGTGGAAATAACAAATGAAATTGTTCCTTAAATATAAAAGAAATTAGAAAAATGTAAAATGTTTTTTAAATATAGAAAAAAATTATTTTATATGGCATAAATTATGTAACAAGTAACAGATATTTACAAGGATTTGAACAACTGTTATATAATATGGACCAGTATTTTTTTTTAACTCTTGAAGCACCAAGAAAAAAAAAAGAAACATAGGCTAGTGGGGTGACGGATCAGTGGGTAAAGTTCCTAACCATCAAGCTTGAAAACCTGAAGTTGACAGTCAGATCCCACATGGTCGAAAGAGAAAACTGACTCCTGTGAGCTGTCTTCTAACCTCTCTATGTGCACCATGGCATGCATGCACTTGTACACACACACACACACACACACACAACATACACACACAGGACACAAAGTTACATAAATAAAATATAATAAATATGTTTCCAAAAGAACAATTTTTTTTAATTCCATTCTTTTTTTTTATGTGCCTGTAATGAGGAAGTAAAGGAGAGAAAAGATCATTTTAGAGCTGTTAACAAACTTGTTTCCAGAAACTCAGATTGCTTCACTTGGTCTTGGAACCTGATGCCATGTTTTCAGTAGGTGTGCCAGCTCTGTCCTGGTGATGCTTTCCACCAGGCACTGCGAGGTGTCAGGTGTGTTGTGTAAGATTTATAATTCCCCAACAAAGCACTTAACATATATCTGTCTGAAACATTAACTTCCCTATTTATTAAGCTAGTTCTGTATGTATGTGTGTCCTCTTTGCTTTTGTGTGTGTGTGTGTGTGTGTGTGTGAGAGAGAGAGAGAGAGAGAGAGAGAGAGAGAGAGAGAGAGAGAGAGAG
>OU015742.1:152564572-152596745 GCA_907169655.1 Acomys percivali
GAGAGAGAGAGAGAGAGAGAGAGAGAGAGAGAGAGAGAGAGAGAGAGTCTTCACTGACCTTGGAGTTCCCCTAGATGAGTCTCACCTAGATTAATTAGGTTGCTAGCAAGCTCCAGAGACCAGAGTTTCTTTTCTGCTGCCCACCCCCACCCCCCGTTGCTGGTATTTACAGACCCAAGCTTCAGATTTTACATGGGTGCTGGAGGTCTGAGCTCAACTCCTCATGTTTTTTATCATTTTTGAAAGTGTATTGATACATTTGCTTGTAGAATTTTGTAAAGAATTTGCTTTTTTTGAGAGCCAGAAAAACTCTGTGCAGCAGTTAGCCCTTCATAGGATTTGACAACCAAGGAGTCATCCATGTGCAGACTGAGAACTTACTGAGGCTTTTTGCATTTATTCTAGATGTGCACAGATTTTGTTATTCCCTAAATAATACCATCTAGCTGTCTACATAGTTCCTATTTACTAATAATTTAGAGGTGATTTAATGTGTAAGAAAGAAGTTATGTGCAAATACTGTACCTTTTCATATAAGACGCTTGGACACCCATATATTATGATATGCACAGAGGTTTTATAGTTGAAACTACAGGATGACTGACTTTTTGTTCTATTTTTATTTCAGTTCACTTTATTAAGTATAGTTTGCATGTAAAAATTTTATATATTTACAGTATATACCTCAGTGCCATGATATACATACATGGCTAAATGGCATGGTTTGTTGGCATCTCATCTAGATTTGTTGAAGGTTTGATATTCAAATTCCTTATTCTTTTTCTGTCCATTTTATTGTACATATTCTCTGTGGTACTTTCTAGCTTGATGTTTTGATTCTGGAAAATCTTTTCTTCATAGGAAAAAAAAAACCCACTTTCTTATTAAAAATAACTCCCTGAAATTAGAAATAATCAACTTTCTGGAAAATAACATACTTCTAAAATAAGCCATGTTTCACTGAAGAAATCACCAGGGAGTTAAAATTTGGATTTGGTATAACATACTTGTGGAATTCAGCTAAAACAGCATATAAGGGGAAAGCACATTCTAAAACTGAAGTACTAGAAAAGCAAACTACTGGAGGTCAGTGACCCAAGATTCTCCCTCAAGAAGTGTGGTAGTCAAGGATCTAGGGAAGAACATTCCAGGGAGGGAAAACAAAGCAAACATTGAGATACAGACGAATAAAATATGTTGAACAAGTGTAAATCCATCATGACTCAAACATAGTGAAAGAGGAGAAATAGGTATTAGGTCTAAAACATAATTGATATTACTTTCATAGTATCTTTCACAGTGATTTTGGTTTCTATAAGTACAAATAAGTGATGGTTTAGAATAAGCAAGTAACAGTGTGACCCATTGGGCTTCACTCATCCCTGAGGAACCCTTGGCAAAAAGCGGCCATTGTAGGGATGGGGACAGTCATTTTCTTTAATGGTGTAGCAACTGATAAGTTGCCAATGCTCTAGTAAATAACTGCTCAGCCACAGCTGGGCAACAAGCTAAATACAATGGGCCTGATACAAAAAGAAGACAGTAAAGGTGAAGGGAGATTGATCAAGAAGAAAGCTTCCAACAGAAAAGGAAGAGAGATGAGAAAGGGAAATTGGGAGAATATAAATGACATATAAGTTACATAAATGATTTATGTAATAAATGCAATTATTACATAAATATGTGAATCTGTCAATAAAGCAAGTAAAGCACTGACTATTATGTGTAATCAGGTTGCAGAGAGATAAAAATTATAGTAGGAAGGATCACTGGTAAGTTATATATTTAAGGCAAGAGATGATATTGGTTTAGATTAGACAGCTGAAAGTAAGTGAGACATAGATAGGGCTCAGGTTTCTTATTAACAGAGAAGGTATTTATGGTTGCATATGTTTGCATTTTGTGTGTATGACTACAGTAGCAGTGTTAATAGTTTGTGTTGAGAAGGTTTTGAAGGTGCCTTTGAGAGAAGGGAGAGTCAAAATGAATATTTTGTCTTTGTCTTGAAAACAGTAGTAGTTGAACTGGGAAAATTTAGAAAAAGCATAACAATTAACCTTTTCAGGCTATGTTAGTGTAAACAATAGACTTGTAAGTAATTGCAATGAGAATTACGTGTGCAAGTTTAGAGTTCTTGGAGAGGAGGCCAATCCTGGGAGCTTATATTTCTGTGTACATATCTGCATATGAGACAGGTCATTATTATTTAAATGAAGAATATAGATGAAGAAGAGAATCAGGGCTTGTATCATTCTAGCATTAGTAAAGAGAGAAGGGCCTCTTCAAAAGAAAAATAGAAAGAAACTCAGGAGAACAGCACATTTCAGAAACAGATGTCAAGTCATTTAGGAAATGGAAGATAAAATTTGGGGGAGAGGGACTGGCTCAACTGGTAAAGGTGCCAAAACCAAACCTGACAGCCTGAGGTGAATTCCAAAAACCACATAGTGGAAGTAAAAAACTGACTCCTACAATTTATTCTCTCACCTCCACAAACATGGTCCCCCACAATTGTAGACACCAAAATATTTAGAAAATGTAATAAAAATAGTTACAAGTTGTTTTTTTTTGTTTGAGCCACGGTGTTAGTGACTTGTACACCTTGATAGCAACCAATAGCTCTCTAATTGAACTTAACACACTCTCAGCAAAAGGGAAACCATGCCTGGTACTGGAAGTCTAGCTAACAATGCTGCGCTAGCGAAGTCATGGTTATTGGAGGAGAACCTACAACCACTAATTTACTAAACCAATATAATGTCTGATAACAATCTATAAACATTTGTCCTTATACCCATAGATAAGTGTAGCCATGCTACAAACCCTGACAACCTAAGTTTGATCACAGATTCCACATGAAGGTAGAAATGAAAACCTAACTCCACAAAAGTTGTCTACTGACTTCCACTTGTACACTGGGTCATGAGCACATGCATACCCACATAAAATAAATTACAACAAAGAAGAAGAATATTTAAAGATAAACACACAAACTGTAAGGAATAAAACCATTAAACAATGGAAGCAGAGATAGGAGGGATGAGTCTGAAAGCCAAAGCATACCTTAGAATTCTTGTTAACTACCGGAAATCACAAGAGAGACCTAGAACAGATTTTTGCCTCTGAGCTTCTAGGTAAGACCAACCCCACCAACACCTTGATTTCAGACATCTGGCCTTTGGAAATGGAAGGGAATAAGTTCCTGTTGTCTTAAGCATACCAATTGTGACACTGGGGCACTCTGGAAAAATTATTATTCTGTCATTTACTCTTGGCTTTTCGCATAGTTTTCTAACAGTCTTAATTTCTCTAAAAATGAGGGGTTTGTTTTTCAACAGTTTAAGTATTTGTTACAGACTGTAACTTATATGGTCGCTCTCCTTCATTCCTTATAATGTCACCTGTACTCATCATGTACATTTAAGGAAAAGCATATAAAGCCATAAAAGATGCTCAAGTATTCTTGGTATAATAAGGGTATTCTTTTTATTGCATACTTTGAAATTTTTTACTTTAGGGCAAGCCAAACTTTAATATCTTTTGTGGTCAACATTAGTGTCCAAGTTTTCTTCCTGACAAAGAGTGACTTGGGGCAGATATGCAATTCCAGGTTATGGTCCATCATAGCGGAGAGGCCAGACTGACAGGAGATTTCTACAGTTAGTCCCACCCAAGGAAAGAGCAAATGGAAATGGGTATGTGCATTTTCACTTGCTTACTTGTTTGTGCTCAGCTACATTTCTTCATGCTTACCCAAATCAGTGTTGTCCCAGCCGACAGGATTGTGCCCCTCACACTGGACTGGGTCTTATCCCATCACTTAACTTAATTAAGACAGATCCCAATGGACACACCCATGTGCCAACCCAATTAACTAAGAAGCGGTAGGTGGAATCCCCATGGCAATGTCAAGTTGCTAGTTAAAGCTAGCCATTACGACCGTACGAGGCACGTGTTTAAGAGGTCTTCCTACCTCTTTCTACAATGCAAAAAGCCTTGTAAGTAATTTTTGTGTTCTTGGAAAGTGTAAAGTAACCATAACCCTCCATTCTTGAAATCTCAGTATTCCATATAAGCAAATTATACCACTACCCAAATACTATGTACAGAGTATACAAGACGAGAGACCCTGAGCATGTGAGAGCTTATTTTTTTACTCTGTTCAATGAGAAATTTAGAGGCTGAATAGAAACTGGTAAACTTTATATTTGTTTTGTCTTCCAAAAATATGATAAAACATTCTAGTGTGCATTTGGAGAGGGTATCAACAATTATAGAGGCTTTTGATGTTTTGATTTGCTTGTCATTTCTAATAACTGTTTAAACCCTCATAGAAATCAGCAAGAGTACTTGTGGTCCAATTTTTCATACAGAAGTACTTGATATGTATATGGGACATTGTTATTGCTATAACTTGACATGTAACGTGTTAGACCATAGACAGCATAATTATTACTGAGTACTAAAATAATCAGTCCCATGCCCAAGGTCAACATAGAGCTTAGCAAAATTTCCTTTTGTTCATCCAAAAAGGCATTTCAGTTGCAGTCTCTAAGTAAACATATTGTAACTTTACTCAAGAAAACCTAATTTACTCATTGGTGTTAGTGGTATCCTTTGGGGAGATCGTCCCCTTCCCCAATAAAAAGAATGAAAAAGATTGATTTCGAGGTACTTGCTAATCGCATTGCAAACTGAGAGTGTCTGTATGTGCTTCATGTCACCTTCTAGTATGCCCAACTCCAAATTATTTTCTGCATACTGTGTAAGATATTCTGCTTTGCCTATTTGTCTTCCTAAATCCAAATTGAGTGTGGTCTCCATTAATTCTTCATTTAGGATATGACTGAATTATGTGGCTGCCTTAATCCTCATGATCTGAACTCTTGGAAAGCATAGTTATATCTACAGTGTTATATCTGCAATGAAATTATAATTCATTCTCAGAGAGGGTCAAAGACAGACTGTTAATTTATACATTTACAATTCTCTTAAGGTGAATATTTGCAGTAATGATATAGTGAATGATTCATTAATTTGAGCTACAAATTGGTCACTAATGGGGAGCATTGTGGCTGGTTCTCAAGAAGAAAGGGTGTACTCTTTAGAGTGGGTAATCTCCATCATCAGACAGTAAAACTAGGATTTTTGAGCTCTATTTTGGATCACTACACAGATTTACACTTCTGGACTCACTGCCAAAGATGTAACATTTTCTATCCCTTATTAGAGTTTCCAAGAAAGTCACTGTCCTACATCACTTTTAACTGTCCACTTGGTAGACCTTAGAGTCATCTGGGTGGAAAATCCTGAATAAAGCAACCATCCAGATTAGTCTGGCTTGCAGGCGCATCTGTGGAGGATGTCTTATTAGTGGGAGTAAGAGGGCCCACACTTTGTTGGCAGGTGGACCCATTCCCTAAGCAGGTGGTCATGAACTGTATAAGAAAGCTCGTTGAATATGAGCCTACAAGTAAGCCAGCAGCATTCCTCCATCTTTTGTTAAAGTTTTTGCTCATATGGACTATAGCCTGGATGCATAAGCTAAATGTACCCTTTCTCCCCAAGGTAATTTTGGTCAGAGTGTTTTATCAGAGTAACAGAAAGGGAACTGTAATAGTTGGCCACCTTGTAGGCAACTCTGGTCCTATAGAACAGGCTATGGAAAAGGCCACAAAGATTATGTTTCTTGAAGCAAAAATTAGATGTGCTCTCAATATGTTAGCCTGAAGATGTATGACTTGGTAATGTGAATTGGACAAAGGAAACGCAACCATTTTAACAATTTCAGTGAATTAATTATACAGGCATATGGAGGCAAGAAATGCTGGAGATTAGGACTTCTCTTAATGTTAGTGTAATAAATAAATAATGGTGAGAAGCTTGATGATACGTAGCACGAGTTGACTTGATGTAATAAATGATGATGTTTACGGTACCTTCAAAGTTTTAAGAGTGGGTAATGAGGAAAATGATGATATTACTTACAAAGGCAGTGACATTAAGACATGGGTTTGATTAATGACGATGAGTGAATTTAGTTCAGGAGATGCTAATTTTACATTATAAGTAAGATACGTGGTTGGTATTTTAAAATGCAAAGACTGGAGCTGATTGACATGGACAGTCAAAGCTCAGTGGTCACTTTGTGGTTCCCATGCTAATTCCCCATGGAGTCTGTGCTGTGGGGTAAAAGGAGGAGTATTTGTTGTAGAAGGAAAACAAATACACATTTTAAAAGCCAGGACAATAGAGAAGGAAGCATCACAGTGGAGCTTATTTTTCCCTGATTTTGCGAGCTCTACTGGGTCCTGTTTGATCTTTGCAAGCTTTCCTATGCAGTTAATGATCCTGCCGTAGTGGAAGTACTAATCTGCCCCGTGAAGAAACTATGGAGTATTTGTTTTTTCACCATCACTATTCCAGATATGCTAGGTCTCAGCTATGCTTAGAGAACTGGTGCCAGCTGCTGAGAATAGGCCCAGGAAGTGTAAATGAACAGAATGCCTGCTTCATGGAGACAAAGGTGATTTTAGTTACAGAGAAGGAAGAAGATGGAGACAAAACTAAATAAATTCTGTTTATACAGATGGCAACGCATAGGGAAAAGCACAAGACTTAGCAAGGGGAAGTTGATGACTTTGTCAGTGAACAAGTGGGAAAAGGTATGCTTAACAGTTGGGATATGTGCATGGGTTAGAAAACACAGGTGATTGTCTCAGAACAGTAAGGCATGCAGTAAGATTCTCAAGCTGAAATGAATTGAAATTGTTATGAAAGCACTCAGAAATACCTGGGTACTGTTCTGGGTTAGACCTAGTCATTTTTGATTGTTACAAAAGGAAGCATTTAGGGAAATTGTATTGCAGCCAGATATTTGCTATGTATGCATTGAATTCATGTTCTGTGGAAAAGAAAGGGCATATACTTCCTGGATTGGTTTTAAACAGGAAAGAACTTAGGAATTGTTGCCTCAGAAGAGCTTTCACTTCTTTCCCTGCTTAGGATGGATCACTTAGGACATGTTGAGAGGCCTGCCCCTACTCCAGCAGAAGCTGGTCATGGTTGGGAGTGAGGGCTTGTTAAGTGGTAACCAGAGGAGCATGTCTGGCTGTTGTGCCACCTGGGTTCCACTGGGTACTCAGGCCAATGGCTGTCAGTGTTGGGCCAGAAGACAGCTATCTGTTCTGCATGCTGCTGTGCTGAGAAATTAGCTCTTTACTAAGAACAGAGAAATAGTAGAATAATAGACATTTTAAAGCAAAATTAACACTTTGCTTTTCTCGTTCTGCATTTTATTAACTTCCATATATTGGGTGATTCCTTGTAATTACAGAATCATTATTATATATTCTCCTGCAAAGTTACTTTTATAAAAATGGATAAATTTTTATATGTCCACTTCTCTCTTACTTTGTAATTATTTAAGCATTATAATTTCACTTTAGGAGTACTTATACAGACTGTAGTAAGAGTTTCTATGTAATGGTTTATGTAACCCAAGTGGCAACCTAAATAATATTGCTTTAGAAAGTTTGTCTTTGTTCATTTTTTTATTACAGCTACTTGTGCTGGAATGATTTATTTACATGTTATTTAAAGTTCCTGTCCTGAGTAATCATCCTGATGCCTAACTGGGCCACTCAGGATTGATAATCAGCAGGGTTTTCTATTTAATTCTCGAAGAACAAACTGCTTGTGATGACCCAACAGAGACACGGGGAAGGCTTGTGAAAGGGGAGTATTCAGCCAGCTTTAATCCTTGTTTTTAGAAAGGCAGTACCTTTAGTGATCTCTAATTAGTGAATAGATACGGTGTGAATTCTTGTAGACACCTCCATAGGACTGAGATGGTTTGCCTGCTTCTTTGCATCATTTCTTATATCTCTAGTAAGTGAGGTTTCAATATAAACATCTAAAATGCAGGAAGTAGAGAATGTAGTTTTAAAGTAAGTAATCACTGAAATGTTACTTGTGTAGTTTATTGGGATATTTCTTTTAATATTACAATTAGAAACCTGAATATTACATGTCATAAGGTGGTGTCTACAAAACTAAAGTGTTCTTGATTTCCTGCTTACTTGTTTGTTTTGCCGATCACTTTGTATACATGAGGTGTTTACTGCTCTGAGATAAAATCTTCAGTTTGGTAAAATTGCTTCTACCAGTCACCTAAGAAATATAAGCCAGAGAACAACACAATGATATTTAGGCATACCAAGAGAAAATATATTGCTTCAGTGAGCTGAATATAAAACATTGATGGTGAAAACACCTGGAAATCAAAAAGAACAGATTTTAGCTATGCTTCTCTTCTTCAAAGAACTTAAGTGCTTAGCTGTTATTGTTAGTGCTGGAGAAGTAAGTTGGCAGTGGCATTTGAAATATGATAAATAAAAGCCTACAGAATGTCTGCTTCCGCTTTCAGCACTCGTCTGGTTCCTTCTGCAGAAATTGCATAATGGAAACTACCGTGGAGTTAATGCAACTCCAATATACCGACCTTACTTAGTGTAATAAACGTATTATCTATTACTATGTAATGATAAAGCCATGGTTATTGAAACTGCAAAACTTATTGAAAGAGAGGGATGGGAGCTTTTTGCTGTTATCACCTGTATTATTAATTGGAGATAATTACTGAAGAGCAGCTGGCTGTTGGTTTTAGGGAGCATCAATTGTTCTTCTCACCCAGCTGTTAACTAATAAGGATAGTCAACACATCTGTTTCAACAGCTGGTAATTAACAAAAGCCTAATTGCTGCAACTCTTTTAACATCCAATCTGTGAAAAAGAAGTGATGTAGGAGAATATTATTTACTTGCCGCTTTGCACTTTCTGAGACCAGTTTCCCTTTTTTCTCTCCTCCTTACATTGTTTTTTCTTACTTTGAACACCACTGCCTTTGTCTGAAGCATTGAATGGCAGGAGCACACAATATGGTAATCCAGAGCTTAACTTTTCCAGATCTTTGTTGGTGTTTCTTATTGCAACATTTCTTTGCTAACTTAAAGATAAAATGGATCAAAAGCATTTTGAGTAGTCCCACACAACAGTTAAAATCCGCAGCAGCATGCCCTGGGCTGTGCTTCTGTGTGAGCATCCAAAGGTAGACAGGGAAAGGCTGGCTTCTGCTCTGCCTTCGCATGCACAGCTCCCAAGCAGTCTTCACATGGAGGTACTGGATCTCTCTTTGAATTATGGCATATATTCATTAGCGTGAAGTCAGCCTTTGCAAGCCCTGTTTCCGTCTATATAAGCTGCCATCTCCTAAAAACACTAGCTTACTTATTTTAATGACTTTATGCCAATTTGAAGTTTTTAAGAAAACCTTTAGTGTATTTGTGAAATCCTGCTCGGCTGATGTTCTCTAAAATCTGAGTTGATTTTTTAAAAGTTGTACTTAAATCAGAAAGCTTTGGGAACTTCTCGTTGCTCTTTAAAACAACTGACTAGAAAATTTGTAAGCTTGGTCCTTAACATCTAAATAAAACAATTTTGCAATTAGAAGGATTAAAATTTAATACTTGTTACTTTAATATTATGAATTATGGTCTGGTTTAGTATGATATATATATAATATAGCCTTGATCATACAACTTTATTTTTATGCTTTTATAATTTGTATTAGTTAGATATAAAAATTTTTCAGTAGCCAATTTATATTTGTAGCATCTGTATATACATATATATATAAAAAGCTGTCATATTTATTAGAGATCACATAATCACGGTGATTTTTTTTCCTTCATCATCTTTGTGAATTTGAGAATGTTCTAGTAAGTTTCATGGCATTGATTATGGTTCTTACTTAATGTGAGAATCTGAAAAGTCCTAAGCGAATGTGATGGTTGTGCTCACCTGGTCACCCTTGCTTCTCTAGCTTTTTCAGTTAGCAATATTTTATGCAGGCTGTTCAGTAATTGATGTTGAAAGGTATAAAAGAAATTCTACCCAAGTGCTTGCCATGGACTGAATTGCAGATTGCATAATTTCAAAATTTTTTTGCTGGCAAGACTATTTCAGTTCAACAGGTGTTCAGGTGATGAGGTATACAATAGGTGTATGCAAAAACATGCACGATCCTGAACAAACAAACAAAATTCTACTGGCTAACTAAATAGAAAGGTATTGCGTGGAGAGAAATGTTTATGACTGAAATGTAGAAGAGAATATATTGTCATTTGGGGATCTGTTTGCTTCTTGAGTTTAAATAAGACTTTAATTTTCTCTGTGTGCTCATGTACTTAGGTGGCACCGCAGAGCTTAGTGGAAGGAATGAGCCCTGACATAAGAGAAGGCAATAGGCTTTGTTGGGACCCTCCATGTTAAGCAGTCACTCTACCACCAAGCCACACTCCCAGCCTAGGAACCCACGCTCTGCCTGATACTTTATTTTTATATTTTTGACACTATTCTTTTCTTAGGGAAGTTAACCTCAAGGACATATGCTGATGTTAGAAAGAAATTCATTAATAGACACTCACTGAGGAGCATTGTCAGAACACCGCCCAAGAATGGAGGCCTGTTAGTACATTTCTAAGGCTTGTGTGAAAACTCCAGAACAAAAAACAAAAACAAACAACAAAAACAAAAATACCCTAAAAAAAAAAAAAAAAAAAACCCAAAACTCAAGAGTCTTCTGACTTCAGTTTTTTCAGAAACCTGGAATTCCAGCTGTCGTTGGAATGCGCTTTTGTGCCATTCCCAGGTACAGCAAATAGGAGTCAGTTCACTTAGATTATTCATCACAGCTGCTGTTGTTATTTGCTTATATGCCTCTATGGAAAAAATATTTTTTTTTGCCACGTGCAGTTTGTCCTTGTGATTGTACACTTTATTGAGGTGACTGCTCTTCACCATCAGAGCACACACTGTCAGATGCTCTGACTAAGCTAGCTACTGCACGAGACTTTGGTCGTCCTCCTCTTCAAGCCCTGCTCTCCGGGCTTGATACTGCCAACTAGAGCAGTAAACAAGTGGCGCCACAAAGTAGAGCCCTGAAGTCAGATGTGAGATAAGAGTGAGGACCCTTACAGAAAGAGTTGAAGGACCATTTCATGGCTGAAACCAGGGAAGACATTGCTTTATGTGGAGCTGTGCATCATTTTTTAAAGATAGGAGGAACATGAGTCTACAGCCTGTATTCCTGAAGAAGTGTGGAACAGAGTCCAAAGAACATTGAAAAGACAACAATAATAAGGGGAAAGCCTTGTTTACTTTTTCCTTTTTTATGAATATTTTATTTATTATAATTTATTCACATTACATCCAGACTGTTATCCCCTCCCTCTTATCTTCCTATTCCCTCCCTCCCTCCCTCTTCTGCCAAGTCCCCTCTCTTAGACCTCTGATGGGGAGGGCCCCTTCTACCCCAACTGTCTGGTGACAGCCTATTAGGTCTCATCAGGATAGCCTGCATCTCCTTCCTCTGTGTGCCCTCTATGCTGTCCTGCCAAGGGGCAGTGACCCAGCCATTGGCACCAGAGTGCATGTCAGAGGTTCATCAGCAGTCACACACACACACATGTGAAGAATCTGCATTCATAGGTTACATCTGAACAGGTGATCTAGGTTCTCTGCATGCATTGTCCTTAACTGGTGCATCAGTTTGTGCAGGCCCCTTTGTGTCCAGATCCACCAGCCTGGATGGTCTCCTGTGGAGCTCCTGCTCCCTCTTGGACCTTCCATCCCCCGACTCTTCCCTACAGCTCTCAGTGCTCCACCCAGAGTCCAGCTTCGAGTCCCAGTATCTGTCCCTATCCTCCTCTACTGGGTGAAGTCTCTCAGAGGACATCTATGTTAGCCTAATATTCACTTAAAAGTGGGTATATACCATGGCTGTCTTCCTGGGTCTGGGTTACCTCACTCAAGACGATCTTTTCTAGTTCCATTCATTTGCCTGCAAATTTCAACATTTCCTTGTTTTTAATAGCTGCGTAGTATTCCACTGTGTAAATGCACCATAGTTTCATTATCCATTCTTCGAGGGACATCTAGGTTGTTTCCAGCTTCTGGCTTTTACAAATAAAGCTGCTTTGAACATAGTTGAGCAAATATCCTTGTTGCATGGTGGAGCATCTTTCGGGTGTATGCCCAGGAGTGGTATAGCTGGGTCTTGAGGTAGCACTATTCCCAACAAAGTGGCAGACTATAGATTGGGAAAAGATCTTCACCAACCCTACATCTGACAAGGGCTAATGTTTAAAATATATAAAGAACTCAAGAAATTAAGCACCACCAAACCAAATAATCCAATTAAAACATAGGGTACAGAGCTAAGCAGAGAAATCTCAACAGAGGAATACTGAATGGCCAAGAAACACTTAAAGAAATGCTCAACAACCTTAGTCATCAGAGAAAAGCAAATCAAAACGACTCTGAGATTCCATCTTATACCTATCAGATTGGCTAAGATCAAAAATTCAAGTGATAGCACATGCTGGCAAGAATGTGGAGAAAAGGGAACACTCCTCCATTGCTGCTGGGAGTGCCAACTTGTACAACCACTTTAGAAATTAATCTGGTCCTCTCTCAGAAAATTGGTAATGGTGCTACCTCAAGACCCAGCTATACCACTCCTGGGCATATACCCTGTTCAATTTTAAGTAATTTGTGTACTAAGTCAGACAGCTATCAAAACACTTAAGGAAGATAAGTAGGCTATTAATCATGAGGAAAGGATGGCTAGTTTCTTGGATGAAAATAACCTGGATAAACCTTAACTTTAGTAAAAGAGACAGAAAAAAAGGAGATATTCTTCATTCAGGCAACCTCAAAAACAAAAACAACACGACAGATAGCTATGCTGGTGACAACTCCTGCAGCTGCCTTTCTAGAGCTTCTTTTAGATGTGTATCCTCCATTGCCTGAGAATGACCGTGTAGCATGAGGTGAGGAATTTTACAATCAATCTAACCTTGAATCCTCTCTACTTCCTGATGTGGATTTAGGAGAGCCTATGAAAACGTTAGGCCTACAATGTAGGCAGTCTAGGGCATGGTAGGGAAGAGGAATTTGTTTATGTTTCAATATGCACTAGGCAGTCTATATAACACTCTAGAAAGAGAGTCCTCTGATATTATCTCAAGAGGCAAGAAAATAACTATAGCTATTTGAATCCAGATTAAAAGAGGCATCTGTGTACTGTTGACTTATCATGGCCTTTAAACTTACTTATGTTCCCCCACTAACTTGTCTCCCATTGACATTATAACCCGAGGATAAACCTTTGGATTGGATCTATCCATAAGAGCCATAAAATACTAACTGCTTGCCTTATTCTTCTTGCCCAATTAGTGTATCAGAAGAGGACCTGATGCCAACAGTTACACGGGTTTGGTTATTGCTGTATTGTATAAACTGTAACTAACAATCCATTTTTAAGAGTGTTACAGAAGTCTATGGGTTTTCACATTTCACTTGTAGATTACTATGGAAGGATAGGAAATCATTATTCAGCTGGCAAACTATGGGATTTCTTTTCATACGAACTGAATTTGTGATTACAAAAGTTGTCCAATCTTATCCCATTGCAGAGACAGATACTTCTTTTATTATTGTTTTGCCTAAGGTATAGGAAAGATTCATGATGCAGACATTCATCAGTCTATTAATTCTTCTTTTTCAGTCACATGCGTGGAACTGGCTGTTTTGATTCATCTATTTTGGTTATTTCATAAACCCTTAAATATCATTTCAGTTTCTGCTTATGTTGTAGGATTATTTCCAGCAAAAGACTCACTCATGCACACTCTAACCTCCTGGTTTTATTACAGAAGGCAACAAACAAGCTAGTGCATTGACTGACTCTATTTTTCCTTCTCCAGAAAAAAGTAGGCAAGAGATGAGCATCTGTCATCTCAGAAGATCCTCTGAAACAAGATGGATTTCTCTTCAGCTCTTCCAGCCCTGGGCCATCAAGGATGATGGCGGAGGGGGAGGAGACAGCAGGTGTCATGGAAAGATAGCAAACCTGCAGCTCAGGGCAAAAGGGGACATCAACCATGTCATCAGAAGTTAAGTCTGCCTGGCTCTGGCCATGTTAAGGCCTTATGCACCAAGAGAGAATTTTCTTCACTAATCATCTGGAGAAGAGGGTGTGTTTAATTTTCCTAGGGATTTAAATCACTTGCATAGGACAGCATAACATCTGTATTCCTTTTAAAGGCAAACATGGGCTTATATTCTCTAAGACACCAGAACTACTAATCATACTGGTCTCTTTCCAAGCTATTCTCTAGACTTTTCTGATCAATATAATATTGTAACTAAAGTGCTGGACATAGTTTGACCTCTGGTCTTGGTGGCAGAGTATCACACACAGTGCTTTAACTAGACTGTCATTATTCACTGTGTTTATAGTTTGCTTATCTATAGGGTACTCATGCATAGCCGGGGATAGCGGTACAGGCCAGTAATCCCAGCACTCGGGAGGCAGAGGCAGGGGGATCTCTGAGTTCCAAGCCAACATGGTCTACAGAGTGAGTCCAGGATAGCCAAGGCTACACAGAGAAACCCTGTCTTGAAAAACCAAAAGAGAAAAAAAAAAAGGAGATAAAAAGGGAAAAAAGGATATTCATGCATCAAATGACAATTTATCTACAACAAAACCACTCTGGAGGGAGGAAGGGTGAAACTGGGAGGGGGCTACAATCAGGATGTAAAGTGAAAATAAAAACCAAAACAACAAAAACCTACCCACCCTGGGTATCCCACTATTACAAAATAGCAAGGGAGGAGGTTTTGGAGTTCTGTCCAAGAAAGGAGTCCAGTGACGATATTTCTGCATGCTTGTGGGGAAACTCTTAAGAAAATAATACAAGTGTCTTGTGACCTGTTTCTTCAAAAACACGGAATTGTTCTTGGAACATGCTTTTGTATCCAAGGCGTAGTGGATATGAGTGAGTTCACTTTAGATTATTCAGTACGTACAACTGGCTGCTGTTATTTGTTTAATAAGCCTCTATGGAAAATGTGTTCTTGGCCACACGTGGTTTTTCTTTGTAACTATACACTTTACTAAGATGGCTCTTCTGAACTCTCAGAGTATAAATTGTCTGATGCTCTGAAAACATTGTCTACTGCCCTAGTTTTAGGCCCTACTTGATTAAGCCACATACGTCTTATTAAATAATGACTAGATAATATGTGAAACCTGGGAATTTTCAATAACTTTGTACACTCAGTAAGAATGACTTTCAGAAGGATAAGCAAGAAGTCTTAGGGGCTAAACAAGTAACTGATGCCTCATCAGCAACAAGCATAAGGCCAGGATGGTATTTCATGAAAGATAGAAAGAAGTAATGTATCCACTACAGGATGATTTAACACATACATAAATGGTTAAACACAAAATTCCCAGGCACTAACAATAAAAGACAAACTACACTTTCCCCTTCCGGTCTCCAGCTTTGTCAGCCCCATCACCTCAGCCCTCACCCTAGTCAAGCCCACATGGTTTTCATTCTCCCCACTTCCTTTCACCACAACCCCGTCTTCATTTGTGCCCTAACCCAACCTCACAGTCCTTTTCTGTGATTGGAGGTCTGTCCTCAACTCATGCTCCCTACAATTAGCCTGAGGGTCGATGCTGTGTCAGTGCTAGCCCATTCCTGGTGGAGAAGCTGCTCCAGCCTGTCTCATTACCAATACAGCCTGAAACAAAAACAAAACAAAACAAAACAAAAAGACAAACTACACATCTGATGAGTGAATAATATCTGAAATATATAATGAATTCCACATTTTAAAAAAGCAGCTGATAGTAAAATATGCAATAGACATTTTACAGTGGAGTCGTATAAGCATCAGCAGGTGATGCTCAGCATGGCTGACCACCAGGTACCTGCTGAGAATAGCAGTTCTCTCAAAGGCAGAAGATGAGTACCAAGAAGATGTGTGGAAAAGGTACTTTGAACACTGCTGATAGGACTGTAAATTAATATACCCACTAAAAAACACAAGCAAACCAGGGTAAAGGTTCATCATGATTTACAAGCAAAACTATCCCATGGTTACTACTAGGTGTATAACCAACGGAATGAAATTGTTATGCCAAAGACATCTGCATTCCCACATAAATTGTGTCATTACTCACAATAGCTGAGAAATTAAAATACAGTGGTAGTGTATGTCAGGCAATGAATAAGTAAAGGAAAATTGGTAAATATACATAATAGACTCTACTCGGTCTAAAGTTCTGTCATCTGTAAAGTCATGGATGGACAAAGTAGGTTCATGTTAAGTTAAATAAGGCTAGCACAAAAACACAAATGCCTTACTATCTTGCTCAAGTGGTCCAGTTTCTGTACATAAGCTTATAATATAATTCATTGGTGATCATTAACATTGTAGGTTTTTTAATTATTTTTTCTTTTCTTTCTTTTTTTTAATTAATTTATTTTTGTTACATCTCAATGGTTATCCCATCCCTTGTATCCTCCGATTCCACCCTCCCTCCCATTTTCCCCTTACTCCCCTCCCAAATTATTTTTTATTTTTGAAATTATTGTATCATTTCCATCATTGCATCCTCCAAACTCTCCCATATATCCCTCCTTACTCTTTCTAATTCATGGCCTCCTCTTTATTATTGTTGCTAAAGACATACATGTATATGTATGTGCATATATATTTTTAAATACACAAATATAACCCGCTTGGTTTGTATAATGCTACTTGCATGAATGCTTTCAGGGCTGATGGTTTGGCATCAGATAACCAACTCGTGCACTCTTTCCTGCATAAACTCTCTCCTACTCTCAGCATTTCTTAGTTGCCTGTAGTTTTTGCTATAGGGTTATAGCTTTTTTTCCCTGCTCTTTGGCATGTTCATTGCTGTCATGTGTGTTCAGTATGTATTTGAGCAGGCTTGTTTGTAAGAGTTTATGTGCATAGCTTCCAGTATTTCTAGGAGATACAGTCTCAAGGAAAAACTCCCTGGTTTTCTGCTCTTATACACTTTTTACCCCCACTTCCATAATTTCTCCTGAGTGCCAGATGAAGACATCTTTTATAGATGTGTTCATTGGGGTTGGTCTCCACAGCTCTTCATTCTAACATCTAATTTTTAAAGCACCAACTTTTGCCTG
The DNA here is from genome assembly GCA_907169655.1 of Acomys percivali. NCBI lineage: Eukaryota > Metazoa > Chordata > Mammalia > Rodentia > Muridae > Acomys > Acomys percivali. The sequence goes on from OU015742.1 coordinate 152,581,666, forward strand.
GTGTTTATACATAGTGGTTAAAAGGAAGGGGAACTCAGAGTACCTGAGTTCAAATCCTTGTTTCACCATGCAGCAGCTGATATTTTGTAAAGTGGCTCTAGGAGCTACCATGATGATGCATCATGAGACCTATGTCAGTGGCTCTGTAGAATAGTGTTTGCTGGGTATTATTTTCATTTTCTTATGGGTGAGCATAAAACTATAGGAACATATTATGATGACTTGGAAAACCTGGATTTCTTTATGTATTCTTTTTCTTGTTACTAAAATATCCATATAGATAATAATATTAGTCTTTCTATTTTCTTCCATTCCAAAATAACAGCAGTAGCATATATCCCTTCAACAAAAACATTGTTTCCTACTGTTTCAAATTCAATAACATCTTATATTTACATCTTTTGTACACTTCATAATATTGAAACTTTGAGTGTTGTGCATTGAGCAGAAGTCGTATAACCAAGAAAGGGGAATAGAGCAAAATGTGCCTGAGAAAACGAGGTACAGTCTTTTTTTCCTCTAAAATTCTTAATATAGTTCACATAACTTATTACTAATAAAAGGTGTGTATGCTATGTCTTGGTTAACAATGGTTTTCTTGGTAGAGATACATAGAATCGTAAGAAAACTCTGAGACACCCTCATGAAGACTTATCCATCTTTTGGACTGAGTGAGATGTTAAGCTTATAAGGCAGAGTGGTACTGAAAATTTGTTTTCCTCGCCTGTTTGGTAGATATTTACTATCTACTCAACACCTAACTCATCAAGTTGGTGATTCAGCCTTTTTTTCTACAATGGGTCATTAAAGCAATTTTTTATGTGCTGGCTACTATTTTATGTATTTCATGGGTCTTATTAAAATCTTCTCACTTTTATCATTTTGATAGTGGCTTTTAATTTTTTTGTCCTCTGTTTTGTTTTGAGACATGGTTTCTCTGTGTAACAAATAGGCCTCACTGGTCTTGAACTCACAGAGATCTACCTGCCTCTGCCTCTCTGAGTGCGGTGATTGTAGGGTGCACTACCACATTAGCTGGGTTTTAATTTTTAAGATAGCTTTTTTGCCAGATTTTAATTACATGTTATCTACCAAGCTCTTTTAAAAATGTATTTATTTTTATTTTCTGTACATTGGTGTTTTGCCTGCCTGTATATCTGTAGGAATGTGCGAGATCCCCTGGAGGTGGAGTTACAGACAGTTATGAGCTGTCATATAGGTGCTGGGAATTGAACCTGGGTTCTCTGTAAGAACAGTCAGTTCTCATATCCATTGAGCATCTTTCCAGCCCAATCTACCCAGCTTGCAAGGTAGAGAGCTAAAATCCTACATGTCTATATTCATTGCTTGAACAGTTGTCTAGACACATCCTTAAAGACATGCAAGAATTACTTAAGTATATTTATATTTAACACGGTTTAATATATTTGTGATTATTCTGTCAAAATGATTCTTTTGCCCAGCATGATTCTTTAAAAAAAAATAACATACACTTAAAGTATATAACATTGAAATGTGTTCTTATAAAATAGACACAGTGCTTTATGAATATTTGTATTCATAGATTCAAGTTTTCTTCTAATTAGCTATGAAACTTTGGACAAGTTCCAAATGTTTTCTCTGGATGTGATTCTTCCTCATAGAAACAGGACTGTGTTAGCCCTAAGATGCTTCTGAAATCTGCATCCTGACTCCTATTTTTATTTGTACATCATGCTCCTACATTTAGCAGATATCATGAAAACAATCAATTGCCTCTGCTATGTCATAAAGAACATCAATGATGTTGGTGACACCAAAGAAAATGAAATATCTAATACTATAACTAGTAAAAACCACACTGAAACCAAATGTAAAAAGATTTTAAAGTAAAATACTATTTTCTACAATAGCAGAGGAGTGAAGGAGGAAGAGGGTGTAAGCGAGGGAGGGGATGAGGGAGGGGGCTACAATTAGGATGTAAAGTGAACAAATTAAAAATAAAATAAAATAAGAAAGAAATCCTACCACTCTGAAAACCATTGGAGAGGTAAAGTGGTCTTCATATCTTAAATGTAGTGTATTAAAATATATTTCAGTGAAATCACCAAGTTTCTTTATTTCATCATGAAATATATAAATATACACAGATACACACAACCAAGAAATTCTACTGCTAGGCAGTTACTCAAGAAAAATGAAAATGATGTATGTGCAGATATTTGCAGTGATTGTAGTAATACTTCCAAAACTACAGTAGAATGTCAATTCCCTCATGAACAGGTACTCACCTTGTAGTTCTCAGTATAGCGTTGTTCACTGGTTGTACAGGAGTGAACACCTGGTACTGGTATGTGCACTAATATAGATTAGTCTCGAAGTGCACTAAGTAAAACAGGAGTTAATGGCTGTGTCTCTTTTACACAACGCTCTAAAGGATGCAGAGCTATAAAGACAGGCTACATATAGAAGGCTGGGAGAGACTGCACTGATGGTCAGGGAGACGCGTAGGTAATGGGCAGCCTGTGGAAAGCTGAAGTAAAGGTTTCCTTAAGTTCCAGCCCTGGGCTGCAAGTGCTGCAGTGCGATCTGAGTATAGAGTGCTTACTCTATCTCAAATTATAAAACTACAGGTAATAGATTGAAAACATTGTTTATGTTCTGCATATTACAGCTCAAGAAGCCCAGTTTTCAAAAATCCAAGTGTACACCTATGGGATGTTACATATACGTTCCACTTGTATGAAATTTCACCTAAAAATAAGACTATACATAGAAAAGGTACAAAAATGTAAACTGTAAAACATGTCTATAGGGATATAACTATAAAGTAGAAAACATTTTTAGCATGGAAATGAGAGTTTATTTTTAATGTTCTTTCCAGGTTCAGGGGCATATCTCACCTGTAGTTATGAAATACAGAAAATTAAAGTAATTATTCAAACATCTTAAATTTAATTACAGAGTAAATCTGTTAGACTTTCTCAGCCCTGATAGAAAACAAACTAATATCTTGTACCTAAACTTATATGCAAATACCCAGTCTGCTTCATGCTTTTATAATTTCCCATTATTAAAATAGAAAAGTTGCATTATCTAGTGTTCATTTTCATTACAGTAATTAATTTTCTCATAATTAGGTTTTTATTATTTCTTATTTACTGCATTCTTATGCAAGAAACTAATTCTACTGAAATCATATGCATTCAGCAAGATGCTGAAGCACACTGCCTCCAGACTTTAAATTACTTTTAATTATTGACAGTGTAGATTTCAAGGTTTGGAACAATTGCGTGTTAGCTGTTGAAGACCATTAAACTGAAAAACAGTGTTTTCATGCAAATTGAACTTTGAGTAAACAATAATTGACTTGACATACTAGTACTGTGTTTTAAAAGTAAGGGTAAATTCTATTTACCATTTCTTAAAACTTGTGGAAATGGTAGTCGGAACGTGGAAAATTATTTTAGGATGATAACTTTGAGCTCTGCCAAAATAAAATACAGGTAACAAGTCACTGCCAAAACCTAGGAGAAAAATATGTTAAAATTTTATATCACAAAAGACTGATAAAACTGTAAGAAATAAAAAAATTTAGCTTGTTCCAAATATCACACCATGTATACATGCATGGAAACACCACAGTTCCCATTGAGATATATATATATATAATATATATATATATTATATATAGATATATATATATAATTCTTTATCAGTTAAAGTAAATTCTATATAAAATTTTGTAGACTATGCTTTATGATAATGACCTTGAGTATAGTATCTCTAGCAATGAAAGCTGCTGTCACTCCACTTTAGGGGAAACTTTTATGCCTTGCAAAAAAGGAGTGAAAGGGTTAACTTATATCTGTAAGTATCAGGTCATAGTTTTGTGTATCAAAGATGGCTTGACAACATACTTAAAATGTTCTGAGCTTTACTGTTAATAAAGTTAAAAGGAAATCGGGTGAGATCAGGAGTGGAGCCACATTAAGTTTGTATGTGAGCTGCCCGTCGTGCTTATCTCTATGCTGGATACTTCTCTGAACCTATGTTCCACATTCTGAGTTCTGTGTATAAAGTTAAACACTGCAGAAAGGCATAACCTGATAACACAGATAAGTAAGGCTGAGCTTTAGGAACTAGCAAAGTTTGTGTCCTCACTACATATGTGTCTTTAGGATTTCTGCCACCAATCTATTTGGCCTGTTTTGTGAAAAGGTTTAACTGATATTACTGCTTCATCCTGTGTCTTAACACACCAAAACTAATACTTAATTTTGACATAATTACTTGCAGGCAAAATTATTATCAATGCAGCAAGCCAGAGAAACTGCAGTTGAACAGTACAAAAGGCTCGAAGAAGAAATACAGACACTACGAGTTTATTACAGGTAAAACATTTTGTACTTCAGTCCAAGTAAATATTGTCTGAAAAAATCTTGTACCTGATATTGTAATTGTGAGTAAAGAAATTCCTCAATGAAGTTGCACTCGGTATTTAAAGCATTTTTATATTTTTTAAAATTACCTAAAATGTTATTTTTAACCTTTTATTCCTACATTTGGTAAAATTGAAATTTCCACCAATAAAATTGACATAATTCTTTCACAAAACCATTTGTCTAGTAGTGAGACATTTGCTCATCTAAATGCTATCTCTGAAATTATGTGTATGTGCACAAGTTTCTACACACACACACATATATATGACATATATGATATATAAGATATGTGCTATCATCTTTCACCTCTTACAATATGATATGAGAAGCTTCTAAGGAGATGTTGCCAAAGATACTTAACAAAATTATTTCATTTTCATAATAGTTATAAAATTGAACTCAGTAGTTCACAATTCACATTTTTATTAAAAGAAAGTATTACAGAGAGTAAGAGTACATACTATATAGTACGGATAAAAAATTTTATGATTATTTGTTTCAGGTTTCTGTGGGTATATAAAAGATGTATTTTGAAATACATGTAAATTTTTGTATTTTCATGGTGGACCATGGTAAAACAAATTGTTTAATATATAATGTCCAATATAGTTCTTGAATACTGGGTGGAGGGGTTGAGACAGGGTTTCTCTGTGTAGCCTTGGCTATCCTGGACTTGCTTTGTAGATCAGGCTGTCTTTGAACTCACAGAGATCTACCTGCCTCCACTTCCCCGAACGCTGGGATTACAGGTGTGTGCTAATGTGCCCGGCCATTTCATGAATGGTAAGTCTAAAACAAACTTAAGTCTGAAGTGTGAAAAGCCATTTAGACTATGGATTAAACTTTAATTGGCTTTTTCTCAGACTAGCATTAGTTAAATGCCTAATATTGTAATTAAATCAAAATAAATTTTAATTAATAACAATTATGAAAGTATTATATCATGATATACTTCATTATTAATATATTAAATAGTAACAAACCTGGCAGTGCACGCATTAATACCTAGAGCTTATTAGTGATGTTTATGAATGCTGTTTGGGTGAAAATTGTAAATGCTATGAAACAATAATACCAGTCATTTCTGTCAGCACAAAGTCTCAAGCACTGTGTGTGTTACCAGGATTCAGGATACTTCCAAGAGAGCTGTTGAAAACAATCGTAATATATTCCCAGGAAAACTCTAAGAAACTCTGCTTTGATGAAGTGTCCATGACATCTGCAGTGGTTGGTTATTTTTATGGATTGAATTATATTCCTCCCCCCAAAACTATTGTGATTTTATTTGAAATAGGATTATTACAGAGGGAAACAGGTAAAAATAAGGTCATTTGGGTGAGCTTTAATCAAGCATGACATGGGTTTTTATTAAAAAAAAAAAAAAAAAAGGAAACTTGCACACTGAGTCAGATAGACACTGAGGAAATACATTGTGAAGACACACAGGCAGAGGACAGGCAGGTAACAGAAATGGTGCAAAAAATTGGCACCAAAATGCCAACACCTTGTCTGGAAAAGATTAACAGCCAACACAGAGAGCATAGCCCACCTGACACCTGATTTCAGGTTTTGTGTGTCTGTAACTTTCTCTTCTTTATAACCATCCAGTTTGTAGTACATTGTTGCACCATTTGTAAAAAATAAACAAAAACCAACAAAACTTCTACACTTGTAGACCTCACATGTATTTGTGTGGTTAAGTTGCTTCTCCATTTGTAGTCAGTGTCTGTAGGTGAGTATACAGGTCGCAAATCTGATGGTAAAGGAAAAATCTTGTTGTCCCACATTTTGTTATTTAAATGAGGATTACAGTGATTGTACAGTCTTTATACCATTCTTAATCACAGCTATTGTTAGAGTCACTTAATTTAGTCAGTCACTAATAAACCCAGGTTTAGTTTCCATTACCCTCATCCAGCCTCTCACAACTGCCTCTAACTCCAGTTCCAAAGAACATGACGCCCTCTGCTGACCTCCAGGGTGTGCATGCATATAAGCAGGCGCGCACACATAAAGAAAGTACAAAGATATAAACCTTTTTTAAAAAAGAATCACTTTAGAATCTACTAAATCTACCAGTTACACAACCTTACTCTAAACAGAGTTAACAAATACTGCCTTAAAGATATACTTTCCACATGCCTTTCTCATTGCTACCTTTTGCTATTAGCCACACACTGGTCTTGCATAAATGAGCCCCGCCTTTCAGAAGGAACCAATGGAGCTGCCTTCTGTTAGAGTTAGGAGGGTATGGGATGTAGAGTCTCTGCAGTGCTAGTGCAATAAGAACAACTCTAAGTATAGGGGTGCCAGAGAATAACAGTGGGTAAATATATTTACACTCATCCAGTGTAAATATGAAACTGTTAAAAATAAAGATGCAAACAACCAACTAATCCCAAGGACTCAGATGGTAATAAATACCATCAACTTGTATGGGTTATTGTTTATTAATTAGGAATATAATATAATATAATCAACATATATATATATATAAACACAAAAGAAAGCATTCAAATGATTCAATATCTCAAATTTACAGGGGAAAAAAGGATGGAAAACAAGGAGACTAAAGGTATTGGTCAAAATATGAATGGTAGTCTAAACTAAAAGAGGTCAGAAAATAAAGTTGAAAGGACATACATACATACAGAGAGAGAAAGAAATGAAGGATCAAGAAACTATAAATCAACTGGAGATCACAGCATACATACCAGAGTGCTTACGTAAAGGCAAATATGAGAAGCTCTAAGAATAGAGAAATAGGGCTAGATCCGGTGCAGACATATAAGCCCCACACTTGGGAGGCTGAGTCGAGAAGATTGCAATGAGTTCAAGGCCAGCTTCGACTACAGAGTAAATTCCAGATCTGCCTTTTCTAAAAATAAAACAAATTATTAGAGGTCAGTGAATAGAGATGTTTACTGCCGAGCTTGTTGACGTGAATTCAGTCCCTGAAGTTGATTGTAGAAGGAGATAACCAGTTCTTACAAGTTGTCTTATGACCTCCAAACACACACACACGCACACACACGCACACATGCACACACACATACACATCAAAGTAACAAAAATTTTAAAAGGAATAAATGCTACACAAGGATTTTATGTCAGAAGTATCAAAAGAAGAAACCTATCCAATTACCATTCATAGAATTTCACATTGGGAAGTTCACAGGAGAAGACTCATGGGTCTATCAAAATACAAAATCTACCAGGAACCTTCATAAAATGCTAATGCGAATACAAAATGATGTGGCTGCTATAGAAAACAATGTGATGTTCCTCCAAAGCCAGACGTAAAGTTACCATATGAGCAGTAGATATGTACCCTTCAGCATATACACAGGAGATGAAAACAAGGGTTCCAGGAGGGATTGCTACGCCAGTGTGCACAGCAACATTATTCTCAGTTGACACAGTCCATGTGACCATCAACAGACAAAGAAACAGAATAATGGTAGCACTTTCCTTTCTATGTGGGGTAAGATGCTATTTAATTTGAATTTTGATGTATGCCATACGGCATGCATAAACCTTAAAACGAACTGTACTAACTCAAAACAAAGCAGAAACAAAAACAAAAAGCAGCAGAGGTGGTGCACACCTGTAATCTCAGTACTTGGGAGGTATAGTCAACAGTTTTAGACATTCAAGGGCACCCTCAGCTACATGAGACCAGTATTGTATGTAGCATTTTATATAAGATACCTAAAATTAGGCAAATTCATATAAATAGAAGTTAGAATGTGCCTTTTAAAAGTATCACTATTCTAGAAAAGATATATCAAATGATAAGCAACTGGGAAGCCAGAAAATATTCAGACTTCAGATTCAAGGTTCGGAGTCAAGATCTCCATGATGTATACTGTAACTTGTCGTCCCAGTGCTACAAGCAGCCCCTCAACAGTCCTTCAAGATAGCTCAGCACATGGCTGCCTGGGGAATACAAGAACAGTGGCCTCTCCATAGAGATGGCATGTCACAGACAGCTTCTAGCAATGCCAGGATGTCCAGTGAAAGTGCTGACAGCTTTATCATGCTTGGTGAAGTTGTCTCCATGAGTCATTGAGTAGTACATAGAGATCCTCTGCAGACATGTTGGGGATTTCTCTACAGAAAGATGTGGACTACTTGCTGACTGATGAGTATACCAACAATGTGTTAAACTATCTGGATGCCAACTTGCCAATGCAGAACATGATACCTTACAGTCTGTCTGGGGACCATGTTACTGGTGGGTGAGGATGATGGGAAGGCTCTGCAGAAGGAACTGTAGAGGGAACTGCAGGGCCTGGAACTGGAGGAGGCAAAGCTAGCCCAGAATATGGAGGATATGAACAGGCACGGTGCAAGAGCAGCCAGCCGGTGCCTTCTGGAAGGACAGCACTGAAAGCACAGTGTATAATGTTGTAACAGCTGCAGTGGAGGGAGCAACAGGGAGCGTGGAGATCTGCCTTGGTACATGCAGGTCCAGCTAGAACAGAAGATTAAACAGCTGCACAAAAGGCTGTTGGGCATTATCAGTAGCTTCATATCCACTCTGCCTGGGGAAAGGCTGCTTCTCACGCTGTGCAGTGCAAGCAAACTACATTTCCTTAAGTATAACTCATTGCCTCTGGAAGGCATCTCTCCTTCAGTATGACTGTGGTCATGTTGAACAGCCTTGCTCTGTGATCTCTGATTGATACCAGATTTGACCATGTGTTCTAGAAGGTCAGTCTGAGGAGTGTTCTATGTGAAATTTCTGTCAAGAAGTAATAAGTTTATTAAGTATATAGCAAAGCAGGTAACTAGCAAAATATTATCAAATCTGGAGTTTACCACATTCAGCAGTTACGACTGGAGTAGCCTGGCTGAAAGAACAATACAAAGTAATATTATCAGATTGGGGGGGTACAAACTTCCGGTAGAAATACTGGGTCAACTGAGGCAGTCAGCTGGACCTCACAATTGAGATTTATCTCCATGGACGAGCTTCCCGAGCTGGGCTTCTCCACTGCAGACACTCTAGTATAGGAGACGAGCAATAGCTTGGAAGCGGTTCACCTGAAAGCTGTCCTCAAGGGCATGGTGTTCATCTACATGGGCTGCTTTGCTATTTCTGTTTCTTCCCTCCTACAGCCAGGATTCCTGCCTACACCCAGGAACGAGTATTCTAGAGGATGTTTTGGAAGATACGTGGAATAAACATGCTGGGGTCTAGGACTGGAGGGCCCCTCTTATTTTCAGGGTCTGTTTTCAACAAGATTAAACAGCACCTGGCAGTGTTCCTGTGTTCTATGCATTACTCACGCACATAGCAGGTCAAGGAAAAAGCTGAGAAGGGGTCAGTTTAAAGAAGTCTCACTTGTGCTGCCTAAGGATGCCACTGAATAGACTGTTTCTCACAAAGATGATCGTGTTGTAAGACAGATGTGGGTGCTCTTGTGATTCAAAACATGATGGTTTCACCACGTTTTAATATAGATTCATCTTTGCCTGAGAGGAGTTAGGTTGCGTCTCCAGACTTGAACATGTGCTTGCACATGCTTTCACCTCCTCTCCCTCTGTCCCTCCTTCCCTTCCCCCTGCCCCTGCCTCCATACAGACACATATTGACATATTGTCCATAACAACCAACACACTTTTGGCTGCCTTCCCTCTTCTTTACGTTCCCACTACCCAGATATTCAGGATGACAATTAAATTAAAGCACCGGACAATACATTTACCACAACTATTACCTAAGAAGAGACAAAAAGATACAGAGTGAGTGGGCTGACACTCGTGATAGGAAGGGAAGGATGGCAGGAAGAAAAGTAATGGTTTATAATTTTCTATGAAAAAATATAGTGTAAGCCCTTCATCTTCATCTCTAAGGAACCATTAATAAATCTTTTCATTTTCTTCATGAAAAAATGAAATTAGAATATGGTTTATCAGAGACTAGGGGGAGGGGAGAATAGGAAATTTTATAATAGTAATCAGAGTGGTACAACATTGTGTATTACTTACTGTCAGTGGATCAAACACTTTAAAATTGTTAAGTGACTTTGTTGTTTTACCTCAATTTTAAAAACTGCACAGAAAATCATCTGCAAGGATATTCAGACACTTACTTTAAATTTTAAATAATGCAACATCCCTGAGATGTACAACTCTAGAAAAAAAAAAAGAAAGAAAGAAGAAAAAATTCCTCAAAACATTTCCTGGGCTATCAGAGTCTGATTTGATTATTTAATTAAACTTAATTAAATCTGAATTAATTAATTTTAATTTCATGTAAGGAAGGCAAATAGTATTTCTGACACACTTAAATAGATGGTGCTTAGAAGTTCATATGTGAAATGCAAGTGATGCATACAAGGATGCAACTTCTCAAAGTTTCCTATATGATTTTTACAAAGGAAAAATTCTCTTCCCATAGGAGAAACTAATATTAGTCCTGTAGTTGCCAGAGAAATACGTAGCCAGATATATCTGATAATTTATTAATTGTGTCTAGCCAGGCTTACACAAAAATGCCTCTTCAGCTGTTCTAATAGATTTACATATACACAGACATATATGTGTATACTTATATTGCCATATTAAAGGACATTATTGACAACTGAGAAAATGTGTTCTAAAACTTTAGAGCCCCAGGGTACTTGGCTAAAGCCAGAAGTAAGAATGCATCCTAGGGATGTGTACTACAAAGCCACCTCTGCTTCCAACTCTATAGCAACACTAAACAGGAGAAAAGAACTAGCACTAGTTTTATTTTAGGTAAAAATTGTTTATGACTTCTATTATCCTTTTCTTTCTGGTTTTACCAATTAGTGATTCTTAATTCTTGAAGGTTTTTTTTTTCCTAAAAATCATTTTCTTTGGTTGCATTTCAAGGAAAGTCTTTGTAGCTATAATCATTATTTTTCTTTGTATAGAAATAAATGTTTGAGGTGTTATTTGGAGTTTTAGAAAATTTAAATGCTAGAAGGCCGGCCCTTCCTTCCCTTTGGCAGAGAAAAAGGTAGGGCCAGTGAGGCGAACTGATGTGATACTAAGCTTAACATTGCACATGGCAGCTCCTCCCCATAAAGCCAAGAACTGCCAGGAAGGAGAGATGAACATATAAATAATGCCATTTGTAAAGTACTTGAACCTAGTTTTTGCTGTGCAAAAGTGCTGCATCTCATTGCAGCAGCTGGGTTAGTCTGACTAAACAGCCTCATGGGGAAGGATCCTAAACTTGGAGGGATTGGCTTGTTCTCTAATGGTTTCCTCTCGCCGTGGACCTGCAGGACTGCATTCCTTAGCTCAAGAGCCATAAGAAAAATCGTTCTTGTGATTGTGGGAGGCCTGCATTTCAGTACTTTCTAGTGCCTCCCTCTGTTTCCTTTTAGTTAAAAAAAAAGTGAAAATTTAACACTTAGTCATGAATTGGATCCTCTTGTTTGTCTGTAGGTAGTTAGGGCTTAATACGTTTATTTATCATAATAATAACAAGATGGTTTAATTTTTAATTAAACCATGGAGTTTTAATGTCATTCAGAACATGATAAATTCACATCACAGCATATGTGGTGACTGGATCATATTTATTTTATGGTAATGTCTTTATGTGAGTCAACACATTTTTTAAAGATTTATTCATTTACTTTTATATATATGAGTGCCCTGTCTGCGTGTACAACTGCATGGCAGAAAAGGGCATCAGATCCCAGTATAGATGGTTGCGAGCCATCATGTGGTTGCTGAAAACTGAACTCAGTACAAGACAGTGCCCTTAACTACTGAGCCATCTCCCCAGCCCTCAACACGTATTTTAATAATTATAGTATTACGTGTTTCAACATAGTGCAAAGTGGACAAAGTTTGAACCTTTCTTAATGGGTTTGTGGTATACATTTCAAAATTATAGAAGTCATAAAAGCTGAGATTATATATAATAAAACCCAAAAGAAGCTTCCTCCTGCAGCAGATAGGAGCAAATACAGAGACCCACAGCCTTATACAGAGACCTTATACAGAGTGAGAGACCTTGAAATACCCCGCCCTAAATGAGATGTCTCCATCAAACCCCTCTCCTTAGGATGCAGGGACCCCTGTGGAAGAGGAGGCAGAAAGCATGTAAGACACAGAGGGGATGAAGGACCCCACGGAGCAAAGGCCCTGTAAATCAACAGGATCCACACATACGATCTCACAGAAACTGCAGCAGCATGCACAGGGCGTGCCTGGGTCTGCACCAGTTGGGGCCCAAGAGCTGAGAGGAGACATGGGCATGGCCTCATCCCTAACCCCGGAGTTATCTCCAATTGATGACCGCTTGCAAGTGAAAATTTAGTTTTCTCCAAGGAAGTATCACTGGGGAAATAAACCACTCTTAAGGGTAGGCTGCCTGCCCAGCAGTAGATGGCCAAAAGAGGTTTCTTGTCTCATAATGCCATGTTAGGGCTTTTTCTTTTTAAAAATGTTATCTTTTTTAATTCTCTCTTTTTACATTACAGTTCCTTTGTGTATATAGTATAGCTTCCGGTTTTGTGTTTGTATGGTATTCCAGAGTTTGTGAATGAGTTGGTCTCTGAGTCTATAGCTGTTTCCTGTGCCTTTTCTTGGGTTCTTTTCCTTTTGGTTGCTTTATCCTATTCCAATGCATTTGTTTGCTTTATTTTAATCTTATTTTATTATGGGACTGTGTGTTCTCTAATGAGAGACAGCACGGGGGTGGATCCAGATGGGGTAGGAGTGAGGAAGTACTGAGAAGAACAGAGGGAGGGAAACTAATCAGGATGTATCTTATGAAAAACATCGGCCTGGCGTAGTGGTGCACACCTTTGATCTCAGCACTTAGGGAGGCAGAGGCAGGCAGATCGCTGTGAGTTCGAGGCCAGCCTGGTCTACAAAGTGAGTCCAGGATAGCCAAGGCTGCACGCAAACTCTGCCTCCAAAAACAAAACAAACAAAAAGTCTATTTTCAATAAAAGGAAAAACATACTCAAAAAGAATAAAATTTTTAATTTTTCTACATATACATCTCATCTACCTTATGTGAACTATGTAACTTTGTAGTACATATACATATATGTACATATACATATAAGCAGTGCCTGGAGTGGGTAATTTATACTGATCAGGAACTTGGCAATGGCCGCTGGTGAGGGAATTGATGTTTTATTGTTCCATAGTAAATGGCGTAAAGATAAGAAGGGATGAGAATGAGTATAGAAGTACAACTTGCTTTACATGAACAGATACACAACCCCAAAAACACTACAAAGTGTAAATTATTAATAATGTTATTTACATGATTTCATAACCTTTTTCTTTTTAAGATTTATGCTTGCCTGGTACCTGTGAAGACTCAAAGAGAGTGTTGGGTCTCTTGGAATTGTAGATACAGACAGCTGTGTGCTGCCATTTGGGACCTAGGAACTGTGTCCAGGTCCTCAGAGGAACAGCCAGTGATACCACTGAGCTATCTCTCCAGCCCACAACTGTTTTCTCTGTTAGGACACAGGACAACTAATAAGTAAAGGTGTCATTATTACAGAAATAATTTTTATCTTTTCTAACTTTGTATGCAAGAAGGATATGTTTTACACTACCAATTTTCACTATTTTTTCTTTGCATTATACTACACAATATAAGGCTAAATGTAATTGTTTGTATCTCTCAGGTACTATTTGTTATTCTATAGAATGGCTCTACCTTCTTTAAGAGGATCTTACAAAATGTTTTGTCATTAATGGTTGTGCCCACCAAGGACAAGGAACTAGTGTTAAAATGGATTTGCCAACTGGGTTCAGGGGTGCACACCTGTAATCCCAGCATGAGGAGGCAGAGGCAGGTGGATTGCTCTGAGTTTGAGGCCATCTTGGTCTACAAAGCAAGTCCAGGACAGCCAAGGCTACACAGCGAAACCCTGTTTCAGAGAAAAAAGAAGAAGAAAAGAATGGGCTTGCTAATTGTAGTTTGTGGGTTTTACATTTTATAAGCATTAGTTTTATCCATTCAAGGGATTTATATTTTATATTTTGTTAAATAAATGAACAGTTCCTACCTTAACACTCATAAGCACATGTTCTTAGTTCTATGCGTGTTCCAACACAGGTAATCTTTATCATTTCTTTAAGCTTTTCATGTATTCTTTTTCCATTCATTCTACCTGCACAGTTTGTACTTGGAACCCTTTATCCTGCGTTTTCCTCTTCCACCTCGCGTAGAAATCATTCTTCCCAACAAGTCCCCCACTTATCTCCATGGATGTTTGCTTGTTTGCTTTTGTTTGGTTTGGTGCCCCACTGCATTTACTTAGGACTGCCTGTATGAGCATGAGGAAGAGGAAGGGCAATTTACCAGAGGCTGCCATTGAGAACTACAATTTCCCATATCCTAGCAACCATTAATTGCCTATAGCTCCTTGAAAAGGGATGGGGCCCTTGGGGACCCCTCCCCTCCATAATGGAATGTTGAAGGACCCAGCCTTGTGCACATAGCCACTGTTGCTATAGGTTTATGAGTAGAACAGTCACACCATTTCTAGAAGCAACTTTCTATAAGATACTTCCCCACCCACTCACTCTCACTTTTACATTTTTTCCACTCTCTGTTCTGCAGTGTTCTATCTGCTCAGATTTTACACACACACACACACACACACACACACACACACACACACACACACACAC
>OU015742.1:152596755-152628469 GCA_907169655.1 Acomys percivali
CACACACACACACACACACACACACACACACACACACACACACACACTGTTTAGGGCTGAGCACCCAAAGTTATGGATTTTCATGATTTCCACCAGATAGTAGTAGCTGCTTGCAGTGGTCAATGGTAAATTTATATATTTTCTTTAATCCTATTTTGCTAGATTTTACCCTACGTCACAGCCATGGCTTCCTTCTACAATAGACGGCATGAGAAATGTTATGTTCTAGTATTTCCTGCTACTATACAGTTGTCGCCAGTCCTTGTCCCTTCTATACTGATGAAACATTTTCTTCAACCTCTCACTCAGCCATCAGTAATATTTAGCAATAGTACATTATACACACAGTAAATCTTATGTTATTTTATATAACATACATAAATGTCTAGAGATTTCACCACCTGCTTTGATTTAGAATTTCATCAGTTTTGTTTTTTAAACATTTTATCTTTTGAGATTGTCATATAATTTTTTGATATTTTATCTGTATGAGTATTTACCTAAATGTATGTCTGTGCACCATGTGCATGCAATGCCCATGGAGACAAGAGGAGTATTAGATTCCCTAGGACTGTCCTTATAGACACTTTTCAACCACCATGTAGGTGCTGGGAATTGAACACACACCCTCTAGAAGAGGAGGCAGTGCTCTTAACCACTGACCCACTTCTACAGAAACTGTCTTCCTGTGACATTCATTTAATTTGTTTTATTGATGTGCTGCCTGCCACATAATATATAGTTAAAACATGTGTTATATATGGAATTGACTACTAAATAACACACTTAGAAATGATTTACAGTATGCTTCATAGGTGCAACAAATGCTTTCCTGGTGTAATATTTTCAGCTATTTATTCTGGAATAACTCATCTACTTATCTAATTCTCACTGAGCCTTCACAGTACAGTTATTTTTACTGATTTTAAATACCATCCCTTGTACTAATCTTTCTCTGGTCTTTTCTAGAAGAAGTAGCTACTGTCAGGAGCCTCTGAAAAACAGGTTTCTCTGTTGGTGTGAATAAGTCTCTTCTAATCAGAACAGAGAAACCTGCTTTTCAGAGACTCCTGACAGTAACCACTTCTAAAACACACCAGCAACTAGAGTGGCATTGACCAAAGATCTGGGTGTTTTATTTGGATGGATAATCCCACCCCCAGCAGCCCTGGGTTATTAAAAAAAAACCCCCCGGGGGGGGGGGGGGGGGGCCTGCCTCCGTACAAGTTGTTGGTTGGGGAACCTCTAGCAGCCTCCAAAATAAGGCAGTCAGTGGCCACTGCTCTTAGTTGCCACCAGCACTAGATATCAAGACTATATTGCTGAAGATAACCATACGTCTTAGCAGCAGAAGACAGAGAAGTCAAGCTGGAGTAGGGTTGGGAGCTCCCTTTCTCCTGGCTAGCCTTCATACTGCCAGAAGGTGCTGCTGAGGGATAAGTACCATTAACAATGTTATGTAGCTGTATGCAGCAATACCAACCAGGCAAAATGGGTCCACGGCTGCAATAAAGACAAGCCTATTATGGGTGTGACCCACTATTTCACATTTGGATTTGGTGTCCATACAGCTAAGAATTTACTTCTCGTATTTAATGTCTTAGATAAGAGTTCTCTTGCTGTGGCAAAACACCATGACCAGAAAGCAAGTTGGGGAGGAAAGGGTTTATTTGGCTTACACTTCCAGATCATAGTCCATCCATCATTGGAGGAAGTCAGGACAGGGACTCAAGCAGGGATGGAACCTAGAGGCAGGAGCTGATGCAGAGACCATGGAGGGTGCTGTTTATTAGGTTGTTCCCATGGCTTGTTCAGCCTGCTCTATTATAGAACCCAGGACCACCAGCCCAGGGACGGCACCACCACGATGGGCTGAACCCCTCCCCCTTTCATCACTAATTGAGAAAATTCCCTATAATTGAATCTCATGGAGACATTTTCTCAACAGAGGCTCCTTTCTCCTTCTTGTATCAAGTTGACATAGGAAACCTGATGATAATGATGATGATGATAATAAATGAAAAGTTCAAATGAGCATAAGTTATGGCCAGAAATGATAATAGAAACATACAATTTATCTGTCCCTTGGGAAACATCATTTAGTACAGTTAGACTTTTAGCATATGTGAAATACAAGTATTTTGTTTATTTTTCATTTATAGAATATGTGTGCACTAAAATGTTTATTAACTAGTTAAAAAATTTGACAAATGGAATTAATAGCTAATGGCTGGGATTATTAAAGAACACTTGATTATTAATTTCCAAAGCAGTGACTCACACTGGTAGCACACAGCACAAAGATATAATAAACTGACATCTTTAAGCTACCATTGATGTGTATAAACTTTCTAATGCCACTGCTATCATGAGGAGCTAAGCCAGTATCAATAGGATGTGGACAATGGTCCAGCAATACTTTTGAGAGCTATGAGGACTAGCAGTGCCACCAGACATCCTGGGCTTTGCATTGTGCTTTTGCCATTGGGCTCTATGACATGGATGTCTCCAGAGCAATAAATGTTTACTTGCAATTAAATGTGTAAGTGTTCCAGATCCTGCTACATATGATATAATTTGCTTCTCTTTAAATCATAAAGTACTTGTTCTAGAGTGAACACTGGTGTTAACAAATATTCATTAGTCAAAATGGATTTAATTGTTTTCCCATAATGGCAAACAAAAAACAGATCATGTTAAGTCAGATAAACATAGTTATTGTGTGCCACTTAAAAGATCAGGCACTTTAGGGTTTCACTTGCTGTCATGTTTTTAATTTTTAGGTGGTATACATTATGTCCTCCTTTGATGTTTATAAGGATTCCTGTCTGTTAGTACTCTGTTACTAAAGTAACAATGATTCCCTCTATGGCTTTTAAACCTTCCGGGCTCTGACTTAATTCACAAATACACAATATGGCTTTGCTCTGTAAAACATGAGATTCAAAAGCATACACATTTATAAATTTGATTTTATTAGATATTAGTCTAAATAATATTAGTTTTTTCCAAAAATTTTGTTCAAAATAGCTAATTTCCTAAATATCAATTGTATGAGACAAGGTAAGAATTGATGCTCTAGGAAGCTGCACCCTGATACCCTTAGAATCTGACATAAAGATGATGTCACAATCTGCTGCCTTAAGTTGATGTTTGCTCATCTTTTTATTGGTAAAAATTTTGCTTTGCATTCATTCTTTTCATATGGTATAATGTTTTAATTCAAAACTAACACTACAGTAAGACAGATGGTGCATGTTCTTTCTAGAAAATGACCTTTGGCAAGTAATTAACCTCTCAAAGCCTCAATTTCCTGACATGTAAAATAGAAATTCTATTTATCCTGCCTCACTGCCAAGAATAATCAAATGAAAGGCCGCATCTGTAACATGCTCCACAGTACCTGGGTAGTAACAGACAGGTGAGCCACCATCAGGAGGTGATATCAAGTTTAGAGTGTCGTTATTAACTTTTCCTTGAAAACGTGGTCATTGACGTTAGAGGTTTGAGCTGGAGGGGTGTTTTTGTTTTGTTCTGTGTAGGTTTTTCTTTTCTTCTTTTTTTTTTTAATATTTTTGTGCCTAAATGCAGCATTTATAACAAGAGTATGGAATCACTGGATTTTTCTTTTGGAGCAAATTTTTACTGGAATTAGATTTGTTTGTTTTTCTCGTTGTGCATGTTAAGACTCTTGAGTCTGCAGAGATGGTCACTGGGTAAAATGCTGAATTTAGCACCTCAGAGTCCATGTGAATAAGCAAGATGTTTTGCTATGTGTCTGTGATACCAGCACTGGGGTAGGAGTAGAGGCAGGGAGAGCCCTGGGATGTGCTGGCCAGCTTTCCTAGCCAAAACAGAGCTCAAGTTCAGTAAAACATCCTATCTCAAAAATGAAAGTGCAGAATAACAGACACAAACATCAACCTCTCGCCTTCACACACACACACACACACACACACACACACACACACACACACACACAAATACAAATTTATTCATGGGTTGAAAAGGCACAAAAATGTAATGTCAATAGAAGAAAAGAGGGCATGAGGAAAATCATCAAAAACAATTTAAATGTCATAATGAAGTTGAATATCTTGTATGCTATTTTAAATAAATAAGTAATCTCATCAGAAAGAGAAGTTTTTAAGCCAAAAAGATACAGATTTTATCAAAATAGTATCCTAAACTCAGATTTACCCTTTTGTAGTTTCCAGTTTATTCTCATGAGTTCTTTTCTTAAATAGGAATACTTTAATGCCCAGAAATCTATTGGAAAGTATCTATTTAGTAATGTTTATCTTTTTTTCTGTTTTTCTTTAACCTATGACCCATCAGCTTTCTTGTGACTTTCATTTTTCTCCAGAAAGATTAATTTTGTGTTTGTTTTTTTTAAATTTATTTATTCCCTTTACATCCCCATAGTAACTTTCTCCCTCTTCTTCTCTGGATCCCTCCCTCCCTCCTTCTCCTCCCATCCCCCATCCCCTACTCCTCAGAAAAGGGGCGACCCTCTCAACCAACCCACCCCAATATATCAAGGTGAATCAAGACTGAGAACAACCTCTTCCCTGTGGCCTGGCAAGGCAGACCCACCAAGGAGAAGAGGTGATCAAAAAGCTGAGAGTCCATGTCAGAGACAGCCTCACTCCCTTACTAAAGGAAGACCCACATGAAGCCTGAGCTGCCCATGGGCCGCATCTTTGTAGGGGACCTAGGTCCATGCATGGTCCATGGCTGGTGCTTCAGACACACAGTCTCCTCTGGGCCCTGGTTAGTTGGCTCTGTGGGTCTTCTTGTGGACCCTTTATCACCTCCAGGTCCTTTTGTGCTTCCCCTCACCTTTCCACTAGACTCCCTATGCTTTGCCCAATGTTTGTCTGTGAGTCCCAGCATCTGTTTCGAACCACTGCTGGGGGAAGCCTCTCAGAGTACATTTATCCTTTTTAAAATATCAAAAAAGTCTCCATGGATTTCACCATCATATTTTCAACTCTCACTACCTTGTACCTTACAAGAATTGTCTGGTGTTATCCCTTCTGCATCCTTGTGAGACATCATCCCTTTCACAGATGGGGAAACAGAGTCACAGAGAGGTGAAGTAGTGTACCTTAGATCACAGCAGGGCCAGAGATAAAAACATCAGCATTACCTAATTTATCTGATAACCGGGATATTCACTGTACCTACCCCACCTCCTTAATGCCCCTGAGGCACAGCTGGGACTTTAGCACTATCTTCCTGATTTGGCCCTGCTTGATATGTTTATTGCACAAAACATACCACTAAGACCATACTAAAGACGGGTTAAGCCTTTAAAAGAGCACGACCTGCTTTAGAGTTTAGCTGTCTTTGTCTGTGTTCAACTAAACTATACAAATTATAACCGCAGTCGGTGTCTGGATTTATAAATAGACTACCCCTGAATATTCTTTTGAGAACTTTTAAGCTCTAGCATTAGATCATGTGTCAGGCTACAGAAAGGAAATAATAGTCCTGACAGTAATTTTATCCATGCACTCATAATACTTTAGTTTTATTAGTAGGTTATAGTATTACTTTGTTGTTTTATCAGTGTTCTAGCATAATTACTACTATAACAGTAACCATATTAAGAAGTAATCATTAACCAGATAGCCCATCAGCTCTGAAGGATTCATTAAGAGCTGAGGACTCTGGGAGCCTGTGAACAATAGAGTATCACAGGAAAAGATCCAATCGCTGTTCTCAGAGAAGTTGGAATTATTCAAAAAGAAAACATATATTCAAAACCAGCAAATATTACCATGTACTGTTAAGTGAAATTATCAGACATTCTCAAATGACAGGGAAAAAAAGGATCATTTAAGCTGGAATAAAGTTTTGTAGGGTGTCTGGGAATTAAGACATGACTGGATCCTATGAGAAGATGTTGTGCTCTGGAAGCCAAAGTTGAAGAGATTGTAACTGGCATAGTGTATCGCATAAGGAATTGGGAGGAATTCACAGGAATTTTAATGCCATCATGCACTTAATTTTGCGGGGCGGGAGGAAGGATGAGGCAGGGTTTCTCTGTGTAGCTTTAGCTGTTATGGACTTTCGTTGTGGTCCAGGCTGGCCTCGAACTCACAGCAATCCACCTGCCTCTGCCTCCCAAGTGCTAGGATTAAAGGTATGCACCACCACCCACTGGCCATGCACTTAATTTTTAAGCTTGTGCATCCTTGAGTGCTTTAGGGCCTAGGGTGAATTGCTTAAACCTTTAACAATATAAATTATACCCAATTTTTTCTGTAATTTAAAAGTGTTAGTGGGATTTTAAAATGCAAATAAAAATTTGAACAGCTTGTTGGAGAGTGCGGAGTTTTTGAGTGTACAATTCAAAGGTGCAGTGTTTGTCTGCCAAGCACACAGCTCTGGTTCCCATCCTCAGCTCAACAACAACAGTAGCAAGCAGCTCCTCAAGGGGAATGGTAAGTGTATGCTAACTAAGGCAGGCACAGTGAGGCTCACTCTGACTCATTTCCTCCTTGGGAACCAGCAGCCCTCAGACAGTCCCATTCCACCCACACTTTCACACACAGACCTCCTTTCTCTTGAATTATGTTCAAGTAAATCCCATATATTATATAATGTCATTTTATAATTGTTTGTGGAAAGAGTTTCTAGTATTTTAAATTTTCCATGGTTAAACCTGTGTGGTACATCTTCGTGGTATTGCTAACACTGACTAAAATTTTCAAGTTAATCTTTGTCAAGCCTCCTTTTCATTAAGGAAAAGAAGTAGGTCCCTTATATATGCATGTAGAGTCAAAATTATTTCAGAACTGTTATCATTCATTTCATTCTTCATATGTTCCTTTTTATTAGCTATCATAATACTTATCACTTTATTGTGAAATTGAAAATAGATTAATAAAAAAATTAAAATTAAAATTTTTAAAATAGATTAACTAACATTGTAAAGAAAAATAATATAATAACTATTTTGTGCAAAAAACATATTTTGTAATTTTTTATCTAAGTAATACTTGTTTTTAAGTTGTAAAAAATGCAAAAAAGTAACCACCTGTATAATATAAACAGAACAAAAAGTAAAACTTATATGAGCATTTAAGTAGATAAAGAAAAAAGACTCGATAGACTGTGCTTGAAAAGAAAAAAAATGAGGAATGTCCAATGACTGGCCCAATCTGAGACCCACTCCATGGAAGAGCCACCCCTGACACTATTAACGATACTATGCTATCCTTGCAGACTACAGCCTAGCATAGCTGTCCTCTTAGAGGCTCCACCCAGCAACGGTTCAGTTCAAAACAGAGGCTGAGACTCACAAAAATTGGGTGAAGCATAGAAAGTCTAGTGAGAAAGTGGGGTGATGAATAGAAGGACTTGGAGGGAATAGGAGCTCCACAAGAAGACCAGCAAAGCCTCTACTAAGGGGAACAGGGGCTGTCTCTGACATGGATCTGTTGCCTGCTTTTTGATCGCTTCCTCTGGTGAGGCTGCCTTGCCAGGCCAGAGGGGAGGAGGTTGCTCTCCGTCCTGATGCCACTTGATATGCTGGGGTGGGTTGGGGAGGCTCCCCTTTTCTGAGGAATAGAGGAGCAGTAGGGGGAAGAGGGAGGAGGGAGGGTGGAACCAGGTGAAGAACAGGGAGGGTACTGCTATCAAATGTAAAGTGAACAAATAAATAAAATTTTAAAAATGAAACAAAACATTAGAAAAACAAAACAAACAAAAAATGTGACTTACCAAGCCTGGGTGACTTTGACATATCAGTCCTGAGTGGCATATATTGAAAGGTCATCGTACCACAGAGGCATTTGCATCAGTATCTATTTAAGGTGTACTGTTCACAATAGCCAAGATAGAGAGCCAGCCTAGAGGTCTATCAACAAATAAACAGGTACAGAAAATGTGGTACATACACACAATGTAAGTTTATTCACTGAATGAAATAACAAATTCAGAAAATAGATAGATCTAGAGAAAATTATGTTAAGTGAAATAAGCCAGACTCAGGTAATACGATTTTTCTTACATAAAGAAACTACATGTAAAGTGTGTGTGTGTGTGTGTGTGTGTGTGTGTGTGTAAAACATAAAAGGAAGAATGCTATAAGGGGAGTGGCCTAATGGGAGACAAATAAGGAACAAGAGAAGATGGTAGAATATACATGTTATAAAATGAGATAAAATTTGAGGGGGGACGGGAGCCAGAAAGAGTGGGAGAGCAGGGCTAGGTGAGGGCTGTGGAGTTTGGTCAACTAAGGACAAAGTACATATATATGAAATGCTCCCAGTGAAGTACATTTCTTTGTATATTAAAGATGATATAAAAGAGAAATCCTGAGGAATACTAAATTTGCTGAAAACATTAAAATAATAAAATATTAAATAAAGAAACTCTAGTTCCATGTATGTTGCAGTGTGTTTTGTCAGCCACTTAGGAGAGATGAAAAACAGGTGTAATGTTTTTAGAAAATAGGGTAGGGAATATTAACCAACTAGACTGATAATATAATTTTATACTAGTATGAAAACCACTCAAGGGCAAAACATAAAGTAAAACTACAAGCTGGTGTATGTACCTCACAGGCTCCAAAACGTGCAACACAAACTAGAGTGCAAAGCCAGCAGTATTTAAGAGTGAGACGCTGTCACGCAGTGCTTTAGCATTGGAAAATCAAGGTGAGAAAAGCACAGGAGAAAATAACCATGCTACAATCCACAGACCCAAAGAAGCTAGACTCTCACTCAAAACCTCTTAGTATACAATTTAGTATGTGTGCTGCTGAAAGGGGCTGAAGAGACATCTCAGCTGTTAAAGGTGAGGCCCACCACCAAAAGCATAAGAATGTCTAGGGGGACACTCACAGCTGTAATCATTAATGTTAGTCTCAATGACTCTTTTGTAAGAACAAGAAAAGGATGTTTTTTTACAACTCACCATTTCCCTGTTTGACAATCAGTAATAGTACCTGGCAATTGAAATCAAAGAGAAATTCACCTTTTTTGGGGGGGCGGGGGAATTCAGTTTTATTCACACACAGTACAATTGCATTATACAATGATGAGATCTTTTAAAAATGCTAATAGATTAAGTTAATTCAGATCAAAATATGAG
This sequence comes from Acomys percivali, assembly GCA_907169655.1. NCBI lineage: Eukaryota > Metazoa > Chordata > Mammalia > Rodentia > Muridae > Acomys > Acomys percivali. The sequence goes on from OU015742.1 coordinate 152,605,864, forward strand.
TGCTAGTTATATTTTTATCTGCTAGCAATTCACAGAACATAAAATTTTAATATTCAGTTTTTATGTCTTAAAGCAAAAAAAGGACAAAAATGTAAATAAAATTCCATCTAATTGACTTAATATTCTTAACTGGTAGCAACTGTGAAAGGCCTGTATGAAGAAACACAAAATAGAGACAAAAGGAAGATTCTGTTTTGCCAAGACAGCAGTTCTCTACAAATTGGTGCCACATGATTCAGGCAAAAAATCACACCCATTTTTATTGTAGATATATAGGCTACTGATAAAATATGAAAATATGAATGATTGCCAAAGAATTACCAAAGCAATTAATAAAGAAAACAGTTAAGGAAAGTAGACAAACAGATTGCAAGATACAGTCTGTAGACTCTTAGCTAAGCACTGGACAAGACACTGGAATTGGCTTTTAAAAACCCACGTTATTGGAACTGAATTGAAACACATATGATCAGTTTGGTAATATGTTCAGCAAGAAGGCAGTGCAATTTGTTTGCAAAAGTTTAATATTCAAGAAGTAGTGACAGGGCAACTGGATACTTATATAAGTATGTTAACATTCTTAACATATGTTAAGAAATAATAGCTGTAGCCATAGCTTCACATACATGTAAGGAAAACATCTTTGATTAGGACTTTTTACTGAACTTTTTCTGGCTAGAAATGCATGCTTTATATCTATTTGTGTAATGAATAAGTGGCTCCTCTCCATGCTGGTTTCTGGCTATTATCTAGTAAATGAAGCGTCTCACAGTTTATTGTAAATGTGAAAGATACAGTTTTGCTTTTAAAAGTTGCCAGGTGGACACATTCATCATCAGTCCACTAGCTTTTCCAGTCACAGCTTCCACCTACACTCTCCTGGCTCCGAAATGCTTAACAGTTTCACAAGTATGCCTTTGTGCTGCTGTATTCATATGTACCACAAGCTACAAGAGTAGGAACATGTTAAACTTAAATAGAGAAACCAGAGGCAGACTACCACTGATCCTATCTGTGCTTGTTTCGTTACCATTAGTTGGCATTATTGATTTTTATTTACTCCTACTGGTAGCTAGAGTCAACATGATTGTTCATTTATTCTAAAGCATTAATTCCAGTGAGCTCTCTGTTTTCTAATATGATGCATATAATGTGACTTTATTTTGCTCAAAGAATTTAAAGAACATTGGTACTTATCTTTTTAATACATGGTAGCTATATATTGGTATTGGTACCTGAGATAAAAGTTCGCATGACTTGGTCATTGACATAGCAAGATTTCCACAAAAATTCAAGACTTGATGACTGGTTTCATCTAATAGTCCTTTATGGAATTCTGTTCTTTTGAATTCCTCTCTCCTGATAGAGAAAACAGAAGAACTCAAACAAATGATTCTCCAAGCATTCAAACACAGCGTCTGAGAGAAACCCCAATTAGGTGCCAGTTGTCCATAACTCTCAATCCTGCTCGTCCTGCTTACAAAGGGCCAGTTCTACATTGTTAGCATTAGCAGCCATTCGCTTTATCCCTAACGTTGTTAGGAGTTCAAAAGTCCTTATAGTGAAAGTATGCTGTTAATCTGTTGTGCCCTCACCTTTTGATATCAGTGGGGGGTCCACAAAGAGAGAGGGATGAGAGGGAATAGGCTTGACCATTCTTAGAGGTCTTTACATTATTCTTTACACCAGTACCTATACTAAAAGAAAATGGAATCTGGAATTTCAGAATCAATATTTTACTTACTCTTCCATGTGTATGGAGACAGTATTTATAAACTAATATATACTGTATTTACATTCTTTTTTAATTTATTTATTAATTCATTCATATTACATCTCACTTGTTATCCCATCCCTTGTATCCTCCCATTCCTCTCTCCCTCCCGCTTTCCCCCTACTCCCATCCCCTATAACTGTGACTGAGGGGGCCCTCCTCCCCCTGTATATGCTCATAGGGTATCAAGTCTCTTCTTGGTAGCCTGCTATCCTTCCCCTGAGTGCCACCAGGCCTCCCCATCCAGGGGATGTGGTGAAATATGGGGCACCAGAGTTCATGCGAAAGTCAGTCCCCACCCTCCACTCAACTGTGGAGAATGTTCTGTCCTTTGGCTAGATCTGGGTAGGAGTTCAATGTTTACTGCTATACTGTATTTACAGTCTATGGAGACACATACTGTGTGTCTTTATGTTTAAGTTCTTGAAATGTGTATTTTTATATTTTTGAGAGTAACTTCAAATTCTTCAATCAGTTTTTATTCCATAGACACTCACAAACAGCCTTTAAAAATAGGTGTTGGTTTGTGCCAACAAAGGAGGGCATGGCAGCAAGATTACATTCTTCCTTCTGTCACCTGGGGAATATTTTCCACATTCCGTACATGGTACTTGATCAGACAGGTTGCTGCAATCTAACAATCCATTGCCTTCTTCGTGTTTATTTTAATTTCTTTATTTGTAAGTTCTACAGTATATCTCACCAATAAAAATGGAAGAAACATTTTGCCTTTTGATAATCTGCAAACCATTGACAACACACTTGAAAAGGCATACATATACTTAGACTCTATTTCAAATTGTTGTGTTTCTCAGTTTGAACACTGGCGAAATGCACACCTGTAGAGAATGTACCTGCGAGTCACCACTGTGGCTTGGAATCTACAGAAGTGTAGTATCCTGACTGTGCTCACCAGATAGTATTCTAGAGTTACAGCAGGCTTCCTTTGGATTGAATTTGTCAGCCCTTTGCCAAACAGTTATATTTGGAACAAGACAAAAAGATTTCTTGGCACTCCATCAAGTACTGAAAGTTGTTCTATATATGTGTTTGCCTTTCACTACAGTCATGACTTTCTTATATGATACTGTCTTAAAATTCTAATTATATTTCTTTTACTTGGATCTTGCCTTTCTTTATTTCAGCTTTCCCATCCTGTGCTCTAGGCGGAGTCTGAGCCTCCTGCCTGCTTTGTGGACTTGTGCATTTGTCATCCTGGATATCTCTTCTCTTCTCTTCTGGGTTGATATCACCATTTCTAAGATTCTGTGTCTTCTTTCTTGCCTTCCTTTCTTAAGTAACTTCCAGAGCTTTTGAATATATAATTCAAATTTGAACGCCACATCCTTGCACCACTTATGCAATATTACTCTTCTCTTTTCCTGCTGATTCTACGCTGAAGTGATTCTGCAATGAGTCAAATCAATTTACATTTGTAGACTTTTTCTCATGGAAGATATTAAATTTATTTTACCTTTGTGTTCTAAAATCTCTTAAGATGCCTGAGAATATACTGCTTTCATTTATTGTGATCTGTTCTTAAAGATGATTTCAACCTGAAGACTCTGTACTTTCATCCCTGAACAATATTCCTTAAGATTATGTGTAAGCGCCTGCCCGTTTACCCTTGATGTTTCTTTCTGGTTTCCTAACTGTCCAAGCATGTGTCTCATGGACCGATTAATAGGTTTCTTAATATTTTTAAATCCTTAAAGTTCTGATGTGTGCTCCTAAAAATGTCTTCAACTTTATTTCAAGTCCCATTTTATCATTATATTTGAAATATTATGTGTAGCCATCATGAATAGTTGTTCAATCAAGGACTCTTTCTAAATTTTAACTTAGTAAATGTTATTTTTTATTCTCTAAAAATGTTCTTTGTTTGTGTAACTCTTTTTATAGCATCCTGATTATATATAATCAACATGTTTCCCCTATCTTTTTTGTATTTTGTTTTCTATTATCCATTACTCAATTTCTCTAATACTTAAAACATACATTTTCCACCTTAAGTACCTTGAATACATTTTATAGTGTTTGATTTGAATGTGAATGTAGGACAGTATCTGAGCTTTAGGAACTTTTTACCTGATATTTTAACCCTGTAAAACTTCTATATGACCTAAAAAATTCACTATACCAGCTTTAGAATTATGCACAAGCTACTTAACCAAATAGAGGATACAGTGTGTTTCCTTTACTCAGATTATTCTAATTTTTATACTTGTGGAGTTTACAGAATACTTGCTCATCAGGATATTTTCTATGGAATTATTGGCATCACTGCCCAAGTGTAACCTTAGTGACTTAATGAATGTGCTATGTATGATGTGCTCATCTCATAACTCCTGGAAGCAGTTCATCTTCCTTGTTTACCTACATGCCACCCAGAGTCATCTCTTTACCTTATCATTCATGTGGATGTATGTGTTCAACTAACACAAATGAAAAGGAAAGAAGCTATAAAGATGCTTGTATGAGAGCCCTAGGTTTCAACAATTCTTGTTCTTGTGGCTATCTGAGAATTTGAAAATAGTTTTATTTTAGAATGAGTAATAGTTTCAAATATGGCAAAGTCTCCTTGCTTTAGAAAAGATTGTATTCAAAAATCTTTCATGCCCTTATCGTGGGTGGTAAATTAACCTGCTTGGTGGGTAGTTCTGTCATTCTTAAATAGTAAACTTTGCTCTATAGATTTTGATTTATATTCATGAAATTTTTAATTTGACTATAGCTCATTATAATAGTCACAGAATTGAATGAAACAAAATACACATAACAGAAAAGTAATTATTGGCACCCAGAGATTTTGACAAGCAAAGCATGGCTTTTATATGATAAAGGATTGTTTTTCATGGAGAGACTGTCTAAAATTAATGCCCTGCTGCTTTGTATCTGTCAAACAACTCAAAAAAGTTGTTCAAAACCTTGAGGTTCCTTTGTGTGCTCTCTTTGCTTACTGCTTCATCATTAAGTGCATGCGATGAATAGAAACAGACATGACCACTCAGCAATCTCTCTTTTCATTGCAGCTGGAATAACAAAATATGACATCTGGAATTAAGCCAAGTTACAATTATCGAAAAGTAATATTTTAAAAGATGTATTTATTATATATACAATGTTCTGCCTTCACACACACCTGCACACCAGAAGAGGGCACCTGATCTCATTAGAGATGGTTGTGAGCTACCATGTGCTTGCTGGGAATGGAACTCAGGACCTTTGGAAGAGCACTAGTGCTCTTAACCTCTGAGCCATCTCTCTAGCCCACCTCCAAAAAGTTATTTTTAAATGTACATTTGCATGTATTAAAGTTTAATTTAGTAGGAAAGCATGAACTGCAGAAATAATAGAGAATAACAAGTGAAAGCTTCATCAAAGGTGGCAGTATAAGTATTCTTCACTTGAAGTGTCTGGCCAGCTTCTGAGTAATGCTTTGATTTGGTTTGAAGCTTTTGTGAGTAATAGATTTTAGTGCAAGTTACTACAGTTCTTTCTGAATCATACAGGTCATGAAGAGTTCATTTGTAGGTGTGGCAGCTGTACTGCTTTGGAAGACTGTCTTTAATAGATCCATTTCATTAATTGTCATGATTTTTTTATTAACAAAACCAGTACATCAGGTTTAACCACCTAAAACTGTTCTCATAGTTGTTATCTTTATTGTCAGAAAGAATATTGTGAAAATAGGGAATTACTGCCTGTGCTTTAACTCTTGACTAAACATAGAAATGGCAGTATCCATGAACAATAACTTAGGGGCATATTATCAAGTTGACATAGAGTGTTTCAGTTGTGCAATGCCATTAACTTTAAAGCTCCGTGCCTTAGTTTCAGTGTCTTCCAGTTAGGAGTAATGCCAGAGTCTGCTAGGTTCTCTGAGTTAATGTGATTAATGCCAAGTAGCAGGATGTTCATTCTTTCTTCCATAACCTTAGTCCTTAGGTATTTTCAGCTCAATGGCCTTCTATTGGCTTGCCTCTCAGAAAACAGGCAGTAGTGTTAAGAAGCAACAATAATGTGTTGGAAAGTGAATGTTGGCATGTACATTCTATTTACCTATGACAAGAATTTTTCATCTGGTGATCTTTATTATGAAACCATACATACATAAAACTATGTATTTTTCAACCTTCAAAGTGCTATTGCAAGCGGTTTAGGATAAGTAAGCAAACAAGCTAATTGTTAGTTGATCAAATCATGGTCATGTCAATTATTAGTCTATTTTTATCACAAGAATATACATCCTAGGTTTAACAGATAGATAGATAGATAGGTAGATAGATAGATAGATAGATAGATAAGGTGAAATAGATAAGGTCTTCAAAAGCCTTGGAGACCTACAGAATATGGCATTTAAAGATGCTTTTAATAGTTTTAAAATTCTTTGACAACAAGAGAGGTTAACTCCTAGCAACACCCAGCCAACCTCAAGAAGATGATGAGCATCAAAGAACCTCCTTATGGAGATGACTTCAAATTCGGCAAACCAGCCACTGGGGAAAATGCCCTCATTTCTGCCACAAACAGAATTCTTCCTAAAAATGGCCAAGCTTGGATGCAGGCAGAGTCGGCAGCCAAACTCTGCCAGGATAGAGTAAGTAAGTCCTCAGTAGTTCCTGACTCACAAATATGTCTGTCAGATATATTGGACCACATAAAGATGATGTTCCAGTGTTAAAGAGAGTTTTGAGTGACTTTTCAGGCAGCAAGCTGTCTCTGTCACTTTTTTTTTTTTTTTTTTTTTTTTTTTTTTCATTTTGAAAGCTGCTAACCTACACTTCTGATTCACTCGGGTTAGTAAGTTTTATTTCTTTGGAAGTCTCTGATTGGGTTGAAAACCAGATAGTTTAGTCTTACAATTAGGCTTAGTTGTTTAGGGGTTAAGATGTTTTTAGGTCTAGATAGATATTTTAAGTTGATAGAGATGAGAGATGAGAGATACTTAATTTTCATTAGGAATTTTAGACTCACCAAGATAGGAAAGATGTTTTCTGCAATGTTGCCAAATACAACTAGCCAAAACACTATAAATGTAACATTTATATAATTCCTGATTGCTTTGTGGTTCTTCTTGCTGTTTATAGGGGTTTTTATTTATATGTAATAATATAAATATATATGCCAAAAATAAAACAATCTTTTTTTAAAAAGAAAGAAAATACTAAAAAAATGAAAAGAAAGAAAATAAAAAAGATGGGAATTAAAGAGAGAGAAGAAGAAGAAGAAGTTTTGAAGGCTTTCTTAGAATATGATTGACTATGTTCTTTGTCTTTAACAAAAGAAAGTAATAAGCACTTGCCTCTTGTTAGGCAATTAGTAGAACAATTGTCCTAATTTAAATAGTGTAAGTAAAAAAAAGAATAGTTGGTGGCTTCCTCTAGATCTCACAGTTAATTATCTTTTTTAGTGGAAGTGATGACCACTTTTGAGAAGTCTTATACACATTATGTGTGATAGATATAAGAATCCAAAGAAATCACTAAAAACAATATTTACCTTTTTTACTATTTAAATATTTGGAATCATGCTTAGAAAAGTAGAAAAGTGTTAGACAAAGTGACATGGTGCAAAATGAATTATAATCAAAACAATGTTCTTCTTTTGGTTTTTGTTTTATTTATTTAGTTAATTAGTTTTTATTTATTTTGCAATGTTCTTTTACATGTGCCAAATAATCCTTAAAGTATTGAAATTATCTTGGCTATTTAATGTTATCAATTTGTTCACAGTGTTTAATAATATTTCCATTTTATTTTTCTGAACTCAAATTCAAATTTGGAATCATTAATCTGTCCAGGATCGTAGGTATTTTAAGTTTGCCATAGGCACAGTCTTTTTTCAGATGGATATGATCCTCAGTCTCCGGAGGTGGAGGTTTGCTAACTGTCATTGATCAGAATCCTCAGGGTGAGTCTAGTTAGCCATGACCTAGAGTAAACAATGTGGGATACTTTCACAATATGTCGTCCAGCTGCCCCAAGATCAATGTCTGCTTCCCATGAAAGCCGACTGCTGTGACTGCTGCCTGGCTCCGCTCATGACCCGGGTGCCCCTGGCCTGAACTGTGGCCATGATTACAGACCCTTTCCTTCAACTGGATTACGGTGTTCAACATGCTCCCCAAATTTGGTCTTCTCTAAGGCCAACCTTCATTTTAGCCTTAGAGTGGGCCTTCAGCCCTCACTATCAGTTTTCTAGGTAGTCCACCACAGGGAGGATAATGAGAGTGTTAGCTGACGCTCATGTCATACTCTGTTTTGACAGATTTGTTTCATATTCTTAATGTAGTTTCTTTTCATAACTATGAAATTAACAATACCAGCACTTGGGAGGCAGAGGCAGGCGAATCTCTAAGTTTGAGGCCAACCTGGTCTACAGAGGGAGTTCCAGGATAGCCAGAGCTACACAAAGAAACCCTTTTTTGAAAAACCCAAAATAACAACAACAATAACAATAATACATCTTATTCATTATCATTATTATCTGTTTTGCAATTGTTGAACAATTTAAATTTCAGTCTAACATTCTGCCCCTAATCATATAGACATTAGATGGAAGAGCCAAGGTTGTGACTTCATATGCCTTTCACTCCTCAATAATATTTTCTGCTCCTTTGCATCTCACTGATAACAGAAGTGTCGTCTCAGTTTCTTCAGGCAGAAGTCCTTTATGCAGCTTATGCTAGCATATGATCATTCCTATACTATCATACCGTGACAACTGATAATTCATGCAGTTTTAGAATGTGTTACTTCATGAAAATTCCACAGTTTTATTGAGATTTTGCTTCATTATGATGTCAAAAATTTCTTGATATCTCAAAATTTGTGCTTACCAAACTACATTTATTACTATTTTTTCAGTAGAATAAATTTATCTTTTGTAATATTCTTATATTGTATCTCTTGTATCTCAGTGTAAACTAAGACCTTGTTAAGAAGCTTTGTCTCATAAAGAACATGTAGAGGAAACTTCATATCTTTTCTATGTTAATATTGGTAATTTATTTGTGAGTTCATATCTGTTACAGGAAAAAACAGTAGTATAAGTAAGATATATACCAGTTTTTAGCACTTTACCCAACCAAACTCAATTCATGTTATATTTTTTCCATATTCAACCTGCCAAATAACAGACATTTCTTCAATAGGAAGCAAGATTATATACATATTTCACAAGCTAGTGCATTCCGAGATGGTATCTTCCCATAGTTTAGTCTTCAGATGAAAAATAAATTATAGTCGAGGACTATTTCCATACTAGATTGTTGCCTAGTTCAAAACAAAACAGTTGTAGGACCTCTGCAAAATCAAAACAAGCATATTATAGCCGATTTCACACATAAAGGAAATTAGGTTTTACCTATTGAAATGACCGAACCTTTTTTGCTACAATAAGATATTATAAGATCAAACAATCTTCCCCAACTCACATTAAATTCTGTTACATTAAATTAGTCTTTTAGATTAACTTGTTTTAAAGAGATATATAATAGTTATAATTTTTCACTCCTGAATATAAATTCCTTATAGCACATAATTACCAAAACAGGTAGAGATATTAAAGAACAAAACCCCTTTCATGCCTTTTCTCAATACTGTAAAATTCAGCTCATCTTAACATCTTCTCTTTAAGGAACATAACATCATTCAAAAAACAATGATATTTAAATTTTTAGCAGATAATTTTCCATTAATTTTAGTAGTTTTTGAAAATTATAGCTAATACCAAATTTTACTTTTATATAACATTTGAATATATTTATAAATTAAGAAATTTATTTTATTGATATGCTATTTTTCCAGACAATGCATAATCTTTAAAAGGAATATTCATCATGAAAGTATAAAATTTTAAATAAAACATTAATTTTTAAACTCAAAGAATTTGTATCTTGGATCCTTGAATATAAAGTAGAATGCTGATGAAAGGACAGGGCCTCTTGTTCTGGGCCTGCACCTGCCAAGTGGATCTTTCCTAAAGCTAGGTAAACTTTATTATGCTTGTCATAAGTATCCATATTCATCGATTTAACTGTGCCCTTCACTGTAACACTGAGTAGCACAGTACTGAACACTAAGTAGGTTAAAAGAAAATGCTGTAGATCATTCCGTGTCCTCAACCAGACCTGTTGTTTCCTCTAGTAACTTCCCAGCAACTAGAAGATGGGATTTTTCTTGGGGTGAGAGAAATGAGGGCACTTCTGTTTCTAGGAAATCGTTCCCTCATCTACTTTGTAAGTATCTAAAGCAGCGGTTCTCAAACTTCCTAACCCTGCAACCCTATAGTGCCGTTCCTCATGCTGTGGTGACCCCAACTAAGAAATTAGTTTGTTGCTACTTCATAGCTGTAATTTTGCTGCTGTTATGAATTCTAATATTTTGGGGTTTTTTGGTTTAAAATATTTTATTTAGAATTTTTAATGACATATACGTCAAGGAATTGGCTTGTAAGTTTTTATTATTTTTTATGAGTGTAATACTGACTTCATAATACAACTCCAACTGTGGTCTTTTCTATTTCTTGGAAGAGTTTGAGGAACATTAGGGTTAGTTTTTCTTAAATAATTTTATAAAATTCAATTGTCATTTCATTTCAATTTTGACACTTTGTAGTTTATAATTTTTATTTATTTTTTAATTAAACATTTTTTACATATACATTTATATTATTACACATATATACAATAAACTACCTATAGCAAGAAGAACCATGACACAGTCAGGAGTTATATAAATGTTACATTCTTAGTGTTTTGGCTATTTGTATTTGACAGCCTTGAGGAAAACATTTTCCTATCTTGGTGCGTCTAAAATTCTGAATGTAAATCAATCTCTATCACATTTTATCATTATCTAATGTAAATATCTGATGTGTAACCTCAAGGGGATTGAGACCCATGAATTGAGAACCACTGGCCTAAAGTTTCTTAGAACTAGCCAAAATTTAAAGCCATGAAAGTTAAATGTTGTCACAATAGATTCCTCACATCTCCATGATAATATGCACAACCCGTTCTGTTTTGAATACCCCTTTTCCCCCCTTATTTGATGGATTCTTACTTTTTTACCCTTAGCCAAGGCATCATGTCTTCTTTGAAGTCCTCTGTGATCCCCATTCAGTCTTGGTTAGTTACTATTTTTCAAATGTCTGAAGCCAGTTCCTGAGAGGAAACATACTAAAGAGTGTTTAGAACCACATCACTTATGGCATCATACGATATTTTCCAGTTTCAGGACTGAGCTTGCTGGTAAAATATCCTTGATACAGTATGTCTCTGTGACTTTGCACATATGTGCAATTGTGACTCATAGCCTGGAAAAACCATTTTTAATTTCCTGTTAAGGTGTTCGTCTGTTTCAGTAGCTGGATACTCAGTTTGTATTTTTCCATTTACATGGTTAATTGGGTGTTTGTGCAACCTTATCATATTCTGAACTTTTTCCAGATGGATTTTGTAGCTATTTTAGGTTGAAGCCCCAAACGTGTACCTGCTGGCCTGCCTTTAGTTCTTATTGGGCCTTCATCACTGTACAACATTTGAGAAGTAAAAAAACACATTTATATTTTATAACATTTAGAGATAAAAATCAATGTCAGTATGTTCTTAAGTGACACAAACCAGAAATGCGTGTGTAAAGTATTTATATCATATGCCTTCTTTCCAAACTTTGGTGCATAATTCCTTGTTTCATTAATGTTATACAGTACCATTAAATAATCCTTTGGTGGATTATTAGGAAAATTTCATAACACTTGGGCTTTCGGTAACGTCTTTAAAATTAGCTTTCTGCATCACTGATAATATGGAGCTATTTCCCTTCCATATACTATCCATGTGGAGCCAAGGCATACATATAGATGCCTTCCTCTAAGCCGCCATAAAGTAAAGTAAACACATTAGTCATGACTGCTAAGTCTGCTGTTGTCACTTCAAATCCAATACATTTGAAGTGTTTTTTTTAATTCTGAAACATAGCTTGTTTTTCCTAACTCAGTTATATCCTTCTTAATTAATTTATTTGTTTATTCATTCATTCATTTTATATGGATGTTTTGCCTGCTTATTTGTCTGTGCACTATGTGCATGCCTGGGGCTAGTGTAGGCCAGAAAAGGGCATCAGATCCCCTGGAACTGGAGTTATGAGTGATTGCAAACCACCAAAAGAGTGCCAGGTATCAAACTCAAGCCCTCAGCCACAACAAGTGCCCAGCCATCTCTCCAGCCCCATATCACACCCTTTCGATGCTGGGTATATCTTTCTTTTAATTTAATTTTTTGTTTTTAATTGGTGTTTTGTCTATATGTCTGTGTGAGGGTGTTGAATCCTGGAATTGCAAACAGTTATATGCTGCAACATGGGTGCTAGACATTGAACCGGGGTCCTCTAGAAGAAGACGCAATACTCTTAACCTCTGAGCCATCTCCCCAGCATCTTGTAAAGTATGTCTTGAAAGGTCATATCTTGAATTACTAGTTTTTATTTAATACTTAGGAAGATAATATTTGAATTTCTATAATTAGACTATAAATATTCAATTCAGTATTTGGCAATTGTATTAAGTCTTTAAAATCTGTAGGTCTGAAATGAGTATCTGTTTAAAGAAATCAGCCACATTTCTTTAAAAAAAAATGGCTGCCCACTTGCCAAGTTGTCTAATAATATTTTGAAACTTTCAATTTTTGTGCCTAACCAACCAGAGTCATTAAAATAAGGGGACACAAAATGCAGAAAATAATTTAAAATATAAACATGTAATAGGAAAGATGTTTTCTTCAAGGCTGCCAAATACAAATAGCCAAAACACTATGAATGTAACATTTATATAATTCCTGATTGTTTCATAGTTCTTCTTGCTATAGGTAGTTTATTGTATATATGTGTAATAATGTAAATGTATATGTAAAAATATTTAATAAAAAATTATTTTTAAAACATGTAAAGCACCAACCTTTGCCATTTTAAATAAAAACAGAAAGTCTTGTGTCTTCCAACTTTACAGATTATGTTGCAATTCTATAGCAACAGAAATTGTCTGACATTTCCGTATGAGAACAGCTGTACAGCAGCTTTCCAACAAGCCTGGTGCAGTGTCAGTGAAGTGAAGGGCCTGGGCGGGTTTATACTTTTAAGCTGGCATTCTACCAAGAAGAACAATTGGGTGGTTTTTTTTTTTCCTTTTATGTGATACCGTTGTTTATAATTTAAATAAACATCTCTTTATATTCTCAGGTGGTCTTCTTCTGAACAAAATACTAAAAATGAAATAATCCAAATGCTTTTACACCTACACACTATATTGCTGAACAAATTATTTATGGCAGTGAAGGAAAGATAAAGTTGCTTTTAAGAGTCCTTTAACATATCAGCTTGATAACTAGCAAAACACCTTTACAGCCATTAAATATTTACCAAGACTTGGCTTTAGGCAAGGGGGCAGTTTAGTGCACCAAATTTGACTCTCAGCCATGCCATTGATTAGCTATCAGAAGGACAGAGTTAATAAGTAACTTTAAGTATTACAGAGTGCTCGGCATTCTTGTCAAACCGTTTCTCTGAAGATGGCCTTAAAAAAAAGTCAGTTACACCCGGCATTCACCCCACCAATGATTGCACAAGCACAGCTCTGGAAGAAATAAAGGCCAGGCAAATCAGTTGAGCACTGCTTAAGCAATCCTTCCCAGCGACTGTTGTCATTGCCGCTGGACTTTAGAACCGAACATGTTTACATTTAATTAGAAAGGACACACAGTTTACAGCACAGTAGCTATCAATATCGGATCAGAATTGATTTCCGCTTTCTCTCCAGTGATTGCTTCCTTCGAGCTAATTAAAAAAGGCATATAACCAAATGACTCACACAAAACTTAAAGCAAAGTAAACAGTATTCCCTGGAGAGCCAAACAAAAGTAAATGGCATTCATCCTCATTATTAGCTAAATTTTTAAAAGAATTCTGATGGCTATAAATGTGTTGTAAGTCATGTTTCAGCGTTATCAGACTGGTGATATGCATGTGTTTCCCTTTGAAGAAACCTCAGCGAATTGCTTTGCCTGATACCTCAGCACTAGAAGAAACAATGGCCTTAGCTTTATCTTTATAATCCCTAAAACATAGAGATAAGTCAGGCTGAGGGAAGAAGCTTGGGCTCACTTTGTCAGAGTCTGTCTTCACATATTAAACAAGAAAAAAAAAAAAACATTGAAAACACAATTTAAAAAAAAGAAGCTAAATTTCCTTTTTAGTAAGGAACATAAAACATACACGTTATTTGCTAAAATTAGAGACCATCCAGCTATGAATAACTACCAGGTTTTTGACAACACCACAGGCAAATCATATAGAAATATAGATATGTAGATACATGATTGTTTCTTTTCATTTTCTCATCTGTTAGAGTCCGGCATTCAGTCTCACTAACTAGTATTATGCTGAATATATAAACTTCTGTGAAAATATTATAAAAATCAGAAAAATAAAGAAAATGGGAGAAAATTAAAGGTCCCCCCACACACGGGTGAATCACTTCTCAGCCCTCTCTGCTTCTCATGTACGGTACCTGCCATGTATGCCACATCTCCCTTGGAAGGCCATCACCACACAGGGAAAAACAGAATGATTCCTATTAAATACAGCCCTTAAGAAATATGAGGTCACTAATTTTCAAGTGTTTAGTAAGCATTCTGTTGAGTACTACAGATAAAATGGTGAGTAAAACGTATGTAAGATAAAGATGTGCCTGTAACCCAGTGACGGAGTGCACTCTTAGCATTAAAGCGGCTTTGGGTTGAGTCCCTAGCTCCCCCCAAAATAAATTAAAATAATAAACCTAAGAGATTATATTCTTGTCTCTTTTAGTTGCTGCTATACATTATGTTTATGTTTGTGTAGTTGTTCAATAAACGTTCAGTAAGTGGCCTCTTCAAAAATTGTTTCACAGAAAGCATGTGTTCACCAAGCCACAGGCAGGTCTCTAGAAGCACAGCAGGGGGACTTCTGAAATGGAGGTGCTGGTGCTGTGCTGTGCCTGCCACTGGACTCCACAGCACTCCCAGGTAGACTAAGAGCTCTTTACATCTTGGGCTCCCGGTTACTCCTAGTGCTCACAGAGCACCCAGTGATCGGCGTTGTATCCTACATGTTTAATGTACTTACTAAATATAATAATGACAGGCTTAGACACTTCAGATGTTTCTTATTAGCCATTAAGACACAAGAAGTAAGAACTGCATGATCTGGGGTATAAGTAATCAGGAATCCATTCGCTTGTTGTGCAATTATTGGCTGAAAAACACTTTCTAGGTAGTAGACAAATATCAAATGGCTAAAAGTGGGGGATTTTGTTTTGGATTTTTTTTTTCCCTGATACATGCTATCTATTCAGTGTGATACCACGTGAGAGGGTTACCTTCTGGCTGTGAGGTACATGCTGACATCCAAATTCTGGATCCTTGATTGAATAGTACCCACAAAGCCATCCCTCCAGCCCTTAATTTGTATTTCTTAAGAAAACTCATATACAAGGTGAGGCCAAAAAAATATGTAGGCAGGACGGGGTCAGGGTTCTAAGGAAATTGAAAAATATTCGTTCTGACTGAAGTTTTATGCATAAATAATTGCATGATGAGAAAAGAGCTGAGGAGTGATCAGGGAGATATACATTACTCTTTGTGCTTTAGAAAACCACTCAAGGCATGGGATGAGCAGCAGACTATTACACTAATCCACCTTAAAAAAATACAAATATCCTATGTAAAGATAGCAGCAATCAGAATGGAATAAACTGAATGATGAGTGGGGGGGGGGGTTAAGTGTAAATCAGCACAAATGATTAGATTGTAACTTGAGAGATACATAATAAGGATGGTACATTAGTTTACAGTTTGAAGATGAAAGAACATGGCTGTGCCATAGAAAATGAAAGGAAGAAAAACTTCATTGGGGACGGGTTTAAAAGGACATCGTGAGTTCACATTCAAGACATTGTGTGGAGGAAATTTACAGAGTAGACAGTTGGCAATGTCTTCAAGCTGTATGTGCAGATTTTTGGTGCTCAGTGCAGCCATCTGTGCCCGTGAGGAATGTGCCACATTATAGATGATTAACGGAAGGAGTGACAATGAGGTGATACAGGCGAGGTGGGTAGGAAGAGAAGGCACCAACAGTCAAAGGGCAGGAGGAGGAGGAGGAGGAGGAGGACTCTCTAGGAGACTTGAGAGGCTTTGGGAAAGTAAACAGAAGCCAGAATGAATTGAATTGCAAAGCAGGGAAAGAATGCGTTTCCAGAAAGAATTGGCTCCAGATAGGGGAGCTAGATAAGGCTTGAAAAGTGCTTTATGTTGAGCAAAGTCAGTAGCACCCTGGGCCCAGCACAAATTACAGCATCTTGAAATGAAATTGAGGTGAGGGCAGCAACCACAGCTTGATTCGAAATAAAACTTTCATAAGTGGGTCCTAAAGAAATCCTCTTTTATGCCGAACTATAATATCTAGAGAAGTTAGTAAATCTGAATTCTGATATGTAACAACACAACTCTTCACGCATATCCTGGTTCTCCTAACTAAAAATGAGTTCCCAAACTTTGCTCTGTTTTATAGACTTAGGCTGCAGCGTGTTCCCATCTCACCCAGCTGAGATCCAGTAGCTGAGCCATTCAGAACAACTACAGCTTGCCTGTGAGAGAGGCAACTCTGATGAGTAATAGAAACCCTGTTAGTTAGCTCCTTAGAAGACCACATAGCAGAATCTTGAAGCAAATCTCACTGTTGCCCTTTAAAATCTTTCAGTAAGCATTCCATTTATCTAAATAAAGACCAAATTCCTTACATAGCTTATCTCTAGCCACATTTCCATGGTCTCGTCCCACTAGCCACACTGCACTTCATTTAACTCATCAGCATCCTTTCTTTTCAACCTTTGCCTATACGTCACTACTTTTCTGCATCTCACAAGTTTTGGTAAATTGTATTTTCATTTTTACTTTGTTCCAAATTTGTTTGTTGTTTTTTTTTCCTAAATTTCATTAGCCCATAAGCATTTAGAGTTTTGTTGTCTAACTGCCAAATATTTTTTCCAGCCATGTTTGGATATTAATTTATTGTTTAATCCCATAATGGTTTAAGAGCATATCTTATGACTTCTGTTCTTTAATTTTGCTAAGGTATGTTTTGTGGCCCATGCTACCATATAGCTTGGCAAATGTTTCACCTAAGCTTGAGAAGAATGTGTAATCTGCTGTTGCTAAGACGTATTCAAAAATGCCAACTCTGTAGGTAAATGATGGTTTCAATGCCTATTAATTTCCAGACAAAGCAAAGATCTAAACCACTGGTGAGGACGTGGAGAAGATCCTTTTGGAGGCTTGGATTATAGTCTGTAGCCATACAGGAAACAACATGGAGGGAAACAGTTGTCTGTCATTGGGCAGATAGACGTGTGCAATGAAATATTGGTCTGCCGTATAAAAAGACTTATCTTATTATTGATGACAACATAGGTGAGTGTGGAGGACATTACAGTAAATGAAATAAGCTAGACACAAACAGATAATACAGTATACTCTCATTTACTAGTGAAATCTTAATATCAGAATTCAGAAGCAGAAGATAGACTTATGGCTACAAAGAGAGTAAAATTTTAGATGGATTATTTGGATAGATGAATTCTTAACATAGTTTAAATAATATAACTACAATTGAAAACACTTGAAATTTCCAGAGATAGGAGATCTCACTATTCTCAGAGTCATTGAAAGGAAAAATTTACTTAGAGAATGGGCTACTTTTTTGAAGTTGCCTCTTTTATGTGTGGTGTGTGTCCTTGTTCTTGATGAGTGCTTCATATCTACAAGATTAGTAGTGACTGTCCCTGAAGCTCCTTGCATTGGTGATAGGTACCTTTTCTCTGCTTGTGTGTGTGTGTGTGTGTGTGTGTGTGTGTGTGTGCTTCTGTTCTTTCTTTCCACATTGCTTTGCATTTGTTTCACTGTTTTAAGGTTCCTGAGGAGGAAGGCTAGAGTGCTGAGTTAATGCATTTCATGTTTCCTAATGTGTGCATTTAATGCAGTAACTTTGCTCTCAGCACAGCTTTAGCTTTTCCCCACGAATGTCTGTGTTCTGCACTCTTGTCCCCATTAGCTTCTCTGTTTTCTTTAGATTCTCTCAGGAACTCCTGTTTCACTCAGAGGGTATTTAGACATATCTTTTTTAGTTTCCAGGTGTTTGGTAATTTTCCTGTTAACATATAAAACCTAGGGAGATGGGGCTAGAGATAGAGTTTAGTGGTAAGGAGCTTTGGCTGTTCTTCCACAGAGAGCAACACTTCAATTCCAGCACTTGCGTGGCAGCTCACACCCGTCTGTAACTCCAGTCCCAGAAGATCAACTTCCTTCTTCTATCCTCCACGTTTACTGCATGGATATGGTGCACATTCATCTAAGCAAAACACCCATACACTTAAAGGAAAAATAAATAGTAAATAAAAGGAACCTAGAGTAACATTAGGTTTCCGTTACTAATGTCTGGGTTGATTCCATTTTTTGTTTGAGAATAAGCTATGCGTGGCTTTAATTACTTGAATTTCTGAAGTTTGTTTTGTCACCCAGGATATTGTCTGTCATGGTTCTGGGGACATTGGAAAATAATGTGTGCCTGTCTGTTCTGTGTATCTGTCAGGATTACTTATACGCTAGTGTTCAATGGTGTTGAGTTATTCTGTACTATTAGGTTGTTTTTTCTAGTTAAGAGTATTAATTGTTTTACATTATAACACGAAAATATTCTCTCTAATTTTAACATTTTTTAAATGAAATAGGTTACAACCAAGAGGAAGCAACAGTGACATCACCAGGCTGTCTGTTTATTCATGAAACCTCTCTGCCCAGGAGCTTAGCCATGCTGAATAGGGTTTCTTCCCACTGTATGTTATTCAGAGTTGAAGCCTATTCGAGTACAAGCTAATTTCTTTAAAAATAAGTAAAATAAGCTATAATTTTCTTGAAAGGGCCTTGTATATTAACTAATGCAGTTAACCAGAAAATAAAAGCAGGCATTCACCTCTCAACAAGGTAGCGCATACTTTTGCTTTTTATACTTTGTTTTGGTTTTATTTACTCTGTAAAACAAGCCAAGCCTGACTTTTTTTTTTAAAGAATGATTTAAGAATGTTATCAGTAGCTGAATAAAGGTTGAGGAAACTGGTTTACTTCTCCTAATTCATGAAAAACCTGTAGCAACAGGCACTTGTTCTCAGCAGTGTTTACAAAATAGTTGAGTATTGCATTATATGTTGTACAAAGTCAACTAGATATAAATCGTATACAAATTTCACAGTAAGAATGCCTTTTCTTGACCAGGACTTGGGCTAAGAATTTTTACTCTTAAAGATCAGAGGAAGCTTTGATCAAGATATAAAGTGAATTTTAATGAATGAATGAATGAATGAATGAATGAATGAAAAAGATTTTAAAATCACTATTTTATTCTCTGTTGAATTAATGAGATTTTTGTCATTGTTTTGGAGTTGAAGAGGTTACTTCAGTAAGGGAAATATTTTCCCAAGGTTTCACAGTAAAGGAGAAGACTAAAACTTTAAACATTGCAAAGTGATTTTGGGGGAACAAGATGACTCCAAGTCTAGAAGTATTCGCTGCACTGAGGAGATGCTTCAGTGGGTGAAGTTCTCCCTATGCATGCTCAAGCAGCTGAGTTACAGTTCCCAGGACCTCACAAAGCCAGATACAGTAGCACCGGTGCTCTTCCTGGGGCAGTTTGAAAAGCAGAGAGGATTTTCATGGGACATGCCCCTTGGCCTAGTGTCCAGATATAAGTGAGTATATATCATTTGAGTCTTTCTGCTTCTGGCTTAACTCACTCATTATGATCATTTCTAGTTCAATCCATTTGTCCACAAATTTAGGAAATTCCTTGTTTTTAATGGCTGAGTAGTATTCCATAGTGTAAAGGTACCACAGTTTCTTTTTCCATTCTTCTAGTGAGAGACACTTAGGCTGTTTACTTATCAGAAAAGTGGCATAGAGGGGAGGACATCCTATTGGGACTCTAGGTGAGAGAAGCATGGGAGAACGGGGAAATAGAAGGATCCAGAGGGTCCTAGAAACCTACAAGAAGAACATCATGACAGGCAGATCTGGGCCCAGGGGTCCTGTTCAAACTATGGCAACACCCAAGGACAGTACATGCAGTAAACATCAAACCCCTAGCCAGATCTAGCCAATAGACAGGACATTCTCCACAGTTGAGTGGAGAGTGGGGACTGACTTTCCCACAAACTCTGGTGCTCCGTATTTGACCATGTCCCCTGGATGGGGAGACCTGGTGGCACTCAGAGGAAGGACAGCAGGCTACCAAAAAGAGACTTGATATCCTATGAGCATATACAGGGAGAGGAAGTCCACCTCAGTTACAGTCATAGGGGAGGGGAGTAGGAGGAAAACGAGAGGGAGGAAGGAATGTGAGGATACAAGGGATGGGATAACTATTGAGATGTAATATGAATGAATTAATAGAAAAATAAAAGTAAAAAGAGAGAGAGTAGCAGAGAGGATCTGGTCTCTCTTACACAGTAGTGAATGACAAAAGGACACTGCCTCCAGTGAGCACAGTCATTTGAAGCTGTCCTCTGACTTCCACGCACATGCCATTGCATCAGTACAAATGAACACACACACACACACACACACACGTCATACATACATACATACCACACATGCACTCACACAAATATTTAAACAAAAGAACTATTAGTCTATATTACCTCACTTCTAAATTGTAAACCCAAACTATCAAATAACAGTTTATATAGATCACACTATTTATTAAGCAATTATTGCAAGATAAAGTATAAACTGAAGTGTTAAGTGCTTATTGTAGGGAGGTGAGTGAAATGCTTTCCTCAGGATTTTAATAATGTGCATGGAGAAAGAGAAGACATCAGAAAAGTAACATCAAAATGGAGAGTAAATGAAAATGTGCGAATACACAAGTACTACAGCTGAGCCATGTGCAACATTACAGTTGAGCGTTTGACAAGCAGGAAGCAGATGAGGAGAACATACCACATGAAGATGCTGTTCTGTATCTTGGACCTGAACATACTCAAATGCTTTAAGCTGAAGAATCAAGGTCCAGGAAGATTCTAGAGCTGTAGACAAGAGGCAACCAGGAAACACCAAAAGAGGAAAAGCACTCCATAAAGGAAGTCTGGATCAGGTAGTAGCATGTGACCATAATCCCAAGCCTGAGAGGGCTGCAAGTTTAAAGATAACTTGAACTGTATAGCAACTTCCAGCCAGCCTAAAATATGGCAAGAATCTGACTACAAAACTAAACAAAACCAAAGTCTATTGCATGCCACTTACTGGAGAAGTGCCCACTGAGATATTTTCTTCTTGATCCTCCATTGTATTCGATATAGTCATCTGGAGAAAATTAAATTTAAGAATGTGAAATAGTGCTATGTTAATCTTCTCATTGCTATGACAAAACACCTGAGAGAAGCCACTTAAGAGAAAAAGGGTTTGTTTTAACTGTCCACATTCAAGATAGGTGTTCCTAGCTCCATTAAATATTTCTGGAAACATCTCTGCAGATAAGCCCATAAATTTGTCTTCTACATAATTTTAAATTCTGAGAAACTTATAGTTGAGATTAACTATCAGAGGTACTTTGTAATGTTTTAAAGTCTCACTTTAGTATTTGAGAACATTAAATCATTAAGGTTATATACTTTCAAAACTGAAACATGACTTGAAATTTTATTTATTGCATTGCCTTCATAGCAAACAGGAAATAATTACAGTCCTATGTGACACTGGTCATGTGCTCTGAATTTCTGTGAGTGATTCAACGACTCTTCTCACCTTCTATCATTTCTTCTTCCTATAACTTGGTTTATTCCCATGATCTTTAAGGGTCACTAAGTTGTGATGCTTCTTCAGTGCTGAAAAATGCATCTGGAAATATAATAACTTTTGAAGAAGATTATTTTTTACTCTCCCTATTTTGGGTTCATATAGGAAATTTCTTTAGGAGTATAAACATTTTAATTTTTAGGTTTTTAATTAATATGTACTTCTTATGAAATAAAATACACCTTAAAATTACAATTACCTAAAATTAATAATAGAATCAACAATGAAATATTAGTACGTTGTCAGTGGGATATAAACTACAAAATAAGGAGGAAAGCACTACAATAAGTTTAACAAGTACAGAGTATGGTTAAGAGACACTAGCGGATAAAACATCAAAATTTAAATTTTAGTTTCCAAAGAGGATCTATGACCTTTGTTCACCATGGGCTTTTGAGTGAATTTATAATAACAATACCATGTGTAGCTCCCCTCTTATGAAGTGGGTCTCTAATCCAATCAGAGAGCAGTTGGTTGCCCTCATAATATTCGGGCCACTATTTCACAAGTGGGCACATCTTGCCTGATGAGTTGGTATTGTAGTTCATAGCATTCACAACTAGGGAGGTTCATGGATGCCTCCCTTCTACCGTTCCCCACTGACTAAGTAGTACCTTAGTGCATTGTAAAAGCTGCTTAACAGAGAACATTCTTGAAACTTAGTTCTAGCTCCATTCTTTATATCATACAACAAGGGTAGGTGGTATATTCAACCATAGGTTCTTATGACCCTGAGTTATGATGGGCAAACAAAAATAAAATGGCAAGAGCTTATATTGTTTAGGGAGCCTCATGATCCATTCCTGACCAACATCTCATAAGAATGTGTAACATGCCCGACGATTAGTTACTTGTTTAATAACCCATAGTTTTTTGGAGGAGCTCTTTTAACC
>OU015742.1:152628479-152654219 GCA_907169655.1 Acomys percivali
GTGTGTGTGTGTGTGTGTGTGTGTGTGTGTGTGTGTGTGTGTGTGTGCCTGTGTGCATGTGTGTGTGTGTGTGTGTGTGTTTGATTATAAGATAGTAGCTTCCATTTGCTTTTTCATATCATCTTCATTTTCTAATATAAATGGTCTCTCATGTCTCCTATCCTGCCACCTCCTCTCCACTCCCAGCATTACACCTCCCTACTTTCTTTTTTCTATATAAAGGTCTTTATTTTTTGAATTATTATTATTTATTAATTTATTCATATTACATCTTAATTGTTATCCCATCCCTTGTATCCTCCCTCCCTCCCACTTTCACCCCATTCCCCTCCTCTATGTCTGTGACTAGGGGGACCTCCTCCCCCTGTATATGATCATAGAGTGTCAAGTCTCTTCTTAGTAACCTGCTATCCTTCCTCTGAGTGCCACCAGGTCTCCCCATTCAGGGGACGTGGCCAAATATGAGGCACCAGAGTTCGTGTGAAAGTCAGTCCCCAGTCTCCACATATTGCATATGCTTTATTATCTTCTCCCAATAGCTTACTTCTAGATTTGTGGTCTCTACAGAAACTCTTAAGTTGAACACACAAAACTTAGAGACTCAAAGACAGGGACACATGACATTTGTTTTTCTGTGCCTGAGTTACCTAACTTAGTATAATTTTTTTCCAGTTTCATCTATTTACCTGCCAGTCCCATCCATTGTGTAGAAGTACCACATTTTCCATTTTCCACTCATCAATTGTTGGACATCTAGACTGATTGTACTTCCCATTTATTATGAATACAGCATCAATAAATACGGATGAGCAACTATTTCAGTAGTAGGATATAAATTTCTTTGGGTATATGCCCAGAATAGGAATAGTTTTGTGGTTGTTCTACTTGTTAGCTTTTTGAGGAATCCCCACAGATTTCCACAATGGCTATATGGGTTTTGTGCTTACACTAATAGTGAATTTAATTCTGTTGTTTAGCTATACTGACATATGCTCAACGGGCCTTGTAAATTGTCTGTATGTTTGTGTGTTTGTGTGTTTGTGTGTGTGCTTATACACATCGGTAACTACAACATCAATCCAGGAAACTCCAGTGACCTGTGGAGACTACAGAGACGTAGACAAATACAGGAATAAGTAACAGTTGAGTGGTCAGCCTTAAAGACAGGGCATTTAATTTCATTCCCTCCTAGAGTCAGGGAACATTGCGGAAGAGGAGGCAGAAAGGATGTAAAGAGAGTAAAGAAAAGGGATGCAAAATACTATATTGCCAAATGCCAATTCCGAACAATACAGGACCATCACAATAACAACTTCTTAATAACTGGATCTGCACCAGAATGGATGATGGCCACTCACTACTGAACTGTTTCCTAAGGATAGATTCAGAGAAGGGTGGAGTCCTTGCCCTCAGTTGTGTGCGAACAGGTGACTCCATATTAAACTAAGTGGGTCACAAAACAAAACCAAATTCAAAGTCTTGCATCTGAGAAAGGAACAGGTTAGAGAAAATGAGGTTGATGCAGGTAAAAGGAAGATAAGAGAGGTGTAAGAGAGAGCAACCAGAATATATGCTAGTATGAAATTGTCAAAGAACTAACAATTTTTATATATATATACATATATATACATGTATGTATATTATTAATTCATTCATATTACATCTCAAGTGTTATCCCATCACTTGTATCCTCCCATTCCTCCCTCCCTCCCGCTTTCCCCCTACTCCCCTCCCCTATGACTGTGATTGAGGGGGGCTTACTCCCCCTGTATATGATCATAGGGTATCAAATCTCTTCTTGGTAGCCTGCTATCCTTCCTCTGAGTGCCACCAGGCCTCCCCCTCCAGGGGACATGGTCAAATATGGGGCACCAGAGTTTGTGTGAAACTCAGTCCCCACTCTCCACTCAACTGTGGAGAACGTCCTGTTCATTGGGTAGATCTGGGTCAGGGTTCGACATTTACTGCACTTACTGTCCTTGGCTGGTGCTATAGTTTGAGCAGGACCCCTGGGCCCAGATCCGCCTGTCATGATGTTCTTCTTGTAGGTTTCTAGACCCCTCTGGATCCTTCTATTTCCCCATTTTCCCATGCTTCTCTCACCTAGAGTCCCAATAGGATTTCCTCCCCTCTGTCCCAGTTTCCTGGTAAGTGAAGACTTTTCATGGGACATACCCCTTGGGCTAGTGTCCAGATATAAGTTAGTATATAAGAACTAACAATTTTTTTAAAAATGAAACTTGGAGGGTCTCAAAGGTTTGTCTGGGGAAGCAGCTTTTAGACTGCAACTTCTCTGATGAGTAGAAGTTTGTCATGCAATTGCATGGAGGGGAAGCAGTGCAAACAAATGCCTTGGGCAGGAAAAGTTTTTTGTGTAAGAAAACTGGTTGAGAGTTGAAGTAGAAAGACCATGTGATGAGAGATATGTACATGTGGCAAGCACAGAGGAGTAATGCTCAAATGCAGGGATGTGGGGTGAGGCTGTGGGTTCAAATGCAGCCTCTGTTAGGGGGCTGGGATTGATTAATTTACGTTACTCTCTTTGCTTGGATTTTTTTCATTCATAAAACAAGGACAGTAAATAAGGCTATTCACAAAGATTGTTTTCAGGCCTAGTGAGTTAAGATACATAATTTGCTATTTTTAGGATATTTTTAAGAGAGTGCATGAGTTGCCATTGCAGGATAGTAAATGAAATCACTTTTAAAAGATCACTGTAGCTACTGCTTCTGCCTGATAACTTCCTGATGGAAGATGAATGTTTGGGAGGCAATTTGAATAATGAGTAGCCTTTTTGAGCTAGGATGTAAAGGGTCCAATCACATATCTATCTACACATCATTCTAATTTTACACGGAATAACCAATTGACCAGAGTTTAGCAACAGTCTCTATTGTTAGGGATTAATTTAAATCCTGAAATGATTTCTCCCAGTATGTCAACTGTCTTTGTTCCTATGTGATACCTACCCCGCAGTGAGAACGCTATAAAGGCTTATCTATAACTTGAAAAGAAGAAATTTATAATCACCTTCATCTGAACAGTTTTAGACAAACCACCAAACCAGTATTAGGCCAGTAGTGAAGTTCTTTGACTAGCTTTTTGCAGCTTTAAGAATTATATTGCTTTCATTCATATTATCAATTTGTGTTATATAGCTCAGTGGTTGTACTTCCAACACTTCAGTCGACATTTCCTTTGTATGCATATTCTGGAATGATTTTATTTAATAAAAAAAGAACATCTCCTATGTGGATTTTAAATTTCCCTTATTAAATATTTATATTTTCAAAATGTCTTTATTTAATTGAGTGAGGTGCTTGGTGCCATTTCAAAATAACCTCAGGTGGTGGGTGTAATGACATATCAAAGATCTGACCTTTAGCATTTTAGGATTCTATTTGTCTGCATTTTCTTCTGCATTCATTTAGTCTTAATTTATATGCTCTTTCTCCATATCACTTAATGAGTAGATGTATTTATTATAAGATTCATTAACCATAAAATATATATCCGGGTACATTTCATCTGGCTGGTGACTTTACTCATTCATATTTCCACTGTGGCAAGTGGAAGAGCCTGCGCATAGACTGCTGGGAATCTGCGCAGACCTTATTCCTTCTCACTTAGTGCTTCCGTGGGCCCTGGACCCTCTACACTGATGTCCATTCTCATCTCATGTCTTTGCAGTCAGATTATTATACTTCCATTTACTTAGAAATACTTTATTTTCTAGTTCTGTACTATTCCTTTAAAAGAAAATTGAATGTAATATTTACACTGACATAATTAAATTAACATTTTACAGTATCTTTCTGTGTGCTTTGATAGCATAATCAGTTGTCTGCATAACTTTTGGCCTAGTAGCCGACTTAGAGAACAATGATCAATTATAATAATAATATGTTATAAACTATTTACATTTTCCTACTTAAGTATTTCTATATTGATTTTTTTTAGATATGGGGATTTTAAATGAAGTTTTCTTATTAAAACAAATCATAGAACTTTCAGCCTACATTATTTGTATTTGTATCTTTATATTTTTTCAGTTTACACAAATCGTTGTCTCAAGAAGAAAACTTGAAAGATCAGTTTAACCATGCCCTTAGTACCTATGAAGAAGCCTTAAGGAACAAAGAGAGCGTTGTTTCCATCACTCAGCAGCAGAATGAAGAACTGACCACCCAGCTTCAGCAGGCTCTGACGGAGCACGCAAACATGGAGTCACGGCTTCAGTGTGCTCTGGAGGCCTCCCAAGCAGCCAATGAAAAGGTGCAGAAGTAAGTAAAGGAAAGGATCTGGC
Organism: Acomys percivali; assembly: GCA_907169655.1. Classification (NCBI taxonomy): domain Eukaryota; kingdom Metazoa; phylum Chordata; class Mammalia; order Rodentia; family Muridae; genus Acomys; species Acomys percivali. The sequence goes on from OU015742.1 coordinate 152,632,786, forward strand.
ACTGATTTTAAAAGCATGATTCACTGAGAGAGAGAGAGAGAGAGAGAGAGAGAGAGAGAGAGAGAGAGAGAGAGAGAGAGGAGCGCTTAAGTACAACATTTCATTTATAAGAGCTAAATGTTGAAATTAATGATCTTTTATTCTGATTTCCAACAAGGCCTAAGTGAAATAGCATCAGCTTTATTTTACATATTCTGTTTATTTTATTGCCACAAATTAGGTAGTGTGCATCTTCATTATGGTTCTATGAACATTAGTCTGTGTATACTGGGGGATTTTTAGGAAGGTTCTTTTCTGGAAAGACAACGAATAAAACTATGTAAGATGTCTGGCCATAGTATGCTCTGTGCAGTCTAGTTTTTCACTGTAATAAATTCTTTGGAAATATGTAAATTCTTTTATGCAATATAAAATTTGAATGAGTTATCTTCTCCTCAAAACCAAACCTCTTGGATAGATGATAAATAATAATCTTTCCTTTTTTTATTACCTATATATTCCTCTGCTGTTCATTATATTGTTGGCAACTGGCTGAAACTATTCTCTTTAAGATTAAAAGTAATTTCCTAATATCAAAGTTCCTGGCACTTATTAACCACATTCTTATTATACAACTGATATACAATTATGATAAAAATAAATATTGCTCAGATAATTAATATAATGTTTTTACTTTAAAATTTAGACTTTGGATTAAAAATGTATATGTACTTGAAGTTTATTTTGAAACCTTATGCCAATATTCACAGTGATGTGCCTTCCTCAGCAGTGGTGTAGGAACCAGATAAAGTAAGACAAGCAAAGCTGCTAAGGAAGGCATGTTACATATTCCCTTCTCTTGTTATCTCACTCTGTACTGCACTGCCTATCTCATGCCTCAGAAGGGCTCTGCCTCTTCAAGAACAGATGTCTTTCCAAATGTTTCTCTCGACTTAGAGCCTGGTGCCCTCCCTGCCAGCCTCTGGGAGAATACTGTTCATCCTATGAGAGTCAGTGCAGCACACGGAATAGGAAAAATGGGTTTAGTGGTTAAGTCAAATAGTTCTGGATTACAATCGCTGCTTTCCTACTAGTTGCCTAGGAGATTTGAGGCACATTACTTACCCCATAATAAAGTTCCCAGATCAGGCTTAGACTAGAAAGCTAGCTTTGTAGACTGTCTTCTGGTAAAGAATAAATTGTGTAACATATACTGCCTACTGCAGTGCCAGAACTATTAGAAACATTTTAAAACATTACATTATCAATAGCATCATATCCATCAATATAATAAGACCAATTCTACTGCATCTTCTTTACAAAGTTGTCTTCATCTTCGTAGAAAGAAAAATCTCTCTTTTCTCTGTGTTATTATAGCATCTGTCATTTTAAACAATATCCCCAGATAAAGTTATTGAGCTATATATGTATATGCTTACATGTCTTTCCTACTAGACTATATATTGCTTGGACATGTATGTCCTTAAGACATGTAAGTCCTAAAACTCTACTTGATGCATCTTACCTACTGAGTGCCAAACAAATGTTGGGAAAACTTGTGTTTAAAGCCTTAGAAATATGTAAATACCGAGATATGCCTTCATTATCATATAATATTATTTTACGGCTTATTAAGATTAGCGAGCACTACATTTACAAAAGCAGTAAAGTCTTAGAGTGTTTTTGTATTTGAACCCTCTTTGTCTTTAATGCCACACCATTCCTTCCTAGTGTCATTGGGGCAGGGTTATATAACTCCATTTTTCTGTCCTGACACTTCTCTGCCTGTTTTTACTTTACCTCTTTCGGGGAATATGTCTGCTTTAAACATAAATAATAATTTATTTGAAGCTTAGCTCTATGAAGTCATCAGAAGCACATTCATTTATATGACTTCCACCACTACCACCTGCTCAGATAACATCCCAGTCAGTGTGTCAGAGCTCACTCCCTAGTGAGTTCAGCTCCTAAGCCAGGGTCCTGTCTCCTCTCTGGCCAATCAGCTCTTCCTCATTCTCCTTGGTTTCCCATTTCAATGTATGGGCTTCAGCAATGTCAGCACTGCTCCTCGTTTTCCCTTTTACCTTCTGCATTCATTTTGTCACCAGTTCCCACTACTGCCCGAAGTCTTCATCCCCTCTCCCCCCTTCATTAATTTGCCACATTACTTCAGCTCCCCTTAATTCCACGATCCAGACCATGACAACAATCACAAAACAATCCTTCTTGCCTGGAGGACTCTCAACCTTGCCTTCCTGCTCTGAAGGAGAAGCAAGATAATATTATTTTTCTATTAAGAATTTCTCAGGTATCCTTTACTCCCGACATGTTAAAGTACAAACAACTTAGCATGCCATCTGAAGGCCTTCCCTTGTTGTTATAGTATCATCACTTCCCGTGGCCATACATTTTACATACACACCTGGAAGAGTCTTAAAATACATACATGTCTTTGGCTACATTGTGTAAAGCTCTTGTTACTCTCTGAAGTACAGCCTACTTATTACATCCCCTGTCATAAAGCTCTAAGTGGTGTTCTACAGGTGGTTTCTGACTTCCTTTCTCTGTCTGCAGAGACAGCTCAATGTTTAAGAATGTCTATTCTTTCAGAGGCCCTGGGTTCATTTCCCAGCACACATAGCAGCTCTTAATGACCTGTAATTCTAGACCCAAGAGAGCCAACACCCTTTTCAGGTGCATCAAGCACACACATGGTCCACAGACATGCATACAAGCAAAACAGTCACACACATAAATAAATCCTTAGAAAGTTTTTTTCTATTTCATCATAATTTTTATTATTCTTTTCTTTCCTTTTTAAATTTGAGAAAGGATTTCTCTGTGTAGACCTGGCAGTTCTAGAACCTGCTCTGTAGACCAGGCTGGCCTCAAATTTGGAGATCCTCCTGCCTCTGCATCCCGAGTGTTGGGATTACAGGTGTTGGTTTGCCACCACTACCACCCAGCTATTTTCACTATTCTGAGACTGGGTCTTTATAGCAGTCTTTAGTCATTTCAGTGTTACAATAATTTTGAATTTTTTCTAATTTAATTAATTTACTCAGATTACAACTCAATCGTTATCCCATCATTTGTATCCTCCTGTTCCTCCCTCCATCGCGCTTTCACCCTATTCCCCTCTCCTAGGCCTATGACTGAGGGGAAACTCCTCCCCCACTATATAGTCATAGACTATCAAATTTTGAATTTTTGTTCCACTCTGTGATACTCTCTCAAATATCCAAAGACACAGGCACCATCTTCATACCCTATCTCCTAAGCCTTGCCCAGATGCCGTCTGTAAAGCAGACATCCTGCAAGTACTCACCAACAAAAGCATGCAATCCTTGACTGGAGAGAACAATGAAAGAAAGTCAGCGCTGGCCAGGTCAGGAGCACACAGGGCAGGCTCATGTGGACTCTGACTTAGACCCTAGATGTACAGTCTTCTCCCAACCCAGGTCACTTATAGAAAAGAAGAGCCTTCACTGTTGATCCTGCCCACTTACCTGCAGCGCACATCTTCAGCTCCCCAAGGAGCTGGGATCTGATGACCTGATTATAATACTTGTGCTAACCAACCATTTCTATCAAGTTAAATTACATTTAAGACCCAATAGCTTCAATAATAGTGAAGAGAGATCATATAATATTGTTAGTTATAGAATTTAAATTTTATTTTATTTTAATTATAAAAATGTTTAATATTTTCTGAAAATTTTAAGTTTAAAAGTACTTCTGGAAGGAAAAGTTGTATAGAACTATAATGTTTACTATGACTTATAAATAATTATAAAATGAAAGTCAATGGACGCTAGACCTCATTGCCCATTTCAAAGGCAGGTAAATGGCTCAGTGGTTAAGAGCATTTGCTGCTCTTCCAGAGAATCCGAGTTCAGACCCCAGCACCCATGTAGGGCAGCTTATAACCACCTGTAACTCTAGCTGCATAAGACCTGATACCCTCTCCTAAACATTGCAGGTACCTGAACGGGTGTGGCTAATACACACACACACACACACACACACACACACACACACACATATACACACACACACACACACACACACACACACAGATAAACATAAATATTTTCATCTAAAATTTCAATAATGGAAAGCCATTTCTTTGGGTGAAGCCATTTCTTTGAATTCTTGCTGATTCTATGTGCTTCTGTTTTAACATGTGTGATTTGATGAGTACCACATCATGACCTAACTGTTCGATTGGTTTTGATAGATAGACTGTGTAGAGAGGGGCTGTGGGGAGGTACAGGGAACTAAACAGCAGGTTATGAGCACAGAAACTTGGTAATGAAAATGTCTTTTAATAGTTTTTTCTAGGGACCACTTACAATTTTTCACTAAAGAGATAATAGACATACTATTCCAGTAAATGGTTGTTTTTGTTGTTGCTGTTTTAGTCTTGTTAATCCCATTTTCTTTTGAAGTAAAATGATATAAATGCAGATTTAACAACATTATGGCTTACTATTGGATGGGATTTGTTTTAAGTAACATTTATTTTATTTGTAATTTTTTCAGATTACATACCGCTTATTAACACCTCACTTGTATCTTCCCATTCGGCCCCATTCCCCTCCCCTAGACCTCTGACAGAAGGGGACCATCTCCCCCACTATCCAACCACAGCCTATCAGGTCTCATAGGGATAGCCTGCTTCCCCCTCCACTGTGTGCCCCCAGGCCTCCACCAAGGGGAGTGAGAATTTGAGGCACACTGATGCTGTGTGCAACATCTTATGTTCTATCTGTAGACATATACTTCTGGTGGTCCTAAGCAAAATTTCAAAAGATTTTTAAGAAACAAATTTTGCCCAACTTAGCCTGCCTAAGCTTTATGGACTTAAAATAACAGTAATGACCATCATGATAATAAGGTGAAATGGTCTCCCAAAAATCTGCATTTTTGCGTTCAAATAATTTTGGTCATATATCATCTGTCCTGTAAGCCAGATTTACAGCAATATGATTCAAATTCACTCATGGACTGTTACTCTATGGTGAATAAATCAGACAAATTGATATAAGAACTTTTCTTTTAAAAAACATTTAAACTAATTTTCAAGAAAAGTTATCTTAGCTCTTCAGCACTTTCTGTTCATCCTTTCAAAAAAAAGAAGAATCAATTGCTTAAAATTTACTTGATTTCTTCTCGTTTAAATTTATAGGGGTATCAAAATATCAAAGATTATGATAAAACATTTCACTTGATAGATTTTTAAAATGCCTTTGACCACAGCATTCTGCCTTTATTTGAGTGATACTGACAGGAAAAAGAAAACATATGAAGCTAACAGTCTTTCCTGCCTCTTAGCCAAACAGCAGTTTCTAGGAAGAAGTTTATGCTACAAAGGAATTGTGAATTCTCAGCCTGATTTCCCTGCTGATGAGTAAGCACTGTGTGCAATTCCCTTCAAAGTGTCAGGGGAGTCACCACAGTGTCACACAAGGGCTCTTAGCATAGAGCAAACAGGCTTTCCACAAACTCGGCTGCTTAATCTGTTTGCAGGTTGAATTATAAAACGGGATAGATGCCTCTGCTTCTGGGAAGGGCAGCTGAGCATTTCCACAGTTTCTTGATTTAAAACAAAAACAAAAACGGCCTACTGTTTTCATCAAAAGACTTCCCTACGCATTTTAGTATTGGTACTGACTCTAGAATCTAATTTTGGCCCTAAGGAAAACTAGTTGTGCAAAAATATTCTTAAGTAGATTAATGTGAAAAATGTCTGAGCATTTTTTTAATTACATGGTCTCTTTAATAGAATGCTTCCTTGTCAACTTAGCTGTGATATGGTCCTTATAAACTCTTGTTTGGAATATATTAATTCCACACAGCATTAAACATGTATTAATATTGTGGATGCTTGTGAACTGAATCAAAGAATAACTTTTACAAATTCTCAACTCACCATACAGTGTAAATTAAAATGTAAGATAATGTTTAAAGTTGCCTTGGATGCGTTGGTATGGATAATAGACTAGAGAACATTAGTCTTAAAGTAGCTCTTTAAATGTGTTTACTGGTTGAGGCTTAAAACTTTTCTGGAAAGATGCATCCCTCAGTGATAGCATTTTCTCATGCTCACCCAAATCAGCACCTTCTAACTCTGTATCCCATTAGATACAACTTAGCTGTGACAGGCATGTGGAAGATGTGCTCAGATGACTGCAAAGTCACTGAAAGATGCTCAGCATCCAGATATGCTGGCTCTGCTCTTAGACACATGGTGTGGTTTTGTACAATGTGAGGTTCAGAATTTGTGCGTTGCAATTTTTAAATTACCTGAGTACATATTTAACTTGCCAAACATATAAATCTTGTTCTCCATAAAGCAAGTATATGTTTTATTAAAATTACCAATTCCAGTATATATTTATATAATGGAGCACCCTTTTCACTCAAGTACTTAAAGTAAGTTTCTTTAGATCTTCTTTCATTGTGTGCATCTCTACAGATGTTTAATTGCATTCATTTATTTTTTTAAAACTAACTAATTTGGGCTACAGCTTACCCTTTAGGCAATTGTTCACTCGAACGTGAAAAAGAAACATAATTTTAATTCTCTGGCTTTCTACTTTATACTATGCAAGGATTAATGTGGGCTTATTAGGATTGGCTCCTAACCCAGAATCAGAGTCCAGTAGAATAGAAAGTGAGACAGGAGCTGACTGAATCCAAGAATCTCTCCTGTCCCGCCCATGACAGTCCCATAATAGTCAGCCTCAGAAAGACTCAGCATGATGAAAGCACGAAGAGGCTAAATTATATCACGACCTCTGGCATTTGACCTGCTTCTTAATTTCAGAAGCTGTGTTTCAGTAGTATAGAAATGTGTAATAGAGTTGAGCTAATATGCATTGATGCATAGTAAAATAGATAAACATGTTTCAGGAAAACACAATAGAAAGGAATAAAAGAAAAAAAGATAAAAAGATTCACAGATGGGAGGTCCACAGATGCATGCACTATAGGTTTTTTCTCTCTCTCATTAATCCTGGTACCACAGTGATCTTTTAAAAAAAGTCAAAGACAAGATGAGTCACCTGGGGCAATTAAAGAATCTACTTATAATTATGTGCATCATGACTAGTAGATTGGTAGGCAGGAAAATGCAACCGGAGTTTTTATATCTAGGATGAAATATGACTTTCACATTAATGTCTACATGTAAATGTAAGTTCTTCCTAACATCATTTTCCTCAATTCTGTTCTGAGATGCAGTCAAAAACCCTTCTACTACTTTACTTTAAATGGTCTGCTTTGCTCCTGTGTGTGTCTATAAAATTAAAAACCTTTCTTGATCATAATTTAATAGTTGATAGAAATAATATGTATAAACTGCTTTCAGTTTTCTAGAAAATTGTTGCTCAATGAAATTAATCACTGGTACAGAGGGGGAGGAGCTATTCTAGAAATTAGATTTTTATTTTTCATCATTCCTGTTTGGATGGTGCTTTATTATATTTAACATGTGTGGTATAATGGATCATTGTACTTACATTTGCTGTAACTCTCTGAACGTCTCCTGTGCTTTCTTTGCCTTAAACAAATATACTGTGTAGTGTTAGTAAAGCGAATGCGTACATGTACATAAGTCAAAATTTAGTTTGCCTATCATAAAACCTCACTGAAAATCTGATATTCCTAAACAGTCATTTAAATTTTCCTCACAAACTCAGTTGAACTGGTGAATAAATTTAAACTTCGTTCAAATTCTAAGATTATGTAGCTGACCACTGCTTCCTTCTAGACACAGACATTCCCAATAAATCCATAAAAAGAAAAAGTCTGTGCTTGATTCAGTGTAGCTTTGATAGTGAAATCATGAACACGTTACATACTTAAATTTCATTCTTTATCCTTTTCAGTTTCTAAGGAGCCTATATAGAGAGCCAGCTGAATTATGTTATTTTCTTACGGACATCACTGTATGTTCTTAACCACGCAGCCATCTACCTCTGCAGCCCAAATTGTTATAGATTCTTAAACTCAACAGAGACAGATTTTCTCATCTGTTCTTAACCTAAGTAAAGTATGATGAAGAAATCTTAATATTGCTTTATTGTATGTTTCTATGTAACAGCTGACTAGAAACAAAATTTAAAATTCAAAAATTAGCACTATAAGTGATATTTTAGAACTTAATGTTAATTTCGTAGGGGGTTTTGGTAGTCATAAAAACTAGTAATCGTTCCTAGAACATTAAGATATTTTATTTTTTCTTCTGAAGTATCCTAAAAGCATGTATAAGCATATGCAATTTCTCTTTATATTTTTAGGTATAAGATATATCAGAATAGCACATCGCATTTAATGTTTTCAAGCATCTTCCTTAAGCTAATCTGCCTTCTAAGCTGAGTTGTGTGTTTTCACATCCTCCTTCCAAGTTCTCTCCTCCTGACTCTCAGAGGCCTAATCTTTCCCAGAGTGATGGGAGAGGCGCAGTTCAAGAACAAGAATGAGTCTCTGCATAATCACAGCACAATGTGAGGTGACCCTGAGACAGAGACCTGACCAGATACACATATGGGCTTTAGGAAGACTTTCTGGTGCTCTTTTCTAACACAGCTGTGAGAAGAATGTGGCTAAGACCCAATAGTCATTCTTGAGTAGAAGTGGCAAAGGAGACCATGAGGAGAAGAGAATTTAACACATGGGCGTAAGAGAGTCCGGCTTCATTGATGCGATCTGAGGGGAATGCCTAATGACCACAAGAATCAAACTTGGCAATGAAAACACAAAGCTCTTTTCATTGATTCAAAGGCAGACTCTAAAGCTGCAGATGGTCACCTCCAGCCTTGGCTATTCAGTGTGCAGTTTTATAAAATGGCACTTTGGTGAATACTAATAGATCAAAACAAAAATTTAATAACGTAAAGATGTGGTGTTAAGTTTTAGATGAGTATACAGGTCAGTGTCTCAAAAAAGGATAAAAGAGTACCTATTACATGTGGGTCGAATGTCTTTTTTTTTTCCAAGTTCAAAATAAATGTAATTTTTAACATCCAGGTTGTACTTTGTGTTGCATAGTTTGCATTATGAAAATGAGACAAAATTGGAGCTTATGTTTACGCCCATTGATCTCATGAGTTCTGTTTGAGGTCTCAATTTACAATGCTGATTAGTGTCACCTGTTAATATTCTGTGTCGCTCAGTTGGTAGATACAGATATGTTGCCACTTGACAGGAATGATTCAATATTAATAAAACAGTAGGTCAAACATGTATGTACATGAAAAGAATTTTGTCTTACTTTGGGGGATATAGAAGAGGTGTTGTTTAGTACATAAGAAGCCTTCGAACACTGACCCAGTCTTGAAGTTATACTTTTGCTTGTTTTCACTTGGCATTATAAAATCCTAGAAATTGAGCATTTTTATATAATAAAGAATAATCTATGATAGTTGACTTGTCACTTGTATTCCTATACTAGAGGCTCATTTTAAATTAAAATATGACCTATTTTTTTCCAGGGGTAGCTTTGTTACCAGATTTAGATAGTCTATAAAGTTCTAAGATTAAACCCAAACAACTGAAGCCTTATCAAAAATAAGCTTAGAGTATAACCATAGCTCAGTGATACTTTTCTTATTTCTGCTATTTGGGAAGTAAATATAACTGTCTATATCACAAAATATTTTATGTAGCAGTGATATGTGATAAACAGACTAGAACACAGCTTCACACCGACTAGTAGCATCAGGGAACTAGCAGGACGCTGGCTTGCTACGTAAGTTGTGTTTCCTCTCAGTGTTCTCATCCGCAAGATGAAACCAGTGGGTTGCTTGCTGTACTTCAAAGCATAGCTAAAGAATCAGATATTCATATTCATATTCATATTCATATTCATAGTAGTTTAATAAAGAAAAGTGTGTTCCTACCCATGATATAGACATTAAATTTCAAAATTACAATTACATCTCTGGATCCAAAAGTAACAAAAAATAATAATGTTTTAGCCTTTTGAGAAGATTGTTTTAAGCATTAATATTGGAAACTGAAAGAAAAAGTTATTTACATTTTTATATATTACTCATGGGAATGCAAAGTGGTAAAAACAAAACCCCCAAAGAGGAAGACTTGGCAGTAAATAACCTATACAGTTCTCCTTTGAGAAAAATTACTTTTGGGGCTCTGTCCTGAATATATATCTCCATAAATATGAAATAACTAAAAAATAATCACTACTAGTGGCAAGTAAAAACAACCCAAATAGGAGAGTTGATAAATAAAACATGTATAGTCTCACAAGCAAATACAGTTTAACTAACAAGAGAATAAGAAGCATGTCTATAAACAGAGCTTGAGTAGTTTCCATATTGCTAACTTAAAAAATAAATTCCTGGAATAACAGGAATGGGAAGAATAACCAGAAACATATGAAAATATTGCCTTTAGTTTTAATATTAGAGCCATGTCAATGTTTTACATATGAAACTAAATCACACTTGTGGGAGGGGGGAAAGTAAAACCTAAAAATAAATATAATTAGCAATAAGAACTATAATATCAAACTAATAATATCCTTAGGATGATCACACACGCCATAGCACACATGTGCACATGGTGAGGATGAGCTCACACGCCATAGCACACATGTGTGCATGATGAGGATGAGTGCACATGTCATGGCACACATGTGTGTATGATGAAGATCAGTGCACATTCCATGGCACACATGTGCGCATGATGAGGATGAGCTCACATTCCATGGCACACATGTGTGCATGATGAGGATGAGCTCACATACTATGGCACACATGTGTGCATGATGAGGATGAGCTCACATGCTATGGCACATGTGTGCATGATGAAGATGAGCTCACATGCCATAGCACACATGTGTCCATGATGAGCATGTGCACACATGCCATGGCACACATGTGGAGATTAGAAAACAACTCTGTGGTGTCTTTTTCTCCTTTATGTGGATTTGGGGTATCAAACTCAAGTCCTCATCCTTGCACAGCAAATACTTTTTTCCTCTGAGTCATCACACCAGCCCTGAAGAACGTTTGGTCATCATACTCTGCACATCTTCAATATATTCTAAGGACCGAAAGCAATAAAAAGAAACATAAATTTTATAGTATTGTTCATGGTTGGTATCAACATTTTGAAGCAACTTTTTATATTTTGGATTTATCAAGGAAGTAATAAATAATAGTAATAATAATAGATATCAAGGTTTCAACTACATATAAATGACATTACGAGAAATATATTTCAATATTAAATTTGAGTTACAGCTATCAATAAGGACTATTGCTGATTTTAAAAACTATTGTTAGCCGGGCGTGGTGGCACACGTCTTTAATCCCAGCACTCGGGAGGCAGAGGCAGGCGGATCGCTGTGAATTCGAGGCCAGCCTGGACTACAAAGTGAGTCTTGGACAGCCAAGGCTACACAGAGAAACCCAGTCTCGAAAAACCAAAAAATAAAAAATAGAAAACTATTGTTGGAGGTTGGTCTGGTGTATTCTGATGCTAATTGCTGGCTCACAAAATCTTGTTACTGCCCTGAACCTTGCCTCCCTGATTGGCTGAATAAATACACCTGGGCAAGGCAGAAGGAAGGGGTGGAGTGAATGTTCAGAGGGAATATTGGGAGGAAGGAGGAGGGTATGGAGGAAGAGGGAGGATGAGAATCCCCATGGGAGAGGAACAGAGTTACGTGGCCCGGAAAAGGGACTCTAAAGTTCCACATGGAAAGAAATACAAAACATTAGCAAGTATTTTGGGATTATGGATGGGATGTAGCCCAGATAGAAATTAATTTAGGAAGTATAATCTGCCTTGCCCCAAGTAAAGGCTTATTTTAAAATACATCAAGTGTCTGTGTTTTCATTGACTGCCAGCAGATTACAAAATACCACCATAATAATAATTAGCATGATAATAAACATTTATTAGGCTATACTTTAAATTAACAGCTACAAAGTACCATGACAAAACATTTTTCTGAGCTCTATCCACTAAGATCCTTTACAATGAAAGATAGATGTACCCAGATCTTAGTTGCTTAGAACAACTTACTATTAAAAGGAACTGAGACTACATTTGATTCAGTGAAATTAGGAAGTGTGATTGTCATTTGACTTGAAATCAAATTATGCTTTTGTATTGAGGGACACAAGAACCAGCTTGATAGATTTGGGACAATTTTTGGTTTGGGAGAAGGAATTATAGTTATTGGATGTTGAATTTTTACATTCTAGAGCCTAAAAAAAATCACTGAAAAAATAAATATTTACTAAAAGGAAAAACCCTTTTGTGCAGAAACACATCAGTTATTATTTTAGGTATAATAACAGAATTAGAAAGTCACCCTTTGATGACCCTCAGTAAGATTAATTCAAGCAAAGACAATCAGTCTGGCAATTAGGGGAACAGCATTATTGTGCTGGTGTGGGATGCAGGTCTGCAATCCCCCTATCTAGAACACTAAGGCAGGAGCATCATGTCTTAAAGGCCAGTGTGAGCAACAGAGTGAGAGCCTGATCTGCAGAAACAGTGCACACAGAAATTTAGAATATTAAGGATCTTTGAAATAACTAGGGATTTCTTCATAAAATATTCTATGAGAATGTTTGTGACTTAAGTATTCCTTGTGGTTTGGGGTTTGCTTGGGATTATTTGTATAGTGCTAGTGGGTGGAACCTCTAGGCTCAGACATGCTGTGTTCTGCCACTGAGCTGTATCCCCATCCTCGTCCACAGGCCACATGCAGCTCCATTAGGTTCGTAAGGCTGTAAGTGCAGCCCAACACAAAATCATACGCTTCATTTAAACACCAGGAGGGGTAATTTGCAAATGTTTTGACGACTGTGTGATTCCTAAATGTGAACATTATAGATGACAGTGTCATTTTACAAAGTTGAAAGGTTAGACATGTCTGTAAGTTAAAATTTTGATGTTTTTTTATGGAGGCTTAAATTAATTCTTATTTTTTAAAACTATTTTACTAAAATGCCTTGATTAGCAAGTAATGTTTTGCATCTCCTTACATCTTAAGCTAAAGTCATGTTCTAAGATGAAGCAGCACAGCAGCTGTTGTGGGAAATAAACTCCTAATTCATCCTCACTCATAAGAATAATAACAAGCAATAACTTTCTGAGCTATCCTACCTTACTGTGATTTCTAGTGAATGGTGCTGCATGTGACGAAAAGCATTAGTACAGGTCTGGTTGATCAGTGGTTTTCCCAGCCTTTCTAATGCATGCTGTGCAGAAAACTTACTAGTATCTACACTGGTTGGTACCTGTACCACTTTTGTTGTCAACTATTGCTTTACATTTGTTATAACCGTCTTTCAGAGTCTGTAAATCAGACAACATATATACCAATGCAAGGGTCCTAATTACATTCTAGGTCCTGAGCGTTCATTTCAGTTTAAATTTGTAGAGTTTTATGAATCAAGGTTAAATCCGGCAGAGAAAATGTCTGTCACCATGCCAGCTTAATCAGTTGAATATGACTTTACTTTGTAGGCCTGTGGCTTAGTCTGAAATTTGACGTTGCACTGATATATTATCTCGACTAGTCTCCCAAAGGATGTTGCTAGTCTTTTGAATTAAACTTGAATAAGGTTGATTTGTATTCCCTGTTAATCAAAATTTGAGATGTTGACATTAGAAAATTTCATTCAGTGCTAATTATATATGACTTTTATGAAAGTTAGGAAGGAAAGAATCCTACATTTTAAAGTTTGGTATCTGTCTAAAGCCCTATGAAAACAATAGCGAGGAACTTAATAAGCCATCTTAATAAGATACCTTAATAAAGCTAACCAGTCGCTCTAGCTTGCTGCATTTCACTCAACAGTGTGGAAATCAGTGTTTTGCCTCCTCCATCATTAATTGAAACTTTTCTGGCTTTGAAATGATCAAAAACCTTAATAGTAGTTCGGCAACATTTCTCAGCCACCCTGACTCTTGAAGCTCTTTAAAGGCTGTGTATGAATCTCTAGGTAGTGTGTCAAACACCTTCTGCCTCAGCATAAGAAGAGAAGTTAATTTACATTGACTGCTTTATAATGTTTTAAATGCAGTTACTAATATTCATTAGCTCTATGAAGTTGTCTTCAGGTATGTAAGAAAAGCTCAACTGTTGAATGTTCCTGTGGTGTATTGTTTGGTTTAGGATGGAAATAAGTTAAACTAATGGAGTTTTAGTTATGCAGTGAAGAAGCTGCTTTTGAGATAGTGTTTGCATTCTGACCTTTAACACTTAAAATTAGTTATTGGAGTTATCTGCCTTCATTTGCTAACAAATTTTACAAGTAGCTACTGTGGGTAGTTTGGTCCTTACTACAACGTATGAAAACTAAATAAATGCGAATAACTTGACCTCTTAATATGCCTTACTGATTTAGTGGCTTGAATTTTAAATTTATTCCCCTCATCAGGATTTATTCAGCACCAGTGTACTCTACGCTTCCTCTGATTAAGTATCCAGTGGTACATTAAGGATGGGAATTAGCCTGCGTTCCTTTCCTGCTGAGACCTGATAGACTGTGGTCAGATGGTGGGGGAGGAGGACCCTACCTGTCAGAGGAAAGGAGTGGGGCAGACAAGGGAGGAAGGGTGGGCACAGGAAGATGAGAGCTAGGGAATTACAATCACGATGTAATGTAAATAAATTATGATTTTAAAAAAATAGGAAAGGAAGAATAAAAAAAAAAAAAACAAGAATGGGAATTAGGGCTGAAGAGTTGGCTCAGCAGTTAAGAGCACTCATTCTTGGCGAAAACATGAGTTCAATTCCATGAACACACATGGTGACTCACAGATATTTATAACCCCAATCCCTGGGTATCTGAAGTCTTCTGACCTTCACAGGCAACAGGCATGTGCAGGATGCACTGACATACATGTCGCTAAAACATCTGTAGACATGAAATAATAAAAGAAATAACTCTTTACAAAATTTTTAAAAATCAAACATATAACTGATAAAAGAAAAAATTGCTCAAAAACCATGCATTAGCAGGCTGCTTCTATTTCATAATAACCTAACAGAAGACTTGAGTCCTAGACAGGCTCTCATCTTTACCCCAGTTTTACTTTCCTTATTGCTATATACTCAGAAGTCTTCCAGCTGTTTCATTTTAAAAGAGAAAATATTAACATAACTTTATTCTTTTGCTTCAAAAAGAGACCTCAGGACAGACTTTTTAATTTCATGATCTCTAAAGTATTATATTACATAATTTTACAAAGTCTATGGGCCTTAAATCAAATCAGACATTGGTTGGTTACTCCCACAAGCTTTGTGCCACCATTGCCCTAGCATGTTTTTTTGTTGTTGTTTCTTTTTTTTTTTTTTTAATTAATTCACTCATTTTACATCTCAATAGTTATCCCATCCCATGTACCCTCCCATTCCTCCCTCCCTCCTGCATTCCCCCTAGCATATTTTGTAGGCAGGACAGATTGTAAATCGCGGTGGTGTTTGCGTTTCTCTTGGTAGGTATTGCAGAGTGCCTTCCCTCACCAAAGACACTAGAACATAGGGCGAAGCTTCTTTGTAAGCACCAGCTCAACCTCTCCATGCTTATTGGGTTGTGTAGGTGTTGTCTTTGCCAACTGAGCCTTGGTGACAGTTTGTGGAGAACAAGCCATGGCCTTGGCAACAGCCTAGGTTATTGGTGGATTCCCATGGAACTTCTTTGACCAACAACTGGACGTAACCCAGTCCCAGTACTGGAAGCTTCATTTGGTGACAAGAGATGGCTAATTGTGAATCCATCTCCATCATTATTTGGAGACTTCATTAGGATTACCTTCATATATTTCGGGACGTTCCCACTGCACTAGGTTTCTATAACATCCTTCAGATGTCTCTGAATTCCCTCCCTTAACCACATCTCTCCTTCCCTGCCCCCCACCTGATCCTTCTGTTCCTGTCTCTTCACAAGCCCCTAGTCCACCCATGAAACCTGTTCCCATAGCCCCCTTCCTCTATACCTAGCCTTAGATCTACAGATTATACCTTGACTAACATCTTGAGTGAGGTAACCCAGAACCAGAAAGAGAAATATAGTATGTATTTGCTTGTATGTGAACATTAGCGTTTACATAAATGATAATCAAGTTTTAGCACATTCTTAGTAGGTAATTTTATTCTTTGAGAATTCCATGCAACTTATTGTGGTTGCCCTCCCTGCTCCTCCCAGCTCCTCCCAGCTCCACTCCCTCCTGCATACACCCCTTCACTTTGTGCCTTTTTTTAGGAGACTATTTTGTAGCAGATGCCCTGATACTGTGGCATCCAGTCTTTCCACCCTTTTCATCTGCGACCCCTGAGTCTTAGGTGTAGGCTTGTGCTGTAACTGGGGACGGGAATCCCACTTCCCATTGCTCTCCGCAGTTTGACCAATTGTGGCTTCTGTATTAATCTCTGCTGCAAATCGGCTCTGCTTTGGTGAGGGCGAGAGTTACACTTTTCTGTGTTTAAGGTTAAGTAATTAGAATGCAGATGGAAACTGTATTGATTGAGAAAGTGGCAGTAGTGGGTTCTCCTCTAGATTCCATAGCCTCACCAGCCGTGGCTAGTCAGGTAGGTTCACAGCACCAAGCATGAATTCCTTCTTGTTGAGCAGGCCTTCAGTCCAATTAGATGACTGTTGGTTGACCCCAAGATATAAGAGACACTAGCACACCTTTCAGAATAATGTGTCCTTCTTGTCATTTTTGTGGCTCATAATTATTATAGCTATATTAGCCATGTGTTTTAAAATGCTAATTTACAGTACTCAAAAATATAGTTTGGATCTGGGGCATTTGTTTAGTTGTTAAAGCAGAAGGGCGCTCATTTAAATATCCAAATATGGGGTGCTGACTTGTAATCCCAGATCAAGAAGGCAGAGAGAAGAGGATCTCAAGGTTTGTGGTCCAGATTGCCTACCTGAATCAGTGAGAGACCCTGCCTTAGATAGATAGACAGGGAGGGAGGGAGGGACAGAGAGAGAGAGAGAGAGAGAGAGAGAGAGAGAGAGAGAGAGAGAGAGAGAGAGATGGGTGGATGGGTGGGTGGGTGGGTGGATGGGGTATATAGCTGCTGGGTAACGACACCCAGGATTGACATCTAGCCTGCATATGTACATGCACATCCCTGCAGCCACACATACATATACCAACATGTGCATAAACACATACAACACACACAAAGGAGTACATATTTCTAAACATTTTCATTATTTATTAACTAAAACAGCCAGAAATACACATGAAAGTCAAGTAAATTACTTGAATTTATTTTATTAGGATACGTTATTAAGGGAATAACTTGCTTGGAAAAGTATGTCCTGTGTCATGTAGATAAATGTTAAAATTTTATTTACATATATTTAAGTAAAATATTTTTCAAGAAAGGGGGAATAGCAGTTTCCTATCTACTAATTGACTGTATGGCTTAAAACACTGAGTAAATATTTCCCCACCCTATGCAAAGTATACAATTATAAAACATAATAAGCTTAGTTACTGGACTTACCGGTCCTGATGACTTTTCTCAAGACAACATTCTAATCTTCTTCTAAAATCTTCTACCTCTTGCTGCTACGGTATGCCTTTCTAAGAGCCCGTTTTCCCAGCTTGCCAAGTATGCTCAGTACATTCTATGAGAGATCTGTCAATAATACCTTATTCTACTGTGCAAATTTCTATCTCTATGAAGCAGTTATAGGCAAACTATATGTGAAACACTTGAATCCAAAAAGATGTATTGTGATTGTATTGACTCTGGAACTCTTTGCTAGCTAACAGTGTATGCTCAGCACACTGAAGGCCGAGTTCAGTCCTAGCTCCAAAGTAAAACAAAATTCTAGTTTGAATCCTGAACCATCACCTTATACATAACCATGTTCTATGAGAACCAAGTTCTATGAGAAAATAACTTGAGATTTTAAAATTCACTATTATAAGTGATTCTGGAAATGAACAGCCATGTTCATATTTTATATTTCTAATGAGAGATTTTTAGCATAAATTCTGATAAATGAAAGTCTTAAGGCTCAAAAGATATGTGATTTTAAAGCTTGCTAACTATTGTGAAATTGCTCTTTTTAAAAGTTATGGAAACAATTTACCTAAGAGAATGCTTCTTTCTCCAAGCCTTCATCCTTATTTAGTAAACTGTTAAGTTCTCGAAATCTATAGGTAAAATTTTGTTTCAATGTAATATGCATCTCTTTAAAAAATAAGCTTTGGCAATTTTATGTTTATTGTCTACTTTAGTTTTTATGTGAATTGCCTGCTGATTCTCTTTTTACATTAATGTGAATCAATTGTTACCAACTTGTTAGAACTCTTTATTAGTAAATTATTTCATTATACACCTATAAGCATTTCCTTGTTTTTTTAATTTTTTAAAGTACATGTGTATGTATAGAGAGTATGTGCACATGCGTGCAGGTTCCCACAGAGGCCAAAGAGAGGAGAATCCCCTGGAGCTGGAATTACATACAGTCAGTTTTGCCCCGCCCTACTTGGTCACAGGGAACTGAACTTGAGTCCTCTACAAGAACAGTCCACAGTTCTAACTGCTGCGGCTGCGGCTGCTGGTGCTGGTGCTGGTGGTGCTGGTGGGGGTGGTGGTGGTGCTGGTGGTGCTGGTGCTGGTGGGGGTGGTGGTGGTGCTGGTGGTGGTGCTGGTGCTGGTGCTGGTGGTGGTGGTGGTGCTGGTGCTGGTGGTGGTGGTGGGGGTGGTGGTGGTGGCTTCAGTCGTCAGGCTTATTTGTTGGGTTGTAGTTTATGATAACTGAGAACAAATGTCTTCTTTCAGTTGCTCATCTAAGATTTATTCTTATTACTTACATTACTTTTAAAAGGCATTAGGCTACTTTGTAAAAATGAGCTTTGAGTACTCTTTTCTTTCCCAAATCGCTTTTATTAATTTGAAGTCAAATAGATAATCGTTTTCAGCTTTAATGCCAATTCAGATTGGTTGCTCTTAGCAAACAAACTATTTAGTCATAGTTCTTCTGCCATGAGTTGTCTCTTCCAAAGCAAATATCCTTAAAGGATAAAACAAACAGGATCAAGACACAATGAAAGAGCTGAACCCTGCGTTGCCAGATTTGGCTGGTTCGGTTCGGTGTGTCACATTAAAGGATGGTACCTGAGGCACAGCCTTGACTGTCAAAGGCAGTCTGTCTCAGTGCAAAGCATTTTTTGACTTTTGTAAATGCTCAGTCCAGAACATTGTGGGGCTTTTATTTATTATCTTAAAAATCATGATCAGTTTTTCCATTTTTGTGTACCATATATCCCTCAAATTATTTTTCTGACAAATGGTCAGCTATTTAGAAGTAAAACTGTAAAACCTACACAGTTTATGGAGCTGACAGAAATGTTGTAGACGAACAGTTTCCTGTGATTAGGAGCCTCATTCTCTCCTTCAGGAAGACAGCATCCCAAACCTGTGGTGATGTCAACAAAGACAGGACGAGAGGAAAAGTGGCTGTGTTTTCTCTTTTGCATGCCCTCACATGTCTCTAGTAGTGATGTCACTGTGCTTATCTTGATTGAGAGAAATATTAAATACTTGGAAGGAAGGCTTGTCTTAATGTTTTTGTTTTTAAGGGGGTTTTCTTAGTTTGGGCTTTGGATTTTTGTTTTTTCAATGCCACGTATCAAATCCTTTCTTATTGTACCTCCACATACCCATTAATTATCTTATTGAGAGGTGAAACATTTAAAAAATAAAACATTCAAATGACCCAATCAATAAATGATAAATTTAGAAGTGTTTAAAGCAGCTAAGCAGCTTGACCTTTTTATAATATTTACTTAGCACATACAACTTTATAAAACAGTTATCATTTACCATATGACATGTCTATGAAAATGACATTTCTGCAAGCATATATATCTTTTTAAATATATTTTATTAGTTTATTCATATTACATCTCACTGGTTATCCCATCCCTTGTATCTTCCCATTCTTCCCTCCCTCCCACTTTCCCCTTACTCCCCTCCCCTATGACTGTGACTGAGGGGGACTTCCTCCCGCTGTATATGCTCATAGGGTATCAAGTCTCTTCTTGGTAGCCTGCTATCCTTCCTCTGAGTGCCACCAGGTCTCCCCCTCCAGGGGTCATGGTCAAATATGAGGCACCAGAGTTCATGTGAAAGTCATACCCCACTCTCCACTCAACTGTGGAGAAAGTCCTGTCCATTGGCTAGGTCCAGGTAGGGAAGCCTTGTATCTTTTTATTAAATAATAGAATGAAGTTTTTATTTAGCAAATGGCTAATTCTCCATGGGTCTGCTTATGAAATAAAATATACTTTCTATGATAATAATGACCTAATGTATAAAATCTATAATATGTGCATATTAACATTCATAAGCAATTTGGATTTACTTATTATATTTACAAGTACTGAGGAAATATTCAAACTGTCTATGCCTTTACCACCTATGTACATATAACAATAATGCATATATATGAAAGACCAGAAATTCATGGAGAAAAAAAAGACAGAGTTTGTTCCATCTAAGAGCTACCCTGAAATCTTTAGCTAGAAGGCAAATGCTTAGAAAGGACTTAGTAATTTGCTTCATGAAAAGTCATCCTTAGTACTTAATGACCAGTTACTGTGGATGAGTTCAATCTTTTAGTAAATGAAAATAGCATTGAAAATATTACTCACTTGGAAACATTCTTCTGAAAGGGGACATTTAAGGATAGATGACTTCATTTTTACATAGGTTGTCAATCTTTTTCTTTCTGTTTCATGATAATTGTGAATACAAAAAGAGTTTTGTTACCTTTACTGCTTGCTACATGAAACTTAAAACATTTTGTCCCATTTTGGAAAGATACCTTAGTTACTGGAAAACATGAAACAGTGTAGGGGGCAATAAATTGGGGTTGACTTTCAATTCTGTTCTATAATTTCTAAATATATAGACAGTGCATCAAAAGCCATGTCATGGACTGGGGAGATGACCCACTTGGTAAAGTGCTGGTTGTACAAGCATCTGAACTTGAATCAGATCCCCACCACCTAAATAAAAAGCATGCTATGGTGGCTCAAACCTGAAACACAGATCTTGGGGCAGGATAGAAGCAGACAGATCCCAGAGGCTTGCTGGCTAGAGAGCCCAGCTTACACAATAAATTCTAGGTTCTGTGAAAGCCCATAGAGTAAGACAAAGGGACTAGAGAGATGGCACCATGGTTAACAGCACTTGTTACTCTTGCTAAGAACCTGAGTTCAGAGTTCATGTCAGAGCCAGTCCTCACTCTCCACAACCACTTCCCCTTGGTGGGGAGGCCTGGTGGCACTCAGAGAAAGAATAAACAGGCTACCAAGATGAGGCTTGATAGCCTATGACCATACAGTGGGGGGGGAGG
Source organism: Acomys percivali (assembly GCA_907169655.1). NCBI lineage: Eukaryota > Metazoa > Chordata > Mammalia > Rodentia > Muridae > Acomys > Acomys percivali. The sequence goes on from OU015742.1 coordinate 152,654,160, forward strand.
TCCCCCTCAGTCATAGACCTAAGGGAGGGGAATGGGGTGAAAGGGGGAGGGAGGGAGGAA
>OU015742.1:152661088-152682061 GCA_907169655.1 Acomys percivali
GTGTGTGTGTGTGTGTGTGTGTGTGTGTGTGTGTGTGTGTGTGTGTGCGCATTTCTGTGTGATTTCTTGAGACAGAGTCTCACTCTGTAGTGCTGGCTAACATTGAGTTCATGGCAGTCCTTTTGCCTCAGGCTAAAGCACCAAAACTATCTTTACCGGCCAACTACTGACAATAATCTTTCTCCATACTCTATATAAGAATGGATGCTGGAGAGATAGTCCAGTCTATAAACTACTTGCTATGAAAGTGTAGAGACCTGAGTTTGAGCCCCACACTCCATTTAAAGAGTTGAATCTTGTGGTGCATGCATTTAGTCCTAGAGCTGATCAGCCTGAGAAAGGAGGACCAGCAAAGCTCAATGGCCAGCAACCCAGACTAACTGGCAAACCCCAGATCCTAATGTCAGCTACTGTCTTTAAAAAAGAAGGAAGGCTCCTCCACACGGCGGGGCGGGAAGAACTCTCCTGCTTTCCTATTACTACTTTTATCTCTTCTGCATCCATGGGGAAAACCCCTTCCTTCTAGGGTTGACGCTACCTAGCTCCTCACTCTCTAGCCTCTCTTTTCCCCCATGATTTCACCTGAGCTCCCAGTCAATACTGTTCACTTGTACTTGATGTAACCTCTTCCTCTCTGCTTCAGCGTCTGTGTGTATGCTGAGGGTCTCTGGTACATGAGCAACGTGCCTTATCCCTTTGCCTCTTCTGGATGTTGTCTTCACCCAGAGCTCTTCTACATCTTCAAGATCCTGAGAGCAGTGTTGCTTCTCAAACAGTTATCGCAGTCTATTCCAACTCTTCGCGCTTTGTAGCTTCAGCAAAACTTAAGACAGCAGTTACTTACTGTCTTCATTTTTCCATGGACTAACAAGACTTTAGAGACTCGCTTTCTTTGGACAATATAGATTCTAAGTTGAGTCACTCTCTTCCCAAGACACATCAGTCTCATTCTACTCATGTCTTTCTAAGCCCATTTGCAGTATAAGTCATAACCTGAATTACTCCCATGATTTTCCCTTCCCACTTCCACTCCCAATATGCAGAGCTGATAGGAAAATAAAAGGTATAGTAATATAATAGCCAATGTCTTCCACTAAACTGTAGTCTGCAACAACATAGAGATGTGTCATCAATCTCGTTCTTTTCCAGACGTTTACCTCTGTGTTTTCACCAGAAATCTGTGTCTCCTACTCCTTGGGGAAAACTGAATCTAGCTGCCATGATTTCTGACAAAATCCTTCCTCCACACTTACAAAATTGTCTACAGCTGTGTCCGCCTCACCTCTTTCCTGCTAGTCCCCAAGGAAAACTTGTCTAATCATTTTTTCCAGAGATTGTCCTACAAATCCTGCTATGACACCACTCTCTGAAACCTTAGTTTTAAAAGTATCCTCTTTCTCCCTTAGATGTTTTAATCTTTCTATGGTCTCCTTTTCTATGATCCGTAGATACATTCCTATCCTGCATTTAAAACATTCCCCAGTGGTAACAGTCCTGTTTGTTTACTTGCTGGGTGAGCTTTTATTTAACAGTCTGTCTTTGCTTTTCTGGTTACGCTTCCTCATACTTGGACAGCCATTAAAAATTATACCAAAATGGTTGACATTTTCTCTGTCAAATAAATATACATCTTTCATTTCAACCTTGTTTGTATGTGTGCGTTTGTGTATTGTTGTTTTACGACAATGTCTTACTATGTGACCTTGGCTGACCTGGAACTTGCTATAGAGACAAAGGTGGCCTTGAACTCATAGAGATTCACCTGACTTTGTCTTCCAAGTGCTGAGACTAAGGGTGTCCATGATGTTGGGCTCCTTCAACTTGCTTTAAGTAATCACCTCGCCCTGTTTATCACTTCTTGAAGCCCTTGCACTTTATTCTGTGACATCAAATCAAGTTTTACTTCTCTGACTTCTTTCTCAGATTCTTTTCAAATATTTATTTTATATGCTGGCTTCATCTTAATTTTACCTCCTTCCCACCCTTGTTCTTCTTTTATTATTTCTTCCTCTAATCCAGTGGTTCGCACCCTTCCTAATGCTGTGATCCTTTAATATAGTGCCTCATGCCATGGTGACACCAAACATAACATTATTTTGTAGCTACCCCATAACTGCAACTTTGCTGTTATTAGGAATCATGGATCTCTGATATTCAACACCAAAAGGGTGGTGACTCACAGGTTAAGAATCTCTGCTCTAGACTTTGTCATGCCTTCCTGTGGGTTTGGTTGCAAACTAGAATAGAACCTACCTATGCCCTGCCTGGACAGTCTCATGCTCTTCTGTCTTCCAGCCCTTAGCCCATCATCCTGAGAAACCATAGCTCTGGTAGTACTTATTACACATCAAGTTTTTCCTACCTCTTCATGTATGATTTATATAAATAATATATTCTTTTCTTCATATATTATTTTCTCTGCCTGGTATTATATAAATAATATATTATTGCATTTATATATTATTTCTTCTGTTTAGAATGCCCATCCGAACTAGCTGGTATATGTCAACATGACACAAGCTAGAGTTATCTGAAAGGAGGGAAACTCAATTGAGAAAAGGCTTCTATAAGATCTGGCTATAAGGCATTTTCTTAAGTAGTGATTGATACAGGAGCGCTCAGACCATTGTGAGTGGTGCCACTCCTGGGTTCAACAAGAAAGCAGCCCAAGGAAGCCAATAAGCACCACCCCTCCATGGCCCCTGCATCAGCTCTTGTAGAAGGTGTTTTTCTCTCCCATCCCTAAGCTACCAAAATAATGACTCATGAGACTCAAAATATTATTTACACATTCCTAGACCACGTAGCTAGACTTCTCTGACTAACTGATTAAATTAACCCACTTTACTAACCTACATTTTGCCATGTGGCTGGTTACCTGTGGTCAGGTACAAATGCTTTCTGTTTTCTGGTTATCCCACCTCCTATTTCCTGTCAGAGCTATAGGCCATCACATTTTTTATTGACAGATGTTGCATCCAAACAACTCACAAGATCTTCTCTCAACAAGCTCCTGCCTCCAGGTTACTGCCCTGTTTGAGTTCCTGTCCTGATTTCCAAAACTGACACTAAATAAACCCTTTCCTCCCCAAGTTGCTTTTGGTCATAGTTTTTTATGACAAAGCATAGTAACCCTGACAAACATACCCTCCTTCCCTGCTTTCCACTCCCTCCTTTTTTGAGATGAATATTTTATTTCTTTTTAAAGACTAATTAAAGCATCACATAGTAACCTTTGCAAATCTGCCCACTGCTTCCATACCAAACTAGATGCTATTTAATGGCTGTACTTAATCTTTCCTTATAACATTGGCTAATGATTGCTGATGAGGTGATCATTCTCACCTTGCTCCTAATTGCTCAGAAAATATTTGTTGACTAAACAGAAATCAGCCATTATCACAACTTTTTGAATCCAAGCATTTATTTAACACCCCACATGCATGTCTCACCAAACCCTAAGATTTATAAGTGTCAAACAAAACTAATCCTTATAGGCAGAGCTCCTAGGAGAAATCTACTTTCCTCTGCATTGCCTCGGAGTTTTACTATTTACCTAGCCAACAATACCAGACCCAAGGGAGGCAGCCTTCTTGCATCTCCTGCTTCACCTTTTTACCCCCACGCGTCACTAAGTACTTTTGAGCCTATATTCTACATGTCTTTCCAGTACTTCCCCACCTTCCATTTGCATTGCTGAAAATTCAGACCCAATTCAGGCCTTCAAGTATATGGTTGTTTAAATGTATTTTTATTTATTGTATATGTATGTGCCAGCTTGTCTGTATGTGCACCACTTGCATGCACATGCCCACAGAGGCCAGAAGAGAGCATCAATTCCTCTGGAACTGCAAGTATGGCTGGTTATGAGCCACTGAATGGGGGTGTTGAAAGCTGAACCTGGGTCCACGCAACAGCAAGTGTTCATAGCCACTTCGGCATCTCTCCAACCCTGATGTTTTCATTGTAGTACAACATAACAAAATCTACAAGGTTAACCATTTTTAGTTTTAAAGTTCAGTGGCATTCAGATTGTAGAACTCACTACTATTCATCAAGATAAGGAGCCAGCTCACCTATAGGCTAAGTAATCTCTAGCCAGTCTTTAGATCATAGATTCATCAATGAGCTCCAGGTTCATTGAGGGACCCAGTATCAAAAACCAAGGTGGGAAAAATGGAGGAAGACACCCAGTGTTACCTCTAGCCTCCACACATGTAGGCATGTATATACATACACACAGAGCAAGAGTGATAAATTAGAGTATCATTTAAAAGTCTAATGTAAGAAAACTAGTTTTAGTGGGAAAATAAATTTAGTGAGAGCTAGCGGCTCAGGGAGCTTCTTGTGAAATTTTGTTTCCTAGGAATGTCAGAAGCTGCACGTGACTCTCTTCTCATAGCCTCATGAGCTGCTGGGACCATAGGTTGGTGCCACCAGGCTTGCCTTAGGTTGCACTTTAGAATATAATTTCCATATTGATTCATAGGAGAGTATGAGAATTCTTACTATATCTGGTCTTACAGAATGAGTTCAAGGCTAACCTGAACAACTAGTCAGACCCCATTTTAAAATAAAAAGTAAAATGATCTGGGGATATATTCCAGTTGTAGAGCATTTATCTTGTTTCACAAGGCCCCTGACTCAATCCCTAGTACTGAAGAGAGGGAAAGTGGTTCCTATAGGCCAGCTGTTTACTTGGATACACACCAGTTAATTTTTAGGAATTTGTTCTGTCTGCTCTCTGCCATTATAATAAATTATCCAGTTAGTAACAATAATTATATTCCATAACAATTCAGACAGAAAGCAGAAGGGTCTTGATACTCTTGTCAAGCACAAGATGAAGGACATTGGTCATTAGGCCACCATTATGTGCCAGTTCTAACACCCATTAGCTGCATGGCACTGATCACATTCCCCATGGTAGCCTTTGTTTCTGTCATTTGATTATAATATCTTCTCTATAGAGTTATATGAATATGAAATGTGTGAATAAATGACTTCTCAAGACTTCTTGGCACAAGACATTACTCATTTACTATTACATGCAGATATACATGTAATATATACATGTGATATATCACAGTATTCATTCATAATAAAATGTGAGCAAAACATACAAAAATGGTCAATAACTTACAGATTATATTTTATAGAAAAGTTAATTTCATTATAGTGCATATATAATTATGTAACGACAAAGAAAAGATTAAATTCTTAGTTGGAAAAACAGGATTTCTACCAAAATAGTTATAAATTTAGTTTTCAAGTTGTATAGAAATTCCATTAAAAAAATTAGTAGATTTAACCATTTATTATTTCCTAAGTGAATTAGCATGAACTTACTTCTTTGCAAAGAACTCTTGATAAAACAGTTAATACAAGCAAATTCTTCGAGCTTGGAATTGGAGGAGGGCTGTAATTATCCTACAAACACAGATGGTCCACTACCATGTGATCTGAAATTTATAGGGTTCTGGTAACACAAACATTAAAGGACATATCTCTAAGCTTAAAACAAGGAAAGAAGGCTTGAATTTGTCACCATTTGCCTCACAATCCGTATGAGATTTTACTTGTCAGTCCTTCACTTACTTCATATTCAAGTCCGAAAAATCATAGTCCTAACACAGCTCTTTCCTCAGCCCATGGAACTCTCATGGATATACCATTGATTAATATAAAGTAGAGTGTGTTTAAGTGGCTGTGTGGGTTTTTAAAAATAGGACTAGCCTACAGGCAAATCCTGTAAGATGTTCAGCATACATGCCTGCCTTCCTGTTGGCACAGCCTCTGATTGGCAGGTGTATTCCATTTCTTACAGGAACAAATAAGTGCTTTATTGTGTTTCAGAAGTCGGTGTGTTCTTACAAAACGAAGTTTTAATTGACATTTTTCTCATTTCTGAGATCAAATTTTCACAAATCAGTCAACCTGGATAAGCTGAGAATGTGGTTGATGTCCTAATTGTTGAAATACGGTAGAGGCATTGCAAAATGTGATACTCAAGTATTTCCTCCTAACCTCTTACCTTAGCAAGATGCCCTCGTGTACAAAGAGGAGAGAAGGGTAAAGCAAGTTTGTCTATAAAGGAGAAACCAAAGATACAGTGTAGATTTGTGTGAGCAGTTTGGTACCCTTCTGACTCTGGTGCTATAGTAATAAGAACATTACCTAGTAGAGCTTACTTTTATTTTTATGAGGAACTGTTTTTTTCCTAGTTAGTACTATGAATGTTATGGGGCAGGGACATGTTTCATTAACTAAAAAATAATAGTCATGCTAATAATGGATATAAATATTAATGGTTTGCTAAGGTTTCTCCTAGGAATCATTTGTTACAAGTTGATTGCAGGCCTCGCTCGGGTAGTGGTTCAGTGGTATAGCACATGCCTAGCATTCACAAGACCTGGATTTGATCCTAACATTGTCCTAAAAGAAGCTAATATAAGTTTTAACTAGATTTTAACAATAAACTCTTAGCATCTTTTTAATTCATACTAGAATTTGTATAATCTCTTCCACAATTCAAGCTAATAAAACTTTCCCTTGAAGGATTTACGTAGTCCCATCAATCATAATCTTGGGAGTTTATCAGGTAAGTCTACTTCACTATTTAGCAATTCCCAACTAATACAGGCTAACTGTGAAAGCAATGAGTTTTTCCATGAATTTTATTTTTTTTCTCAGAATTAATTTTTATTCAGCATCTCTCAAACTTTTATTTGTACTGTATCATGTATGTCCACATATCTTATTTTCAATTTTAAAGTTTTAGTTAAAATGTTCCGCACAAGTATGAATTGTACATTAATGTGTACCCTCTTCATGCCTTCGCATTTTCCATGTCCCTTCCCCTCCAATTTGTCCATTTGGTACCTAAGACAATTTTATTTCTACTTTATTATTACATATAAAATCCAGGAAGCTCAAATAATAAAAATAGGCTATTTGTGTTTCTGAAATTGGCTTAAATTTCTTTTTTTCCTTTTTTTAAAATTAAATACATTTATTTTATTACTCATGTATAAAACAAACTACATACCCAGCCGACCTCAAAGAAGATGATGAGCATCAAAGAGCCTCCTTATGGAGATGGCTTCAAATGTGGCAAACCAGCCACTGGGCAAAATGTCCTCATTCCTGCCACAAACAGAATTTTGCCAAAAAATGGGCAAGCTTAGATGCAGGCAGAGTTGATTGCCGCACTCTGCCAAGACAGGGTAAGCAAGTCTTCAATAGTTCCTGCCCTGAAATAAGTCTGGCAGAGATATCAGGCCAGAAGGCCGAAGATGAGGCTCCAGCGTTATAGAGTGTTGGGTGACTGGTCAGGCAGTAAACTGTCTAAGTCAATTTGCTCATTTTGGAAGTTGCTAACCCACACTGCTGGTTCACTTAGGAATTTAAGTTTTATTCCTTCTCAAGTCTCTGAGGGGCATTGAAGGCCAGAAAGTAGTTTTACATTCAAGTTTAGTTGGTTAGGGAATAAGATCTTTTTAGATCAAGATAAAGAAGTTAAGTTATTAGAGTTGAGATAGGATAGATATTGAATTTCATTCATGAATGTAGACCCAACAAGACAGGAAAGATGTTTAACTTCAAGCTGGACAAATACAAATGGCCAAACCACTATGAATGTAACATTTATAAAACTCACGATTGTCAAATGGTTCTTCCATGAATTTTCTAATTCAGGTATTTGTACCCTGAGACTGGTTTTAGTGACTCTACATTACCCACCTGTAATTTATACTGCTGAAAAACATAATAAACTTTGTTAAGATGTATGCCAGATGTGGTGGCACACCCCTTTAATCCCAGCACTAGGTAGGCAGAGGCAGGCAGATCCTCTGTGAGTTCATTCGAGGCAAGCCTAGTCTACACAGCAAGGCTACACAGAGAAACCCTGCCTTGAAGTACAACAAAAAATTGTATTTCATCTAAGACCGTTGCTCCATCTCTCAAAGCTAAGCTGCTGGGGCTCCGAGTGCCTTTGCCCTCGCCACTGATTGCAGGATCCTTGCTCTATGCAGTCATCCAATACATATGCTCTTGTCTCCAAAGCTGTATGTCAATGAGTTGTCCATCCCCTACTGCACTCTCAGTCTTTAGTGTCTTGCTCTGCACTTTGTTTGTTTTCGGAAGACCATAACATGAGGCAGGCTGGAGCAGAGAAGACTGCTGCTCACTGGTCTTGTGGAAGGACCACAGGACCATTGGTTTTCACTTATAAAGAAGATTTTTCTATAGATGACATCAAGAGAGAGATTTGGTTGTATTTTTGTGCTTCTAGTAAAAAATAAATAAATAAAAGAAATTGAACTACTGTCTCTCTCCATCATCTTTTGTTAAGCAAGTCTAGCTGGCCCACATGCTGTGCTTTTTCTCCATACAGTAGGCAGAGAGCACTCCAGAATGGACTTCTGAACTCGGGGTAGTTGTCAGTTTAATTAGTAGGTTTTTTAATCAACTAAAAAAAATCGCTTTTCTCCAACCAAAATGCATGTGTGTAGGTAAACCTCAGCCTGTAGTACTCAGAATAGAAACTTTTAAAACATAGCACTGGAAGTCTGGTTTTTATCAGTGTCATTTCATGTATGTGTTTTATGCTACTAAAACATTAATTTTTTCATGTCTTTATTTTAATCAGCTGACTGAAAAAAAGAAACAGATTTTATGTGTTCAAGAGTACATCTAAGATTGTTATTATGCCTATATTAAAAGATAAGTTTCTCTTAGAAAAATCTCCTTGAAGCTGCTCCTGGCTTGATTTGCCATCTTTGTCTTTACATAGTAGACAATTCATTCACAACTTTTATACAAGTAGATAAATATATTCAAATGAGTGCTCTATATATTTTGTGTAGCATCTAACTAACATAATCAACGATAGGAATTAAAATGTGTGATGTGCTGTTTTTTAACCCCAAATTTTTATCACTCTGTGTGTCTCTCACTTACAGTAATGCTTTGTTTCTTAGCATGACTCCCAGTATCACTCGGTCACAAGCACATACTGTTCTTTGTAGCCAGAATATTCCCAATAATAACTGCACTTCTTTTTCCTCTTTCCTTGTCCCTTCTTAGGTTGGAAAGGCTGGTGGAAGTCCTGAGGAAGAAGGTTGGAACAGGGACTATGAGGACAGGGATCTGACTGAAAAACGCCCAGGCTGGGGGAGCAGTCACATCTGGTGACCAGGCTGCCTCATTCAACACTATGTAAACACTAAAAGCCTTAACTTAGCAAACAGTTGTTAGAAGTGGGACACTCCAACCACATTCCAAGCTAAGATAAAATCAGATCACAAATGTTTAACCACTTTGCTGCTGACTTCAGTTATTTATCCAAATATATTAACTACAGGCTTTTACCAACTATAACGTTGCAGCTTATTTTGTAGTAATTTTATATTTGTGACTTTAATGTAAATCTTTTACCAGGAATACTATATAATCGTGTGAAGTCAGTCAGGATTGTACCCTCGCATATGGCCCTTTCTGAATCAAAGTGCAGCAGAGTAAATATTGTCCAAGCCTTAATCCACTGTGTTAGGTCAAAACTTCAAATAAATGCGTTTTCAGTATAGAGTATATTTCTTAACTGATGGGAGAAGCTCAGGCATGAGAGAATACTGACTACATTCCATGTATGTATGCAGTTTTTATTTTTAATATTGAAGAAAAAGTATAGATGTCAAGAATTAAATGTATAATTTGCTTTAATAGTGCATTAAGATGGCAGTCACCAAGGCATGATTTTTATTTTGCTATAAATAATATACACTATTTTAATAAAAAAGGTTATTGATGTACACTTATGCATAAATAATATTTGTAATTTCTAATGTTGAGTCCAGGTAATTATCTAGGCATCACTTAAGCTGTAGAATTAGTCAAGTTTCTGCTCATAGTCTGTGATATTTTGGGCTTGAAAATTAGCATGAGTCAGTCAGCATGTCTCTATCCTAAAGGCAAGAAGACATCAAACCTGTTACCATTCTTATTATTTTTTAGATTATGATTTTTGCTGTGGTGGAAGAGAATCTAATACATAATAGACAAAAATAATTTCCAAATATAAGAACTTAGATAAATCATTCTTGCAATTTGCTTCAAATGTTCCACTTTTGAATTTATTTAAGATATAAAATAATAAAAGCATGGCAGCCACTTCTCATTATGTTGTTATGAATATTTGTGGAATATAGTGTCAGTTTTACAGGTTGGATAGCTGAAAGGCCATACTTGGAACAGAATGAAATGAACAAAAAATTAATGAATGAGTTAATGAAAATTTTATAGGCAGAAACTTTTCAAAGTTCCTAATTCATCTATAAGATTGAGCTAAATTATTTATCATTTTCTATTTGCAGGATAAATATAACCAGAATGATAAACTATACCATTCCTTCATATCCTATTGGAAGTATCCATTTTATTTATTTTTTGACTCTATAGAATATTTCAAGGTCCTTTATCATAGATGAAATACGAATCATAACACTAATAAAACCTTATTTACTTGTTACTAAATCAGTAAAATGAAATTAACTGATAATTCCATCTCACTGCACTCAAATTTGAAATTTACTCATGTTGCATGTCCTTAGTGATTTTAAACTATGAGAATTAGAAGATAAATGATAGCGGGCGTTAAAACTAGACAATCGCGCTTGTCTCACTGTCACATAGAACATCACAGCCTCTGGTAGACCGACCACTACTTAAACATGGAAGCTAGTGTTTTAGTTGCTTATTCTTAGGCTTTGCGACAGCTCCCTGGGCGAAGACATGACATCTTTTAAGTCACCCAGGGGCTGTGAGTAAGTAAAGATAATATCCATTCCTGGATACTCTTAACATAGTCACAAGTAAAGTTGAATTTTCAATTTAGTCTGAAGAGACAAAAAGTTTCCTTAAGTTATTTACTCTGAAGTCTTAGAGCACAGAGTGCAAATAACAACATTTTACAACTTCTAAACCTCACTTGGAGCAACCGGTTCCTGTACAGCTGTACAGAGTAAGATACTGTAAAATGAAACTCATAAAACAAGTCTAACGTCCACCACGTTTCAATGCAGGTGCCTCACAGCATTGAAAAATGTCCCAGGAAGCTTTTGCCTTGATTTCTTACACTTTAAAATGCCCACCAACACTCTTTATATGAACGAATAACAGGAATCACTGAAAATCGCTCTGCCACTTATTAAAAAACAGTGCAACTGCTGAAGAGTTCCATTCTGCACAGTGCTGCCTTGAGTTTGTCTTACGCATTGCCAAGTGTGCTCCTATAATAGCAGGAGAGCTCACTTCTTAAAAAATAAGCAAGTCATTTAAAGAAAAGATTACTGTTGGTTGTAACACTTGATCAGCAAAATCATCATTTCACATCTTTTTTATTTGACTCTACCAACAGCTGCATGGTAATTGTTACACAAATTTCAGAATTTACTTTATTGGTTTATGGCCATTGTTAAACATTTCTTCTGGTGAGAAAATAAACGCAGAACCTTTTGGAACCTCCCAGAAGACTGAGGTCTTATAACTACTCTCCACTAAACTATAGGTCTCAAGTATACCCAATATTTTTCTTTTTAATTTTTCAAATATTTTTATTGATTCCTTGAGTATTTCCAACAATGTATTTTAATCATATTTACCCCTAAGTCCTCCCCTTAGCTCCTCCCAGATCCTCCCCCACATCCCCACCTGCACCAACTTTGGATCCTTTTCTTTTTTTATTTAATAACCTAGCAACCTCAGTTTGCGCTACCCACATAACTATTGGTGTGGGGCCATCCACTGTAGCATAGCAAGGATCTTAATACCTGCTACTTCGGAGATGTTTTACTGGCCAAGTCGTTCACTGCTCTTACAGAAATGCCAAATTTGGTTCCCAACACCCAAGTCAGGTGCTTCATAACTGCATATAACTCTGGTCCAGGGAATCCAACACCCTCTGACCCCCATAGGCACCTGTATGCACACAAGACGGGCACACACACAACCATAAATAAATAAAATAGGCAGTATTTAGAAGCAATGTCTTGAAAGATAAGTTTTTAACTTCTGTAATTTCTGCTACTCTTGTCCCATTTACTCTCTACACATATGCATGAATTCTCTAGTAATCTAAAGAGTATATACATCTCTTTCTGTGTAGTTTGACGTGAACTAAACACATAAATCCTTGACATTCCTGTCACCCCTGTGTACTGTGCAGCAGCATGTGCTTTGCCTCAGCCTTCAATTAAACATAGGCCAGAGGTGTTCTGAACTATTTTAGTTTGGTCTGATGCTAAAACCCAACACTGCAGAGTTACAAAGAGGTAGAGTATATTTCCAATGCATTCTGCTTCCTATAGCACATATTTGATTAAACCAGTTACAGCAAAGTGATGAGTGACAAGCAAAATATAAGCACTACAACAAATTAATGATTAATATGATAACTTTGATTTTGATAAATAGGCCATTGTGTTTGAAGATACTTAAAGTAATAAAAAATAATTTTTGAAATAAATATATTAAGCTATTTTGTGTATTTCCTTATGCAAATAAACTGAAAAATCTTATTGGTAACATACTAATTGAATTTGTTTATTTCACCAAAAAATGTTGAAAAAGATTTGTAGCTTCAATATGAAAAGGGTTACATAGAAATAAATTTGCATATTTTTTTTTAGAGATTGTAATAACTTATTGAAATTTCTACTTTCAAATAGTGATTATACATAAGGCATTACATGATGAAATAACCATGACAGATGTTCGGTCATCTTGCATATTTAGTTTGTGTATACAGAGATTTTTCACATATATTAGTGTGTTCTTGGTAACTCATTTACAGCAAGCTAACTTTTGTATTTCTTTCTTGCTTACATAACAACAAATACACACAAAAGCACATTTGCCTCTTCAGACTTGATTTGTAAGTCAGTTGTGAGGCTCCAGCCAGTTCAGCATTTTGTGCATGTTTTATTGGAAGTACATGTGGTTTCTGGGGCTTTTAAACAAATACATGAAATGGTTGAAAGATTTATATTGTCCATGCTTAGCTAAATATGTCATCTCTAGAAATGATGTGATTTATTTTGGCACTGTTCTAAAACTCAAATATTTTAAACATTTGTTAAGTTGGAGCTTGCACATTTGAACTAGTAGCATACGTTCCAAAGTAGCATCTCAAGTTACCACACTTTTTGTAATCCTTTTACTGAAATGCCCTTGCTGAAAAGCTTTTCTTTTTCACTGTGTTCTTTAGTATGAGTTTAAATTTATAAAGGTTGAAGTTGTTTTTAGTGAAGGTCTGCATAAATAAAATTTTGACAATGATAAATGTGCATTTTTTTAAATCATTAAGATGATTTATACTAATGAGAATCCTTTTTAGAAGCCTTATTATGCTTTGTCTTGACTTTGTTGTTTTCTAATGTGTTTTCAGAACATGCTGGTACTTTGGAAGCCACCAGTCTAACCATCCAGTTATTAACAAGGGTATATTTTAATGCACCAACTCAAGTATCTAAAATGTTTGTTTACTTTTTATTCACATAAAACATCCCATCTCCAATCCTACGTGTTTTAATACAGTTCCTACACATTAATCTCTACCAGATTTACAACTGTACAATCCTGAAGACATTGTCCTAGTTGTGCATTGTGAAATATATTGTAGTGAGGAAGATCACGTTGCTATCAAACTCTTTATTATTTCCTTAATGAAGATAAAAGTTGATATGAGCAAACATATTAGGTACCCTATAAGCCTCTCAGAACTGTTTGTTTCTGAACTGACGTTCCTCCCCACTCAGTCTCTGGAGCTGCAGCATGAGCTGGGCTACATGGTACCTCAGATTCTGGGGCAGGCATCTACCCCCAGCATTTACAATAATAAAATATTTTAAAATATTTAGTGGAAAAATATTGAGATAGGAGAAAAAAGAGCCTAATGTCGTGTCATAGATCTATTTCTAACTTTCTGAGGAACCTCCATACTCATTTCCATTCTTGCTGCACTAGTTTGCATTCCCACCAGCAGTGAACAAATGTTCCCATTGCTCAAAATCCATGCCAGCATTTGTCATCATTTGTTTTTTATTTGATTTTGTTTTTAGTTTTGTTTTGGGTGTTTTTTGCTTGGTTTGGTTTGGTTTGGTTGGTTGGTTTAGCTTGAATTTGTTTGTTTGTTTGGTTGATTGGTGGGTTTTTTGTTTTTCTTTTGTTGTTTGGTTGGGTTTTGTTTATTTGATTAAGGTGCTTTTGCCATTATCTAACTAGAGTAAGTTGAAGTCTCAATTAAGTTTTTAATTTGTATTTTTTGATGGATAATTATGATGAATTTTTTACAATGTATTTCATCTTTTATCAACTCTCAGTTTCTTATGAGATCTACATAGGGACGGTGTATTCTACTGTAGAGATAGCTTCCCATCTGTGTTCACTGATGCTGTATTCTCAACAACTAAGAAATAAAAATACCCTAGATGTCCATCAGCTGATGAATAGATAATGAAAATGTGATAATTTACACATAGAACATTATTCCACTGAAAAGGAAACTAAAATAATGAAATTTGGTAACAGCAGTTCTGAGTGAGGTAACCCAAACCCAGGACAACAATTATCACGTGGAGCCTCTCATTTGTAGATGCCAGCTTGGAACCTTCAGATACATTTCATCTGGAATACTCATGAGGTTAGATAGCAGCTGTGATGTCTTAAAGAGCAATAATGGAACAGGAGGGGTTAAACTAGGGTAATAGTGGGAGGATGGGGTAAAGCAGGTAATACAGGGAAGGATAACACTAAAACTCACAAAGATCATATGGAAATCTATGTAGAAGCATATATATTTCTGTTGTATGATAACTCCATATATATAATAATTTCTTTACTGTATATCACAGGCTAATGAATAAGATGCCCAGTCCCACCTCATTTCAAGTTGTTGGCCAGTGAAATCCCATAGACACCACCCCTTAAACAGTATGGAATTTTGAAAATGCTCTTGATTACCCTTAAGAACTTAGCAGTAAGATTCTATTGCTGAGCTCAGTCCTAATGTGACTTGATGGGTTGGGGCGGGTTGGTGTTGAGGGGCTCCCCTCTTCTGAGTGGTGGGAGGAGCAGGAGGAAAAGAGAGGGAGGGTGAGACTGGGAGGGGAAGAGGGAGGTAGCTATGATTTGGATGTAAAGTGAATTTACTAAATAATTTTAAAAGATTCTATTGCTGAAGATAGCACATACTTGAGTCATAGAACACGAAGAGCTCAAGCTGCTACCGACCTGGAAGTTTCATCTCTACTGACAGGCTTTTGCAGTGCTAGAAAGTGATATGCCAACTACCGGAAAAGGAGAGTGGTCATCGGCCTTGTCCAGATGTGAACTCTGAGAGGTATAATGCCAGACAGCCTGGTAGTGTATGCCCACTGTGTAATAATGTCATGATTGTCATGGGACTAGCCAACCATTGTCTGTACCAAGAACCTGTGGCTATCCAGGACATAGTCCCTAGGACAGAGCCTACCACAACTACTCTGTTAAATGGCACAGCATTAAAATGACTCCTAATGACTTATCATTATAACTGTAGATTACTGCATCTCTCAACCATCTCTAGAGAAGCTTTTTTTTTTTTTTTACAATACTTGGCAGTTAACACAAAGATCCATAACTGGTCAAGGTGCAGAGAATAAGAGACTGCAATATGTTTTGCTTAAATGAGACATGTGTATCACACGCCCTCCTCCCAAGGCTCAGGATTGTTTCAGAGGAGAGAGCAGAAAGATTTGTAAGAGCCAGAGATAGTGGATGGCTTACAAGGAAACAGTACCATCCAGACCCAGCATGGCAGTTGCACATATGAAATTCCAGTGGTTATGTTAGCATACTCAAGACCTGTACAAGCTAAACCAGATTTTTTTTAAGTCCTAGCATGTAGATGGAGGGGAGGCTGTCTTCTCTCCAATGAGTTTTTGTTTTTGTTTCTGTTTTGCATCCAAGATGAAATACAAGCAGTCAATAAACATGAATAAAATGTTCATATTCACTAACCATCAGAGAAATCCAAATTAAAGCTTTGTTGAGATTCCATATCACCCCACACAAAATGGCAATCATTAGAGGGAAAAATAATGGGTAGATGGGTCAGTAGGTAAAGTGTTCACTTGAACGCATGAGGACCTACCTGAGTTCAGAGGTCCATCCTAAAACACAGCTAGAATGTCAGGGCACAGGAAGATACTTCGCCACACACTGTCTACTCCAGTCTCGCCAAAGCAATGGTCTATAGCTTCAGTGAGAGGCCTTGACTCCATAAAAATATGCTCAAAGGAGACAAGAGAGTGAGTCAGACGGTTTCATGTTAGCCTCTGGCCTTCACACATACCTCTAGGGGTAAGTACACATGCTAGTGCATGCACACAAACAAAAGGAAGAGATGGGGGAGAAGGAATCAAGAACGCAAGTGCTGGTGAGGGTGTGTACACTGCTGGTGGAAGTGTAAACTGTGCCAGCCACTGTGGAAGTCAGAATGGGGATGTCTCCAAATATATCTAACATATGACCCAGATTTACTACTTCTGGTCATTTGCCCAAGGACCTCAAGTCAACACATCACAGACAGTTGCACATCAGTGTTTGTTGAAGCACTGTTCACAATGGTTGAGCTATTAAACCAATACTGGATAAGGAATAGATAAGAGAAATGGGGCATATATACACAGTAGAATTTTCAGCCATAAAGAATTGGTTCTGTCATTCAAAGGAAACTGGCTGCTACTGGAGCTGTAGTTAAGTTAAGACAGGCTTAGAGACAAATTATTGAATGTGTAGTTCCTAGACTTTATATACATACATGAAATCATGTGAGTGGGCATGACATGAAAATAGAGAATCTGTCTGAGGGAAACAATGGGAAATGAAGGGGTGAGAAAGGATGGTGAGAGTGCAGAGAATATTCACAACATGCAATACATACATGTACAAAAACTTGAAGCAATATATTAATTTTTAAAACGGATTTACTGGGCATAATGGCAAAGGCCTGCAATCTCAGCACATAAGAAGCCAAGGCAGGAGAATTCCACTTCAAAGACATCTCACTGTACATATTCATATCCTGTCTCAGAAAAAATAGTAACAACAATGATGCAGAAACCTGGGAACAGTGCTTCTGTTGTACTGGACTGTTCACTCATAATGAAACAGCTATAAAGAGATTGTGTCATTTACACTGTGTGGTAAGCTTAAGGCACATACACATCCCGGGATTGGGTGGACAGGAGTCTGGAATAGAGATTCTATAAAGTAGTAATGTCTAAACTATGATATTACTACCTTTACAAAATAAGGTTGTCTCATCAAGACCTTGTTGCTACACTAACTTCTCATGTGTATACAATAACAATATACATTATTTTTTCCTGGACCATTTTTTGCTCTTGTCTGTAGGAATAGCAGAATGTCATTAGGAGTCATTTTCTTGCTATGTTCCATTAGCAGAACAATAGTATTTGGTTTTCTGATATGCTCATGGATTATCTAGTCTCCCGTGTTTGGCCACCTGAGTAGTAGCATATGTGGGAACCAATTAAATTTCAGGTGATTTGCCTTGAAAAACTCAGGACAGAAATGCTTCATGTTGGACCTCCCGTTTACTATTTCTGGTGCTCTTTGTTTAGATCCACTCCCACCTGTTAACACTTTGTCATGTCACTGGCTACAGTGCTGTCCGTTCAGCTTCTGAATGTCCAAAAATGTCTCATTTGCTGCCTGCTGTCCATGAAGACACAAACTGCTAGCAATAGAATCTTAGGTAAAGAGGCGAGCTTCCTCCTCCCAGTGCATATCAGATGCAGCCTCCACATCCTCATGTTCTTGTTTTCGTTCTCTGCTCGTGTCATTTTTCTGGTTTTAAATTTTTCTCCTTGACTTGAAGCACCAAGGGCAGTGCATGGAGTAGGCCTAGGCCCCTACACAGATGTACCCAATAGGCAGCTTGTCTTCATGTGGGTCCCCTAGGAAGTGGAGCAGGGGATGCCTCTGACATGGACTCTTGCCTGCATTTTGATCACTTTCCCCTGGCAGGGCTCCCTTGAGAGGCCACTGAGGAAGAGGATGCACTCAGTCCTGATGTGACTTGATGTGCTGGGGTGGGTTGGTGGGGGGACGCCCCTCTTCTGAGGGGTAGGAGAGGAGGGACAGGAGAAGAGGGAGGGTGAGTGGGCCTGAGAGGAGAGAGGGGGCTACAATTGGGAGGTAAAGTGAATAAATTAATTAATTAATTAAATTGTTTTCATGTCAGACTCAGAAAGGTCCTGCACCTCTGCAGAGCTCGCTCCCTCACTCTGGCTCTCTGGCCTGCTTGCTCCCCATTCCCTCATTCTGCTATGGAAACTCCCCAGAGTCAGGGCTACCACAGGACTCTGTTTAATGTTTGGTCCCCTCCTGTCAGGAGTTGCTCTCTATTGTATGCAGTCAAAAAAACCCATTGTTTTGTATATTTTCACTATTGTTTTGGCTTTCTTGGTGGACTTTTGTCTATTTTTTAAGGTTTAGGATAAATCCACACCTTGTTACTTCCCAGCTGGATGTGTGACTTCTGGGAGGAGCCGCACTGTCCCTGATTGGTAGCCACCTGACTTACAGTTCCTTTCTTGCAACCTCATCTCCCTGACTGCTTTTTAATATAGTGTTCCTTTACTTTGTTTTCAACAACTTTCTTTGGTGCCGAGATGTCATCTTCTTAGTATGATATTGAGACACCTAGCTAAACCTCTGGTGGCTATCTTTTATCTGTGTCAGTACAAAACACAGCTCTCGCCTCAGAAGGGACAAGAGATAGCTTATTGTGGAGCCAAATATGAGTGGCCATGTTCTGGGAACACAGGATAAAGTTACCCCAAATTTTGTGATGGCAAATTTTTTATAGTAATGGAACAAAGAAAGCCGTAAATTAAAACACTTCCCAAATATATTGCAGGAACTACAGGGAGGCGAGTTGTAGCAAAGTGGGGGAAACTCTTCTGTGTGCCTTGGACGCTATCTGATAGCCCGTTGCTTGGTGGGAACTAGGGGTCTGTTCAAACATTCCAAAGAATTCTTATTTGTTAGTCACCAAATGTTAGGTCTGACACATGAGTGAACCCAAATGTCTATCTAAGTGGCTAAAGATGCCCCAAGATACAGAGCTGTTCAATTCCGGGCCCACAATATTGCCACTTCTCCACGCCCTGAGCTAACCAGTTAGTCAACATTTGCAGACAGGGCTACTTACCAGAAATTCTAGTTTGCATCCATTTTAGAAACCTTTAGTCAGTCTCACTCTCTCCTGCCAGACTCCATTTATATGTATGTGACCCTTTTTACTGGCTTCCCACATCTTTCCACGCTCCTAGAGCCTCAATGCTGTTTCCCTATGCATAGCAACTTTGACTGTTTTGAAATGCCTGTCTATTGGGGTGGAACTGTGGCTCAATGCAGAGCCTTTGCCTAGCAAGTGTGAGGACCTACGTTTAATTCCTGGCACCAGGAAAAAAAATAGTTTAAACTAACTTGGGATGGAGTTTGGATTGCAGTTTGAAAAAAATTCTGTTTTGTTTTGTTTTGTTTTGTTGTGTTTTTTTTTTCATTTTCCTGTTTGCTGTGGCATGGTGCACTAGGGTTTTGTGTTATGAGAGCCATATCTTTACTGACACTCCTTTAGTTAATCCCATTTAGGTTATTAAATCTCCCAGGTAGAGATTCTGGTAAATTCAGCTTTTCTGGGTTTCTAAAAGGGGCATAGGTCTTAAGATCTAGACCATTCCAAAGACCCTATTGGCTTCACTGTCCCTTACAGAAGGTATCAGTCATTGTGCAAGTGTACACAGAACTGCCACCCAGGAAAAGTGACCACAGGCCATTGGTTCGCCATGTGGTTGCTTGTTCCTTTCCCCAGTCGTAGCCCGCCTGTTGTCTTTGTCTCAGGCCCTCTCTGGGACTTGGAAGGAAATACAATTTATTCTCATAAATACAACTTGTCCGTGGCTGGAGCATGAGTCTACCACAGACTATCCTGCTTGGAAGCAGAAATCCAACGAGTCTACTTCGTGTTGCTATAGTTTTCATTTCTGGAGGTTACAGTCTGTTTGTTCCCAGATCTTCTTGGTAATTGTCATAGCCTTTTTATCTGTCTTGTGTTTTTATCCTTTTTGTTCTTGGATGTTTTAAGGCATCCATTTGATGCATGTTTTCTTGTCATTTGATTATCTCAAGTGCTCATGCTGTGGGTTGCTATTCCTTCTCCTGTGGGATGCTGTGTCTGGAGAGACTCTTTCATGTGAGCTTGGACTTATAAATATTCTCTGTGCATTGTTTCAAGAGCTGTGTTCACAGCGGGGTCCTGCACAGACCCTTGAAAACATGTATAAGCCTTGGATCACTTCTAAAGCTTAATTTGAAATTTATTGGGTCACGTAAGTAACACTAATTTTTTGTAGAAAATCCACACAGGGGCCAATTTTCAATAAAATATGTGTAAAAATTGCATAAAATTTGTAGGGTAAAGATTCTTTTCTCTCCATTCATAACTTGAATTCTAGATATCTGTCCTTGGGTTGGTCCCAGGCTTTGTCTCCTGTGCCCTGATACCATGATAACCAAAACTTCACCTTACGCCATCAATAATTAACCTTTAGGCTTCACTTAACCACTCAGAATTCCTACTATTGCTGCTGCTGCTGCTGCTGCTGCTGCTGCTCCTCCTCCTCCTCCTCATCTTCCTCCTCCTTCTTCAACTGAGGACTTTAAATTATTCTTTTGTGACTGTGTTGGTGGTGGATTTGAAAAGATGATTATCACTTTCTGTCGAATGTTTTTAGTTTACTGTAGGAGGGACTAAGTAAACCAAATGGGAAACAATCGTCCAGCTCCAAAATGGGAGAGAGAGAGAGAGAGAGAGAGAGAGAGAGAGAGAGAGAGAGAGAG
>OU015742.1:152682071-152707556 GCA_907169655.1 Acomys percivali
GAGAGAGAGAGAGAGAGAGAGAGAGAGAGAGAGAGAGAGAGAGAGAGAGAGAGTTGTGCTGCTAATGCCCTGAATTTAATATTTCTTGTATATATGAGTAGAATGAGCAATAATTATTCACCTTTGAAGAACAGTAACTGTAGCTCTGGCTCTACCGATAACTACAAACAGTTTTTCATTATCGAAGAGAGAGGGATTGAATAGTCCAAATTAGCCCTGGCAAGAAAAATAACAGCTGCCTAAAATGCAATGTTTGAATTATGAGCCATGTGCCACTTTGGTTTATCTGTAGCCAAAAGCTCCGAAATCCTTATTCAATTAGCCATGTTGCTGGGGAGGGCCTGGTTGCCCTGAACAAGTGCTGCCTGGTGATGAGTAAGAGGTATCCGTGACACACAAGTTCAGACCTTGCAACTCTGTTTTTGTTGTTTGAACTTTCTCCTCCGTTGTAGCTAGGGATCCGGCATGGAATTTAAACACTTGTGTGGTAACTCCATTCCTCCAGCCATTGTGTTGTTAAGCTCTGGCTAACAAAGTTTAACACTGGCTCTAGTCAGGCAAGACTTGGAAACAAGAAGCCATCGACAGTTCTGGTTTCACAACTAAAACTGTACGGTTTATCTATCTTTATGGCATCTAGATGTTCTTGCCTGCCCAGTCCAGCCACTCCATAAAATGTCTTCAAAATCCACATAGAAAATAGATAAACCAAGATATGCCTCTTAAAGAAAACCTTAGGGAATTAGTTTCACTACAAAATTTAATCTACTCTAGAAGAAGCTTCAAAATGTCTGCCTGTTTCAAAAGTTAGAGAATCGACTCAAATGGGGACTCCAACGTTACATAATAGTTGAAAGGTGAGAACTGAGAGGTACAGCAGGCATGTGCACTGTCTCGTGTGGCACTTTTCTTCCCCTCCAGTGGTTTTAGTTGCTTAGAAATCCTCTTGACCACGGTACAAAGAATGTCTGAGGCCCAAGTGGACTACGCGCACATTGGATCCCTAAGAGTAAGTGCTGTGTTAAAGCCCCTGGGCTTCATTTTGCTTCCAAACATATTTTGAGTCTAAAATCTAAGTGACTGAGCAAGGAAGGACAGTTTCTTCTGTAATTCACAACTTAGTTCTACAGACAGTGCTGAGAAGTCCAAGTGTGCATTTTTATAGCAAATTGACATCCAACACATCAGTGTTTCTGCTTTGAGGAATTGTACTTTAGTCAAATGTGTGCTAATTACTATTCATTACTTAGGGCCTTGTTGAATCACCGTTTTGTCACTTTGCAAAAGTAAGGTGGTTATTGCGTCATAAACATGGTCATCTCATAAAGAATAATATATGCTTTCAAGAAAGAGGTGACTAGCGGAATGTGAGTATAGGATCTTGTTTGCCAATAGGACTGTCAGGAAAAGCTTTTAAGGTTAGAATTGCTTTTCTGTTTAAGCTCCAAGAATAATCACTTTATTCCAACTGTTACAGAAACTGCACAAAAATATTATAGGCTGAAAGTTTAAGTATAACAAATATTATTGTCTAAATTGGAAGGAAATTGCCTGGGCCTATTATATTGGGTTTTCCTATGAGCCAGCTCTCTAGGCTTCTAAAGAATTGTCTGCTACATCACTGTACTTTCATGCGGATGGGAAGAGAACTAACACAGTTAGGGCCTGTGTTCAAGCACATACTCCTCTCCAGTGACTCCCTGTGCTGTACTCGTATTGCTTAATTCATTTACCATTTTAATACCCTACTCAATTAAACCTTCCTTCATTTGTGTAAATCTAATCATCCTTCAAGAACAATATAAGTATGTGCCACCTCCTACAATAAGCATTCCCTAGTTCCCCACCCGCCCCTCACCACAGCCAAGTCAGTCTCCGCACTGTGTGCCTGGTGGGGCTGCCTGCAGCTCACCGTTAGGACAGTAATTACGTTCTCCCTTGCCTCGGTATTCCCATGCTGTCTCCCACGTTCCTGGGGATCCGAGCTTCACTCATTTCTTTGCGCAGGTAAATGTTTCGTGCTTATTCATTCTTCAACAGCGAAACCTAAGTTTTCAAAGTACGTTAGCTTTTTGAAACATTGGTATGATGTGTCTCTTTAGAAAACATTAAAAGACTAAATTTGAATATCTTTGTCTACAATTATGTTAGACTAGATTCATCGTGTCAGCTTGTGGGGCACCAGGTCAGACACAGTGCCTGCCTGAAGCTTGTCATGTGACTACACCAATTAGGTTACTGACCGTTGTCGCTGCTAACGATGCTAGTGTCTGGGGGATTGTTTGGTTGGTTCACAGTAAGTCAAGATTTCTTATGTGGTTACTAAACTGTGCTCCCAGAAGTCAGAAGTTTGCAAAATCTACTCTGATGAAGTGAAGCCATGGTTTCCTTTGGCTGACTCTAGAGTTCTTACAAAGTTTCCACACTACTGAACTCCCTCCCTCAAGAGGAGCAGTAACTAAACTGCTTTCCACAGCCAAGGGCATCCAAATTGGTAAATGAAATCCAAGTTTCTGCCACTGCTTTCCAGTGTTGCTTCATCTGCTTTCAATTCCACAGTCACTTAATTTGCCTAAAATACCTAAAGTTTTGTGAATGCGGGTTAGTTTTATATCTTTTCTTAGGCTTCCCATTGTATAGTATTCATTCAAACCCTGAGCAGCATTTGCAGATATTTGAGAAGAAAAACAAATTATGCATGAATATTGCTCTCCGAGATATGACTCTAAAAATGAATAGTTACTCATTTTACGCATTCTGCTTAGCCTCCAGCAGCTGCTGTCATATAACATGGTGAAGACCCCCAGGCTTAGGGTATGTGCTGTTCCTCAGAAGCTGGCCAGTTGTGTCAAAGGCTTTCTGAGATATTGAACCATAGAATATTACTTTGTACAGCTGTGACATCACCACACTGAAAACCTCTCTTTAAGCCAAAACTTAACATGTTGCTTTAAAGGTATTTTCTTCTCATAGATATGCCCTAACTGTGGCTAACTGAATACACTCTTCAGAATAGTGTGTGCTCAGAAACTCTTTCTAATGTGTACCTTGTAAAGCTAACCGTCTTGATTATGATCGACTGCCTGCCGAGTGATTCATTTCAGGAATGTCATGTCTGTAATTTTCTAGGAAATACTGCTTCCTTACTCATCAAGGAAGAGCAAGCCAGAAATGCTGGCATTGTTTACCATGTAAAAAATTAAAATTACCTTAATGAAGAGCGTCCACGTGCTGGCACGTGGCCAGGTGAAGCACATTTGTCTTAAAGTAGCAAAAAGGTTGAGACCTTAACTGTATTCATTCTCAACTTGGAATTCATCAGACTAGAAAGTGCTATTGATTCTTAGATTTTGCATTAAACATCTAAAATTCTCTTGAGTAATAATTTTTAACCTAGAATTCTCTCTTCAATTGTAGGATCTCCCATCTCTTTGAAGCTGCATATGTAAAACAGATAGTCTTCTTTTACAAATTTCACATTTGTGGAAAATAAGAACATAGGAATTGGAGAATTTGATTATGTGCCACCAGAAGACATTTTCAAAGCTGGGAAGGGACTTCCGTCCCTACGGTCTAGTTTGTCAGCGCAGAGCCTTCCTGTCTGCTGCTAAGGGCTCAAACCTGTGTCCGCATGGTTAATGTTTTCACAGATTTTATCGTAAGCCTTGCTGTTGTAAATTCTTTTTTTGAGCCAAATTTTAACATGTTGAGCAGTCACAAGTGATTTTTATTGTTTGTGATCCAGAAAAGGAAATAATCCAATATGTTATTTTAAATGTTAGGAGTGGACAGCTTAACTCCTTCAGTGTTACACATGAAGCTTGAAAAAAATTCTCATTTTCTGGGCTAAAGGCCTCCAAGTTATCACTGAAACCATGTTTAAACATTTTTTGTGACTAGGGCATTGGAAAAGATACCAAAGAAAACATTATATGATTTATGTGTTCTCAGTAAATTTTGTAATCAAAATATTTCATTTTTTAACTTCAAATGTAACACTTCAAAATGTAATTGAGTTAGGAACTCTGAAGCAAACCCTTTGTTTACCGGTAGCTCCTCAGAGCTTATGTTAGTGAGGCTTCATGATGACTTTTATCTTTTATAACTACTCAGGGCATTTAAAAAGCTTGATCCCAAACATTGCTATCCCTAGGAGACTGCATGCAGATCAAGATTTTTTTCCTCTCTAAAACATCTTCAATGACCATGACCATTAATATTTACTTATAAATACATTTGTACACAGACTCAACCATAGCGCATTAGTGATGACAAAAAGAGTTTGTTACTCAGTTCTTTACCCTAGAATAAATCAAATCAACAAATATTTATCGAATGTCTACTGTGAGCAAATAACCCTGGGCTGGGCAGCTTTTAAAAGCCACCCAACTTTTCTAATTGACAAATCAAAGCATTATTTTTTTTTCAAGCATTGTAGAAGCCACTTTCAGGTCTTTAAGGTGGCAAAGCGTATGAAGACGACATGGAAGAGAAGTTTAATTCACAGCATGAAAACAGGAGAAAGAATACACTAAAATAACATCGATGGACTGCATCATGTATTATGTATGTATGTGTGTATGTGTTTGTGAGCATGTGACTATATCATGTATGTGTGCATCTGTCCATATGATCATCTATTCTCACAGTGTATTTGAGAGAAGTGGTCTGTGCTATGGTGACATAAGAATAAATATTAACATTTGAATATATTAATATCTAAATAATGATGTATAATAATATTAATATTTAAATCCAGAGCTTTGCTTTAAAAATAAACTTTACAATTTGATTAGTGTTAAGTCCTATGATGCCAGACATCAATCCGAAATTGTTATTATATTGCAGAATAAATATTCAACCTAGAGTCTATTGTTCTACAGAGTAGCTTATACCGAAGTCTGTTATGGGATGACCTCATCAACAGTGGATTTCTGATCAAAGACTTGACCACTACATTGTTACGACAGAAAGTTACTGAAGAAGCCTTAATAAAGAAAATTACATCATAGTAAAAGAAGTCGCATCAAAGCTCACACTAAAGGTTCCAACTGATGTGAGAAACTAAGAACTAACAGTAAGAGGCAGATGTTGAGGACCTCACTTTTCTGTTCCAATTTCTGCATGTCATTTTGTTAATTCTCATGAAGAAAATAGTGTCTGCTATCTGTATTGAGTAATTGAATATATGGCCTTAGTGGAATATTAAAGTAAGGCCAACTCTAATTTCCATCTTTCCCAAATGGTATTGATTCTGGATGTTTTACATAGATATGTGCATGGGTTGACGGTAGACGATGTCATTGAGGTTTTCAGGGGAGATTGCTTATGTCAACTTAAAAATATTTATTGAACGGACTTATTTTTAAAACGAGAATATTTGGATTCTATTGGTAAGCTAATGTTAAGTCCCAATGACAATCAAAATGGACTCTAAATGATCTTTGTCATCAGAAGTTTTTATCTTCCTTAAAATGTCTGACATTCATTCCTTACTAATCAGTGGGGAAATGCTGCTGCAGTTCCTAAAATTTCACATGCACCTCTAAATATCTTAATGTAGTTATTTGACATACCAATCTGCTTGTGGTATTTTTCAAAGACTACTAATTGCTCCACAGTAAACAGTTTATTTCTTCTCATGTAATTTTTCTCCTAAGGTACCCAACTACTTGCCATGTGTGACCATTTTGCAATGCTTGAGTGTCTTTACTTGTTATTCTTGAGTGTATTAGAAGTAATGTCTTTGGGTATTTTTAAATAAAGTTTCCCATCTGGGAACTCTAATGCTTATATTTACAGGGGGAAATCTCTAGAATTCTAAAGTTCACTTCATTCTTTCCCCTCAGTGTTGTTTGATCCAAGTTCTTTAGCACTGGACCCTCTGACTGAGGCCCTGGCCTGGCTTCACCTGCCCCCTTGTGGTGTTTTTATCCAAAAAGCTGTTAAGTTTTGAAACTTGGTGTGGCACAGCCTGAGCCAAGAAACCTCATTCTTGTTGTTTGGCATTCAGAAGTGGCAAAGTTCTCTTCTATTAGTCAGCCAATGGCTAACTTAACAAGACAAAGGTAACCATTTAAAGCTTTTGTTTAACCCAGAGCCCAGGAAGGAATTGGGCTCACTAAGGAACAAGTGCTGTCGAATAAGTTGAAGTAGCTTGATTTTTCCTCAAGAATCTTTGTTACTGACCTAAAGATTGAGAACTAAAAAGATATTTCAAAAGTGCTTTTTAAATGCAACCTAGTATTTTTTCTATGTTGATATCTTCCTTTTTTCATGAATGAAGAGGCTGCTACTCTACTTAAATTTTAAATAAATTTCCTAAGTCTCCTGTTGAAGATAATTTTGTAACTATAAAGAATAAGTTAAGTATTACATAATTTATAATCACCTATTTTTATATGCTTGACACAAATATGCTATCTGTCCTTCATCAGCAGACATAAGCCTAGTCTTGGCCCCTTCAATTAAAGTCGACAGGTTTTATAGATGGAAAAAGATGTGTATGTTTAATGAGTGAATTTACCTCATCACAAATTCAGAATCAATTTTTTACATGTAAGACTTAAGAATTGTGTAATAGTGTAACAGGAAGGAAAGGGAAAGAAATGCACTATACGCATGGAATAGATTAATAAGTTATTGTTATCAGCAAGACCCCCAAATAAAATCCCAATGACTTCTATTTCTGTTAACTGTGGAGCATTTCTAGCAGAAAAAAAATTTTTGTCTTTTCCCACACTACTTCATTTCCCCCTCAAGCCCACACTCACGCCTGGCTGGGTGGAGGTACAGAGAAAGGCTTCCTGTCACTTCACCTGTCATCTCACCTGAGATTTGGAAGAAATAGTACAGAGTTCTACACAGCCATTGTGGGTCCCATTTCTAGTACCTACCACTGCTTTTTGGTTTCTCTTAAATGGATAACAGTTGACCTACTAACAGGTTCCCAGAAACAGGTTCAGATTTTGGCAGGCTTACGCAACCTCTTTGTCCTTCCAAAGTACATAAATGCTAAACTGTGCTCATGGTGAGGGAGAAGCATTCAAACAAGGCTAAGACCTAAGTCTCTTTCTGCTCCTCCCAGCAGCTGTTGTCATGTCCCCCCCACCCCACCCCCAGGAGTAGTTTATGAGTACACACCTCCCCATGTCCCACCCCCACCCCCGGGCATAATTTCTTTAACTTGGATTAAGCACAGGTGACTGAGAGTCTGCCTTATCTTCACAAGGCCTTAGTCACTCTATAAAAGTTAAATTTATTATGAAGTGCCTTGTTGTGTTAGCATATGTCTCCTCTGGGAAGCTGGAAACAAAGCCATGTCCTCTAAGGCTCCACGTGGGGAAAACACATCCTCGTTTGGAATTTAACCTTAATTTGAACCAAGATCTGTGAAAGAAAAGCACTTTGCTGTATTGTTTCCAAGCTCCACCCTCCTCTCCCCTTATCTAAATGCAGCTACTTTGGCTTTGTGGGTTTTTTTTTTTTTTTTTTTTTTTTTTTTTTTTTAAACTCACCCAATTCCAAACCACACCAGTTTCTCTGAGTTTCAAGTTTATCCTTTAAAAGAAGTTAAAATAATTGTAAGAATTATGCTTTGAAAATGAGTCAGTTTACATAACAATTCTGATCTTCTTAAAGTTGCACAAATTCTTGAACACTTTATTCATCTTTCTTGCTCATTTGTTATTTTCAGGTACACTGTGAAGAGTGTTTTAGGAGTGGGGGATATAGCTCAGTGGCAGAGTGCTTTCCTAGCATTCGCACTCCTTGGTTTGATCCTCACCACAACCAAAGAGGAAAAAGAATGTAAGAATGTTCTTATTTCCCCAAAATTTATTTTCCTGAAAATCTTTTCTGAGATACAGGCAAATATTATAATATACATACAGTTCATTCTTTGCTGGAAGTGGAGAACGATTACTTGTAAAAACGTACATTAGAAGGTACTGAGTTTTCTTTACTAGTGGAAAGCAGAGTCAGGTACAATTTGAAAGGCCTATCAACTTCTTGTCCCCCCTCCCTCTGTTTGCAAAGATTTTATGGAGCTCGATGCCTCTGATGTAGATACCGCAGTCCTCTGCAAGTCAGAGCTTCATCTCTGCTGTCCCTCCAGAGGAGTTGTCTATAAACTGTAAGGAAGCTATTTCAGTTTCGACAAATACTGCTCAGGTTAATGATTAATTCTTTAATATCACTAACGTCTATCACTAAGCCTGAAGCCATACAAATAATTTTCCTTTCTTGACTTTTGTTACACTAAAGAAAAAAATTAGAAAACAAATTCTAATATAAGTTTTTATATTCATTTATTCTAAAATAGTGATTCCTAAGTATGTGTGTATTATGTCCTGTGAAAATACTTATCTTCAACATTAATATATGAAATTTTTTTAGAAAAAAATCTGAACAAAACATCTATAAATTCATTTGACCACATGCTTTCTTGTCTTATTAATAATTTTATTATATATTTCATTTAAATGGTAATGTTGAAATTAATTTGTAGTCATTTTTTACTTTGGAAAGGAAGGAAAGTTAAAAAATATAGAATGTATGTCTAATACATTTAAAGAAAGTGTAATGACCCAAGTAATAGCAAATCAGAGTATCGTTAACCACAAGTCTATCACCAGCTCAGCTTCAACCAACTCTTTTTAATAAAAAATTAAAATCCAGTGACATTCTTATTTTTTTAAAAACCAGGCAAGTGCAGGACAGAGAACTGCCATACGCTGCATTCCTATGTGCCGTTGACAGCCAGAGGACCTCTGCCCTTCTCTGAGACAGCAGCTCACTGGGGGGCTCTGCTTCCTGGTTCTCCTGTGACGCTCAGCAGGACCTCAGTTCCTCTCCCCACTCCATCAGCTTCTGCTCATGTCCCCACACTTCCAGAACAGTGACAGAGGATAGCACACACCACACAGCACTCACAGCAGTGGGCAGAGGGGGAGAGAAGTTGAAGAATCATTTTGCTTAACACATTCATCTAAAGTGGGTTACCTAGGATCAAAACTCAAAGTCTTCCAACAGAGGTGGATATCCTTTGATACAAAATCATTCATATGTTATTGGATGTCTTTGCTTGCTCACCAAAGCCACAGGATAAAGTGAAAGGCACATCACGTGTCCGTGTACACACACACACACACACACACACACACAAACAAACAAACATTTATGTACATATATATATACATACACACAAAAATATGCATATACACAAACACATGTACACACACATAAACATATACCTACATACATGCATACACACACACACACACACACACACACACACATTTTGTACCACCAAGTATCTGCATGCACTCTCTCCTTTTCTCAAGCCTTTCCTGTCTCTGCTCCACCATCAGTTCCACACCAGGTTTCAAAAATGTAAACAACTCTCTTGTTCCATATCACAGCCTTGCATTCACAGTGTTCATGCAACCCCATGAAATAAAGAATAATGGCTAAAAGTGGAACAGCCACCATCAAGGACACAGCCTGTGCCATGTGATGGTGAGTTCTTTGATGAGAAAGCATGTAAACAGAAGTCGTTGTCTGGCAGAATATTTACAGCACTACTTTCAGCGAGATGCTTCTTCCAGGAACATTTGGAGTGTGGTGAACTGCAGAGGTTAAAGGAAAGCTTTGTACTACACTTTAGTAAATGTAAGAAGATATGAGTTTAAAAAAAAATAAATCATCTAAACTAGAAGAACCAAGCACAGGAGTGCGGGCGTATAGCTTAATGGTAGAGTACGTACCTGGCGTGTATGAGTTTCTGGGTGAGCACTCTGAAGGACCAAGCACCATGGCACCATGATCTCCCAAAAGGAAAACTTCCCGAGGGAAAAACCCATAGGAGGAATTCAAGTTAAAATAAGGAGAAAATAATGCCATTCTAACCAATTGGTTCCTACTTTAAACCTGCAAAGAATATTCACCTAAGTCAGATGGT
This sequence comes from Acomys percivali, assembly GCA_907169655.1. Lineage (NCBI taxonomy): Eukaryota > Metazoa > Chordata > Mammalia > Rodentia > Muridae > Acomys > Acomys percivali. Next base: position 152,692,033 of record OU015742.1, read on the forward strand.
AGAACAGCAAGGAGAAACCTTCTGAGAGGAACTATAATGTTAGCTTTTAGTAGTCTGACAACCAGCAGTTCACTTTCAGCCCTCAATCTGTTAGCTCCCTATGTAACAAAACTCACTTTTCTTGAGCTTTTCCTCCTTTTTTTTTTTTTTTAGAAAAATGCCAAAAAAAAAAAAACTGTGGCTGAATATCCTCTACACTGAATAAATAAACTTGAAAATGTTTGGTATGTGTATTTTACAACATACTTATTATAATCTTAGAAAACTTTATCACTATGTCTAACCAACCAAACAGCCAAAACTCACTGTCTGCATCCCCCAGAGGATTTAGAACCGATGCTTGAGCCAATGACTCCACTAAAACCAGCCGCTGGCTTACCCTGCATTTCATGCTGACCCTAACAAAGAGGGCATCAAAACTAGAGCCACTGTTGGAGTAACTTCCAGAACCAAACGCTGGATTTGACTCCCTTAGCATGCTGCCCTGGCTTTGGGCCTGTCTGGTTCTACTTGCAGGCTAAGATGTCCATCATACCCCAACTGCTTTGCAATGTCTCCTGGGCTGCAGCCATCACTGCTGGGTTAATGAGGAAGGCTCCAAAAGTTCATCCCTCCACCCATGCTACTACCATGGTTGTTTCCCAATCCAGCTCTTCCCCTTCCGGTGTTACCAAACCCTCTCTGATTCTCAAAACTGTCTGGATTACCACCAAATCTTCCACTTCTCTTTCACTGTCTATTGCTATTGTACATAGGTTCATCAGTAGATACGTGCACACTGATTCATTTAATGATCAAATCCTCTCCGGAAATGGCCTGGACACCCTTATCATTTGTAAATGCAGCAAAAGGAAATGTCCTAAATAGTGTAGCACTAAAGACATCTACGACTGTCTCAGGCTGAGAGAAGAACTGTTGAGGTTCTTCAGCCACCATGTCCTCTGTATAATGCCCAACAAATACCTTTTTGCCTTTCAGAGGCTCATCTGGGCTTTGCTTAGAATCCCAAAGTTTACAGTTACACATCGACTGCCTATCAAATGTCTCAATGACACTACTTTTACTTGGGTTTCATATTCCATAAACTGAACACAGCCAAACCCTTTCAATTTTAGGATCTCTCTTGACCCACACCATGAGACCCTCCCCAAACACTGTGGTAGTCCATTAGGTTGTTTTCTATGGGAAATCTAATCCTAGTAAACCAGATGCTTTTTGGACTGCTCTTGCTATTTTCACTGCTGAAGAAGCACCTTTCCCCTCCATTTTCCTTTAGTTATCTTGGGGATAATTGACAATATAGACTAGATTTCCCCAGCCAGCAACAGGAGATGCAGAATTCTTTCCATTAGTCAGATACCACGTATATACTAAGACACTGGACTCTTGTACAGGCCACATGCCCTGGAAGCTAGGCTGCAACTGTGACAGAAATACTCTTCCATGGTGTTTTGGTGACATTTCATCGTTACCTGGCTATGTTTAGACATCTTTGCTTAGTTCTCTGATAGGTTCTAGGAAGCACAATGAGGAAACTGAGGCAGCAAGGGATCAGAGATTGGCCAACCTACTGATTTGTGCCCATCCTAACCAACTCTTTACATGGCTATATAACTGAAGATTATCTCTAACACTTGTCAGTGCATGATTATAGTTTGTTGTTATATAAATTCACAATATAGATCAGGTTTCTTCCTGGATATTATAAATTAACAATGAACAAGCTAACAGTTTGAATACCTTTATGTTTTAGAGTCTAAGTTTTTGGTTTTCTTCAGGTTTGCATGGCATGGGTATGTATTTAATACAAACTTTCTTAAAAGAGAATGCCCTTGTACCTGTTGTTGCCTCACTGCTCTAAAATCTTTCAGAGCATAATTTTAGATAGCTGACTTTACAGCATATTTAGATGTGTATCGACATTATATCATTGAGTGATGTTTCAACAGTAAGTGGTATCCAGGCCATTTTGTGAAAATGCAATTATTAGAATAAGCCAGCAATGATGGAACACACCTATAACCACAGAACTAAGCAGAAGAAGCAGGGGGATGATTAATTCAAGAACAGCCTGGGCTACTTAAAAAATCCCTGTCTCAAAAAAAAAAAAAAAAAAAAATCAGTCACTAGGGAAGTGTCTCAGCAGTGGAGCGCTTGCCTAGCATGTATAAGGTCCTGGGTTTATAAGCATAAGGGTGAAAAGACAGATGTCAAACAAGATTGAAAGGAAGAAAAAAAAGTATGGGATTTGTGTATGTGACAGGAAAACAGTTTGGCAATTGCTGAAATAAGGAAATAAATGGGACAGAAAGAACCAAGAGTGATTCCAAATGCCATATGTATCACCTTAGTAAATGTGACAGTGTTTGAAAAACTGTAGCTGCAAAACAGGCAAATAAAAACCAAGATCTAGTGGCAAAGTAATCTCTTGTATGCACAAAACCCGGAATCCAATCCCAGCACTACAGGAAAAGAAATAAAAGTACATGTGAGTGTGTTCAGAAACTGTAGATAAGTTGTCCACACCTGTTGAAATTCAAATATGTAAAGATATGCAAACCATTTAGAGTAATCAAACACCAGACAACTTTATTGATCATGATTGATATTGCTAGATAAAGCCATGGTTAGTAGAACTATAAACAAAAATATTTGTAGGAGGTATTTACTTTAATTGCTGCTTATATGTTTCTTAATCTTAGAGGAGTCGTATAAAATTACAAATTCAAACATAGTCCTTAGCTAACCAAGTCACAATCTGATAGAATTATAAGAGGTCTAGGGCTGGGAATAACGGTTCATACCTTTAATTCCACCACTGAGGAAACAGAGCCAGGTAGCTCTTTGTGAATTAGAGACAAGCCTGGTCTACTTGGTGAGTTCTAGGAGAGTTAGGGCCACATAGTAAGACCTTGTCTTGAAAAAAAAGCTATTCTAAAAAAAGAAGAAGAAGAAAGAAAGAAAGAGAAAAAGAAAAAGAAAAAAGAAGCAAGTTTACTGACCTGGGAGAAGAGAAAACATCCAAGATTTAACCATTACATTAATCATTTAATGGGTACAAAATTAATCATGTACTTCATGTATAGAAAAATGGAAGCTCCTAGAGGAAATATTTATCCTATTCGTGGTTTGAACAGCGTTTGTTTTTGCGGTATTTAGAATTCTTTTGATTTTTTTTTGTACAAGTATATCTTACACATAGGATTTTATAAAAAAAAAAAGCAATAGGGCAATTGTCTTAGTGGCTTCTATCATGGTATGGCAAAACACCATGACCCAGGCAACTTAGAAAAGAAAGTGTTTGATTTGGGCTCTTCTGGTTTCAGAGGGTTAAAGTTCATGATGACAGAGCAAAGACAAAGGTGGCAGGAAAGGTTTAGAACTTACATTTTGATCCAAAAGCAGGAAGCAGAGATAAAGCACTAGATATCATATGAGGCTGTGTAAACATCAAAGCCCACAGTGACACACTTCCTCCAGCAAGGCCACACCTCCTCGTCCTTCACAAAAAGTTCCACCAACTTCGCACCAAGTGTTCAAATACATGAGCCTATGAGGGCCATTCTTACTCAGACCTCCCCAGGCATGGTACTGTTTGAGTCAGTATTGTGCCTGATTCCAGGGATACAAAATTAAGACTGCATCTTGCCTCATACCATCCATTCCTGAAAAAAGACAGCTGTAAATAGAACGCCACGGGGTGGGTGCCGTAATGGTGATAATTCAGAAAGTCTTGGCAGAACAGATGAGATGGGATCTTACTGTACTCTGAGCTTCAAAGAGGCTTCCCCTAAGTTCCTGTGGAGTTTGCAGTTAAGGAGTCCTTGGTAACATTCATGAGAACGATTCTCCTGAAATGAGAGACAAAATCCAGATGCAGTGAGCCAAGAGGTGAATGTAGAAATTGAGACAGTGGGTAGAGAAACATTTCCCCCCAGGAAATTACTTTCTAACTGTTCTGAAAAGATTTAATAATGAATTTCATATTGCACAGTACAATTACACACAGATGGTAGCAGCACTTCCTCTTTTTCTCCTGGGTGCCAGTGAATAATTGTTTCCCATCTACACTGTGTCCATGGCATGAATCCTTTCAGCAAGAGCTAAGCCCTTGAAGGAGGGTTATGTCTGCACCTTGGCATTTAGCATGGCTTTGTTTCCCAGTTGTTCTTTTCTCCTGTTCATGTCCTGGAGTTTCACAGTCTCTGTCCGCAAGCAACACCCTCCCCCCACCCCCTGCCCCGGTACCTGCTGGCTCTATTATAGCTTCCCTCTAGAAAGAATCCACTGAGCTCCAGTGATGTCAGTTTTCAGTCCATGCTACATGTGCCACCTCTGAACACAGACTCCTGTCCACACATCTTGTCCGTGTTCTTCTCCCCTGGGGCACATAATAAAACTTTAATACTAACGTACTTCTCCATTTTCTTTAATTGGCCAACAGCGTCTTCCTATTTGTCAACAGCCTTCATCTCAAAATGCCTCTCTGGCCAGGGAGATGGCTCAGGGGTAAAGGTGGTTGTCACCAATCCTGATAATCTACTTAAATCCCTGGAACCCACATAGTGGAGAGAGAGAACAGACTCCTGATGGCCACGCATGTACTACGGCATGTGAACAATCACACATATATACACACAAATAAATAAACAGAATTAATTAAAACATTCTATTATTGCTAAGTGTGGTGGTACATGACTGTAATCCCAGCACTTGGGAGGCAGAAGTAGGTGGATCTCTGTGAGTTTGAGGCCAGCCTGGTCTACAAAGTGAGTCCAAGACAGCCATGACTACACAGAGAAACTCTGTTTCAGAAAAAATAATAAAAAATGAAAACATTGTAACATATATTACCTCTAGAACACCCTATTTTTTTCACTTTCAGGAGCATAGTTTACCATAATCACTTTAGCTCTCTAAAATTTATTTTCAGGAGGGGACTTGACACTACACCAAATCTAGGTCATTTCTCATATATTTTAAACTACTATATTAATTTGACTAAAATGCATATTTATCTAACTTTTTCTTTTCTGTAAGACTCCTTCTTGTCCCTCTATTATTGAAGAAAGTTTTTTTTCTCACATAATCTATCCTGATTACAGTTTCCCCTCCCTCTCCTCCTCCCAATTCCTCCCCACCTTCTCCCGCTTCTCTCCCATTCAGATCCTCTCTCTTTCTGCCTCTCATTAGAAACAAACATGCTTCTAAGGGAGAATAAATAATGTAATATGGTAAAACAAAAATTATCACATCAGAGTTGGATAAGACAAACAAACAAAAGGAAAAGAGCCCAGGAGAAGGCACAAGAATAAGAGACTCACTCGTTCAAACACACTCAAGAATCCCATAAAAGCACTAAACTGGAAATACACACACACACACACACACACACACACACACACATATATATATATACACAGAGGATCTGGTGAAGACCTGCCCAGATCCTGTGCATTCTGCTTCAGTCTCTGAATTCACACAAGCTTTGGAGAGCTCTCCATTGGTAGCATTGTCTGATCCAAGCAGTACACTTTAACTGTGCAGTGAGCTGCATTATATTACTCACATGATAATATTCATACATGGCTTTCTACCCACAAACATGCTAGATTAAATAGATTAAATACTCTAGAGTAACAGTATATTACCAAATGGTCTTTACTAAATACTTAACTGAAGTTTACAGAAAAATACATTGCTACCATAATTGTGGCCTCAAATATATACTAATACATAAACAACTAATTAAAAGTGCATTTTAAACATGAATACAGAGTAACTAAGAGGGCCTCATTGACATAGCCAAGACGTGGTGCCTTGGGAATATACCGTGGAGCTGCTGTTTGCTTCTGGTGATAACGTGTTTGCAGAATCGGCGTGACTCAGCCTCTGAGAACAGTTGTGAAACTCAGACATGACACAAAGTAGAACGCAACAAAGCCTGAAGCCTCTGGGACAAGGAGTTCCTGCCAGAGGCTGAAAACACACTGGGGAGAGTCTGCTGAGATCTACCACTAGGGTGTTTGCCGATTCAAGGATTGAGTTGTTCAGCATTCTTTGGTTTGTGGCAATCTTTAGGCTGGGTTCCTAGAAACAGAGTTCAGGTTGAAATTCAGTGCATGTAACATGAGGGGGAAACAAGGTTACCAACATTTCATGTACCATTTTCTTTCTAAACCACTGACTGATTTCTGAAAGGCTAAGATTCCTCAGAAAGCTCAGAGAAACAATACTTAAAAAGAAAACGCTAAGAAAGTAGTTATTAGCTCCATGGAACAAAGGAGATGAAAAGTGGAAGTCCCCCTGAAGAGAATCGCAGCACTTTATTTAGATCTTGGAATAGCTGTGCTCTGTGAGTAAGCCTAAGTTAATTATAACTAGGCCAGCCTTAACTGCGAGGTAAGTGGCTCAGACTCATCAACAGCAAATTTAAATCTCTTAGAACAATACCACCTGAAATTCCTACTGTTTTCTCACAGCCAGTATTCTTTATTCAATTAAAAATATCCAATAATGCCAAGAAATAAATTTCTCCACTCAAAGTCAAGAGAAAATAAAAGAGAAACAGAAACAGTTCCAGATACAGATGTTGTAATGGTCAGATGTACAAGGACCAAGGGCAGAGGCCATAGCTCAGTAGGTATAGTGTGCATCCTCTGTGCACGAGGCCTGGGCTCCATTCAGAGCTCATCATCAACGGGGCAGAGTGGTACCCACTGTATTACCAGCTCTTGGGCAATAGAAGCAGGGCCATGAGGAGTTCAGAGTCATTCTGAACTACACAGAGAATTCAAGGCCAGCCAGTGCTATCTGAGATTCCACCTAAAAAATACAAGTATATTGGGGCTAGAGAGAGGACTCTACAGAAGAGCATGTACAGCTCTTGCTTGCAGAGGACTTGAGTTCAGTTCCCAGCAGCCACATTTAGTGTCACGCATTTGCATGTAACTTCATTTCTGGGAGCTCTAATAAGTCTGACTTAGCATGTGCTCATATATGTGTTCATATACATGAACATATATATATATACACACACATATATGTATGTGTATATATGTATACATATACATATGTATATATACATACACACAAATACACATACTGAAATTAACAAGTCATCGAGATATTCTGGTGTATTCCCTTAATCTCAGCATTTGAGAAACAAAGACAAAAGGAACCTGAGTTTGAGGCCAGCTTGATGCTGTTTTAGACAACAAATAATAAGAAAACTGAGACTTCAATAGATAGTTTTAGTAGCAGATTAGAATAAATCAAATATGACCTCAAAGAGAGAGAGAGAGAGAGAGAGAGAGAGAGAGAGAGAGAGAGAGAGAGGCCACTGATGCCAGTCAAAATCAAAGAGAAGAAAGAGAATGGAACATTGTATGAAACACCAAAGACATGAGAAGTGTGATATAAGGGTTATCCTGTGTGTGGTTGGAGTCTGGATTCAGGAAAATCTGATAACCTCTGTATATGAAGAAATACCGCTGATAACATTTGCAAAACCTGTAAGAGAGATGCCACTGCCTCAAGAAACTAGGAAAAACAAAACAAAAACAAAACCAAAACCAAACAAAACAGCAAAACTAATAAATAATATACCACACAGCTAATAGAGTTTAGGGAGGGAAAGTAGGGCCACCTGTGTCCTGGACTCTGCTCTGAAAAGCAGCAGAGACTGTCTGGCACTCAAGGACAGATGTATAGCACTTGCCTAAGACTCAGAAGCAAGCCAGATTGCCAACAGGTCCATCTTCTGTTCCCCATCAGTAAGCTTCTACCTAGCATCTGGCAACATCCATTACTGTTGCGGGAAGAGCAGACCAGGAGAACAAATCCTTGCTCTCCTGTCCTGGAGAACTGGCTAGAATCTGAGAGAGGAGCTAAGAAACTGAGGAAAACACATCTTCAGCATTCCAGACCCCACAGTAAGCACACGGTGACAAGCCAGGCCACCACTGGAGGAATTTCAAGTGTGTTGTGCACTGAGGATGACCAGGGAAACAGTAAAAACTCATTCACCTCAAATACTGACTAAACTGCAAAGATTCCACACTAAGAGCTTGATAGAGAGGAATCTATACCTGGGATATTTACCTCAGGCTTTAATTTTCAGTCTATATAAAACATGGCAATTAATGTTTTAAGAGGTGGAAATCCATTCAAAGAAAAGAGATTCATGCAAAAAATAAAATAAAATAGTCAATAGAACTGGATTCAGAGATGACCAAAATATTAGGAGTACCAGCAACTTGAAGAGAAAAAAAGTAAGGATACAAATACAAGATAGTAAGACTAAGAATGATAGCTGACCTGTTAGAGAAACAGAAATCAGAACCAATAAATAACACATTTCAAGTTCTACAAATAAGACGACACCAACAACCTAGGCTGTGATGTCCTGGCCTTCATTGCTGTTGCCCTTCCACAGGAAGGAACGAGCCACAGTCTGGAAAAAGAACACAGTAAGACAAGTGAATGTTGACTTGTCAAAAAATACAGTACATAAAAGAAAAAGAATACTTTGTTTTTTTTAAAAAAAAGGAGAAAAAACAAACGAACAAAAGAAAACATATCCATTACAACTAAAAGCCAACCGGTAGAAGCCAGGCATGGATCTCTGAGTTTGAGGAGAGCTTGGTCTACAGAGCTAGTTCCAGGACAGCCGGGGCTGCACAAAGAGACCCTGTCAAAAAAAAAAAAAAAAATCAATTGGTGGGAAAGAGATAACGTAGGGAAATGTTCATCCAGGTGCTTGCTTGGTGTTGAGATGTTCACTATTTCCTAAATCAACTGCTCAATCTGTAGTCTCATGTGGACTAACTTCTACCGTTTGCACCTTTCTGTTCTCTGTAAACAAGGAAAGGCTCATCTCTAAGTAACCATGCGAACCTCCAATTAAACAGAAATGTTTTATTCTCTGGCAAACATTTCCAGGCTAAACTATCCTTCAGAAATCAAGGCCGAGTTCCTAACCATATCTAGAATCTTCTAAGTATACTTCGCTTTATTTTTCTCAAACAAGCCCAGTGTCCTGCGAGGATCTGCGCGTGAGCATTCCCATCAGAGTTGCACCATAAGGGGCATTTTTTTTTTCGTGGAACTCTTGCTCCTTACTCTCTTATTACAGTAGAACTTCAGCCTTGAGAGACTAGGTCTTGTTTGCATTTACTGAAAGCTGCTTTTTTTTTTTTTTTTTTTTTTTTTGGTTTTTTTGGAAAAAAAAGCTTTTTTTTTAAGTGTTAGGCCGGAAATTTTGTGCCCCCCCCCCCCCCCCCCCCTCCCCCCCCCCCCCGCCAAAAGCTAGATATTCTTTTACAAATAACGAACAGTAAGTAGTACAGTCAAAAACTGTGATCTTTGAAACAGTAATTAAGGCGAGGTTGTAGGTGGAGTAATGAAGAATGTTGACAAGAACACACTAATTAATTGCAGATATATGAGGGGTGACTCACTGGTGAATATGATTTTCAAACTTGAATGACTAAGAGAATAAAGATATGAAAATTAGGAATGTAGCCTTGTTATTAAAAATGCTTTCATTTAAATATGTGGATTATCCATCAAGTACCATGTAGACAAGTATAAAAATAAATTGGGAGTTCTCGTTTACCAAAAAACAAAAAACAAAACAACAACAACAACAACAAAAAAAACCCAAAACATAAGTATGAACTGTCACCCAGCTCTGTGGTGACACAAGCCATGAAACAAAGAAGCCAACCCCTTGCCAGTGTCCCCTAGCAGAGACCTTCTGGGATACTGACAGCTGAGTGTGTTGGGTTTGTTGCTTGTTGACAAGAAGAGAGGCCACACACCAAGAGAACTGGGCATTTCTGTTTAAGGGTATTAATATGGGATTGTGTTTTGTGGTAGGTGTTTGGTGGGAAGTTCAGAACATAAACTTTGAGTTGGTAGCTGTTGGGATGTGGGAGTTGGGTGTCTTCATACACCTAAACCTGAAAAAGAAAAAGAAATAACAAAGCTAAAACTATAACTTGCAAAGAATATGGGTGGGGGATTGTTTACTATTTTGTGGCTTCCCCAGATATTTTATTCTTGTGTGGGCTTAGAAAAAAATTACAAAGTGGTCTTGTTTTTGTCTGAGTCTTCTGGTTGCAGAGTGGCCTCATCTGGTGCTGGTGCTTGGTAAAAATAATTTGTTTGGATAAGTTGTCCCTAGAGAGAAGACAGGACTCTTCCACCCAGATCTAACAGAGTTTATGTTGGTATAGAAGTAGAAATGGCAAGTTGAACCAGGGAACATGGAAGGATAGGCCACAGGTGAAATCAAGTTCTATGTCCGTAAAGTTAGAGACAAGATCCTAACCAGAACAAAAGATGGAAAATGCAGAGGTTTGTGTCAGTTTGGTGGCTCCACAAAGATGCCACCATTTACTAAATTGTCTATTGCATTAAAGTATAATACACATGCCAAGGATTCAGGAGTGTGCATCCTTTTAGCCTCTGGAAAAAAATGGGGCATGTTGCCGTCTTTTTATGAGTGGTACAAACAAATTCTTTTTCTTGGAATAAGTACGCTAGTTTAAATATTTCTCAATACAAATAATTTGTAACCTTTATTTTGGCTTTTGAACTACATCTCTCACAGAATAAAAAAAAAAAAAAATGTTGCCATTTTCCAAAGCTAAATAGAGCATCAGCCAGGGACAATACCTGTCCACAATACAGAATCTTTCTGTATCCAGAGCAAAAGAAATCAACACTCCCATCCACCACCAGGAAAAAAAGTCAACTCCCCAGTCCACTGGAATTCTGTTTACGTGTGTCTAAATTACTGAGGGATGCTTGGCTCACTGCTGGCATTAGGTGTGATAGAGAGACAACTCACTCAGCAGCAACTGCTGCAGCAGCTTTGTGCATGCCATAGCCCACGCTCTTGGAGCATCAAAAGGAGATGAAGCCTGATTAACCATTTTCAAACCTATCGGATGAGGAGAAGTCCTTACAAAACAACTTTTATACGCTTTAATTAAAAACGTGTTCCGGCAGCTCAGAGCTGAATGGACTACAGGGGGAGGCAGGGCTGAGCTGGTTGCTATGACTACACCAAATCTTTTCACGCCAGGCCCTTCCTCAACACATGGACTAGCTCTCCCTGCCATTAATTTGCTTCTGTGCTATCTTTCCCTCCCTGGGTCTGTCCCCTGGCCTGGGAGGCTGTAGAAGGCTGAATGCCTTCTGATGCCTTTGAGGTAAGACTTCTCCCTTGCTCAGAGCTTCCTCTTTTCGGCTTGCACCTTCCCCCCGCAATCTCTATGCTCTGTTCTTTTTTTAAAAAACAAGTTACTTTCCTGAGCTTAAAAATACTTTACTATTCCTATCACAGTATAGTCATCAGTTTAGTACTCCTTGTTACAAATCCAGTTTACCAGATCATGAGTATAGCTAAAATCGATTTCTTGAAGTTCAACAGTTTATATTTCAAGTCACCAGCTGCCTGTATCTAGAGGGATGCTTTGCCAATGCCCAGTTCTCTCCTGTGCTGCGTGAAGATGCCCTAAGGAGAGGGGCTCTGTTCCACTCCATTAAAATCAAATTGTGCTTTCTCTTTTAAAAAAAACTGTTACGTGTTTTAGTGTTTGCCTGCATATATATTTGTGTACCACATGGGTGCTAGGAGCCAAACCCTGGTCATCTGCAAGAACAACATGTGCTCTTTACCCCTGAGCCGTCTTCCCAACCCCAAATTGTGCTTACTCTTAAAATCTAAGCTTATTCCACAAATGGCACCATCTGGTAACAATGTTAAATGAGTCCTGACATAGTGACACACGTATATAACTCCAGAACATCTTTGTATAGGGCAGGAGGACTGTGAGCTTGAGGCCAGCCTGAGATCCATAGTGAGACCTCACCTCAAAACTGTAAGTAAATACAACACTGTAAAATGTATGGGTAGTGCAGACGTTAGCTGAGGCAGGGGGTCACCTTACCTTGTCTTAGAAGGCTTTAAAAGTATATCTTTTAAACTGTGCTTGGCATGCAGGGCACTCAATAGAGCTTTGTAGTTCCAGTGGAATAATTAAGAACTGGCTAGGTAGACTTGTGCCTCTTGGGACTCAGCAGCCACCGAGAGAAAGCTAGCATCTTTGTATTCTTCTACCCAATGGATTTATATGGAGTGTTATGTACTGTGTCTTAATCTTCCTTTTTGAATCATCAGAGACCTTGATTATAAGTTCAATTTAGTCTCTCACCTATTCTGTCATACATGGTGAACAAGGTGAGTGGGCTGCCTTGGAGATTATTTCTCAGTATTTCTTGTTTGTTTTTTGTTTGTTTGTTTTACAATTTAATCAGTCTGTTACTGTTAGGACTATGGCTACCACCATGGACTATCTGTTAGATGAAACAAGCATTGTCTCCCTACCTGCCTGACTCAGCAGAGATGTTGCAACTCAAGAGTCAGGTGTAGCCTGAGGAGTTAGTTAATCCTTGGTCTGCTCAGGCCCATTGGTCACTACTATACAGAGAGGAAGTGAACATTTCTATGTGACAGGGGACCAAAGTCCAGACTGAGTCCAGGACTCCAGGTCATAGTACGTCTCTCTGACGTCAGCTTCCAAATCTCTGAAAGTCATATGCAGAAGTCTGGTCTCTCTCAAGAAGTGTTATAAAACAAAACAAAAACTGAAACTGCCTTGACCTGAGCACTTACAATATAAAACTATGCCTGATAGGCCACATGTATGAGATGGGGGGAGTGGTGGGGGGACATCCTATGATTATCAGCATAAACCATCCTTTAAAATAGGCAATTGGATGTGGTGGTGCACAACTTTAATCCCAGAACTTGGGAGGCAGAGGCAGGAGGATCTCTGAATTTGAGGCCAGTCTGCTCTACAGAGTGAGTTCCAGGATAGGCAGGCCTAGCTACACAAAGACACCCTAGCTCTTGGTGCTTTATGTTAAAAAGGGATTGGATGCCTCATCAAGAATAGCAGCACCATTTGAAGGAATTTGAAGTTTAACTTGGTTTTGTTTTGTTTTGTTTTGTTTTGTTTTGTTTTGTTTTTTGTCCTGTCAGTGTACAGATTGGGAACCACTGCTTGTCTTCATTATTGGTGTTTCCTCCAATAGGATGTTCTGTTCGGATCAATCTTAGGTAGGTACTAAAGAAAGTGCATTTTAATTGTCTGGGTAAATAGCTGGAGACAAGCTTTCAGGCACCAGAGGCACATTTGAGACAATAAAAGGGAATACTCAAAAGAGACACATGTGAAACATCACCCAATTCCATTTTAATATGGGGAGGGGTGAAGGATCTGCCTGAAAAAGTGTCCTACACCACAAACGGAGAGCTGCTTAACCTCACCAGCACAAGCTCACAAAGTGCCAGCCATCCTTCCCGTTTAGATGTAGTCCAGATCAGGTTTGGGAGTATTCCGAGAAGTGATCCTACGGAGGGATGAGTGAATGGAAGATAGATAGGTCTTTCCTATTATTGTATCTACAGCCCCACAGTTGGTTGATTTTTCCAGGCTAGAGTGTGCTTTGGGGCTGTCCTTTACATAAGACTGAATACTCAGCTTTACCAAAATGTCTTCTCCCTGCCTAATCCTGCTCCATGGCCAAAGACATCTACATAGAAATTGGAATATCTTTTGTTTGGTAATTCTTCCGTCCTGCGGTGGCCAGCTCATCTGAAGTCACGTAATCCTGCATGTGTGATCTAGCACTGGACAAATTGTTTATTCGGGAAAACCACAGGGCTGTCCTGTTGCTTCTGTGGAAGGAGCACAGCAGTCTCCCACGTGTGCAAAATACACGCTAGGATTCATGGCAAAGATTAAACCTTCCCTTTATGTTGCAAAGACAATTTATTAAAGGCGACTGAAGGAAGTTATGTGCACTCCATGCAAATGAGCCTGGCACCAAGATTCAAAGCTAGTTTTAATAAGATGACAAAAAGGGATAGTCACTGTCCAGAAGTCACTTTTTCTGTATAACCTCTAATACCATGAGTTTAAAACTAAGGTAGAAAATAGAACTTGAGCAAGGTGTGCAGTGCACACTTGTAAATCACATGCTGGAAAGGCTGAATCCAGAGGATCCTGAAATCTGGAGGCCAGCCTAGGCTACATGGCAAGACTTTGTCTCAAAAATTAAAGAACATTTTCTACATGCTTCTTCATTAAATTCACTGAATGTCAGCAAAAGTGGATGTTTCGAGTGTTCTTGAAGTAAATGAATAACACAAAGACCCCATCCCACAAGAGTAAATACATATTTTAATGTGCTTTATTGAGACAGAAAGCAAAGAAAGCAAAAACTGACTTCTATTAAAATTTGAACAGTGAAACACTGAAATTTCTCTCCTCTTCTCCAAGTGCTTAGACTAAAAATTGAAGAGTGATGTGAGGTCCATGAAAATAAGTTTGTGTGGGTTTTTCTATGTGGAAATGAGTTAAATAACAAAAGCCCCCTGTCTCCTGGTGAGAGTAATACCTGGCTAGAAGCCTTAAATCTGACACACTTTTCTAAGTTTACCCCAAAGCTGGAATCTGCGTTTACTGCTCTGCTTGCTATGGGTACTGGCCCAAAGATGCAGAGTCTTGTGGACACACCTAGATGCAGCTTTTATCTAACTTCATCTAACTGAACTAAAACTTCAATACACTTTCCCTAATGGGGAGAATGGGAGCTCAGTCACAACACCACAACTGATACGTTAGACACTAAGCTAAACAAATTTGTAGACATCTTTGACAGGGATTCAAAGTCAGTCTCTGTTTCTGTCTCTGTGTCTCTGTCTCTACCTCTGTGGTGTCTCAGTGTTGGAGAGTGCTGAAGGGGGAAAACCTCAGAACCCTGGAGTAGCTGGCACCTGCTGCACGGGGTGGTGAGCAGTGTCCCAGGAGGTGGGGCCCACAGAAGGCCTCTGTAATCTGCTGCAGGGACATAGTGTTCAGTCATCCCGCCCAAGCTCCCTGTTGTTCTTTCCGGGATAGCTAGCCTGAAAGCCAATGGGGAGATCCTCAGCAGAGGGCAGGGACAGCGGGCTGCATGCTCTGGACTCCAGAGTGGAGCGGCTCCGCCAGGACCTAGGAAAGTCTGGTGCCCTGGACCAGGGCCACTGGGCAGCCCCCTGCCTGGCGCGCCCAGGAAGCCTGGAACTGGCTGGTGGCCTCGGGAGGCCGCGGGGGAGCAGAGTAAACACAGCGCTGCGGCGCCCGCCCCACCTCTGCCGGCTGCGGGTCCGGCAGGGTTACTGAGCGGGCGACCCGCCCTGGGGTGCTGTAGCCAGGACGCGCAGGCTGGGGACGCGCCTCAGTGCAGGTCCCTCGGAGTGCGCAGGGCTATCCCGCCCCGCCTGGCCGGGCCCCTCGGGCGGGCTAGAGCCTTGCTTTGCTCTTTTCGTTGGCCAAGCACAATTGTGTTATTGGAGATAATGAATTCAATCCCCATCAAAGGGCATTAGGCTTGCCCGGGCCTTGGAGTTGCTGGTGCCTTTTTTTTTTTTTTTTTTTTTTTTTTTTTTTTTTTTTTTTTTT
>OU015742.1:152737552-152807330 GCA_907169655.1 Acomys percivali
CACACACACACACACACACACACACACACACACACACACACACACACGCACATGGCAACCTGGCTGCTCCAGAAATTACCAATCCAATTAATGACCTCTCAATGAATGAAATATAGAAGAAATCCCAGATGAAGAATTCAAAAGAATGACTACAAATTTGTTTAAAGAAATATAAAAGGACACAAACTCCTGAATAAATCCCAAGACCAAAAAAAAAAAAAAAAAAAGGCTGAGTGAAATGAGGAAGTCAATATAGGATATGAAAGTAAAATCCAATAAAGAGATAAAAATAGTAAAACAAACAAACTGGAAATGAAAAATTCAAGAAGTTAAATAAAAACCTCTGTGGAAAGATTCACCAATAGAATGGATCTATGGGAATGCAGAATACCTGGGCTTGAACACAAGGGACACAAGGGAGTCGGAACATTCATTTAATCACAGGATACATTAATAAAACCATATGAATGAAACATTTGAGATCTGTAGGGCACCATGAAAATAAATTGTGATTCAGGCTGTGTGATTTTTTTCTAAGGAGACTTGAATCCATGCCTATCTACTCTAGAGAGGGCGCTATAGACAAAAGAAATGATCCCATCTGGTCCAGCATAGTAAGGAACACTGATGACTCAAAGGCGTCTGAATCACTGAGAAGTCTGTTCTGTATGAGCATGGACTCAAGGAAGCTGCATCCCTGGAGCTCCCTGCACAATGTACAGGCAGCGGAAGTCTTCCTCCAGCAGATGTTGCTGCTTGTATCAGAGAGGAGAGGAGCCTTGGGATCTTGCAAGTTTCATCAGTTCTGAGACTTGTAAGCATCTGTTTACTTCCTAAGTCTTATGAACTGCTTTTATTCCCTCCAAAGGGTAATATTACAAATTTGGAAGAAATTGCTGCATAACACACTGACTTAGAAGAACAATTTCATGCTAAAGGCTTAGAAAACATTTTCAAAAAGAAATCATAGCAGAACTTTTCCCAAATATATGGGAAGAGATATCTATCCAGGCAATGTTTAGGACACTTAGTAGACAGGACCAGAAGAGGGCTGCCCACATCATGTTAAAATTAAAATAATAAATACATATTTATTATTATTTTATTAAAAATCAAAAAAAGAACAAAAACATATCCAAACTTGCAAGATTGAAACACCAAATCATATATAAAGTGTGGGGTGGGATGAAAGATCATCAGAATAAGAGGAGATTCCTCATCAGAAACTTTGATTTTCAGAAAGAAAGAAAGAAAGCAACAGCCAATCCACCTTACTATATCCAGTGAAACTCACTGTCATAATTTAAGGAGTCATACAAATTTTCCAAAGTAAGAAAAAGAAAAAAAAAAAGAAAAAAAAAAGACCCTTAAACTAGTTCTACAGAAAATATGTGAAGGAATCCTTTTGACTGAAAGAAAGGTAAACACATCTATGAAGCTACAGTAAAGAGCAAACTGTGTTCCAGCAGTAGGTAAACAAATGATGCCAATAAAGACACTACTACAAATCAGTAAAAAAACAAGAAACATAATACAAATCATTCAAAAACAACTCAGAATATTAGTGATGTCGATTCTCCACTTAAAAGACACAGAGTACCAGATTGGTTTAAAAGAAGATTCGTCTGATATAAGTGATATCTGCATACTAGCCCAATGGGCATGTCCCACGAAAGCCTTCCCTTACCAGGAAACTGGGACCGAGGGGAGGACATCCTATTGGGACTCTAGATGAGAGAACAATGGGAGAATAGCAATGTAGAAGGATCCAGTGGGTCCTAGAAATCTACAAGTAGAACATTATGATAGGCAGATTTGGGTCATGGGGTCCCGCTCAAACTAAGGCCCTAGCCAAGGACAATACAGGCGGTAAAATTTAAACCCCTACCCTGATCTAGCCCATGGACTTGACAGTCTCCACACTTGAGTGGAGAGAGGGATTTGACTTTCTCATGTACTCTGGTGCCTCACATTTGACTATGTCCCCTGGCGGGGAAGACCTAGTGGCACTCAGAGGAAGGACAGCAGGTCACTGAGAAGAGACTTGATACCCTATGAGCATATACAGAGGGAGGTAATCCCTCTGAGGAACAGTCATAGGGGAGGGGAATAAGGGGAAAATGGGAGGGAGGGGAGAATGGGAGGATACAAGGGATGGGATAACATAGAGATGTAACAAGAATAAATTAATAATAAAATAAAATAAAATAAAAAAAGAAGATTCGTCTGGTTTTGCCTCCAGGAAATGAGCCTCATCACCAAAGGCAGGTGGGACCTTAGGTTGAAAGATGGGAAATGTGTCTCAAGCAAATGGAATGAGGAAACAAGCATGTGCCACTGTTCTAACATCTGATGACCCAATCTTCAAGTGAAAATGGTATATTTCAAGTCCTGAAAGTTAGTAACTGTCAACCAAGATATGTGGCAAAGCTATTTTAACAGAAATATATATGGATAAATAATATTTGAGAATAAACACAGAAGAAAAAGATTTTCATCCACAAGAACACAGGTGTTGTCTTAGTTAGGGTTACTATTAGCGTGATGAAACACCATGACAAAGAGCAAGTTGAGGAAGAAAGTGTTAATTTAGCTTATACTTCCACATCACAGTTTATCAGTAAAGAAAACCAGGGCAGGAACTCAAACAGACCAGGGACTCTGTGGAGGGATGCTGCTTACTGGCTTGCTCTTCATGGCTGCTCAGTCTGCTTTCATATAGAATCCAGGGCCACCAGCCCAGGCATGGCACCACCCACAATCACTAATTAAAAAAAGACTCTATAGGCTTTCCTGATTACAGCTGGATATTCTGAGGTGTTTTCTTATTTGAGGATTGCCCCTATCAGATGACTATAGCTTGTAAAGTTAAGACAAAATGAGCCAGAATGACAGGAAAGGATGCATTTTCTTTTCTACTTCCAGCAGGGCAGGAAGTAAAGATCTACTAATAACAAAGGGAACAGAGAAATGACCAACAAAGTTATCAGAAAGAGCAAAACTTATCAATAATAACCTTAAATATAAATGGCCTTAATTCACCAACTATAGATACAAGCTAGCTGACTAAATTGGCAAACAAGATCCAACTATCTTTTGTCACCAAGAAACTCATAAAACTAGAAAAAACATCCAAAATATGAGTGAAAGTTGGAAACAAACCTCCCACTCAAATGAAAACTCCAACAAGTTGGCGTAGCTACCCTCATATCTGATAAAGTAGACTTCAAACCAAAGCCAGCCAGAAGAGATATGGAAGGCCACTACAGAGTAATAAAGGGACAGTTCATCTAGAGAATGAATTGTCATACATACTCACAATGAGCTTATTGTAAGTATATATGCACTGACTCTTAGGCACCTCAACTTCATAAAACACACACTAAAAGACATAAAAAAGCATATCGGTCCCGATGCAATAATACTGAGAGAACTCAGCACGCTCCACATCTAGACAGTACTTCCAACGTAAAAAACCAGCAAGGAATCACCAAAGCTAAACTGATGTGATGTATACAGAGCATTCCATTCCTGACAGGGAATACATATTCTTCTCAGTAGTGCTTAGAACCTTTTTTTAAAAGTTAGTCAAATTATCAGCTACAAATAGTCTTTACAAATACAAACATTGTGATAATTTCTGCATCTTATCAGACAATAGTAGAATAAAAATATAAATCAATGAATACCAAGACTAACCTTAGGAAACACACAAATACTTAGAGACTGAATGATACATTAAAAAATCATTATTGTGTATGATGTCTTTTTCGCCAAAGGAATTATCCCTTTATTGTCATCAAATTTTTAGATTAATATACAGAGCACTGTGTTCCACCATGCATATTTTTAAAAATCACATTTACTTATTTTTTTGGGGGTGTCATGTACCACCATGCATATGTGTTAGAATTATAGATTAGTATTCAAAGTATTGTTTCATCATGTATATTTTT
The DNA here is from genome assembly GCA_907169655.1 of Acomys percivali. Lineage (NCBI taxonomy): Eukaryota > Metazoa > Chordata > Mammalia > Rodentia > Muridae > Acomys > Acomys percivali. The sequence continues at coordinate 152,741,509 of OU015742.1, forward strand.
AAAAATCACATTTATTTACTTGTTGGAGGGGGCATATATGTACCACAGTGTTACTTGTAGAGGTAAGAGGAAAACTTGCACAGATATGTTGTTGCCTACCAACTGGGTTCTGGGGGCTGAACACAAGTCTTCAGGTCTTAGAAGCTGCAGAACCATCTCACTGACCTCTATGTATGGTGTGTATGTGTGTGTGTGTGTGTGTGTGTGTGTGTGTGTGTTATGTAAAAACATGTGTTCCAGGTCAACTTCTAAGAGTTGGTTCTCTTTTCATCAAGTGTTCAAGTATTATGGAAAATATAAAAAGATGGAAAGAGTTACTACTACCTGATTCTCAGTAGAATTATTCATATGTTAGGATACAAGTGTTCATTTAGACCCTCAAGGAAATTTTGATCAAAGCACAAATAGATATCTTTTTAAGCACTGAGTTCTCAAAGGCAAGCATTGTTTTCAAACTACTTTTATCTTCATTATCAGGGGTGGAGGTTATTGCCAGTTGAGATAAGAGCTGTCCGTGGTCTTAGGAGTATCTGCTAGAACTTTAGTAGAAGTTCATTAGAAGTTGACATTGATGTGAATTTAGGACATAGAACCAATATTCAGCTATGGCCCTAAGGGAGAACCTGAATTCTGTCCGTAAATAAATCAAAGGGCAAGCCAAGTAAGCAAGCTGGGGCTCTGGCCACACTGCCAGTGTAGCTTTGTGAAGGAGGAGCCCCAACACAGGAGGCTCCTTTCCTTGTACTTGAGGGTTTCATGTAGCTTGAGACAAATTCATCTGAGGAGTATTTGGTGTAGTTTTACTTCACTTAGGCTCTGGAGCAGAATGCTGAGTGCAGTATCACACACCAGTAATCCCAGTGCTTAGGAAACAGAGGCAGGAGAATCATCAGAGGTGCAAGCCCAGCCTGTATACACAGCAAGTTCAGGCCTCTAAGGGCTTTATTGCAGATGATTTGCTGAAAGGAAAAAAAGTGAATATGGAGCACAGTTTGGCTTTCCTGTTCCAATAGGAGAAGTGACAGCAATCCTAGGAAACAGAGATCAGCTTGTTTGTGTCACAGTGTAGAGTCCATGCAGGAAGCACTCTGGAGCAGTAGCAGCCAGAGTCTAGCTAATTCTGGCCAGAGTTTCTTCCTGATGCCTCACCTGGCCTGGTGGGAAAGGGGCAAAGGCTGGAGCTTGGCTCCTCTGCTGCCTGCCTACTGCCTTGAACTTCCAGTACAGAGAGAGGAAAAGGGGTGTGCTTTCAAATTTGGAAAGAATAGGAGTGTGAAATCATCACTTGCTTTCCAAAGATTCTAAGCACACTCTGTCCCACCTCAAACTACAAAATAGACTTAGTTAGCTTTGTTTGTGAGCAGAAAATTTGACCCCTTCTTGCATTTCTTATTTGGGGACAAATGTATTATTTTTCTTTGACCATCTCCAGACTAGAGCCAGTCTGTCTTGGTAAATTGCCCTCAAGAAAGAGAAAGTATACTAATTGCCCATGAGATGGAAGTTTTAAAGAGTAATTTCCTTATTCGATGGTGCTGAGGGGTGGGTGGGGAGATACGTTCAACATAAGCTGATCCAATAAGCATACAGATACCAGCCAGCTTGAATGCCACATGGGCGCTCCTGTGCATCTAACTCCTAAGTCCTAATTCTTATTCCTTTATTATTATTTGCCATAAAACACAACTTTTAAAATTCATATTTGAAGGGAGTGTACATAGAACTGTTAAACAATGGTCATTTGTTTAAGCTTCAGGAACAAACTAAGGGCCCAGAAGTTGGGCAGGGCACTCAGAACAGGAACCGAGAAGAGGGAAGTGCAGGTGGGACTGTGAAGCCAGGCTCTCACCAGGTGTCACAGGGGCTACTTCTAGTCTGTGCCTTGTGACACTTACTATTTTTCAGCCACTAGCGAATGGTGACCCCGTGAGCATATTGTCACTTGTGCAAACAATAAGGACAGAAGTCCTGTGAGGACTTTTTAAAGAGGAAACTTCCTTAAAGGCTTTAGAGCTCCTTTCAAATGCTAATATTTTATGGGTTGGACAATAGACAATAGATTGTTTTTATCCCCCTGCCTACCTTCCCCTTTTCTTGTTTCTTTTGAGACAGGGTCTCATCCTGCAGAGCAGGCTGGCCTAAAATTCAACAGTGATCTGCCAAAGAACCAGGTTAAGGGTGTGTGCCACCATCCCTTTTAGGTTTTACATTGTAATATGAACCTCTAGTGTATGCAGAACTGAACTGGCCCAGGACTAGTCCTTGGAGGAGCTGGGTACAGAAAGAAAGCTTATTAGCTCCCAGAGGAGAGCTCTGCCGTGTTCCAAAGGTTTTCAGTTTAGGGTTCAGCAGGGTGGGCTTCAGAAATGGATAAGTGGGACGTTTTCATATCACTGCAGATAGACAGTAAATAACTTCTACTAGGACAACTGTTTTGTATACCGATATGAGCCTAATCAATATGGGTAGTGGTAAGCAAATAAATGCTTTAAATATTTAGTTAGTACACATTTTAAATAGATCTTGACTTTATTTTTGGCACAAACCAGGGCATAATTCTTTCCTAAGTAGTCAACCAATGGCCCTGGCATGATCCAATGAGCACCTTTTCCTTTGATCACCCATCAAGTTCTGCCTTTAAAATACACTTCATATCATCTCAGAAATTATTTCTCAGTCTACCTACTGACTCAGCAGCGCTTCAGGTGTGAGGAGGCTTACATCTGTGCAAGTCTTAATTAACCTGGCACTCCCATGTGGACCGGCAGGTGTCTGCCCTCCTTTTCTTTTCTCATAGTGTTTGGTAATCCTATTTATTATTTCAAAAGATTGAAGTATCATTGTTAGATTTATGTGCAACATGAAATCAATACAGTATCTTGAGACCACCTGATATCATTAAACATTTGGTTGTTCACCAGCGAGCACTAGCTGTCCATCCAATCTTTTATGCCCTTCAGTTACGTTAAAATTTGTTTACCTAGTGTTACTCTTTTAACAATCATGAAGACTTATCATTACATTTTAAATTAGAGCTTTTGGTATAAAGGATGTTATTGGCTTTCATATTATCTATGTATTTTTAGATTTGAGTCCCTTGGAGAACACTTACATTCTAAATAGTTCTTTAGTGCTTACATTCTCTAGCTGAATAATCAGACCTGAACAAAACAAAACAAAACAAAAAAAAACCCAATGACATTTGGAAGTTGGTTTTTGTTTTTTTTTGTTTTTTGTTTTGTTTTTGTTTTTGTTTTTGTTTTTTCCATTTATTGCTCTTCAAAGAACATTGAGTCTGGATATTTTTTTTTAACTGCTGGTGTTTTTTGTTTGCTTGTTTGTTTTTGTCTTTTGTTTTGTAAGCTGGTTTGTTTGGCCCAGTACTCTTCCATCTCCACACTGTCCTGTCCCTGCCTCCTGTGTGCTGGGCTTAAATGTGCTTACCACCATGGTGACTTTAAAACCACTGCTCTGACTCATTCTTTTCTGTTTTTATCTTCATTACTTTAGTTCTGTGCCTCAAACTACTCTTCTTGGCTTCTGGGGAGCCCCTTTCCCTTAATTTCCGTGGTTCCTTTGTTCTTAATCCTTTTGCCATTTGCAGGTACATGCACTGCAGAATCTCTCACTGGTTTTTCTCTTGGTTCCTCCTGGCTTTCTTCCAGCAGTGACCTTAGTACGTTCAAGATCTCAGAATTCACTTAGGGCCACACGTATCATACAAGGACCTGCTGAAGAACAGAAATTAACATTAAAATTTACAGTAAACACACAACTTGAAATGTACCTTCTTAGCCATTTTGAAAAGTACATGTGGGTGAATGACACATTTTATTATGCATTTAGTTATGGCCTACACTTCAGTGACGTGATGCACGGTTCCCGTTTATTTTTTCAGCTAGGATAACACCCAGGGTCTTGCTTGTGTTTGCCAAGTTGTTTCCCTCTGAGCTGCATCCCTAAACTGTAAAAGTAACATTTTTTGAATGAGTTTTTAGTTGCTTCCATTTATTTTTGATATTTAAAATTTATATCATTTAAAAACATTTCTAGGAAGGATATTGCTGTGTAACCTTGACTTCCCCAAACTCAGTACATAGGTCAGGCTTGTCAAAATTGTCCTTATCCTCCTGCCTCTACCTCCTGAGTTCTGGTATCACAGGCTTGCAACACCACACCCAGACCCCATTTGTCTGTCTGTCTGTATCTATCTATCTATCTATCTATCTATCTATCTATCTATCTATCTATCTTGGCTTTTAGAGATAGGGTTTCTTTGTGTAGCGTTGGCTATCCTAGAACTAGCTCTGTAGACCAGACTGGCCTCGAACTCACAGATATCTGCCTGCCTTTGCTTCCTAAACCCAGGGATTAAAGGCCTTTGCCACCCACTACCTGGCCCAGATCCCATTTAGTCTTAATCATTGACCAGGTGCTATCATTTCTACCTTGTTATGTCTGTTTTCTTTCTGCTTGTTTGCTAATTCTAGGCCTCACACTAAAGCTCGCTTCCCTTTCCCTCTGTGTAATATTACCATCCCCAACTGCTAGTTTTATTAAGCCACTTTTCTGTTAAAAATTTTGAGTGGTTCCCAGTAGGTCACACTGAAGTACAAACATCCAGCATCCAGACTTTAGGAGTTAGCTGCAGCCTCTGTCTCGGCACACCAAGCAAGTGGAATGGCTGGACCACCTGGGGCCATCTGGAGAAGGAAGGCCGGATGCCAAGGGCAGAGATTTGGTCCTTAAGTTACCAGAGCCCTCACCTTTCCTCCCAAGAGAAATTTGTATGTGTAAATGCCCTAATTAAAACTTGTCCATTTTAATTTTATATTTTCGAGAAACTTCCAACTAGCTGAAAAACATGTTTGCTGGGGTCCAAGCCACGTGGGTATAGTTGGAGACCCCCCCCCAATTCTCTATTATTCCTGCTACCTTAGGTTTTCTGAGCTTACATCTATGGGAGTCTTGCCTGGTTGGAAGTGGGACACAACACGACAGTCTAAAGAAATATTAAAATAGGTCCTAAGGGGCTTGGGAATTGTTATTACTGAAAGGAAAAAGAAAAGAAAAGAAAAGGGAAGGAAAGAAAAGAAAAGAAAAGAAAAGGAAAGGAAAGGAAAGAAAAGAAAAGAAAAGAAAAGAAAAGAAAAGAAAAGAAAAAAGAAAAATCCGCCAGTTTAGAGTAGTGGCTCTCACCTTTCTAATGCTGCCACCTTTTAATACAGTTCCTCATGTTGTAGTGACCCCCAACCACAAAATTATTCTCATTGCAAGTTCATAACTAATTTTTTATTGTTACGAATTGTGTGTTTTCCCATGGTCTCAGGTGACCCCTGTGAAAAGCGCTTAAGTTCCCCAGACCTGCAGATTGAGAACCGCTGGTTTAGAGGGCTTTCATGGTTCACGGAAAAAGGCCATTTAGTTGAACACAGTACGTTCTATCCGAGACATTTTGCTGAACTGGAATTTTATTAACCTACATTTTGTTAAATATATATTAAAAAACGTATTTTGGGGGGCGTATTTTATAGGTCAAGCTCGTCAAAATGTCCACCATCCCGAAGCGCTTCGGACTGACAGCCAGAGAGGAATCATTCATGTTTAAAGAGCTTGAGAAAGTTCGCCAGAGGGTCAAGAAGGAATGTAACCAATTCAAGCAGAGGCTGGCCACCAGGCCGGCTTTGGGCACAGAATCTGAGGACGATCTCCTGTACCAGGAAGAGGAAGAGAGCCCGAGCAGCAGCAGGGCGGAGAAGGGACCCGTGTCCAGGGAGGCCAAGCAGTCCTCTGGGGCCCAGGTCGGGGAGAGCCCCGCCACAGCCGACCTGCAGGGGGCGCCGCACAGCGCGCAGAGAGGCCCCGCGAAGCCCCCACCCTTCCGCCCCCGCGACTTCTACCTGCGGAGCTCCGCGTACCTGCGTCACGGGCCCCCCAAGAAGCCGCCGGTCATCGCCCCGCAGGCTGGCACCGCCAGGCCCGTGGTCCTGCTGCGACCGCGCTCCCGTGTCAGGAAGCGGCACGTGAAGAAGCGGCGGGAGCCGGTGCCCAAGCCTGTCATCCCCTTGAGGCCCGCGAAGAAAGCGCCGGTGGTCGACGTGCCCCCACCGCGTTACAGACATGCCAGCTCCCTGTCCAGCCTGAGCAGCGACACCGACGAAGGTGCAAGGTTGCGCAGGATGCGGATCCACACCCACTATGTGCGTGAGGGCATGGGCGTGTTTCGGTGGCCCATCAGGGCCTTTTCTAGAACCATGCGCGAAGGGAGCTCCGTTAGCCAGACATCCGGTACTATACAGATGGCACGCTGTTTGCGCATGAACATTGAGGATATCATTGCGTCTCTGCAGTCCGAGGCCCAGAAGGCGGCTGACCAGCACATCAAGGAGCTCATACAGAGCATCCTGGGCCAGAACTACGAAATGGCAATGCATGTAGGTAAACTAGACTAATGCGTCTGTGTGTAAAAAGTCTAGAGTATACATACATGTAACACACACGTATGTATACACTCTGTGTATGTATGCATGCATATGTAACATTTCATTGTGCATATTTTGGTCTGTGTGAAGAGACAACGAATCCCAAGGTGTTATCGAAGTTCTTTGCATCTTACCTGGGTTTTGAAATTTTGGATTTTTCCTTATGGGATTGTACATGGTTTTTAGAGTCAGGGAGGAGAGGTTACTTCAAAAATGGATTCAAAGAACATTTGCTGAAGACCAGCATACTACTATATCACCAATCGCCTTCCTTTTCAACAAATGTCATTACTTAATATTGAAAAACCAGAACAGGCGTTTGATGTGGAAAAATGTCACTCTTTTTATTGAGTTTAGCCTAATTAGTCATGATTTACAGAATAATGAATTTATATGCTAACAAACTCATGATCACTATTACATTTAACTTATATGAACTCTGTAATATATATACATATATTTTAGTGGGAGCTATCTCTTAAGACATTAAAACATTTTCTTAGTAATTTCTAAGTTTAAACACTTACAAGTGCATATTGTGTGCCAAATACTAAGACATATATTACACAAATATCTTTTTTGTTTCTCTTGTGTATGCATATTTTGTGTATATTTGTGCATACATGTGCATGTGTGGCACACACCTGGATACCCAAGGTTGATGCCCAGAATGACATCAGGTAGGTGGATACCAATAGAAGATTTGCATTACATAGGAATATAAGTGAGATTTTCCATGCGAAATGGTTATTCGCTGGGAAGCCTTCTGCTTACCGAATCTAGTGAATTTGCACAACCACAACTAATGTATGGTAGAGTTGGGTCTTACCCAGGTATCCTACCCAGAGGTTGGGTCAGAATTATGTCCAGAATACCATTTTTTTAAATACATGGAAACAAAGGTATAGGGACATATGTAAGATATTTTGTTTGTGATATACACTTTGTTTTGGTAGTGGCTCTCAAAAATATTAATAATGGAACTTGATTCCTACATGCTAGAGGAAAGAGAGGGGAAGAAGGGAGGGAGGGAGGGAGGGAGGGAAGGAGGGAGGGAGGGAGGGAGGGACAGAGAGAGACAGAGAGAGAGAGATGAGAGACAGAAAGAGAGGAGAGACAGACAGACAGACACACACACATACAGAGACAGAGAGAGAGAGGAGAGAGAGAGAGGAGAGAGAGAGAGAGAGAGAGAGAGAGAGAGAGAGAGAGAGAGAGAGAGAGAGAGAGAGAGAGAAGCCTGTGAAGTGAAGAATTATCTAGCATGATTGAAGTGGGAAGAGCCATCCTAAAGGTCGGAGTCATCATCTCCTGGGCATAGACCCTAGACTGCATGAAAAGGAGAAAGCTAGCTGGGCACACCTAGCTTATGTACTTTGTAACTATTGACACAATATGAGCAGCTTCTTCAAGCTCTTTCCTTTTTTGCTACCATGGTGGCATGTGAGCCATTCCATCTTCAAACTGTGAGCCAAATTAGACTTTTCCACTTTTAAGTTGTTTTCATCAGGGTATTTTGTCATAGCAACAACAACAACAAAAAACCACTAATACACCAGTAGACTTTGGTAAGTTGCATATATATGTATGTATTATATTTGTATATAATTTGCTAACTAGAGCAGTGAAAAATCTATATCAAGAGTTTTTTTTTTTTTTTTAGGAAACACTATAGGTACCAGGTGTGGTAGTACAAACCTGTAATCCCAGCACTTGGGGAGGCTTAGGCAGGTAGATCTCTGTGAGTTTGAGGCCAGCCTGGTCTATAAAGTGAGTCCAGAACAGCCAAGGCAACACAGACCCTGTCTTGAAAAACCAGGAAAGAAAAGAGAAAAAGAAACACTATAAATAAAACAAAATACAATTAGGGATATAAGCAACCCAGAAGGAGGCAGGAAAAGACTAGCAGAGAAAGAAAAAAGAAATCAGTAAAAGAGGAGACTTAAACTGCAATGTACCACTAAGTGTATGTTGGTCTAAATATATCAGTTGAAAGGCAAGGATTGAACTGATGTGACCCAACTATATATTCTCAAAAAGAAATTATCTCTAAAATTATTATATAAGTAGTTACAAAGGAAAATACATTACTCACTTATCAGAGAAAGTAGACTTCAAAGTTCTCAAATAACTACTGTAGGCATAGAAAAGCATCAATCTGCCAAGAAGACAAAGGATCCTACATGTGTATGTATTAAGGAACATATATAAAATGTAAGAAAAACAAAGTAGGAAAGTTTAAAATTACATTTGAAGACTCCTAACATTCCTCTTTTAAGAATTAATTAAGAGCTGGTGGTACATATTTGTAATCCCAGCCCTCTGGGAGGCAGAGGCAGATGGATCTCTGAGTTCAAGGCCAGCCTAGTCTACAAAGTAAGTCCTGGAAAACCAAGGCTACAGAGAAAAAAGAAACTTGTCTCAAAAAACAAAACAAAACAAAACAAAACAAAACAACTAAGAAAACTAAGCAGAGAAGCCACCAGCAATAGCCAAATATATTTGCCCCTGCCAAATGATCATATAATAAAATAGACCATATAATGAATGAACCATAAAATAATCCCAGGAAAAATGAAATACTAAAAATAATTGCAGTGTATTCTGTAACCATATTGAATCCAAGTAGAAATGCACAGGTAAGAATATCTTCACACAGTTAGAAACTAGATCGTATATTTTGGAGTAAGTTCCAGATCAAAGAGGACATGCCACACAGAGAAAAACAATACACTGAACTGAATTTTGATAAAAACAAAATGTCAAAACTTTATGGGTCACAGTTAAAGTAAAGCAGAGGGGAAAGTTGCATTTTTACATTAGCAAAGAGGAAAATTACCAAACCAGTAGCAAGACTTATCATGCCATGTTGGTTTTTTATGTGATTCACGGGCATCATAGCTGGATAGGACTGAAAATGTCTCCTTTGGAAGCTTGCATTGTGCCTTTTGGTTCCATAACAGCTAGTGCTCAGGGAGGGGGCATTCAGGTCAGTTCTAGCTCAGGGGTCTCTGGGTTCTGTTTCTGAAGGGCATGGTGTCTTTAGTAATAAGGACTTACTTTCCACCTCTGGCAAGTAAACAAAGGCAACAGCAATAGGTTTTAGTTTTGGAGTCTCTTAGCCCTGCCAACAACTCAAAAGAAAGCTTCTCATGTCTAGTATTGTAGTATTGGTTTTCTTTCTTTCTTTCTTTCTTTCTTTCTTTCTTTCTTTCTTTCTTTCTTTCTTTCTTTTTTTGTTTTTTTGGTCAGGTGGTTTTTGATCCTTGGAGGGAGCAATTTCAGCTCAAATGAGAAAGTAGATATGTATTATCTATATACTGAATTACATGAGATGAAATTACATGTCTTATTTCATTCTGTCTGCTTTCAAATAATGATTATATGCATCTTTCTTTTCCTCCTAGTGTATGTTTTTGGTGTCTTTGTCAAATATAAAGTAGCTGAAGTTACTTGTGCTTATTTTGGTTCTTCAGTTTTTTTTTTTCATTTGATCCACAAGTCTGTTTTTTATGACAATACCACATTGTTTTTATTACTATGGCTCTGTATTATATCTTAAGATCTGGAATTGTTTTTAATTTATATATTCATTTTAAATCTTGATCATACCCCCTCCCTCTACTTCTCTCCTCCCAGTTCCTCCCTCCCACTCTCTTCCCCCATCCCACTCCCCTTGTCCTGAAAAAAGGGAGTCCCTCCCCATCTACCCACCCCAGAACATCAAGTCTCATCAGGACTGAGCTTCTTCACATCCACTGAGGCCAGGCATAGCATCCCAGGTAGGGAAAAATGATAGAAAGCAAGCAACAGAGTTCATGTCATAGACAGCACCCACTCAACTTACTAGAGGACCCACGTGAAGATCAAACGACTCATCGTGTATGGTCATTGAAAGTTTTGCTGGGTATAGCAGTCTGGGTTGGCATCTGGTCTCTTAGTGTCTGCATGACATCCATCTAGGCTCTTGTGGCTTTTATAGTCTCCATTGATATGCCAGGTGTGATTCTGATAGGTTTGCCTTTATATTAATTTGGCCTTTTTCTCTTGAAGCTTTTAATATTCTTTCTTTGTTCTGTACATTTAGTGTTTTGATTATTATGTGGCAGGAGGATTTTATTTTCTGGTTCAGTATATTATGAGCTCTGTAGGCTACTTGTGTGTTTATGGGCATCTCTTTCTTTAGGTTGGGGAAATTTTCTTCAATGATTTTTAAAAAATGTTTTCTTGGCTGTGGAGCTTGGAGTCTTCCCTTTCTTCTAATGTTATTATTCTTAGGTTTCATCTTTTTATAGTGTCCCAGATTTCTTGGATGTTTTGTGTCAGAAGCTTTTTAGTTTTAACATTTTCTTTGACTGTTGAAGTATCTATAACTTCAACAGTATCTTCTGCACGTGAGATTCTCTCTTCCGTCTTTTGTATTCTGTTGTTGTTGCTCATGTCTGAAGTTCCTCTTCTCTTCCATAGGTTTTCCAATCCAGGATTGCCTCAGATTGTGTTTTCTTAATTGCTTCTAATTCCTTTATCAGGTCTTGAATAGTTTTATTCATTTCTTTCTCTAGTTTGGTTGTATTTTCCTGTAATTCTTCAAAGGATTTATTCAATTCGTTCATCTGTTTGAATGTATTTTTCTGTATTTCTTTGAGGTATTTATTTTCCTTCTTTAAGTCTTTTATCATTTTTATAACCTCAGATTTAAAATCATTTTCTTGTGCTTTGGGGGTGTGAGTATCTATAGGGCTTGCTGTGGTAGGACACCTGGTTTCTGGTGAAGTCATGTGACTCTGAGTTTTGTTGCTTGTGTTCTTTTGCTGGCCACTAGCCATCTGGTTGGCTCCGATGTTAGCAGGTCTGTAGGTCCCTCTGTTGGTCTTGCTCTCTGTGTCCCAGATGAGCCAGATAGGTTGGGAGAAGGTGAAGAGAGCTCTAAGATGAAGGTGGCTTGCTAGGGCTTCCCACAGGCCTCCTCAGGATGGAGGACAATAGGGATTGGAGCCAGAGCCCAGTTCATCTCTGCTGAGTTCGCTGTCTATGTCTCAGTTGGGTTGTGTGGGTAAGGAGCAGTCTGAGAGAACTCAAAGCCAAAGGATATTTGGGTGTCCCACAGGCCTCCTCAAGATGGCGGACAATGAAGGTTAGAGCCCACACTCAGCTCAGCTCTGCTGGGTTTGCTGCCTGTGTCCCAGGTGGGTCATGGGTGTGAGAGAGCTTGCTGAAAGCTGCTCCAGTGCCCCACAGGAGTCCTTGGCATGGTAGACAATCTCTAAGACTTTTATCAAGAAGGAACATTAGATTTTTTCCAAAGGCTTTTTTGCATGTATTAAAATGATTATGAGATTTTTGTCTTTAAATCTATCTATATGTTTTATTATATTTACTGAGTTTCAACATTGAACCATCCCTGCATTTTAGAAATAAGATGAACTTGGTCATGGTGTGCAATCCTTTTGATCTAGATATGCATTCTGTTTGCAAGTATTTTAGAGTATTTAAAGTCCATATTCATTAGGGATATTGGCCTGCGGGTTTTTTTTTTTTTTTTTTTTTTTGTGTGTGTGTGTGTGTGTGTGTCTTTACATGGTTTTGGTATTAGAGTGATACTGGCTTTGTAGAAGGAGTTTGAGGAGAGGAGTTTCAGGAAGTTGTCTCCTGTGCCAGTGTATCCCAGGCTCTTCCCCACCTTTTCTTCTGACCTATTTAGTGTCTCTGGTTTTATGTTGACGCCTTTAATCCACTTGGACTTGAGTTTTGTGCATGGTGCATGGTGACAAATATGGGTCCAATTGCATTTTTCTACATGTAGACATCCAGTTAGACCAGCCCCATTTGTTGAAGATGCTATCCTTTTTCCATTGAATAGATTTGGCTTCTTTGTCAAAAAACAAGTGACTATATGTGTGTGGATTCATTTCTGGGTCTTCGATTCGATTCCATTCCATTGATCAACCAGCCTAATGTTGTGCCAGTACCATGCTGTTTTAATTACTGTTGCTCTATAGTACAGCTTGAGATCGGGTATGAAGATTCCTCCTGAACATCTTTTATTCTATAGGATTGTTTTTGCTATTCTGGTTTTTTTGTTTTTCCATATGAAGTTGAGAATTGATCTTTCAATATCTTTAAAATATTTTGTAAGTATTTTGATAGGGATTGCATTGAATCTGTAAATTGCTTTTGGTAAGATGGCCATTTTTGCTATGTTAATTCTCCTGATCCATGAACAAGGGAGATCCCTTCATCTTCTGATGTCATCTTCAATCTCTTTCTTCAGAGAGTTAAAGTTTTTTTCAAACAAGTCCTTTACTTGCTTCGTTAGAGTTACTCCCAGATATTTTATATTGCTCATGGCTATCGTGAAGGGTGTAGTTTTCCTAATTTCTTCCTCTGCATGATTGCCATTTGTATATAGGAAGGGTACTGACTTTTTTGAGTTAATTTTGTATCCAGCCAATTTGCTGAAGGAGTTTATCAGCTGTAGGAGTTCTCTGAGAGGATTTTGGGGGTCACTTATGTACACTATCATATCATCTGCAAATAAAGATAATTTGACTTCCTCCTTTCCCATTTGGATTTCCTTGATATCCTTTTGATGTCTTATTGCTCTGGCTAGAACTTCAAGAACTATATTGAAGAGATATGGAGAAAGTGGGCAGCCTTGTCTGGTTCCCGATTTTAGAGGAATTTCCTTGAGTATCTCTCCATTTAATTTAATGTTGGCTATTGGCTTGCTGTATATAGCCTTTATTATGTTCAGGTATGTGCCTTGTGTTCCGCATCTCTCCAAATAAACATGAATGGGTGTTGGATTTTATCAAATGCTTTCTCTGCATCTAAGGAGATGATCATGTGGTTTTTCTCTTTCAGTTTGTGTATATCGTAGATTACATTGATGGATTTCCGTATGTTAAACCATCCCTGCATGCCTGGAATGAAGCCTATCTGGTCATGGTGAATGATATCTTTGATATGTTCCTGTATTCATTTTGCGAGTATTTTATTGAGCATTTTTGCATCAATGTTCATAAGAGAAATTGGTGTGAAATATTATTTGTTGTTGTTGGGTCTTTGTGTGGTTTAGGTATCAACGTGACTGTGGCCTCATAGGATGAATTTGGTAATGTTCCATCTGTTTCTATCTTTTGGAATAGCTTGAAGAGTATCGGTATTAGCTCTTCTTTGAAGGTCTGGTAGAATTCTGTGCTGAAACCATCTGGTCCTGGGCTTTTTTTTTTGGTTGAGAGACTATCAATGGTTGCTTCTATTTCTATAGGAGAAATAGGACTATTTAATTTGTTTATCTGATCTTGATTCAATTTTGGCAAGTGGAATCGATCAAGAAAATTGTCCATTTCTCTTAGATTTTCAAAATTTGTGGCATATATTATTTAAAGTTTGATCTTATGATTCTTTGTATTTCTGTTGTTGAACCCTTGTATTATACTTTAGCTAAATTGCTCTTCTCTGAGCCTGTTGCAATAGGGTTACTAGGTTCTATGGAAGGTATATTGTTTGGTAGCTCATGTTTGTGTTTTTTCACTGAGGTCTAGGCATCTGGAGTTCTGATAATGAATGTTTCTTGGCATTGCTATTTGGCTTTGTCTTTCTTGGGGGTTGTTCCCTTTTTTTTTTTTTTTTTTTTTTTTTTGTTGCTGTTGCCTGCTGTGGACCCTAGGAAAGTGTCTTCTTTTCTTGTGTCTGATTTATAATGGGACAACTCACCATATAGGGTAATATGCTCTACTTTAATTTTAATTATGATTTTAAAGCTGGAACAACTACTTAAGAGCACTTTAAACAGAGTCTCAGATTTGCTGAGCAATTCCTATTTTGAGAACTAGGAAAAGGTATAATAACCAGTATTTTCATAGCCTTCCCCAGGAACAATGTCAACAAAACAGTCAATGTGGAGAATTGTATTTTAAGCATACTTATATGGGTACACTTTCTCAGGTCTTCAATTTGGAGCTGCAGAATATGGCTGCTATAATTTGTTAAGAAATTTAAAGAATGCAGAGTTCTCATATAAAACTTAGAATATATTTTTCTGTTAGTCCTTCATGGACAGGGCTCCAAATGTATTCTCATATTCACATGCTCAATAGCTAGAATCCCCCATAACTGAATGTTGTCACTGTGTAAATGTAAGTGGACTTTGTGAAATCTCTTACTAACTCATGAGCGTTATTGAGTGTCAGTTACAAGTGAAAATGTTCTCAAACATAGATTAGCCCATCACAATATTCATGGTATATAGACAAAGGGATTTACCAGCCAATTGTGAGAAGATAAGCACTGTGGTAATCATGAGCCAAAATGGGCAAAAACAAAAGGCTAGCTTCCTTTTGAGAAGAAAAAGTTCAGACTTATGGAAGGAAAAAAAATAACACCAATAAAAGCTGTGCTTGCTTAAAATCATTAAGAGGATAGCTTGGTGTAAAAGTACTCACTTTGAAGCCTGGTGACCCATTTGATTCTTAGAACCATCTTCAAGTGAAAGGAGAGAACTGATCCCACAAAATTGTCTACTTCACACATCCTCACTTCTGTGTACAGAATTTCAATAAAACAGCTTTAATTAGGCAACTGGAGATAAGAAAATTACCATCCCCAATGAACAGAACCCAGAAGAACCTGCCTTAAAAGTCCACCCCAGCTTTCAATCCCAAATATTTCCAGGCAAGATTAGTGGATGCTTGAAAATACCATCAAGACAGGGATATCTGGAGACACATTTGGTAGTGTATTACTTTAAAAAACAAAACAAACAAACAAAAACACCAACTGGTTTAGAAACACACCTCACATAGTTTTTCTTTTTTCTTTTTCCTTTTTGGCCTCCAAGTTCTGGGATTAAAAGTGTACACCACCATGCCCAGCCAATTTATACTTCTTAACATAACATTTCAAAATCTGTTATATATTAGGATACTTTCAGTAAAGATAAAATGCTTGTGTATTTTTTTTTATTTTAAAATGGAAAATAAAGTATTTATGTTAGTTCTCCTGGACTCCTTTCCTGCTAGCTAATTTGGTTAGTACAGTAATTTTGAACCAAGCAAGAAAGAAGTTCTCACAAAATCAGTTTATTCTTTGTTGGATAAAACACGGTTTATTACATGAGTGCTACTAGAACATGGAATCACTTGAAAAATTAGATGTTAATTCATTACAAAACTCAGATTATCTCTCCTATTGTTCAGTACAGAAGCTACTCAAAATTTTCTTTAGTTTTTTCTGTTTGTATAATCAAATTCCTTATTTTAAACTATAAGTGGCAAAGTCCATCTGTATTTGAATCTTGAACGTGATCTATTTTTACATGTACTAAAAAGAATTGAAGCAAGATCTATAGATGTGACGTGAAGTGAACAAAATGATGTTGACAGTATGTTAGCTGGCTATTGTGGCTATAGTTATTTACCTATTAAGATAAAAGCATCTTGCCTACTCTATAGATTGCTATTTAATATGAATCTTAATTTCACCTTTATTTAACGTACACCTTTTTATCCTTTCACCTGTGACTGACTAACCAAATGCCTTAGAATCTTCTTGAATGGTGATGAGGCAGATACTATCTGAGTAGTTAAAATCAACACTAGTTATTTTGTAGCATTACAAAGTGTTAGTCTTTAAGGAGATAAAATATTTATATCTTGGTCACATCTGCTTCTAGCTCCCCCCTTTGTTTCTCCCAGGCCCCTCCACCATGTGCCCCTCCCACCAGTGTGTCCTTTTCCTTATTTCCAACCCACTAAGTCCGTTAGTGCTGCCTGCAGTGTGAGAAAAATAACTTCTACTCTGTGTATAGCCATCAGCCAAGGGTTTCTCAGCTCTGGATGAATCCTTTTTCAACCACTCCCTCATCCATGTTGGAATCATTAACTGGTTTGATCTGTGCAGGTCTTGAGTATGTACTCATAGCTGCTGTGAGTTCAAGAGGGCAACGGCCATGTTACACCCACAAGACAGCAGTGGTCCCCATCCTCCAGCTCCTGCGTGCCTTCTGCGTCCTCTTTCACAATATTCCCTGAGCACTGGGGGCATAGATACTGATGTCTCCTTTTGTTTCAAACATTCAAGTCACCTACTCTCAGCGCTTTGATAAACTATGGGTCCCTGCATTGACTGCTACCCACTGTACAAGGAAGCTTCTCTCACCAAGTCTGAGAGCATCACTAATCTATATTAAACATAATAATTAGAAGGCAGTTTGACAACATGGGTCTCTTGCAAAATAGTAAGTAGTAGGTTGCCACACTAGGGCATATGACCTCCCCAAGTACAGGCTTTTGGCTAGGTTTACAGTGTCAGGCATGAATTTTGTCCTGTGGAGCAGGCTTCAGATCTGGTCACAGAACAGTTGGTTACCCGGTAACAGTCATTGCACCCGTGGGCATATATATATATATATCAGTAATAGCAGGTTTCTTTTTAAAACTTAGTATTAATTATTAAATATTTTTTAAATTTTATAGTACTTTGCAAAAAAAAAAAAAAACCCTCACAACAAGACTCAAGTTTTAAAAAGACCATTTGTATAAACACTATATGGGAGTTGGTGTTTTTTATTCTTCTGCCATGTGAGCAGACCGAGGCTCTAGAAAGATGGGACCAACTTATAATTGTTTTGGGATATATACTACAAAAGTGAAGGTCTGTTGTGTAAGACCACAAAATAAGAATGTGGGTGAGGGGGGAGATGGTTTCTGAAGAATCGCAGTTCATATTCCCGCCCCCCAAATGGTTGGAGGAGCAGGTGGCATCTCATCATGACCTTCCAAGTTGTGTCTGGGAAGGGTCAGAAGGTGTCTTGCTGAGAAGGCTGCCACTGAGGCAGGAAATGGTGGTGTTGAGAAGGCTGCTGCTGAGGCAGGAAATGGCGGTGTTGTCCTTCTCCTTGCTCCCCAGCTGCAAGATGAAAATGGGAAACTTATTATTTATTGCCTTTTAAAATTAGATGCTTGCAGTGGATTTCCACAATGTTCTTCCCTTGTATCCTTTGCGCTGGTTGATCCATCACTTAGTCACCTTCTCTCCCACCACCTGTTACTGAAAAGTACAGTATTTGGTTGCCCTTGAAGTCAGCCATCTCATGGCTCCACACAGCCTGGAGCTAGGCAGCTGTACTTTTTACAGTGTTTGTTTTAAAGCAGAATAAGTAAACATGTGGGTTTTAAGGATGGGTAGATAAACAGTTTTGACAGTAAAATCAAAATCTTGAAAACCAGCCAATTACAGTCATGGTGAAGCGTCTCTTATCCCAAATGAAAACAGTCTAAAGACTGCATAGTGTCATTTATAATTGTATTGGAGCTATATTTATTCTTAGGGGTAATAGTCTAACTTCATTTCAAACTGTGTTGAGTGTTGGATCTTTGTCTCACTAGAGTGGGAAGGAATGGCTTGATAGAATTAGTCATACATGTTTCCATTGTGTGTTTTTATGATCATGGTAGAAGGAAAGGTTAAATTCCATTAGAATGAAACACATCCTCTGTTAATACATTGCCTTTGACATATTCTACTTTATGGTGCAATTACATAGGAAAGAGCTTTCAGAGTTCTGGTGATTAATTATTCAATGTGTTTCTTGACCTCATTTTGCCCTAAATGCGTTGATCTGGAAGCTCATACACACGGACACACACACACACACACACACACACACACACACACAGGTGCTTGCATACACACATACACACACACATACACACACAATCTATACTACAGATAAGAAAACTTAGACCTCAGTTAGGAAAGTGACCATTGCCAGGCCTGATGGCCAGTTTAGTTGGGACTTAGACTGTTGAGTATTGCTGGCTTGCAGTGCACAATAGAGGTCACTTGGTTTTCTTGTCGCGTTGATGGTACTTTCCATTCTCTCCTTCCTTTTGCCTTTCCTTCTTCTTCCCCTTCAGCACCTTAAGACCCAGAGCTCAAATCCTAAGATTATTTCTCACATAGCCTTCTGCTTTTAGGTCTCTGTGTGCTAAGAGGACCTCCCCGTGGCGGGTTGGATCTGCAGCCTCTTTATGAGCACTCAGGGACTAGACCACCTGGACCCAGGGAAGACGCAGCAAGAATTAAGTTTTTCTCAAAGCTCCTCCTGCTAGTGGAAATGCATATGAGATGGAACTTAGTCTGTACCCCTGAGGTATGCTACTCATTTCATCGTATGATCAGTAGCTGGCAACATTCAGTCAAATACTCCTGATTTTACCTACATTAGCTTTTTAAAAAAAGATTTATTTGATTATTATGTATACAGTGCTGTCTGCTTGTTTACCTGCAGGCCAGAAGAGAGCACCGGGTTACATTGTAGATGGTTGTGAGCCACCATGTGGTTGGCTGGGAATTGAACTCAGGACCTTTGGAAGAGCAGGCAGTGCTCTTAACCACTAAGCTATCTCTCCAGCCCCTACATTCGCTTTATTATGCAAGAAAGATTCAAGCTTTCATGTTAAACTAGGCTGAGTAACAGACCTGCCCACCCTTTCATCTTAGCAGTTGTATTTGTTGGAAAGCCTTGTTCTGTTCGCAGAGTGAATACCTGTATTTTCTCCTTCTCTAGGAGTTATGAGTCCCCATCCATTCTTTAGAAGAAGAAAAGCTATTTTGGTTTGTATACATAGTTTCTCTTATTACATGTGGTGAGTCAGGACCTTGTTGGAAGTTCTCAACAAGAGGGATGTATAATTAACCTGTCCTTACCGAGAACTCCCCCATGGCAGGAAGGGAGAGGCAGTGCTGTGGATATTATTTGCATGGGACTACAGGTTTGTTGTGGTAAATCTTCCACACACTAATCAGCACCTTGGTCATCAGACTTGCTCTACTTTGTTAATAGCCCAAGTCTATCGTTCGCCCACCTTTTAAAGAGGTAGTGTATCTTCTTTAGCCTCTGCAGATAATATAATCAATGAAATTCTTGCCCTTTACTTGGATCACTACAAATTTATTAGGCATACAGGCGAAGATCACAATGGAGCCAGACCTTAGCGTTTCAGCTAGATTTCCTCTCAAGAACATTTCAAATCATAAGCTCTTCATCTCTTAATCCTTAGAAATAGGGTTATAAAGAAATGAAAGAATGAGTCAGCTGAGGTACTTTTTCAATGTTTTTACTATGTTATTGAGATCTGCCTCATTGCATTGTCCTTGGCAGTCAATTATTCTGGGAAGTGTTTATTGAATATTATTCTAATAATGGATTTTTATGTATGTCTGTTCTATTGCTCTTTGGGGTTAAAAGAAGAGGCAGTTAAAAACCCATTTATGAGGGTAATTTTTGAAAATGCTAGATGGACTGCATAATTCATAGAAACTGCCCGTAGTATTAAGTCGACTCGGTTTAGCCGAACGCTGTGTTAGAAGGGAACAAGGACTAAGTGGCAGGCCTGACATAGCTGGTTTTGGCTAGCTTATACATCCAGATAGCCAGGGGACCCAAAGTAACTGTGGCTTAGGCTACATCAAAGTTTATTTCTTCCTTGTTAAAAAAAAAGTTCTTGTAAAAAGGTAGTACAGAAAAGATATAGCATCTGGCAGGGTCAAGATCTAGATTCCTGTCAGCTGATACAACCTCTCCTGCGATCCTCATTCCCACGGTCATCTTAAGGCCCAGCATGGCTGCCCTGGATATCTCTCACATCTGCATTCTTGCTAGCAGGAAGCCACTAAAGTAAGAGAAGCATATGCCCAGAGCTGCTTGTAATTTTGGCTTATATTTATTGACCCTAATTTCAGCATGCAAGCACATTTAGCTCTCTAAGAGGAAGAAAAATAAAATCATTGTGTGGGAAGCTATGTGTAATGTTTACATCTTATTATTCTGGAAAAAGTGGGGCATGAGTTATTGGAACAGTTTATTAACTTGTGGGTGCCTCTGTTTTCTCATCTATACAACAGAGTTAGTAATGCTAGCCAGTTCTGTGAGGACAAAATTATCTTTTAAAAAATATTTGTGTTGTGTCTGCATGCATACACTCATTCACTCCAACTTGAGTACCTGGGTGCTCATAGAAGCCAGGAAAGAGCATCAGATCCCCAGAAGATGGAGTGGCAAACATTTATGTGACACCTAACGTGGATGCTGGGAGCCAAGCTGGTCCTCTGAAGGAGCATCAAGTGTGCTTAGCTGCTGAGCGCACTTGACTTAGACTCCTGTCCCTCCTTCTCAATTGAGGCTCTGTACACACTCTTTCAAGTGTCTGGGATATTGATAATGAATAAGCCCCTCCAGATCCAAAGTTATCACAAATGAGGCAACACACAGTAAAAACCTGCATTGCACTTAAAGGCTCTTAGGACATGTTGCTGCATCAAACCCTGTAAAGTTGAATGAGCCGCATTCTCATCAGCAGGGAGGGAGCTCCAGTGTCTTGCTTTGTCTCTCAACCAGCTTTGTATATTATTGTGCCTTTGAATGTTTGCTAATTTGAAAGTTCAAAGGCTTTCCAGTACTTTTTCACAGTTTTTGGAGAAAAGCTCTGATGTAAGTTCAATATCCCAAATCCTTGAAAGCATGTCTACAAAGCATCAGCTAGGAGGGAGGGTCAGGAATCTAAGTCCTCAGCTCAGACTCCTACTTGTCTATAATGAAGTTTTTTTTTTTTTTAAATCCATTCATGTTATTGTATCTCTGTCATGGAAGATTCTGGCCAGACTGGGAAACAGAAATAAACAAATGAAGTTCTTGCTTTCTTAGGCCTACAATCTAGAAGGGGTAGATAGAATAGACAAATTGGTGATGCATCATTGTATTATAGTAAATGAGTTAAGGAATATAATTTTAGGGTATGAGAGGTAGAGAATGATGAGGGTTGAAATCCATTTAAATAAAAGGGTAAAGAAAGGGCCTCAAGAGGCCAAGGCATCTGAGCATACATCTGAAGGAAGTGTCGGGGTAAGGCATATGGTTTATGAATGAAGAGGATTGTTCTAGGCAGGGAAAGGGTGCCTGCAAAGTCCCAAGGTAGAAGTGTCTCTGTGGTATTTGAAGAATGCAGGACTTTGGGTGGAGAGATGACTTCTCAGAGGTGACCCCTGAGAGCTGAGTAGAAACCCTTATCCCAGGGTCCCATGGCATCCGCGCATTCATCACTTCCCTGCCAGTTTACTCTGGCCAAGGGATTCAATCCAGAGGGGTGAGGACATATTACTCAAACACATCTTTTTTTCCCCATCTGAAATCAGAGGCCATTCTTCTCTTCTTCCTTCTGTTCTGCCATGTCCCCTTGAAACTGGAGCTCCAGAAGACCTCTATTTACTGCTTGTATTCCATGGTAGCCCCTTTCACCTGTGGCCACGTGTCCACAGTCAGCAATCCAGGCAAAGGCAGAATTGCAGTGGAGGGTTGTAGGGAGTCATCACTTCACACCTATCTCTTAGTGTCCTCGGAGACAAAAATGAAAACAGAACCTCAGAGAAGCAACCTATTTGCCAAGATCACATGAAGTTCACGGTAGAGCAGGTCCAGGCTCTCCCTACCCTGCCATGTCTCTCAGATTCTTTCCAGTTCTGTGCTGTTGAACAGATATTTAAGACTCTTCTACAACTTAAGGTCAACATCTCAGCACAGCATCTTCCAACTGGGCTTTAAAATTCATTTTTATTGCTGGCCTGTGGATCCTTTCACCATTGAGTAATTAAAATTGGTACTGAGTTTTTTGTTTGATTGCTTTTTTAGATACATTCCTTTAATATTGAGGGAACATTAGTGTTAGGCAGATGGTAAAAGCTAGCTTAAGATGTTTGTGAAGATTGAGACAATTTTGAGAATTGAGTTCCTGCTCCTAGGTTTTTTTCCCCAACAAAGTTCTCACTGTATTTTTGAATACTTCCCCTCCTGTGGAGATGAACCAAAATGGCTTTCGCTCATGTAAACTGTTTCCAGCAAAAGACAATAGACAGATGATTGATACACTAGGTTTAACTTGATAGCTCCCATCTATAATTAAACATTTTAGGCCTCATTTTTTTCACTAAAGTATAAGATGTTGGAATGGACAATATCCTCCTCCTCCTCCTCCTCCTTCTCCTCCTCTTCATCATTTTACATCCCTACTTCAGTTTCCCCTTCCTTCTTCCTCCTCTCCCCCTGAGCCCTTCTCCGTACCTCCCGTCTGTACCCCCCAGATCCATTCCTCCTTCCCCTCAGAAAAGGGCAGGCCTCCCATGAATATCAACCAAACATGGCATATTAAGTTACAGTAAGACTAGGCACTTCCCATGTATTAAGGTTTGACTAGGTAACCTAGTATGAGAAAAGGGGTCTCGAAAGTAGGCAAGAGAGTTAGAGACAGCTCATACTCTCACGGTTAGTAGTCACACATGAAGACCAAGCTATGCAACCATAACATGTGTAGAGGGCCTAGATCAGACCTATGCAGGCTCTGTGATCAACTGCTCAGCCTCTCTGAACCCAGATTAGTTGATTCTGAGGATTTTCTTGCGGTGTCCTTGACCCTTCTGGTTCCTACAAGCCTTCCTCTCTCTCTTTCACAGGATTACCCCAAGCTCTGCCTTATGTTTGGATATGGGTCTCTGCATTGGCTCTCACCAATTGATGGATGAATCCTCTCTGATGACAATTGGGCTAGGCACCAATCTATGCGTATAGCAGAATAGCATTAGGAACCATTTCATTGACTTTTTTCCTTTTCTCTTCTCTTTCCTTCTCTCTTATGATAATTAAGGGTCCATGGCTTTTTTCTTTGATCAAAATGAACACACCCTACTCTCCCTTCCTTTCCTTTAGCTCTTTGGTTGTGTCCCAGCAGGAGTGCTGGAAGAATCCTTTGCTTGAGGATGGATGGCGCTGCTGCCCTCTGGTTGTTACTTCTGTATGCTATTTCTACAACATGGTGTGACACTCCAAGGTCTTATTGGTGAGTGAAGTGTGTGCCTTGCCCCTTCATTCAGCTGTGCTTTGAATTCCTTTGTTTCCTTTAAACATTTTTTTTGTTTCCTCCTTCCGATTATGCTGTAGCTGGCTGTCCTGCAGCCAGGTTTCTCCAGTATGCTGTGAGCAGCTCCCCTCCCACAGCTCACCTCCTGATGTCTTATTTCTGTTCTGCCTCAGGCTTAGAAGCTAGATAAATAAACCTGGCAATGTTATTTGTAAAGTGAGAGTAAATAGCCTCTGAGGCAGGGCTTTGGAAGCCTTCCTATGGGAAAGTGTGAGTTCTCCATCCAACCTCAGGCCTTGGCTGACGTGCTTCAGCCTTCTTTGCTTATGGCCTGCTTCCCAAGCCCTCTGCCAGGCCCTGGGGTTGGTAGATATCCTCCCAGTGAATAGGTGAGCAATAACTCCCTTTCCCATTTTCTATTCTTATTGGTTCAGATGCTGTGAAAATCGTTTTGTATTTGCATAAGGCATACTTAGGCACAGAGCTATGGACCAATTCCCTTTGCAAATCAAAATGAAAAACAACAATCTCAGGACCACAGAAAACCTTTAGGCCATTTGGTTATTTTAAGATGCAAACTATAGTGCTGACCTTGGGGGATTTTTGAACCACAGCTGTCAGTTTAAACAAAGACCCAAAACTAATTAAGCATTAGTTGGAAGGGGCATGGGTTTGAGAACCAGGTCGGGCAACTTTTAAAAGTTAATGACAGTTCACCAGAAAACAAACAGAAGTGCCAATGTTGCACCCACACATCCTCTAAGACCCAGCTTTAAGGTCTAGTGTTAGCCTTTTTTTTGCTTCTTACGGAGACTGGAGACTGGTTCTCTGCCCACAGATCCATTGCATTTTTTGCAAAGCACGTTTCCCCTAGGCCCCTCTTCTTCCTGCCTGCTTCTTTCCCTGTCTTCTTTCTCGGTTGTCAGTACAGTTTATGACTTGGCTAGAGTTTACTGTCACTGTCACATTTGAAACTTAAGTAAACACTGCCTGGGTTTTGGCTTCTAGAAAAACTTGAACATCACGATCAATTTCTAGATCATTGATAAAAATACTGAAATTTCCCATAACTTGTAGTTATTAACTGTTTTAAAGGTGCCACGTATTAGAGAGGTGTAGTCTCTCAGATATGTTCATCTCTATAAGTTAGATTCATGCCTAGAGTTGGGTTCAGACAAAGTGTTCAGAACATGGAGGGATTCTGGCAGTGGGAAGAAGCGCCATCTTGATCCTGATAATGCTAGATGACATTTTGTGACAAGATGTGATTCGTGTTTTTGAAGGGGCCCTGGAGGGGCAGTACTTCCACCCACTGGTGGGAGCAAGAGTTACAGCCGACCATCTAACCTACATCTGGGACACTGTGGCTATAGAGCGGGCTACAAAATAAATGACAGCAGGAGTCATTTGAGTGATGGACTCAGAATTTGGTACTGGGGATGACGGTGAGCCGTTAAAATGAACTATATGCACTTACTGTGTTTCCAGGATAAAGAATAAGTTGGCTCAAACTTAATATAATTAGCAGACTGGGGACTGGCTGAGGATCAGATCACAGAAGTCATCACAGCTAGAACGGCTGTGGTAGAAAAATTTCAAAAGAAACAAGATTAAGGACATTCCCTTCCCTTACCACTAATTATTTTGAAAGTTAGCGCATGAAGCGTACAGGACTCATCATGGTATTTTTATATATACTTTGTTTTTGTGATCTTCTCTGGCCCTTCCTGCTGGTCTCCCATTCCACTTCTATGTGCTGAGGAGAAAGAAGACCTACTGGGGTCGGGGAGAATGATTAAAGATGCCATCAACAGTGGATTTAATGTTCTTAATGTTTTATTCATGTTTATGTTTTGTTATATTTTCTTTTTAATGTTGGTCAAAGTAATATGTACACATCATGTGAAAAGGTGATACAGTACTAGGCTTATAAAAACATCTTGTTAAATGTCCACTCCTTCTGCTGCTTCCTGCCTCCGGCACACAGCTGCTTTTCAAAAGGTTAGCTGTTGTAATCTTTATGTAATTTCATATTTCTACATCATATAGTGTTGCCGATAAGTTTTTCTTTTCCTTCCTTTCTTTCTGGGAACGTGTTGAGGCAGGATATCATTGGGTAGCTCCAGCTGGCCTTAAACCCATGACTCTCCTCAGCCTCCTCAGCTGCACTTGCAGGTATGTTATACCACCTGCTGCAGCAGCTAGTTTTTCCTTCTCCCCTGCTTTCCTAGGATGGAGCTTGCCACTTTGCCGTCTTTGCTATAGCCCACTCCTTTTGCCATGATGCCGTGGTGCCGGACTTCCCTACCTTTCTAATATAGTGAGCTTGAAGTTTTGAGTTTGAAGTGTTACAGTGAGGCAGATGTTATGGGGGAACATTTTATTTCTCAGATAATTGCTTTTCCTTCTGGATTAATGACTGCAAGGGTTTTTTTTTTCTCCTGTTACTTGGTTTCTTATGTGCACATCACTGATTTGTCACTGAAAACAAGTGTGACTGTCTTCTGAATGCATGTGGACATATCAGGTATTGTTTCCTGTTCTTTCTTGGACATGGTTCTCTTGGGGTTTTGGTTTCAGTCAGGCTTGAATGGTATCTGACCTGTTATTTGGTGAGCTCGGGTCTGCTATCTGACTTCAGGTGGTTACTTGTTCTCTGTCCTGACCACTCTCCTACCTCGATCTACTGGTGTAAGGCAGGAGATGTGGGAAGTGTGTGTGTTCTTTATGTGTATGTTAGATTTTCACATCTGAAAATTTCATTATTCTGTCTCCCTTAAAATAATAGCTTGGCTGGTGGTAGAATTCTTGATTGTAAATCATTTTACCCTAAATTTTGGGAGTGTAATTCTGTCTTCTGATGACTGTGGCTGCAGGTATAAAATTCAGAAACTTTTTTTGCAGGAGGTCTCATTTTTAGCTTCTTGCTTTAAGCCAAAGTATCAGTTCCCACTCTTGGGTCGGGGAGAAGCTACTTGGTTTCACAGAGGGACCAAGTGAGGAGAATGCCTCTGGTCTCGGTTGCCCAGTCATCCTTGGAGTTTGTCCTCTCCAATTCCTAAACCTTTCTGAAGTTTTATACAAGGAACTATGTGGCTTGTTTTTCTTCTGGTTTTTCAATTTTTTTTTTGGTAAGAAGTGGTTACTTTTCAGAGTTGCTGGTAAAATAATAAGAAAATATTTACATGACACTATCTTGTCAGCTTAGCCATGTTTGCTATTATTTTTAATAGGGCGCCTTTTTATTTATCCACTTACATACTGGCGACTCACCACATGCATTGCAATAGTAAGTGACAAAAATAAATAATTGCCTTGTAGAATACATCTTGAGGTTCTTATTAAATCACATCCAAAGTAAGTTTCCTGTCAGGCATTTGCTCATACTACCTTACAGTTAAAACTGTTTCAGACACTTGTTTCTTCTACACAAGCCTTTTCAGGTTCTCTTTTAACTGAGAAAATATTAAGCAAAAGACTAAGGGAATAGAAATTGGAACTGAAACTTGTTCCAATGAGTAGAGTACCTCTGAGAATTTTTAAAAATTACACCTCAAAACATCTAATCCCATGAACTTTAAAATTGTGTAGTTGGTATACAGAAAAAAGTTAAGCTTGTTTGAATGATGCTCTCTCTCGAACTATGGCTATGCCAAGGACTGGAGTCTTTGAAATGTTTGCTGATTCACAGGCAGTACTTTTAGGTTTATTGTTGATTCCAATTTGATTTGAATTTACAGATTATATTTATTTGAATTTTCAGCTATTTCTAGCACTTCAGAAAGCAGCTCAGGGTTGTGTTTTGTGTTGCTATTTTACTGCAGTGATGATTAGGGATCTTAGTATTTTGAATGTATAGGGTACAGGGAGATCAGTCGGGTTTGCCTTTCTTTTCAGAACTGCCTTTGTGCCAGGTTGAAATGAGTGTTTTGTTTCCTTGAACTTTCTGCTATATTGGTAATAAAGGCATGTAATATCCCTGTTCTCAATTTTTATTTTTCTAATTACCAACACTGATTAATTCTTCATGACTTGTGTGCTCAAAGGGGTCCCCAAAGACTTTAAACAGGGACCAGCAAAGGATAATGGAATAAGACTGCAGATTCCCAAGAAATGCAAAGCACTGAGAAACACTAGTGTGACACTTTCTACCTCCGATATTTTATTCATGGGCATTGATAAGGGACTTGCTACATAATCGCTTTTCTCTGTAGTCTGTAATTGAAGGCTATGATTCTTCAGCCTTACAACACATACTCTCTCTCTGTCTCTCTCTCTCTGTCTCTCTCTCTCTCTCTCAACACACTTCATATGCTAATGACAAGGAAATGTTCAAAGAAACATGTTATTGGTAATCTTTCCCATGATGAGTAAGACTTGGGAGGCAAGAGAGAAGAGCGATACTAAGGGTACATGCTTGCTTCTGGCATTTGCAACTGGCTCCTTGGGATTCTGGTGAAGAACAGCAGAGTGAACTGGCTCGCTGAAATCTGTGAATAGCTAGGGTGGTTGGTCCGAGAAGCACATTTCACACAGTCTAAACGTAAGTAGAAGCACAACTGAAATGCTGTGAGGAGAAGGGTGTAGAAGCAACTGCAGAAGTGCTGTTTCATTGCCCATTGTGTAAAGACCCAGGCTTTCTTGTGAGGTTCTCTCATCCTCACTAAGCCCTTAGTTCCCTGAAATGTTAACCAAGTCACTTTCAATTCTCTTGAAAATAAGATTCAGGGAGTCTTTCTACTTAGATTCCCCCCAATATTTCTAGACAAAATTCCAATTTATTGAAAACTGGATCTTCTATATTTAAAATAAATTTACTCTAACTAATATTTCTATTTCTCTTTAAGGTAATCCTTAAATAATGGATGATAGGGACTATTAAGGAATATTCTTGAGCCCTTTTTTTCTGTAATTTGTGCCTCAGGTTGGGCCGCCATCAGCATTTACCTACGTCCTCATGCCTTACCCCTAGTAAAACTTTTTTTTTAACCAGAAACTATTAATTTATTCCCCTTCCCTCGGCCTGTGACAGAGGGGAACCTCTTCCCCCACCATATGATCATGGCCTATCAGTTCTCATCTGGATATTTTTATTTATTTAATGCCTTCCCCCTTTTATTAAAAATAGATTCTTTTATCATACACTATATCCTGATTACACTTTCCTTTCCCTCCACTCCTCCCAGTTCCTCCTCACATCTCCTTCCACTCCCATCCAGATACACTCCCTTTCTTTCTCTCATTAGAAGCCGGGTGTGGTGGCACATGCCTTTAACCCCAGCACTCAGGAGCCAAAAGCAGTTGGATCGCTGTGAGTTCAAGGCCAGCCTGGTCTACAAAGCGAGTCTAGGACAGCCAAGGCTACACAGAGAAACCCTGTCTCAGCAAAACAAAACAAAAACAAAACAAACAAAAGAATAGGCTTCTAAGAGGTAACAGCAAAACATAACAAAAATAAGACATAACAAGCGAAAGTAAAAACCATTACTTTGAAGCTGGTTAAGACGAATCAACAAAGGAAGGAATCTCAATAGAAGGCATAAGAATCAGAGACCTACTCATTCACACAGCCATAAAAATACTAATCTGAAAGCTATGATTTTACACACACACACACACAAACACACACACGGCAGGGAACCTAGTGCAGACCCATGTACCCTCAGCATGCATGCTCCTCAGTGTTTGTGACTTTCCATGATCTTTGTTTAGTTGATTTAGAGGGCTTTGTTTTCCTGATGTCTTCCATGCCCTCTCGTTCTTACACTCTTTCCACCTCATTTCCTAAGGGTTTCTCTGAGCTCTGAAGTCAGTGATTTGATGGAGAAATTCCTTCTAGGTCTCTCTCTCTCTCTCTCTCTCTCTCTCTCTCTCTCTCTCTCTCTCTCTCTCTCTCTGATATCTGGCTCTGGGTCTCTGAATCTGTTCCCATCAGCTTCAGGAGAACACTTCTCTGACCATGGCCGAATAAAGCAGCAATCTATGACTATAGCAGAATATCATTAGGAGCCATCTTACTGTTCCTTTTTATTTAGACCATTAGTATTTGGTTTTATCCTAGGTCTCTGGGCTATTTACTCTCTGATTTTTCATCACCCAAGCAGTGTTGCATATAGGTTCCATCTTGTGAAGTAGATCTTATGTCAAATCAGATATTTGTTGGTTACTCCTACAAGCTTTGTGTCACCATTGCCCTAACATATTTTACAGGCAGGACAGATTTTAGATACGGTTTTGTGGTTGGATTGGTGTTTATGTTTCTCTTTTGGTAGCCTATACCAAAGAAACTAGAATGTAGTGGTGAAGGCCTAAGGTCATATGTAGGCATCAACTGGACCTCTCCATGTTCAATGAGCTCTCTCTCTCTCTCTCTCTCTCTCTCTCTCTCTCTCTCTCTCTCTCTCTCTCTCTCTCTCTCTCTGTTGTCTTCATCAGTAGGGCTTGGATGTCAGTTTGTGGAGAGCAATTTATTGTCTTGGCTACAGCCTGGGTTGTTTGTGGGTTTCCATAGGACTCCTTTGGCCACCAACTCAATTGGATGTAACCCAGTCCTGGGTGACAAGAGACAGCCAATTAGGACTCTGTCTCCCTCTACATTTGGAGACTTCATGAGTTCCCATTGCTCTAGGTTCCCATACCGCCACTCAAATGCTCCTCAATTCCAGCTGTTCTTACATTCTTCCTCTCAACTCTATCTCCTGCCACCCTCTGCACCGAATCCTCCTGTTCCGGTCGCACATCCTCACCCCATTCGGTCATAAAATCTATGCTATGTCTCCCTCCCAGAGATATCTATGTGCCCTACTTAGTTGTTCTTTTATACCTGACATTGGCTGAAGAGGAAGGTCGGCTGGGTGCCTTCTCTGCCACTCTGAGCTAGCAGGCTTTCACCCCAGCAGATGCCTCCCGAGTCTTTATTGTCAAAATCGAATGCTTGAGATTTTGTTAAAAATGACATCTTCTCCTGTGCCAATGAGTTCGAGGCTATTATCCACTTTCTTTTTTATCAAGGTATCTGGTTTTATGTTGAAGTCTTGGATCCATTTGGAGTTCAGTTTTGAATTTTACAATATTCAAGCAGAAAGCTCCTGGATTAAAAGGTATGTGCTAAGGCTGACCCACACTACAACTTAAAAAAGGTTTTTCTAGTAAATAATACAATCTCTGGGTTCACAGTGTGATAAAATATCCTTCAACAAGAAGACTTTCTGTCCCCACTCTCCACTTAACTGTGGAGAATGTCCTGTCCATTGGCTAGATCTGGGTAGGAGTTTGATGCTCACTGCACATATTGTCCTTGGTTGGTGCCATAGTTTGAGCAGAACACCTGGGCACAGATCTGCCCGTCATAGTGTTCGTCTTGTAGGTTTCTTTTCTTAAAAAATATATTTTATTAATTTATTCATATTACATCTCAATTGCTATCCCGTCCCTTGTATCTTCCCATTCCTCCCTCCCTCCTATTTCTCCTTACTCCCCTCCCCTATGACTGTGACTGAGGGGGATTACCTCCCCCTGTATATGCTCATAGGGTATCAAGTCTCTTCTTGGTAGCCTGCTGTCCTTCCTCTGAGTGACACCAGGCCTTCCCATCCAGGGGACATGGTCAAATATGGGGCACCAGAGTTCGTGTGAAAGTCAGTCCCCACTCTCCACTCAACTGTGGAGAATGTCCTGTTTATTGGCTAGATCTGGGTAGGGGTTCGAAGTTTACTGCATGTATTGTCCTTGGCTGGTGCCATAGTTCGAGTAGGACCCCTGGGCCCAGATCTGCCCATCAAAATGTTCTTCTTGTAGGTTTCTAGGCCCCCCTGGATCCTTCTATTTCCCCATTCTCCCACGCTTCTCTCACCTAAAGTCCCAATAGGATATCCTCTCCTCTGTTCCACTTTCCTGGTTAGTGAAGATTTCCATGGGACATGCCCCTTGGACTAGTGTCCAGATATAAATGAGTATATACTATTTGAGGCTTTCTGCTTCTGGGTTAACTCACTCATTATGATCATCTCTAGTTTAGTCCATTTGTCCAGAATTTCCAGAATTCCTTGTTTTTAATAGCTGAGTAGTATTTCATAGTGTAAATGTACCACAGTTTTTTATACATTCTTTGAGGGACATTTAGGCTGTTTCCATGATCTGGCTATTATGAATAAGGCTGCTATGAACATGGTTGAGCAAATTTCCTTGAGCAAATTTTCTTGCTGTGTGCTGGTGCATCTTCTGGGTATATTCCAAGGAGTGGAATAGCTGGGTCTTGAGGAAGCCCTATTCCCAGTTTTCTGAGATAGCACCAGATAGATTTCCAAAGTGGTTGTACTAGTTTGCATTCCCACCAGCAATGAAGGAGTGTGCCTCTCTCCCCACATCCTCGCCAGCATGTGGTGTTGCTTGAGTTTTTGATCTTAGCCATTCTGATGGGTGTAAGATGGAATCTCAGAGTCGTTTTGATTTGCATTTCCCTGATGACTAAGGAGGTTGAGCATTTCTTTAAGTGTTTCTCAGCCATTTGATATTCCTCTGTTGAGAATTCTCTGTTTAATTCTGAGCCCCATTTCTCAATTGGATTATTTGGTTTGGTGGTGTTTAATTTCTTGAGTTCTTTATATATTTTGGATATTAGACCTCTGTCAGATGCAGGGTTGGTGAAGATCTTTTCCTAGTCTGTAGGCTGTCACTTTATTCTGTTGACGGTGTCTCCTGCCTTACAGAAGCTTCTCAGCCTCATGAGGTCCCATTTATTAATTGTTGACATTAAGGCCTGGGCTGTTGGTGTTCCATTCAGGAAGTTGTCTCCTATGCCAATATGTTCCAGGCTCCTCCTCACTTTTTCTTCTAACCTATTTAGTGTCTCTGGTTTTATGTTGAGGTCTTTAATCCACTTGGACTTGAGTTTTGTGTATGGTGACAAATATGAGTCCAGTTGCATTTTTCTACATGTAGAAATCCAGTTAGACCAGTACCATTTGTTGAAGATGCTATCCCTTTTCCATTGAATAGATTTGGCTTCTTTGTCAAAAATCAAGTGATTATATGTGTGTGGATTCATTTCTGGGTCTTCAATTAGATTCCATTGATCAACCAGCCTATTGCTGTGGAGAGTGGAGACTGACTTTCACACGAACTCTGGTACCCCATATTTGAGCACGTCCCCTTGATAAGGATGCTCAGTGGCACTCAGATGAAGAACAATAGGCTACCAACAAGAGACTTGATACCCTAGGATCATATACAGGGGGAGGAGGTCTCCCTCAGTCACAGTCTTAGGGGAGGGGAATAGGGTGAAAGCAGGACAGAGGGAGAAGTGAGAAGATACAAGGGATGGGATAGCATTTGAGATGTAATACGAATGATCTTATAAAAAAATACTAAAATAAAAAAGAAGACTTTCTGAACAGAACTCATATTAGAATTTGCTTGCATTGTTCTACATGCAGCCGTCCAATTTGTCCCGCAACATTTGTTGAAGATGCTCTCTTTTTTTCTCTTGTGTATTTCTGCCTTTATCAAAAATCAGGTGCCCATAGGTGTGTGGAGTTATTTCTGCATCTTCAGTTCAAGTCACTTAATCAAAGTACCTGTTTTTATGGCAAAAGCATGCTTTAAAAATTACGACTAAAGCTTTGTAGCACAACTGGAATTTGGGACTGGTGAGACATGCAGGACTTCTTTTCTTGTTCAGGATTATTTTAGCTATGTTGGGTTTAAAAATTTTTTAATATAAAGTAGAGAATTGTCTTTCAAGGTCTGTGAAGAATTGTCTTGGAATTTTGATGGGAATTGTATTGAATCTGTAGATTGCTTTTGGCAAGATGGCCATTTTTACTGTGTTAATCCTATTGATTCATGAGCATGGGAGATCACTCCATCTTCTGATACCTTCCTCAATTTCTTTCTTCAAAGGCTTGAAGTTTTTATTACACAAGTCTTGCACTTGTGTGATTAGTGTGAACCCAAGATATTTTATATTATTTGAGGCTATTGTGAAAGGTGTTTTCCTGGTTTCATTCTCAGTCCACTTGGCATTTGTATACAGCAGTGCTGATTATTTTTGTGAGTTAACTTTTTATTCAGTTACTTTGCTGAAAGTGTTTGTCAGCTGTAGGAATTACCTAGTAAAATTTTTAGAATCATTTATGTATACTATCATATCATATCTAAATAACGATACTTTGACTTCTTTCTTTCCAGTTTGTATCCCCTTAATCTCTTGTTTTCTTATTGTTCTAGATAAAACTCAAGTACTATATTGAATAGGTATGGAGAGAGTGGATGGCCTTTTCTTGTTCCTGATTGGAGTGGAATTGCTTTGAGTTTCTCTTCACTTAAGTTGATGTTGGCTATGGGCTTGCTGTAAACTGCCTTTATTATGTTCAGATATGTCCCTTGTATCCCTGATCTCTCCAGGTCTTTTATCATCTAGGGATGTTGCATTTTGTCAAAGGCTTTTTCTGTATCTAATGAGACAATCATGTGGCTTTTTTCTTTCAGTTTCTTTATATGGTAGAGTTCATTTACTGATTTTCATATATTAAACCATCCCTGCCTCACTGAGATTAAGCCTTTTTCATCATCACAGATAATATCTTGATGTGTTCTTGGATTCAGTTTGCAGGTTTTTTATTGAGCTTTCTTGCATCCATGTTCATAAGGAAAATTGGTCTGTAATTTTTCTTTGTTTGGTCCTTATGTGGTTTGGGTATATGCTTAAATGTGGCCTCATAAGATGAATTTGGCAATGTTCCTTCTGTTTCTATATTGTGGAATAATTTGAACTGTTTTGGCATTAACATTAAGTC
Organism: Acomys percivali; assembly: GCA_907169655.1. Lineage (NCBI taxonomy): Eukaryota > Metazoa > Chordata > Mammalia > Rodentia > Muridae > Acomys > Acomys percivali. The sequence continues at coordinate 152,775,700 of OU015742.1, forward strand.
CATTTTGTTGATTTTTAAAATGGCTACATTACTTGCTTCTTAAGTCCATTTGCTTGAAGTATCTTTTTCCAACCTTTTACTCTGAGGTAATAATGTTTATCCTTGATGTTAATGTGTGTTTTTTTGTATGCAGCCAAAGGATAAATCATGTTTTTGCATTCATTCTGCTAGTCTGTTTCTTTTTACTGGGGAATTGAGACCTTTTATATTGAGATATATCAATGATCAATGATTGTTGATTCATGTTATTTTTATTTTTAGTGGTGGTGGTGTATGTGTGTGTGCATGCACACTTCCATTCTTTTGACAGTTTATTATTTATCTTTATGTTTTTATGGTTGTAATTAATCTCCTTAGGTTGGAGTTTTCCTTCTAGCACCTTCTATGGGGCTTGATTTTAGGACACATATTGTTTCAATTGGTTTTATTTCAGAATATATTTTTTTCTTCATCTATGGTGATATAAAGTTTTGTTAGGTATAATAGTCTGGCTTGGTATCTGTGGTCTTTTGTAATCAGCAGCATATCTATTCAGGCCCTTCTGGCTTTTAGAATCTTCATTGGGAAGTTGGGTGTAATTATAATAGGTCTGTCTTAGCATGTTACTTGGCCTTTTTCCTCTGTAGCTTTTAATATTCTTTCTTTCTTCTGTTCAATTAGTGTCTTGATTTTTACGTGGTGATTGGACTTTCTTTTTTAGTCGAATCTATTTGTTGTTCTGTATGCTTCTGGTACTCTGATAGTCATCATCTTCTTTATGTTAGAGAATTTTTCTTCTACGATTTTGTTGAAAATATGTTCTGGGCCTTTAAGCTGGCAACCTTTTTCTACCATTCTTATTATTCTTAGGTTTTGGTTTTTCATAGTGTCCTCAGATTTCCTGGATGTTTTATGTCAGGTATTTCTTAGATTACAACTTTTCTTTGGTGGATGCAGCTATTTCTTATATTGTATCTTCAGTGCCTGAGAGTCTTTCTTCCATCTCTTGTATTCTATTGGTGAAGCTTCTGTCGGTAGTTCCTGTTTGAATCACAAAATTTTCATTTTCAGAATCCTCTCAATTTGAATTTTCTTTATTGGTTCTATTTCCTTTTATAAGTCTTGACCAGTTTTATTAGTTTCTGCCTTCTGTTTGTGGTTTTCTGGATTACTTTAAGGGATTTATTAATTTTCCCCCAAGGTTTGTTTGTGTTTTACTGCTTTTCTTTAAGAGATTTATTATTTTCATTTTTAAGGATCTTTATCATATTCATAAGGTTGTTTTAAAGTTGTTTTTCTTGTTCCTCAGCTCTGTTGGAAATTTCAGACCTTGCTAGAGTAGGATTGCTGGGTTCAATGGGGATACACTACCCTGACTGCTGTTGTTTGTACTATCAATGGGGATACACTACCCTGACTGCTGTTGTTTGTATTATTAATCTGGCACCTTGGATTAGGATGATTATAGGTCTAGGTTCTGATTTCTGGTTTTGCCTTTGTTTGGTAGATGCTTTATTCCTTGTTTTTCCTTTTGTCTCAGTAGTTTTGAAGAGTGTGATAGCTGTGTCTTGTCTGGTAGGAAATTTCTTATAGATCTGATTGGCATGGGGGGATCCAGATAGAGTGTGTTTCTGAGTATTTCTAGCTGACACTTAGGAATGGGAGAAGATAGGCAGCTAGGGGTGTGAAGGGGGTTCACAGGAGTGAGGAGACAAGAGTGTTTAATCAGGATTTGTCTCCATAGAATGGGGTAGACTGTAAAGAGAAGTCGCCCCAAAAGGTTGCTATAGCACTGGGCATGAGACTGGGGATCTGATCTGGAGGAATAGAAGGAGAGGGGAAGATCTGCAGGTTGCCTGCTTGCTTCCCTGGCAGGAATGGCCTTTGGGTTAGCAGGGGCCCCTGCTGGAGCCATATATAGGGGCAGAGAGGCTAGGAGTGGAAGATCTACAGGATGTGGGGGCAGGGGGCCATGGAAGGCTGCAGCAAGTGTTCTGTTGTAGAACTGGGGGTGAGAGTGAGAGATCTTGGGGAAAGGGAGAGGTAAGCATCTATAGTCAGACTCCCTGGCAGATGTGTTTTTTGTTTTGTTTTTGACTAATAGTATTTGATTTTACCCTATGTCTCTGGGCTGTCTAATCTCTGGTTCTGGGTCACCTAAGCAATTTTGGGTATGGGTTCCATGTCATGAAGAGAAACTTAAGTTAAATCAGTAGTTGGCTAGCTACACACATAAGCTTTGTGTCACCATTGCTCTAGCATATTTTACAGGCAGGACAGATTGTAGATCAAAAGTTTTGTGCCTGGGGTGTTAATGTTTCTCTTTTGGTAGCTTGCATAGTACCTTCCTGCACCAAAGAGACTAGATCACAATGGTGAAGGCTGCATGTAGGCACTAGCTTGGCCTCCCCATGTTCAATGAGTCCTATGTATATTGTCTTCAGCAATGGGGCTTTGCTGTCAGTTTGTGGAGAACAATTTATTGTCTTGGCAACAGCCAGGGTTGTTTGGGTATTTCCATGGGACCCCTTTGGGCAACAACTCATTTGGTAGTATATTTTTATTATTTATCTAACCACTAATATATATGTTCTTTTTGGTGGTGACACCTGAAGTGATCAGAATTGAGTCTACTTTTCTCCTGTTCTTCTGAGGATTAAAATACTAAATTTACTTTTGAAGACTATAAAACCTGGAAGTAAGATTATTTTTCTTTTGCCTTTTTATGCTTCAAATCACTTCATATAATTCCTTGGACTTAGTAGTTACTCTATAAATAAATATTTGTGGAACAAGGTAAACAACACTGTGCTTACTTTTGGAGCTTTGAATATTATTTTTGGAGCATTTATTTATGTTATTAAATCTTAGAAAGCCAAAGAGAATTTTTTCTTATAAATTCTTTTCAGAATTTTTTCATTTATTTTCTTAACTTAATAGAACAAAAGTTCAGGGAACATGGAATATGCAGAAAGTGAAACTTAGGGCTGATTATTAACTTTTATGGATATTAATTAAATTTTATTTTAACTAAGGAATACACATACATTGCATAAAATCTCATATATATATATTGTGTAGCTGAAAGAATAAGATTTCTTTTTAATTGGCTTTGTTTAATACGGCCAAGAATCACGTTCTTGGCGTAGGGATATCTTACTTCTAGTATGCTCTTTAATTCCGAAAGATTTACAAATGCTTCAGAAGTCCTATGAGGAATGTGTTATTTAAAGTTGTTGGGGAGTGTAATGAGATACTAAGTGATACAGTTTCAGGTCTTTTGGCAGAAGTCACTGATAAAATGCTAGCTGAGTGTGTATGAGGCCCTCCTTACTGTCCCCAGTAGCTCAAAACAAGAACAGCAGGAATCACAGGAAGATTTCAAGATGTAAAGATGATTTTGTGGGACAAAGGGTGTGTGAAATACTGCCCAGTGTATATTACTAACACACATACTTATTTTATGTAGATATTCTGTCACCAACTACTTTACCTTTTAATGGTGTTTCTAAGGTGTGTATGTGTATATATATTTATTTATATATAGTGTATTCTTCTGTCACACAATATGTCCTGACTGCAGTTCCCCTCCCTCCTATCCTCCCAATATTTCTGTGAAATAAGTGCCCCAAAGCTTAGACAGCATAAAAGAGTGGCCATGTACTATTGCATGCAGGTTTTGTGGGTCAGGAATCCAGAAGCAGCTTAGCTGTATGGTTGTGGGCCCACACTTCTGATGGATTGGGTCCAGGTCTTGTCTGTGGCCCTAGTTATTTGAAATCTTGACTAAAACTGTAGGGTGTGCTTCCAGGATATCTCAATCACAAGACTAGGAGTTTGGTGCAGTTCCTCACCACAGGACTGCTTGATTGCCCTGATATGACAGATGGCTCTCCCAAGAACAAGTGGCGGAAGTTGCCCTGAGTTTTATGGTGTAGCCACACATTGACATTCTGCTGATTTTGATAGATTAACATGGTCAGCTTGCTCCCTTAGCCTCCTAAGCTCAAGAGCTGAGTGTCCTTGGGGACCACTTTGAATGGATAACTCTCAGAAGCCTTTTGGAATCAGATCTACAGGTGGAATAAGATCTATAATGTTTCATTATATATTGGATATGTTCTTTATTATATTTTAATTTTAATTTATTTTTAAAAACTTATCCACTTTACATCCCAATTGTAATCCCTTCCCTCATCACTTCCCAGTCCCACTCTCTCTCCTTTTTCCACTCTATGCCCCTAGGCCTTAGAGAAGGGGGTCCCTTTCCCCTATCAACTGACCCTAGCCTACCAAGTCTCATCAGGACTGTCTGCATCCTCTTCCTCTGTGGCCTGGTAAGGTACCCTGGCAGGGGGAACTGACCAAAGAGCAAGCAACAGGGTCCATGTCGGGGCCAGCCGCTGTCCCTCTTACTAAGGGACCCCTATAGAGACTGAGCTGCTTATGGGATACATCTGAGGAGGGGGTCTAGGCTCTCTCCATGAATAGTCCTTGTTTGGTGCATCAGTCTCCACTGGACCCCTGGGCCCAGATTTCTTGGCTCTGTTGGTCTTCTTGTAGAGCTCTTGCCCCATCTGTATCCTTCTATCTCCCCATTCTTCCATAAAACTCCCTGCCCTCTGCCCAAAGTTTGGCTGTATGACTAAGCATCTGCTTCATTCCCATGCTGGGTGGACTCTTTCAGAGGATCTCTATGGTAGGCTTTCGTCCTCTTCCCACACTTCAACAGCTTCCAGTGTCTATTCTATTTGCCCTTTGGAATGAAAATTAAGCGTCCTCCCTTGGGCCCTTCTTGTTACTTAGCTTCTTTAGGTCTGTGGATTTTAATATGTTTATCCTGTATTATATGGCTAATATCCACCTATAAGTGAGTATATACCATGGATGTCCTTCTAGGTTTTGGTTACTTCATGCTGCTCCACCCATTTCCCTGCAAATTTCATGATGTCCTTGTTTTTGATAGCTAAATAATATTCCGTTGTGTAGATGTACCACAGTTTCTTTATCCATTCTTTGGTTGAGGGACATTTACGTTGTTACAAGTTTCTGCCTATTATGAATAGAGCCACTATGAACATAATTGAGCAAATGTCTTTTTATTTGGTGGAGCATCTTTTGGGTATATGCCCAGGAGTGGTATAACTGGGTCTTGAGGTAGAGAAAGCACAAGATTGATTTCCAAAGTGGTTGTACAAGTTTGTGCTCCCATCAGCAATGGAGGAGTGTTCCTCTTGTTTCACATCCTCTCCAGCATGTGCTGTCACTTGAGTTTTTGATCTTAGCCATTATGATGGGTGGGTGTAAGATGGAATCTCAGAGTTGTTTGATTTGCATTTCCCTGATGGATAAGGATGAGGAACTTTTCTTTAAGTGTTTCTTAGCCATTTTATATATGTCTGTTGAGAATTCTTTGTTTTCAGATAATTTTTGCATGCTTTTAAAAAATTGAATTTATTAAAGGGGACTAATCATATTTACTATTTGACTCCAAAATAGCAAAATTTTCAGATTTAATGTTATTTTGGAAAAATATAAACATGCTTTCATCTTCTCTTTATCACACAAAGTTGAATTAGCACACTTCTACTAGCTCTCAAAAGTTAGTATATGGAAATAACCAAATATATATTACTAAGAGGAAAGAAAGAAACCTTGAAAAGGCAATTTGTTGAATAATTCAAACTATCACATTCAGGAAAAGGCTGAGGAGGTATTAGGGAAACTGTGTGTAGCAGAGGCAAGGGGAAGGGAGAAAGGGATGGTGGACAAGGAAACAGAATTTTGGGATACAAACTGAGGAAATTAAAGGATGAAATAGTTTGTGACAGACTTTCTTGATAAAACAAATAACATGCATGTTAGAAATATACACTGGGCAATATTTCATATACCCTTGATCCCACAAAAATCATTTATACATCTGACACATGGTCCTGGCAGAGCTGGGATGGAGACAAAACCTAAGGCCTTATGCATCACAGGCAATTTCTTGATCACTAAGCCACATCCTCAGCTGGAAAAACTCCACTTTGATAGAGTACTGCTGACTAAGTAAGCAAGAGGTATATGAGTTTTCAGAATTGCTAAACACACAATTATTTCCACATGGTACTATGTTAAGGCATAAGAACATGCCCCATTTTGCCCCACCTCCTTTCCCACACTCCAAGAACCCAACTCTTCCCAAAGTTAGTTTTTCATCAGCACAGTAGGAACAGAAACATTTTCTGTTATTTATAGTCTCACTTTCATCTTTGTATATAAATTGGATTTATAGGCAGATTGGACTTGGAGCCTGTGCATAATACTTACACTTGATTAAATATGCTTGTTTTGCAGTCTGGAAAACATCTCACCTGTTATTTTCATCTCTGGCTTGACAGCCTCTTCTCAAGGGACGGAATCTTGCTTTTTGTACTTGGAGTTCTCTTGCATTCTTACCTGAAGTGCTATGGTACAGCGCTGCTCACATACCTAACAGAGTACCATTCCCTAAATGTTTGTTACTTAATGCAAAAAAGAATGCCATACTGACATAACAAACACTATAGCCTAGAAGAAGAAGCCAGGCACATTTGCTCAACTTTTTTTCTTCTGTTTTATGTCATTTTATTTATTTTATTTTTTGAGTACTAGAAATATCTCATTCTCTTATTTATTTATTATTTTTAATTGTTCACTTTACATCCTGATTGTAGCCCCCTCCCTCTTCACCTCCCAGTCCCACTCTTCTTCTCTCCTCCCCTAGTCTTCAGAAAGGGGAAGCCCTCCTCCCTAACATCTGACCTTAGCTACACCCATCAGAATGGCTAAGATCAAAAATTCAAGCGATACCACATGCTGGCGAGGATGTGGAAAGAGAGGCACACTCCTTCATTGCTGGTGGGAATGCAAGCTAGTACAGCCACTTTGGAAATCTATCTGGTGCTATCTCAGAAAACTGGGAATAGGGCTTCCTCAAGACCCAGCTATTCCACTCCTTGGAATATACCCAGAAGATGCTCCAGCGCACAACAAGAAAATTTGCTCAACCATGTTCATAGCAGCCTTACTCATAATAGCCAGAACATGGAAACAGCCTAAGTGTCCCTTAGTAGAAGAATGGATAAAGAAACTGTGGCACATATACATTATGGAATACTACTCAGCTATTAAAAACAAGGAATTCCTGAAATTTGTGGACAAATGGATTGAGCTAGAAATGATCATAATGAGTGAGTTAATCCAGAAGTAGAAAGAGTCAAATGGTACACACTCACTTATATCTGGACACTAGCCCAAGGGTCATGTCCCATGAATGTCTTCACTTACCAGGAAACTGGGACAGAGAGGAGGACATACTATTGGGACTCTAAATGAGAGAAGCATGAGAGAATAGCAAAGTAGAAGGATCCAGAGGGTCCTAGAAACCTACAAGTAGAACATTATGATAGGCAGATTTGGGCCCAGGGATCCCGCTCAAACTAAGGCACCAGCCAAGGACAATACAGGCGGTAAACTTTAAACCTCTACCCAGATCTAGCCAATGGACAGAACATTCTCCACAGTTGAGTGGAGAGTGGGGTATGACTTTCACATGAACTCTCGTGCCTCATATTTGACCATGTCTCCTGGAGGGGGAGACCTGGTGGCACTCAGAGGAAGGATAGCAGGTCTCAAGTCTCATATGAACTTCCTGTATCCTCTTCCTTTGTGGCCTGTCAAGGCTGCCTGGCCAGGGGGAAGTGATCAGCTTGTAGGCACCAAAGTCCATCTCATTGTCCTATAGGATTTCCCATCTCTGCAAAGTCTGTATTATCTTAAGGTCAAGAGCAATGTTAGGGCAATTTGCTTTCATATAAATAGTATTTTAAGTTATATTATATATTTATGTAATGTTTGTTTCCAAGCAGACCTGTCTTTTTCATTCTCATTTTTAAGGCTTTTCATCATCATTATCATCATTCTTTTATTTTTGAGTCAAATTTCTTCATATGTTTTTGAAAGGTAAAGGCAGATATTGTGTTGTCTTCCTATGGTGATGGCAGTGAGTGGAGGATGGATCTTTGCCCAGTCTTAGGCTCTGTCATACTCTTGAAATATTTTTCTGACAATTTATTTTATTTATTTTTTTGTTTTTAGAAAGATTTATTATATATATATATATATATATATATATATGCTTGCACACCAGAAGAGAGTACCATACCTCATTATAGATGGTTGCGAGTTACCATGTGGTTGCTGGGAGTTGAACTCAAGACCTCTGGAAGAGCAGACAGTGCTCTTAACCACTGAACCATCTCTCCAGCCCCTGACAATTTTTTCCTACTTTATTGACAAATATTATAACCAAAAGCAATGTAGACTAGAAAAGGTTTCATTTCAACTTACAGGTTATAGTATCTCATTGGTAGAAGTCGGTTCAAGAACTCAAGCAGGAATAAGAGGCAGAAATGAAGGAGAATGTTTGCTGGTTAGCTGGCCAGCTGGTGTTTAGTTAACTTTCTTTTTTTTCTCTTTCTTTTTTTTTTAATTAATTTATTTATATTACATCTCAATTGTTATCCCATCCCTTGTATCCTCCCATTCCCCTCTCCCTCCTGCTTTCACCCTATTCCCCTCCTCTATGACTGTGACTGAGGGGGACTTCCTCCCCCTGTATATGCTCATAGGGTATCAAGTCTCTTCTTGGTAGCCTGCTATCCTTCCTCTGAGTGACACTAGACCTCCCCATCCAGGGGACATGGTCAAAAATGGGGCATCAGAGTTCGTGTGAAAGTCAGTCCCCACTCTCCCCTCAACTGTGGAGAATGTCCTGTCCATTGGCTAGATCTGGGTAGGGGTTCGAAGTTTACTGCATGTATTGTCCTTGGCTGGTGCCATAGTTCGAGTAGGACCCCTGGGCCCAGATCTGCCCATCATAATGTTCTTCTTGTAAGTTTCTAGGCCCCTCTGGATCCTTCTATTTCCCCATTTTCCCATGCTTCTCTCACTTAGAGTCCCAGTAGGATATTCTCACACCTATCCCAATATCCTGGTAAGTGAAGACTTTCATGGGACATGACCCTTGGGCTAGTGTCCAGATATAAGTGAGTATATACTATTTGAGTCTTTCTGCTTCTGGGTTAACTCACTCATTATGATCCTTTCTAGTTCCATCCATTTGTTCACAAATTTTGGGAATTCCTTGTTTTTAATAGCTGAGTAGTATTCCATAGTGTAAATGTACCACAGTTTCTTTAACAGCCTAGGATTTTCTGACTAAGGAATGATGCCACTCACAGTTTGGTGGGCCTTCCCATATCAATTAACAGTCACAACCAACTCCCACACACATGCTTATAGGACAGGTTGGTCTGGGAAATCTCTTAGGTGACTCTGGGTTGTGTCAAGCTGACAGTTTAAGCTAATTAGGACACGTTCATTTCAGATTTTTCTGTTTTACACAATCTGTTTCATGAAAAACTTAATAATTCGCTTTTTTTCTAAACACAGTATATATATAATTCTGTAGAAAGGGGCACTTCGCAAAGACATTGGCCATCTTACTTGAAATATAGTGGTACTGTGTTTCTAGAAATACAGAAGGTTTTGAATAGATGTCAGAATTTTATGGAGAAGATGCCTTGCTCAGTTATGGGCAGCCACTGTAACAGTCTTGATGCTTATGTAACAGCCGTTCATCTATGTTTTATTTGAAATCACATTTTTTTAGTACTGGCTGTTCTATTGAATTTAGGGTCAAGTCATACATAATAACCACATAAAATATTTAACTTGGGGAAAAAAGTAAAGACTGAGAGGACTTAAGGCAAAGAGTTCATGACACATTCCTGTGCCTGTAAGTTGAATTCTGCGGGCCAGTGCCATCAGGTTTGTACCTGCAGGGAGCCAGGAATTGTCATGCAAATCAGGGTATTTTCAAACCTGTGTGGACAAGTACATACTTAGGGCCATGGAGTGTCTTTACCTCCTTCCCTGAAATTTGAACTTCAGGGTAGTTTACATGAAGGCAGTATATCCTGAGGAACTGCTGATGGGATCACATGAAGGCCCATGTTAGAAATATGCTCTTCAGTCGTGTCGTTGACGAGACTGTCATTTGGGGGGAAAGGTGGAATTCATGGCAAGAAGCATGGGGTTTTCTGTCCTTATTCCTTTCTCCATCTCATGACTGAGAAGTGTGAAGCCAGGCTCACAGGCCAGACAAGTCCTGCTGTTGTGTGATGGGCCCATCTGCTTGTGTGGGATTACACGGAAGGCCCTGCGCATGCTGGGTTTGCTTGGAAGACTCGGCACCCTTAGGGAGCTTCATTGGCTGGGCTTTCTTCAGATGGCACCAATCTTTCAAGTACCTTCTATCTCTGACACTTCTGTATACAGCGTTAGACACTTGGGACAGCAACATTTTGTGTGGAATAATTGAAAAACGTATTGAGAATTGTGAAGCTGGAGCCCTCTCAGCCTCACATGTTTTCAGTCACAGACTTTCAGAGTGTGTTCAGTGCATTGCCAGACCTTGCCTTAAGATGCAGAAATATCCTCCTGGTTAGTTACAGTTGATGACTCAGAGATAAGAGAAAGTTCATGCACATAACACAGAATGCTGAGTGTGCTTCTTAATGATTTCTCCCTCATTTCTTGTGAGCCTAAACTTCAGTACTTTTTATTCAAGACAGATTTTAATTGTGGCCAGAAAGTTTCCTCATTTCCCTCAAAGTGCCATTTCAGTAGTTTATACATTTTGTTACTTTTGTAATTTAATAGCTTTTCTCATTTTCTAAAGGGCCAATGGCTTTTAAGGATTCACTTTCTTTCTAACCCAGTAGTTTTCTATAGATTAAGTTTTGCAGTCTATCTAGGTTATAGTCATAGCCTCTGATATGTGGCTAAAAACTTTCTTATAATTATATAGCTGGGTGGTTTACATTTACAATTTACAATATAAAATCAAATGAGTTCTGCATAAAGTATATAATTAAATACTTTGATTTTCAATGTAAATAGTAATATCTATTAGCTCCCAGGCATTTTTCTCTTTGTGGTTGTTACCTTGGTCTCACCGTAAACATGAGGGATATATTACTATTAACCTCATGTTATAAAACTGGGGCTCAAAGAGATTTAGTAGTTGTTTGGGATTCCCTAACATGATGGAGTAAATACTTAAAACCCAAAGCAGAATGCAGGTGCTCAACGGTTGCTCTACTATACCGGCTTCCATGTGTGGATTTTCCACATGATACTGTGATTGTTTATTTGACTTATAAATTAATGATTTTTTTTCAAGATAGGAGCTCTCTGTGTAGCTCAGACTGTCTTTCAAATTCACTGTGTAGCCTTGGCCGGCTACAAATTCATGATGTTCCTGCTTCAGCACTTCTTTGAGGGCTGGGTTTATGAGTATGCTATGGCTTTAAAAAATAATGTATTTCTATGTTTATTCTCTCTCTTTCTTATTTTTTTGGAGGGGGGATTTTTTTTCTGTACATGCTAGGCAAATGCTTGAAACACTGACTTCTATCCTCACTCCCTTTCCACCTTTTGAATTTGAGACAGGTTCTTAATAAATTGCATATGCTAGTGTTGAGCTCACTCTGTAGCTCAGAGAGGCCTTCCTATAATCCTGCCTCAGAGTCTTCAGTATTTGAGAGGGCAGGCTTGTGCTGTCTTGCATGGCTACTCATAAGTTTCCATTTGTGTGTTTTTGTTGCTAAAATTTCCATCTATTACCAACAAAATTATTGTGGTCAGTAAATTGTTGATTTATTTATTTATTTAGACATGGTCTTACTATGTAGTCTTGTCTGGCCTGGAATACCCCATGTAGACGAAGCTGGCTGATAAACCACAGTTGTTTGTCTGTCTCTGTCTCTCAAGTGCTGGGATTAAGGCATGTGCTAACCATGACCAGTAAAATTGTTGCTTTTTATAATATGTATCTTCAAATATTGAATGTGACTTGCTCAGGGTTTATTAGATTAAAAACAAAATACATTTCTTTTATCAACTAGTGATGTGTTATTACAATGATTATTAATATATTAGTAACTACAAAAGATCTAGGGGTTAAGAAATGAAATGTTGAATGACTGTCATATTTATATAGTTGCTAAACCATTTCATCACCCCAAAAGACATTTTGTATCATTAGTCAGTTCCTATTTTTTTCCATCGTCACTCATCCTCCTGCTGCCCCTCACTGGCTTTCTGTATCTATTATTTACCTATTCTGTATAAATCAAGTAAATATGACCATTCAATATATTATATGTGATATTGATATCTGGCATCTTTCTATTAGCAACATTGTTTGAATTAAGATGGAAAGATCTTCCATGTTCATGGATGGGTAGGATTAACTTACTAAAAATGGCCATCTTACCAAAAGCAATCTACAGATTGAATGCAACTTCCATCAAAATGCCAACACAATTCTTTACAGACCTTGAAAGAACAATTCTCAATTTCAATTCTCAACTTCATATGAGAAAACAAAACAACCCAAATAGCTAAGACAATCCTGTACAATAAAAGATCTTCTGGAGGTGTCTCCATCCCTAATATCAAGCTGTACAATAATAAAAACAATAATAAACACTGCATGGCACTGGCATAGAAATAGACTGGTTCATCAATGGAATCGATTTGAAGACCCAGAAATAAACCCGTACACCTATGGACACTTGATTTTTTTTTTTTTTTTGACAAAGAAGCCAAAACCCAACGATGGAAAAAAGATAGCATCTTCAACAAATGGTGCTGGTTTAACCGGATGTCTATGTGTAGAAAAATACAAATAATCCTTATTTATCACCCTGCACAAAACTAATGTCCAGTGGATTAAAGATCTCAACATAAAACCAGACACACTGAATCTGTTAGAAGAAAAAGTGGGGAGCAGCCTTGAGCTCTTTGGCACAGGAGACAACTTCCTGAACAGAACACCAATAACTCAGGCTCTAAGATAAACAATTAATAAATGGAACCTTATGAAACTGAAAAGCTTCTGTAAGGCAAAGGATGCTGTCAACAGAACAAAAGGACAGCCTATAGACTGGGAAAAGGTCTTCAACAACTCTACAGCTGTCAGAGGGCTAATATCTAAAATATATAAAGAGATAAGAAAAACACCACAAAACCAAATAATCCAATTAAAAATGGGTACAGAACTAAACAGAGAATTCTCAACAAAAGAATATTGAATAGTCGAGAAACACTTAAAAAAATGTTCAATATCCCTAGTCATCAGGGAAATGCAAATCAAAATGACTCTGAGATTCCATCTTACACCTATCAGAATGGCTAAGGTCAAAAGCTCAAGTGACAGCACATGCTGGCGAGAATATGGAGAAAGGGCCACACTCTTCATTGCTGGTGGGAGTGCAAACTTGTACAACCACTTGGGAAATCAGTTTCGTACTTTCTCAGAAAACTGGGAATAGTGTTCTCTCAAGATCCAGCTATGCCACTCCTGGGCATATACCCAAAAGATACTCCACTGTACAACAAGGACATTTGCTCAATTATGCTCATAGCAGCTTTATTGTAATAGCCAGAATCTGGAAACAACCTAGATGTGCCTCAACCAAAAAAATGGATAAACTGTGGTACATTTACACAATGAAATACGGTTCAGCTGTTAAAAACAAGGAAATCTTGCAATTTGGAGGCGAACAAATGGAACTAGACACGATCATCCTGAGTGAGGTAACCCAGACCCAGAAAGACAAGCATGGTATGTACTCAGTTATAAGTAAATATTAAAAAATGTGAAGGTATTTTGATAGGGATTGCATTAAATCTGTAGATTGCTTTTGGTAGGATGGCCATTTTTACTATGTTAATTCTCCCGATCCATGAGCAAGGAAGATCATTCCATCTTCTCATGTCATCTTCAATCAAGTAGAACATTATGATAGGCAGATTTTGGCCAAGGGGTCTCGCTCAAACTAAGGCACTAGCCAAGGACAATACAGGCAGTAAACTTTAAACCCCTACCCAGATCTAGCCCATGGACAGGACAGTCTCCACACTTGAGTGGAGAGTGGGATATGACTTTCTCATGTACTCTGGTGCCTCACATTTGACTATGTCCCGTGGCGGGGGAGACCTGGTGGCACTCAGAGGAAGGACAGCAGGTTACAGAGAAGAGACTTGATACCCTATGAGCATATACAGGGGGAGGAAATCCCTCTGAGGAACAGTCATAGGGGAGGGGAATAAGGGGAAAATGGGAGGGAGGGGAGAATGGGAGGATACAAGGGATGGGATAACCATTGAGATGTAACAAGAATAAATTAATAAAAAATTTAAAAAAATAAGTACATATTAGCCACATAATACATGATAACCACACTACAATACACAGACCCAAAGAAGCTAAATAACAAGGAGGACCCTAAGGAGAATGCTTAATTCTCATTCAGAAGGGCAAATAGAATAGATACCGGAAGCAGCTGAAGAGAAGGAACAGGAGGTAAGCCTGCCATAGAGGTTCTCTGAAAGATTCCACCCAGCAGCGTATCCAAGCAGATGGTGAGACTCACAGCCAAATTTTGGGATGGAGCACAGGGAGTCTTATGGATATAAAAGGACCTGGAGGGGACAGGAGCTCTACAAGGAGACCAATGGAACCAACAAATCCGGTGTGGGGGGGGGGCATTGCTGTAGAGACTGATGCACCAACCAAGGACCATACATGGTGAGGACCTAGATCCTCTGCTCAGATGTAGTAGATAGGAAGGACAGTTTCCTTGTGGTTCCCATACTGTGTGGAGTAAGGGCTACTTCTAACATGGACTCTAGTGCCCACTCATTGATCACTTCCCTCTGCTGGGGAGGCCTGAGGAGGAGGATACAGGCAGTCCAAATGAGACTTGATAGGTTGAGGTCAGATGATAGGGGAGGCTGACTTCCTCTTTCTGAGAACTAGGTGAAGACTGGGACCAGGGGGTAATGAAGGAGGGGGTTACATTTGGGATGTAAAGTGAACAAAAACAAAACAAAAAACAAACAAACAAACAAACAAAGAATTTGCTGTAAAGAGCTTGAAACAAAAAACCACAGTCAGGTTAACCGTACATAAAACCTACATATTTCACGTACTCCTATATAGCTAGAACACCCGTTCTGGAGCTGTGGTACTTCCCATTGTATTTTACATCCCCCCTTTAACTAGACATCTTTTATTTATTCATTGATCATGTTTCCCTCTCCTAATTTCCCACCTTCCTACCCACCCAACTTTATATTCTTTTTCTCTTTCCTTCTTTAAACAAACAAACAAAAACAAAAAGGCAAAAAGACACACTCCCACACACAAAATCCCACAAAAACAAAAATCAAAACAATTAAAAGACCAATAAGACAAGACCATGCCAAAACAAAGTGAAACAAAAAGTCCATTAAAATGCCATTGTGCTCTCTGAGCATTATCCAGCTACTCCTGGGCATGTGGCCTGAAGTATGCTTGATAGGCTCAGTGAAACTCTCTTGGAAAATCTGACTTTCCCTTTGCTATTGGGTATCAATTTCCGTTAACTTCTTGCTTAGGGGTGGGACCCAATTTCAACTTCCCTTTCTTAGTGCTCAGAAACTGTCTGGCCTAAGCCCTTGCCGGTCATGTGCATGCTGCCACAGTCTCTGTGATTTCAATGGTGTATTTGTTCTATTGTGTCTGGATGACACTGTTTCTGTGGGGTAATCCATCACCTCTGCATCTTAAAATCTTTCTTCCTCCTTTTCTACATAGAGGCTTGTAGAATAAATCCTATTTAGGGCATAGTGCTCCAAAGTCTCTAACTCTCTACATTGTCCAATTGTGAGTCTTTGTGTTAATTCCTATCTACTACAAGAAAGAGCTTCTCTGATATGGGTCATGTAAGGCAGTGGTATAACAGTACATCATTAGGTGTCATCTTACTGCTGTGCTCTTTTAGCAGAATAATAGTGGTAGGTTTTCTCATAGGCATATGGCCTATCTTTTCTCAGGTTTGTGGCCACATTAGCAGTGTCAGGATGGGTTGGAACTCATGGAGTGCACCATAAATCCAATCAAAAAGTGGCTGGTTTCTCCCATAATATTTGTGCCATTATTGCACCAATATATCTTGCAGACAGTTTACTGTTGTAGGTGACAGGGTTTGCGTCTGGGTGATATTGATGATCACTTTTCTCTTTTTGTAGTGTTCAAAGTACCTTCATGCACCATGAACACTAGCTTGACTTCTCTGTTTGGTGACATAAGTAAGTGTTGTCTTCAGTAATAGGGCCTCTCTTTCAGGTTGTGGAGAGCAACCAATAACCCGGCAATAGCCTTGATGTTTGGAGTCCTTTAGCCAAGGACTCAACCAGATGAAACCCCTTCCTGGCCCTGGGGCTTTACTTGGTGGCATACAATGTCTAGTTGGGACATCATGTCTCTATTATTTGGTGACTCCATTTAGATTCCTTTTATATAGGTACAGATTTTAGGAAGATTCCACAATAGTAGGCTTCCTTATGGTTTCCCAAAAGGCCTATAAGTGTTAGTTTTCTCTCTCCCTCATTCCCTCCTTCAACCTGCTCCCCCAAGTCCTCTCCATACGCCATCCTCTTATTCTAGTGTCTTTCCTCTTTGTCTCTCGATAATACTAGTTTCTTTTGTTTTTTGTTTGTTTGTTTGTTTTTTGTTTTCTACTTTTGTTTTCCAAGACATGGTTTCTCTGTGGACCTCCGAATGTCCTGGAATTTACTCTGTAGACCAGGCTGGCCTTGAACTCACAGGGATCTACCTGCCTCTGCCTCCTGAGTGCTGGGATTAAAGGCGTGTGCCACCACTGCCAAGCTTCATAACACTATATTCTAATTCTCCTTCCTTGAGAGAATCTCTCTTGTCCTTAGTCCCTTTCTGGCTACCTAACTTCTGTGGTTATTCAGATTATAACAAATGTTTTGAAAACTTTAATGCTAACATGTGCATATAAGAGAAAACATACAATATTTTTCTTTTTGGGTCTGTGTTACCTCATTCAGGATGATTTTTTTCTAGTACTAGCCACATATCTGACATATCTGTGAATTTCATAATTTTATTTTTCTTAATAGCTGAATGATACTCCATTGTGTGACTATACCACATTTTTATTTCCCACTAACCAACTGATGGCCATCTAGGCTATTTCCAAGTAATGACTATTATGAATGAAGCAGTGATGAACATGCATGAGCAAGGATCCCCATAATAGGATATAGAATCATTTGGGTATATGCTCAAGAGTGGTATAGTGAGATCTTGAAGTGGATATATTTTCAGCTTCCTGAGAAACTGCAATTTCGACGACATTTTGGTGGGTTGTTTTTCCTCTGATGAGTATGTCGTGTCCTTTCATGCCTCTTCTGACTAGTTTTAGTTTGAATTCAAATTTGTCAGATATTAAAATTGCTATATCTCACTGCTTTCTTAGGTACATTTGCTTGCAATACCTTTATCTATTGTTTCCCCAGAGGCGATATCTATTCTTGATAATGAGGAGTGCTCCTGAATATAGCAGAAAGAAGTATTCTCTTTTCTAGTCCAGTCTGTTATTCTGTGTCTTTTAATAGGGTAATTGAAATCATTAGCATTAATAATTGTCAATGAATGCTGTTTATTGAGTCCTGTTTTTTTGTTGTTATGGTGTGGGTTCCTCCCTTTTTATTTATTATTCTCAAATTAGTTATTTATTGTGTCTTCTTAGGTGTGATTGACCTCTTTAGACTGAAATCTTTCTCTTTAGTGTCTGCTTTAGGGCTGTATTGGTAGATAGAAATTGGTTAAACATTTAATGGAATTTTTCCTTGGTTGATTGTGATTGATAGTTTTCTGGGTATAGTAGTCTGGGATGTCATTTTTGTCTCTTATAGAGTGTAGATTGTAGAACATCTTTACAGGATTTTTTTGGTCTTTCAGACTCTCCCTTTAAAAGTTGGATGTTATTCTTTTGGGTCTGTCTTTATATGTGACTTGGTTTTTTTTCTCCTCTAGCTTTTAATATTGTTCTTTTATTGTTGATTTTTTAATACTTTGCGTTTTGATTATTATGTGTCCTAGAGAGTTCCTTTTCTGATCCAGTCTATTTCGTGTGCTGCACGATTCTTGTACCTTTATAGGTACCTGTTTATTTAGACTGGGGAAATTTTCATCTATGACTTTTTAAAAATATTTTTTCTGTTCCTTTGACTAGGGTTCCTCTTCCTCTACTTCTATCATTCATAAGTTTGGTCTTTTCATGGTGTCAGGATTTCCTGAATGTTTTGTGTTGATGATTTTAGAGTTTGCTACTGACATTACTAAAAAGGCTAGAGGACAAAAGGGACTTAAAAGCCATACAGTTGGGTGCCTGGGTGATTAAAAAAAGTGAACAAACTAGCTTGCCTGGTGATATCAGATATGGAAATTTACAGGTTACACAGAACCAGGGTCTCTTGATTCTTGGTTTATTGTCCATCACTGTAATGTCCTCTTTTGGCCACAGCTAAGTAGAATGCTGGTTATTGTAACCAGCATTAGTAATGGTAAAGGTGACATGGACAATGACAGTCAGTGGTGATTAAAATGTATTCATAATCCTTTTTGCTTTTGCTTGGCTTGAATCTTAGATTTGATTGAAGTTCCTTGTGTAATGCTTTACAGTACCTGACCCAATGGCAATGTGGCTGATATAATAATACATAGTTGTATTATTAAAGTTAACGATCTATTTATAAAAGCCAACAATTTAAAAGTCCACCAAGTAGAAAATTAACTTTCGTGTGTGTGTGTGTGTGTATGTGTGTGTGTGTGTGTGTGTGTATGTGTGTGTGTGTGTGTGTGTGTGTGTGTGTGTGTGTAATAGAGTCTCACTATATCACCATGTATGTGTGGCCTGGAACTTACTATGTAGACCAGTTTGGCCTCTAACTCAGAAATCTGCCTGCCTATGCTTCCTGAGTACCAGGATTAAGGGCATCTGTCATCATGCCTAGCCACACAAAAATATTTTCATGTTTTTAATATGCTTTCCTTATTTATTGAATGTTACTGAGTGCTTTATATTTCTCTTATGCATTTCTAATTTACTGTTTGAATTGATTAACACTCTGCTATACTAGATAACACATTTCAATGGGTTTAGAAGTTGACATTACTCTGTTTCTTTTTTTCTAAAGGATATTACTTTGGTGGAACAAATGTACTTCAAACCGTCTCAGATGGAAGGAGAAAAAATGTTTCAGAAAAGTATTAAGGAACGGCCAATCACGGTAAAAATCTCCACTAAAAACCTCTTTCCCTGAATTGAAGTAACAGTGTGTCTCCTATTGACTGAATGTTCACAGAGGGTTAAAAACAGGTCCCTCGAACTTATTTTGAAGTGTCTTTGGGCATCTAAGCCAAAGCTTCATGGGTGTCTGGCTCCCTCAGCTCTCAGAAACTATTTTTTGAGTAAAGCCAAACACCCTTTTCAGGGAGAAAGGTTATTAAGGCTCTCCTGACTTATAAGTGCTTGAATACAGAAGGTAGCTTCAGATACAATGAAAAGTTATTAACCTCTAAGTAATCCTCCTTTCAATATACAATTAGCTAGAAGAATTGCTAAAAGCAGAGTCAGGACAGTGGGTAGCAAGGGTCCAGAAGCAAAGCTTCCTTTTTGTCTACCGCTGGCAAAATGACTCTGGTATTTGAAGCAATCTCGAACATCTCTGATAATGTTCAGAGAACATTATGGGAAGTGTCTCCACTTAAAGTAAAAGTTGATACAAAGTAAAAGGTAATTGAATTAGAAGTAAATCCACATTTACATAAGAAGACATGATGACAGGTTGCTTTACTTGAGAGTTTTAAAAATATGACCCCATATATGCATATATATACATATATATATATATATTTCATTTAGTATAACATTCAGAAAACATATAATGTACAGATCCTTTGTGTTCATGGAACCCTGGAGCCTGTAAGCAATGAGGGTACTACAAGTGGTAGACCTGCTAAGACTTAGGGATGGCTTTTGGTTAGACTGTGTCTTTGGTCCCCTTTTTACTAGCTGGATTTGTGTCAACTTGACACGTCTCTAGAGTCATCAGAGGGAAACGAGCCTCAGTTAAGGAAAGACCTCCACTAAATCCAGCTGTGGGGTGTTTTCTCAGTTTAGTGATCAATGGGAAGGACCCAGCCCATTGTGGGTGGTGCCATCCCTGGGTTGGTATCTTGGATTCTATAAGGAAGCAGGCTTAGCAAGCCAGGGTAAGTAGCATCCTTCATGGTCTTTGCTCCTGCCTCCAGGATCCAGCCCTGCTTGGGTTCCTTCCGTGACTTTCTTTGGTGATGAACAGTGCTGTGTAAGTATAAATTGAATAAACCCTCTACTTCCCAACTTATGTTTTGGTTATGCTGTTTCATCATAGCAATAGAAACCTTAAGTTAGGCACCTTTGCATGCACATGGCCTGCCTTAGTTAAATCCTTGGATCTTTCTTGAGCTCATTTTTCACCTTGGATGATGTGTGATCTTATGTGCTAAGCATTTGAGAAGCAGTGATTATCATTTTAATCACCACTGTTTTCCATCGTCTGTGCAAATTCCAACACAGTGATGGGAAAGGTGAATAACAACAGTTTAATGTTATTAAAGTAACTTGACATTGTAGGCCCCAAATATTGTCATAAATCAGTGAGCCACATTTCCAGAACCGTTAATTTACATCAGGTGAAAGAAAAATTGGGAGTGCTTAGAGTCAGATTGTGTAGGTTTGAGGAAAGTTTTGCTGCTTCAAGTATGACCTTAGCCAAATTAACCAACTTGTCAAAGCCTCAGTTCCCTTATCCATAGAGAGTGGGGCTACAGACAGCTTCTACTTCATGGGATCTGTGCTACTTCAATAGAGGAGGCCATGCTCATATGCAAGCACTTAGGAGCACAATGGCGGTTGCCGAGGCAGCTGTAATGCTGAGTGCTAACATGCTGGAATGGAGGCAGCCTCAAGAGGGGCAGATTAGGAGGGGCTTGGAGGACAGGCAGGCTGGACAGACTTCTGAAGCGTGGAGGACGGTAGCTGGGGGGCTGTCACCACCCTCCTTTGAGCTGCTCTTCCTCTATTTTCAGTTTGGGTAGGTGGTGCTTCCATTCCTTCAGCCTCCAAACTTGAACCCTGTGAGACCACACAGAATAAGCCAGGAGCAGAGAAACACAATACAAAGGAAATGGTTGGCAATACCCAAAGCCATGGAACACAAAACACAGTAGTTGATCACATGTGGACAGTGTGAAAGCAGAGTGCATAGCATGTAATCCTCAATGTATTTACTTTACCATTTCATGAAAAGGGAAAATAATATAAGGAACTCAATCAGGTTCAAAGCTCTGCACAACCCATTCAGGACTTGGACTCAGTGCCATCAGGTTGAAAATACTATTACTTTTTCTGTAACATCACTAGTCAGTCACTATATAAAAATGTGAGCCCAGGGTTGGTGCTACATTTCATAAGCTCTTGATCCAGCTATTTCTTCTTGTGTAGCAAAGAAACAGTGTAGTTCTGGCATGGCATGACATCTTTGATTATATCAAAGAACAAAATGATATAATTGTACTGTAAAGCCACTCTTTTATTTAAGTCAGATCAGTTTCATCATTTGAGACAGTGAGGTTTTTAGGTTTTTAACTCCCAGTGGTCCATAATCCCAAATAATCTTTTAAAATAAAATTGACTACTGAAATATATTCATGAATTGTTTTTTTTCCCTTAGAATTTGGTGACATGGGCCAGGGAGAAATAATTTGCTGGCTTTCAGATTTTTTTTTATTAAATCAATTTAAACGTTTCTTTTGAAATTTGCAGAAAAAATCCTTACCAGATGAGCTGACTCTCAGTCATGCACTTACTATCCATTCTGTCGGTGGATAGGACATGCAGAATGGAAAGTAGACCTTGGAAGGACCAACAAGATGAGCCTTTTTGTGCTTTTATTCTTCTGCAGCAAAGTATCTATGAAGAGCTCCCTGAGACTGCATCAAGCATCTTCCAAATGGATCAGGAGGATCTTCTGGATGCAGAAGAAGAGAACTTAGCATCCAAATCCCAGGAACAGCTAGAGATCGTGCCACAAGAAGACTGGCACAAACCTGCGGAAACGGGCATGCCCGCAAGTGATGTAAAAACAACCAGGCAGTTATCTTTACAAGTAAGCGAAGCAAAACACCACTGTTAGTGTTGGGAGCACTTAGAATTGTGAGAATTGGGGATGTGCAAATGTCAAGAAGTTCCCAGGCAAAGATCAAGGTATGGTGTGTGTGTGTGTGTGGGTGGTGGTGGTGGTGATGGGGTGTTTGGCCTTACAAGGGGCATCAGAAGTGCAGAAAGAGATTTTGTGAAGTTTTTTTTTTTTTTTTGCATTTCCTGGAAGGTAAGAGAGATTTTTAAGGTAAGAGGGCACCTGGGCTCTTTACACTCTGGCCACAAATCTTGTAGGTAACACCGGACAGGAGGCAGGCCTGGGTGAGCCCGGCAATGCTCATCCATTTGCCCATGTTTAGATTTATTTGAACTCTGGAGTTCTTTCCCGCTGTGCAAATGTTTGCGAAAATTTTATTCTCGTTTGTTTGTATCTTCTCTGTGTCAGTTGTGATCCATGAACTTTAACCTTATATATGGGCCACATGCTTTATTTGTAGTGTCAATGGTTAGAAATGAGGAACAATGTATACTCCAGTAAGCTAAGACAAGACAGGGAGACGAGGTGACTTTTTGACGTAGCTAATTAAGTACATCTAGATAAAAGAGCGAGGCAGGACACTGGCTGCTCAGCCACATGCCGAGAGAACACCAGCTGCAAACAGATCTGCACAGTCCCTGCCTTGTTGGCCACTCTCCTCCCTCCGAGAAGTTCTTTGCAAGATTAAGAGTCACTAGTGTTCTGAGCTAAGTCATTACCAACAGCAGGGGAAAAAAAAATGCACAGATGTGACAGCAACCTGGTGAAGAAATGCCTGATACGACAGTCATAGGACTGGTTAGCTTTTTAGAAGAGAAATTGTAACAAGCCTGTAAAATAAAAGAAAGATCATACATGGAAGAAAGTTTGAGATTCTTTACATCCACATGCACAACTGTGACTGATTCTTTGACTCCAGAGTTCTAAAAACTCATGAAAGCTAAAGGGCATGTCACAAATGACTAGGAAAGTGGCATGTGGCTCTTGAAAGTTATTCCAAGAGGATTGAGATGTAGGCATTGAGCCCCTTGTAGTGTTAAGAACAAAAAAAGGTGGTTTTCATGTTATTTTGGTGCAGCGGTTGTATGTGTTGGGGGACCACCCTGTCATCATGGATGAATAGTGTAATGACAGAAGACAGCAGAGCTGCCTCAGCTTATTGTTGAAAAGAAGACTGAGGTTTTTAAGTAAACAGACATATGACAGAGAGACGGAAGCCGATGAAGTCATACTTCATTTTTAAAACCTGACAAGGAAAGTAATCTTTAGTATAGAAAGAAGAATTGGGTTTTTACAAAACCATTGACTCCTGAGATTCGTGAGGGATTTTAAGAGTTAACTCTGGTATCTGAGCAGGTTGGCTCAAGTAGGTGCCTTTCACCTGCTGCTGAGCTGTTTGAGTAGCAGAGTGCTGCCCCTGCTGCTTGTAGCTGTTCAGCAACAAAGACAGAACCTGCTTTGGAATGCAGAAGACAGGCAACTGCAAAACAACTGTAGGCTCCAAGGGTCAAGGTTTTGATTTCTGCAATCTCTGTGCTGTCCTGGCCTTGTAGGAGACATTAGAATGATTAAAACCATCGTACCTCGATCCTCCTCATAACAGGAAGAGGTAACACTTTTTGTAGCATAGGTTCTCTATAGACAAACACGGAAGACCCACTGTATTACTTCTCTTAGAATTTTACTAGAAGGACTATTATAAAAGTGGTAGGCATGTTGCTCAGAGTATCTCAAGGCTTTGGGGCTAAGATTTTTCATGGGCACAATTTCTTTCTCCCCATTAGTAGACACAGTGAGCTTGGCGTAATTCCCAGGCTATGCCTGTGTTGTTAAGCAAGGATAGTGGCAGGGCCACTTTGCTACTTCGAGGATGCTATGCTGATGCTATATAGATAGCATTTGGTGTGTGACACACAGAAGGCTTAGTACAATAAGAGATTATTGGTTACTGTGGTCTGAATTGCAGCAATCCACATATAAATGCCTCCTGAGAGGTGTTGCAGGTGACTGGATGGATTGTAGGAAGTTAAACATTCTTATTGTACATATTTGGTCTGCAAAAGTCTCTAGTGGAGTGATACAGGACTGTGTCCAGTTTAGCATATTCCTCAATAACATTGATGGAAATATGGAAGGTTGACTGATTGGATTTGTAGAGAACATGTAAAGTTTGGTTGCTTAGAGCTCAGATAAAATTTAATAGGCCTAAAGCTATGTTACGTTTTGCCTTTGGATCTACCAACCAAGTATGAGATCAGATTTAGTAGCAAATATGAGCAACCTCAGGGCATTAAATTATCATGTTGTTTTGTCATAGGGAAGGCAAATACAATTGCAGCTTACGCTGGGTGATGGGTGCCATAGGAGGATCATCTTTCACTTGGTTGATCGGATCATATCACATGTCAAACACTGTGTTCATATCCGAGTATCCAACCACAGCAGGGTCCCTGACAAATTAAACTGAAGAAGGGACAACAAAGCACACCCCCTCAAAACTGGTCCATGTAAGGTAGAGTTGAAGGGGACAGAGATGTTCGCGTGAGGGAAAGCTGGTCCAAGGTAGTAAATAGATTCAAGTATTTGACTGTCTGCCATATGGAGGGGAGCTAGGTTGTACTCTAATGGTTTCTGAGGTCTGAATTTAGACTGGTAAATGACAGTTGTTAGACTCAGTAATAAAGAAACAAAACGGAAACGTGAGTAAATGCAAGTGTTTGGCAGAGAAAATGGCTGACTGTCCGTGTATCCACGTGTATTGTTCTTGACCTTGTTCAAGCAGATGACCAAAACTGGTAGAGATGATGTAGAGTTCAGATATGAGCTGCAGGTGAGAACGGAATGCTCTGCTTGCATGATTCACTAATTCCTCACCTAAGAAGCTTTACTGAATTAAGTCCAAATCCTACAGCTAACTGTAGTAACCTCCCTTTACCAAGCCGGCTCCTACTTATCCAACTACACCTGTCTTTGCTGGGAAAGCCTCCCTGCTTCCTCCATCAAATGTAGCCTCACAGGCCAGAGAGATGAGCTCAGCTCAGCAGTTAAAAACACTGGCTGATCTTCCAGAGGACTCAGGTTCAATTCCCAGCACCTACATGGCAACTCACACCTGTCTACAACTCCTGTTCCAGGGCATCTGACACCTCACATAGATGTACATTCAGTCAAAACACCAATGTACACAAAATAAAAAACAAATTATTAAAAGAAAAACAGTTTCAAAACAAAAGCACAGAGCAACCCAAGAAGAAAACTCTGTATGTGAATTATTGCCACCATATACTTAACAAAATTTCTAGGAAATCTGAAAAAACAATATTTTCAACATATAACATTAACAGGCAACTGTTTGTGAGCAGAATGTACTTTGGTTTGCCCAGCAATAGAAATATAAAATGTACAGCTTGTAAACATCACTCAAAATTATACTGTAAAGCATTAAAGCACCTTTTAACTGAGAGTCTTGCCAAACTTTCAGAAACTAAGCTCAGGTTCTATTAAAGCACCAAATCAAGATGAGGGAGGAAGAAAACATCCACCAAGAAGAGTAGGAGGGGAGATGGCTCAGGCTGTAGTCCCTGTAACTCACATACATGATGGGTGGATGCTCTCTCTCTATTTTTTTTCTTTGTTTCATTCTTTCTTTTTATATCTCAAGAGCCATCTCCCTTCTCCTCCCTCTTCTTCCCCCAGTTCCTGCTCCTACTTCCCTTCTGCCTCCCATCCCCAACTCACTCCTCCATTTCTCTTCAGAAAAGGGCAGGCCTCCCATGGCTACAAGCCAACCATGGCACATCAAGTTTCGGTAAGACTAGGCACTTCCCATCATATTGAAGCTAGATGAGGCAACCCAGTAGGAGGAAAGGGTCCCTGAAACAGATAAAAGCGTCAGAAACAGCTGCTGATCCCACTGTTAGGAGTCCCACAAGAACACCCAGCTGTGCAACTGGAACATATATATGGAGGACCTAGGCTCCATGGTAATGGTTCAATGAATTTCAGCCTCAGAAGGTGAAGATGGGATCCCTGGAGCAGTCTTGCTAGCAAGACTAACTGAAATGGTGAGCTGTAGCTTCAACCAAGAGACTGTACCCCAATGAGTGAAGTGGAAAGTGATGGAGGATGCTCTCAGCACCAGCCTTGGACTCCTGCATGCACAGAAAACCACACGTGAATATACATATGCATACATGCAGGAAAAAAAAAAGAGTAGATTGGGATGGGGCAAAGCTTAATGATAGAATGTTTGCTTAGTGTGCTTTGAGACCCAGGGTTCATATTGTGTTTTTTCTTTAGTAATTTAAGGCAATAGACTAAAAAATGTGAACAAGATACTGACATTTTTTATTTTCATCAATATATGTACATAAAATTAGGAATGGTTTAGAAACAGTAACTTACCTTTAGTATTTGTATTCTTATATACACATGGAAATTGGAAGTATAAATATGAGACATAGCATTAAATATGTGAGAAGGGTCGAACTTTCCATAGTCCAACTTTATTTAACAGCATGCTTTATATGTTCTTAAAGGGGAAATCTTCAGAATTCTTGCAAATCAGAGGAAGAGAAGTTATACGAACCTGGAGAAGTAGCCCAGTCGTTAAGCCCTCGATACCAACAAAGTCTGTAAGATGTCAGGAGGATAAAAAACTAGAGAAAAAGTAACTTCCTTAAATTTGTATATTTTGTTTTATTTCTAAATATTTATTTTTATTTTATGTGTATGAGTGTTGGTTTGCATGCATGTATGGATACCAAATGCGTGCCTGGTATCTGGAGAGGCCGGAAGAGGGCATTGGAACTCTTGGAACTAGAGTTAGAAGTGGTGTGGGTGCTGGAATCTAGTCCTCCACAGGGGCAGCAAGTGCTGTTAATAGCTGAGCTGTCTCCCCAACCACTTTATACATTTTATTATCCAAAGACTCGTCATCCAGTGGCTTGATATGTAAAGTACATTTTCTTAAGGGAAAAAAATGTCTCATTGTCTCATGGAAGGATCCAAGTGGAAACATCTCAAAGGAAGCGTTGGTGGCAGGTTTTCTCTAGGGGATGGGCAGGCTTCCCGCCACGCTTTCTGTGTCCTGGAGAAAAGAGACAACATGCTGGAGATGTTGCTTTGCTCACAGTTTGATTAACTGATTTTATTATATTGTTTAATTTTACTATAATAAAATAAAAACCCAACTAAAAATGGTGCTGTACTAATCAGCTTAATAATTTAGGTTTCTCTCTACTGTCCATTAAAGGCTGGACTTTTAATGACATTTCTTTTATTATTGTTGAGAAAAAATTTCATACAATATATTTGATCATGTTTTCCCCTCCCCCGAGTTGGCTCTTTGATCCTCCTCACCTCCCTGTACACATAAATTTATATTCTTTCTTCCTCTCTTTAAAACACAGATGAACAGAACCACAAAATGAAAAGCAAGAAACACACACACACACACACACACACACACACACACACACACACACCACACACACACACCCTACAAAACCAAAAGGTATGATCAAAAGACCAATAGGACAAAAATTGCACAAAACAAAATGAGACAAATGGTCTACAGAAATACTACTTAACGGTGTTTCTTTATCACACAGGCGTTTGAATAGTGTCAATGCAGATTATAGTTTACCTTTTGTCACTCAACCTTGTCGGAACTGGTTTTCTCTTCATTTCCCCACTTTTAAAAATATGGGCTGCTTTATTCTAGATTACCCTTCACTTACCTCTTTATAGATGTTTAAAGAAACTTTAATTACTGGCTGCTGTTGTTGCTTTGGAAACTGGGATGGTCTGAAAATGGAAGACAACCTGTTTTATTTTCTTTAACTGCTGCCTTAAACTTTGTAAATGGACATCACTCACAATTTAGTAGCTGGGAGTAGATTCATGGATGCAGAATTCCAAAGCTGATGAAACAGTGCAATTGGCATCTAAGTGACCCTGTGCATGCCATTGCTTATCTGCATTGCTTTAAGCTCATTTAGTTAGCAAGATTATGTATTAAAACAAACATTGACAGCAGGCAACAAGTATTTTACCTTCAATAAATAGTTACTGTCAGATTACCAATGAAGCAGAAACTTCTTGATTTTTTTTTTTGCCCCTAAAAATCCTTGCATTTAGTGCATTAAGCAAAGTAGTGTGGCCACACACAGAGTCAGGGTCTTTTCTTTTTTATGTCTTAGTGTTTCAAAGAATGACAAATAGTCCTGCTTAAAGAGAGTGTGCTGTAAAAACACATGGGCTTTCTTGAGAATGCCAAAAATATTTGTAGATCTTATTGATATCTATTTGCTATTTTAATCCATGAAAGCTGATTTTTAGAAATTTCCATTATAGAGAAACTAGACTGAAGTGCAGGAGAAGGAATAAAGGGCATGTAAAGTGGTTAATTTGTAAAGGAGAATATTGAAAAAATATTGCCAAAAGGTTTTTAATATACCGGTTCTTTTTTTTTTAACCAACCCATCTTCTCTCACCAGTGCTAGCCCTCAAAGTAAGTGATTGCCCTGGGGACTCACTTATTGCTGTTTAGTTCAGTATACCAAGAGAGATTCAGTTGCTAATCTGATATATATAATCAGTAGTGTGATCTGAAGCACGCTCTACTAGCCAAGACCTGTCGTAAGCAGGGTGGAAGTTCCAGTGAACTTGATATGGGGGCTTACATTTTTGTGACTTTCCCTGCTTCCTTTCTCCCCATCTCTAACTTCTCCTTTCTCTCCACTTTACAGTAAGGGAGAACCTAAAGCCCTGCACTCCTGGACACTGCTTTCCACTCTCCCAGTTAGAGTTCTTGTCTCAGACCTTTCACTAGTTTTAGATTTACTTCTTTTTCTCCCTTGCAGTGTTCACAAGTGTTATGTCTTGTCCCTGCTGGGCTATGCTATTCAGGAAAGGTCATAGACTTTTGTGTGTTTGGCTGAATATGCATGTAGTATACCTAGCACATGGATAAGTGCTATATAATGAATTTCAGTAACAATAAAAATAAAATGAGTAATTCTATAGTCTGTGTATATTCATTTTATCCATTCCTTTTCTAAAGATGTTTAGAGAAGTTGACAATATAACTTGCAAGCTCAAGAACTAGGATTCTGATACTGTCCCAGACAATTCCAAAATGTATATTCTCTATATTATGCTACTAGTTGAGGTTTTCTAGAGACATGGACCAGTATACAGAGCAGCACCTGACCACTGGGAAAAGGATCAAGATAAGACAAGACAAACAAGCAAACAACCCCCAAAACACAAGACCAATACAACGCTTGGGAAAAAACCACGTAACATACAACCCCCACACCTCAAAATCAAACGGGTAGAGAATAAGGCAGAAAATGAAGGGGGAAAAACTCTGCAGAAGCATCTGTCATCAAGGCATTGTCTGAAGGATGTTTAGACATGATCAGAAGGGCACACAGCACTCTGTCTTTGTGTCTTGTCCTTCAAGCTGAAACAGTTGACATCTGCTATGTGAGAGGCTGTTCTAAATGCACTTACTTTTTTAAAGCCAAGACTTATGGGCAAATGAGAATTTTAAAAGTATTTAAATGCAGGCAGTCCAACCCCAGAACCACACTCTTGCATTCTAAAAGTCAGGCAAGATGCTAGATGTCTTTAAACTTGAGAGCAGCTAGTCAGGTGGAGAGAGCAGCAGAGGCACTGTGCTGAGTGAAGGAGCAAGGATGGATTGCAGGTGGGAAAAGACAGCAGAGTGCCCAGCTCTCCTGATAAAGCCTTGTCTTTGAGGAGGACGATGTCTGAAGTGTGCTGGTAATGCGATGTGCTTGGATCCCAGCAACTGCTGATTCGGGGACCTAGCCAAACTAGGCCTGTTCCAAAGAAAGGGTGATGTCTCGCTACAGAATTACTATGAGGGTTAGAATGAGAGTTAGAAAGCACCCAGCACACAGCCTGGCACACATTAGGTGCTTCAAAAGGTTGATTGGATGACTTCTTTGCTCCATTGGAGAGAGGCTCATTTAAGGAGTGGGAAGAGTGTGATACCCAAAGACACAGTGCTTCACTGCTAAGTTTCTGTAGTATGGGTATATTATTTCTTTAGCAGAGGAAGAAACCTGAGACTGAGTTACAGAATTCAAGAGAGGAGAGACCATTGGAGGAATGAGGATTTTGCTTTAGACCCAGTCATTGTGTGGTGTGTGTAAGACATGTTGCTTGGTGTGAAGCTCTGGGAATTTCCCAACGCTACAATATTAAATTTATGATAAACCATCATTATAGTTTAGTGTCTGATCTCTGTACTTCAGTGTTCTTTTTAGAGCCTGAACTGAACTTTCAGTGTCAGTCTATTTCTTACCTAACACCCATAAAATGATGAAAGACACTCACTTTATTTCCTGTTACAGAATCCCACAAGCTCATCCCATTCCTCATCTTCATGACCTGTGCACCAAAGTCCCAGCTGTGGAGTTGCCTGTGGATCTGCACCTGGCTTCTCGAGTGTATCACACTTCTGACAAGAAAGGTCACAAGGCCATGCTTGGAGTGTTGGGGTCATCTATTTTAGATGATTGCTGTATAGATGAACAGAGAGATAGGTAAGAGTTTTCTGGTTATTTTGTTTTATACTAGCAAAAATATTCAAAGACATGGAGAAAATGAGAGAGAGAGGAGAGAGGAGAGAGGAGAGAGAGAGAGAGAGAGAGAGAGAGAGAGAGAGAGAGAGAGAGAGAGAGAGAGAGAGAGAGGCTTCATCAATGGCAGAGCCCTTACGGTGTAGCCTTTACAATGCTTTCTTTGGAAAATAAGTTTTCAGCACATGAATATTGAGAGTCACATTCATCCATAGCAGTAACTCTTCATAAGGAAATTTGAGCCATCAACTCAGTTCTATAAGTGTATTACATAGATTATTTCATTTTTTAACTTTATGGTAACTCTGGGATGCAAATGTGGAAACTGAGACTCATGAAAGTTAAGCAGTTTATCTCATTTTACGCTGTTAAAAGAATCGCAGTTTTGGGATGAGAGCTGGAGCGGGTGTTGGAGCCAGAGTCCACTATCATTCTTTGGTCCTGGACAGTGTATAGAAGCCAAATTTTTGGAGTCCACTCCAGGTCTCTATGTGTTTCCCTTCCTCTGGAATCCACACATTGTTCTGCAAACAGTATCTGATCCACAGTGTCCTCAGAAGAAGAAAGGGGCAGAGAGCTGATGTTTGCACAGTAGCATCAACATTCTGAGCACAGTGGTGCCTGCTTTTGCATATGTTTTCTATTTAGAATTTTCTACTGTTAAGGGAGAAGTCAGGATTTCCATTTTATTCATGAAGAAATTTAGGCTTCATGATATCAAGTTACTTGCCAAAGTTATCTCTGAGTAGTGAATGGAATCCAGGATTGCCTAACTCAGTTTTATCCTCAAACATTTTCCCATCTTTTTGCCCATGTTTATGTGTGTGTGTGTGT
>OU015742.1:152819333-152870594 GCA_907169655.1 Acomys percivali
GATATTCACTCATTTGATATTCTCACTGGCCAAATAAAAATTAAAACTAACAAAAGCACTCGGGAACACTACTGTGGGGGGAACTCGGTGTGCCTTGATTGTGCTTGCCAACAGAACCATCAAAACCTTCTTCCTTCTAAATGGTATGTATTTGATTGTACCTGGAGAGTAGCCCCAAGTCACGTCTAGGGCAGACTAGCTACAAGAGAGTCATTCCACCATCCTCGCTGCCATCACGAGGAGGGTAGTGTTTCTGTGTATTCAACATGCTGGGGATCGGTTATAATTTCTCTTTGGGGCCAGATATTTGACTAGGTAGGATAAGAGGTGGCTCATGGGTAGCTTTCCTCCTGAAGAGCTGGCAAGATGGGTTTTGAGAGTTCTGTGTATTATTAAATGACAAGTCAATTGGGTGGGAGATTCTTTTCACTCAGCTAAAGTTCACTGTTTCTCTCATAACTACATTCAGGTCCCCAGCAAACACAAAATTAATGTTGTCCTACCCACAAAGGACAACACTGGTGATTCCCAAAGCTACTTTCTCTCCCTGTGATGGAATGTCAGAAAATCAGAGAAGTACCAGTAGCCCTTTCATGTGTGATTGAGACTGCTGCGATATGAATAGGCCTAAGTTATGTTTATTTTATACTTATTACAAAACATTAACATATTTTAGGAAGCCTCTTAAATCATTTGTTATTGATAGATTCTGCTTTCAAACTTTAATCTTTATACTACATATGCATGCATACTACATCCATTCTTAGTTCTGACAGAAGGCCTGATGCTAAGTGGTTTTGGTTTAACGAGATGTAAATTCAATGGGGAAGTGACAAGCATGTTGCCAGGGGCAGTTCTACCTAGGCTGGCGTTTTGCAGTCTAAGAAATGAATATTTGGTTGTGAATTCAGAGTTGGGAAGAAAGTTAGAAATAAGTTATAAAGACTTTGTTTTCTGTGTATGGATGTTTTGCCTGTATGTATCTCTATGAGCCCCATGCATGTCTGATATCTGAAGAGGCCAGTAGAGGTTTCTGGATCCTCTGGAATTAGAGAGTGTCAAGAACTTCCATGTGGGTTCTGAGCTCCTTGCCCTCTGGAAGAATTGAACTCATGTCCTCTGGAAGAGCAGCAAGCATGCTTTTCCTATGTAGCGAGTCAAAACAATCACTCAATTGTGTTTAGAATCAGATTTAAAAAAAAAAAAAGTGAATTGGCTCCTTCACAATGTCTGTTTAATTCAGTTTTTAAATGTCAGTACATTGATTTAAGCAGAGACAAGTGACAACAGGGTGGTCCTTTTTGGTTTATCAATAACTTTAAGAATGAATGTATTGTTTTTGTCACATTGTAGAATAGTGTATGGCGTTCCTGTTACAAGTGAGAAAGAAAAATACAGCAGCGTTACTCCAGAGCCACCAGAGAAGTTCCCTGCACTGATCCAGACAAGCCAACATCCAGCTCACCAAGGAGACCTGCGGCTCTCGGGAGAAGAGGTGAGCCTTGCTTCCAGGGCTTGTCATCTTCCTCACAAGCTCTCCATCTTACTGTTTGGGCACTTATGGCATTCTTGAGCATTAACAAGGACTTCAATACTTGTTAATGTGAACTATGTCTTTGAGTACTCATAACCTTAAAACATAAATCAGAAATTGTTAAATATATAATTAAAACAATACATCCACGGGCATTAAATGTAATTCCATAAATGCATATTTATAAAATGATAATTACTTTGTTTCTTGCACAGTGTCTTGTTGTGAAGTCCAGGTTAGGTTAGCATCTGGTGATCCTTCAGCCTTAATCTCCTGAGCGCTGGGGTTACCACCACACACTACTGTGCTTCCTGTAATTATAGTTTCTAAAGCCCAAATATAGTGAAAAAACTAGAATTTTTTTTTTTACTGTACTTACTTGGCAGATCTCTTTATAAATTGAATTCTCAGACATTTTTCATTGTTTTGTTTGTAGTTGTTTGCTTTGGGTAAAATATAAAATTCTGTCTTTAAACAGATATGTAGCTAGAAAAGATAAAAAGATGTCAGTATTATTTCTTACGTATTGCCTTATTGCTCTAGCTACAACTTCAAGTACTATATTGAAGAGACATGGAGGGAATGGACAGCCTTGTCCTGTTGCTGATTTTAATGGAATTGCTTTGAATTCCTCTCCATTTAATTTGATGTTAGCTATAGGTTTGTTGTAAATTACTTTTATTATGTTTAGATATGCCCCTTGCTTCCTTAATCTCTCCAGGTCTTTTATCATGAAGGGGTGTTGGATTTTGTCAAAGGCATTTTCTGCTTCACCTGAGATGATCCTGTGGAACAACCCAGTTTTTACATTGCCAAAATATTTAGCAATGGAGATGTGGCAACGTCATAATGAGGGCCACAGCTTTGTAAAATCCTACTGTCTGGACAGGAACCCCTTCCTGCTGGATGAAGTTCTGGCCTGACTGGCTTACATCATTCTTTTCATGAAACACTGGCCACACAACCTCTTTCTTAATAGCCACAGCTTTCTGTTTTCTTCTTTAGGTAGGGCCTGTCTACTTTAGTTCACAACTCAAATAGCTGAACATATGCTTTTCCTCAAAAGCCAACATTTTTCCTCACTTCAGGACTTCTCACTTCATCAAATTCCACATAAAGATGATGTGTCCTGAGTGAATGAGATTTAGAAAACTTGATCATGTTCTGTGTTCCTTGCAGGGCATTTTAAAGGCCCTATTTGTCTGAGTCCATGCTGACACCATCCATTTTGTTATTTGTGTTTATGTTTAACCATCAGTGCAAATGTCAACACAATGAAAAAGCAAAATAACCTTTTCTTATATATCAGAACATATTTCATTTTTTCCCCACATAACACTTTTATTGATTCTCCTGGAGTTTCACATCATGTACCCCAATCACAGTCCCTTACCAATCTACCCTCTTTGTGACTCCCCAAAAGTGAAAAGAAAAAAAAGAAATAAGAAAAGTAAAAAGAAAAAACACCCCAAGTCCACGATGTGCTATCTGTATACTCACTGGCACGTGATAGCACTCTTAGTGGCTTGCCCTTTAGTAGATCTGAGTCCTTCCCCTTCTGTACATCCGCCAGAAGCATCAATTCTGGAGAGCCAATTCTCAGTATCCCCATCACACTTTTCAAGAGCTCCCTTTGGTGGCTTCCTGTCCAGGTTGTTACTTTTGGGGATGGGGTTGGGAGGGCAGGGGTTGTCACGGAAGCCTTCCATGTCCTTCCCTTCAGCTGTGCATCTAAGTCATCAATGTCGCAGGAAAAGTAGCCTCCTTGCTCTTCACAGTCAGTGGGAGCACAGATGATAGTGGGAGTACCAATCGTGGGCCTTCACATGGTTTCTGGTGACAGCACAGACTATTCACATGGCCCCCTGCTGCAATAGGACCCTAGGCCGAGACAAGGCCCTGGAAGGCAGCCCTGAACCCAGACATCAACGTGGCCTTAGGTGACAGTGCAGGACACTCACGTCAGCATGGCCCCATGTTGGCAGCATGGCCTATGGAAATGGTTTCAGGCTGCAGCACAGATCACAGACCTCGTATGGCCTTTGGTGATAACTTGGACCACGGACATCAAGACAGATCCAGGCTGCTGTAGAACCATGGGCCCAGGCACGGCTCTTGGCAGCAGCAAGGACCTGAATATCACCATGGCCTGTGGTGGCTGCACAGGCCACTCACATCAATATGTAACCACTCTCTGACCAACTCCTCCTTCCCATCCCTCCCCTAGGAGGGATGTGGCTTCCGGCTACAACACAAGCCGTGAATGTCTGCATGACTCTCTGTGGTAATCTGTGCACAGACATCATCCCGGCCCCCAGCAGGTGGTCTAGGTGGTCCCAACTGACTCAACCCAGCTTCTTCCTCTTCTGCTTAGGTTGCAGTCTGGCTGCTGCTGTCTCTTCCCAGAATAGATTTTGAAAACTGGTGATCTGCCTTAAGTTTCATTTATATGAAGTTTTAATACCTGAAATAAATTCACATGTCTGTCTTCCCCAGCGAACAGAGTGGTTCTGACCTCAGGGCATCAGTGTAAATATGAGCTATTAATACTAGCTTGTAATACTAATTTATATGAGTTTATAATCATATATATATATATATATATATATATATATATATATATTTCCATAATGTTACAGGTTCTAATTAGTGGTTCAGTTCCTATGTGGTCTCTATCTTCCTGTAAAACTCTAGCATCCATTAGCCATGCTGATCACGTCCCCAGAACCCTTAGAACATTTGAGCATTGCAGAGTCCTTTCCAGTGACTAGCATTTCTTTACTGGCTTAATTAGATAAAAACTCTTCCAAAGAGACATCTGTACCTTTCCTTAAAGACAGAGTACTGTTGGTCAGCCTCCCCTCAGAGGTCTGTATCTTGCTTACTTACATCCAGGATGGTAGTCTTGTTCTAGATGTGTGCACTGCAATAGCTCCATCTACCCCCCCCCCCGCCCCCGCCGGGTGTACCGCGACATATCACTTGTATACTCGGAATCCTCTGAATTTCTAGATACTCTTAGAAAAATCATCAACTGCTTTGGGAAGAGTTTATTCATTTTTAGCAAGAACTTTCTGGCTGTAGGCCTGTGTACCTTACTTGCAGTATGTCTATCAAGTGAGGCCAAACACTTAAATTGGAAAAATTAGCCTGGCAATCACAAATTCTGCCTTTCGTAACCCAAGAATTCTTTTGGTAGATTGGAAATGTTGATCAAATATATGGCATGACAGAGGCACATATCTGACTAGAATTAAGTGCAAGTATCCTTATCATTGGGACTTTTTCTTTGCAGGAGTGGGGTCTTCACATGTTCATCTGTACTTCAGAAAGTGTTGAGTCAAGAGTTCATAGCTAATGCTTGGGAGTTGATGCTTTACCCTCATTAGTGTGCACTTGTTTTTGTCAAAAGCAATTCTTCATGGTGGTAGGGCATGCATAGTCAGTCTACTTAAGTAATTTCAAAAGTCAGCAAATTTAAGGAAAACAAAGTTGCCAATAATATCAAGCTTTCAGACAGCTATTATTTTAAAATACTGCCAAAGTTTTTTTTAACTTATTTTCATGAATAAATAAATAATATTTTATGTGCAACTATTTTTAAAGACTTACTTTTATTACTGTTTTATTATTTATTAATTCATTGTTTTTTATTGCATTTATTTTTATTACACCTTTGTAAAGACAGTATGGGAATTTTTCTCATGCCTCATACCCTACTGCTTCTATTAGTAATATAGTAATAGCTGAACAGTTGTCTATAGAAGAAATGTCCAAGTCCCAACCCTTGGTACTGTGACCCCGCTCCTATTTTAGAAACAAGGATTTTTCAGAAATAGGTAAAATTTTAGGATAAGATTATTCTTATTATCTGATAGATCTTAAATCCAATAGAAATTTTATGCTTAGAAAAGTTGAATGCCCCTTGTCACCAAATGAAACTACCAGT
The DNA here is from genome assembly GCA_907169655.1 of Acomys percivali. NCBI lineage: Eukaryota > Metazoa > Chordata > Mammalia > Rodentia > Muridae > Acomys > Acomys percivali. Next base: position 152,824,817 of record OU015742.1, read on the forward strand.
ACTGTAAATGGGTTATACCCATGGAAATCCCTAAACAACCTAGGACATCATCAAAACTACTGGTCACTTACCACACACTGACAGCCAGGCCCCATTGTTGAAGACAATAGCTACACAGTTCATTGATCATGAAGAAGTTGCATTTGTGCCTATCCAGAGCCTTTATCCCTACCAACTACTAATACTGGAACTAGAAGGTACTCTGCATACTACCCAGCTACAAACTCTCTGATCTGCAAAGGTGAAATGCCTGCAAGATGCTCTAGTGCAGAGGAGGCACAAAGCTTGGGAGCTACCAATATCTGGTTGAATGGAAGGACCACTCCATGAGAAGGAACCCTTTCCTGACACTGTTCAGATGGCCAGGGACATAGAGAAAGCCTAATGCTACTGTTCTGCTAAAGGAATGTCACAATAAAATGACTCCTAATAACATCACGCTATACTCATAGGTCAGTGTCTTGCTCAACCACTACCGGAAAAGCTTCCTTCTGCAGTACATGGGAGCAAATCCAGAGCCTGATGGCTGGACAATGAACAGAGACTGAGAGACTTGGAGCACTTATTCCTAAGTGACATCTTCATCAAATCCCTCCTTTCAGGCCTTAGGGAATTCTAAGGAGGAGGAGGGGGAAAAATTGTAAGAGCCAGAGGAGATAAAAGACACCAAGGAAAAAATGTCTTCTGAACACAGCAGAACCCACACAGCAGGAGCTCATAGAGAATGTGGCAGCATGCATAGGGCCTGCACAGGGCTAAGCCAGATGGGGCTCTGGTGCTGATGGGGGAAGTGGACACAAGCCTCTATCACTAACCCAGAAGCTGTCTCTGTTTCTTATGCCTTTTTCTCTGGCTCTTTTCATTTATTTTTGTCATATTCTGGTTTGTTTGTTTTTCCATTGTCTCTTATTCTATTATCATTTACAGATGACTGCCATATAGTAAGAGCAAGCAAAAAAGGGTATAGATTTGTGGGGGTGGGGATTGGTGGGGAGGATCCAGGAGGAGTTGGTAAAGGGAAAACCATAATCAGAATATATTGAATAGAAATCTATTTCCAATTTTTAAAAAAATGAAAGAAGAACAGAATGCTATGTGGACACATAGCACACATAGCACAGAGGGACAAAGGTTATGTTTTGAAGGAGGATGAGGTGTAGTTCCTGGCCAAGAAATGCAAAGCTTCCTAGAATCCTCTAGTAGCTAGTGGGAGGTTAGGAGGTGCTAGTCCTTGGAGGCTACAGAGGAAGCATGTGCCGTGATTTTTGGGCCTTTCTCTTTATTTAGACCAGCTCAGGATGCTTGATATGGCAACCCCCAGGAGACCTCTATAGTTCGGTGGTATGTTTGTTAGAATTAATGGACCTGAATCGGTGTGTGCTTCTCACCAAGGTTCAGAGTTACCCGGCTTTACATACAACGTCTGTGTCTCGGGATTCTATTTGGACATAGCACAGTTTTAAAATTTTAATCTAAACTGTGACAGACTGAAAATTTCAGGGATTACTGTTCAAGTGTTTTGTAAACTGTATCTCAGTTGCTAGCTCACTGGAGTTGGATCTGATTGGCTTGGGAAACTTCCAGAGGGAGACTCCAGAGAGAGAGAGAGAGACTCTCGTCAGCATGTCTGTTGCAGAGCACAGTCTCTTAGCAGGACTTAGCAGTACTGTTTTGACCTTGGTCACCTGTGAGCCTGTGTTTCCATTTCTTCCTTATAAAGATTTCCCCTGATTATATTATCTTTTTTAAAGGAAATCAGTATGTACAGTCATACTTAAAATGCAGGGAATTTTGCCTTACCTCTTTGAGACTAGAATGATTACAAAAATCAACTAGATTCTTCTATGTAGGAATATTGTCCCACTTATTTACCCATTCATTCATCATCTGTTAAAATCAGCATGACTGATAGATATTACATTACGCTTTGTGTTATAATCCAGCGATACATTATCACTCCTGCTACCATTGCTAAAATGGCGCACGCTTTGGCTGTTGGCAACACATTTATGGTTGCTCCCACACTACTTTCCATGTATCTCATCAATATGAGGGATTTTCAGCAGTTATTTAATTTTTGCAAATAGAAAATGTTCTAGACTTCCAATTTTTTTCTTTAAAGGTAGTCTCTTAAGTTTTTACAGTGCAATGTTCCAGACTCAACTTATCTTCTTACATATTTCCTGATTCGCTTGTATGATGCAAGCAAATTTATGTGATAATAAACTAAGACTTAGGTAGCATGTATGCCACTACCGAGGCACTGTTTCTTCTATGCCTTTCCAACAGAAGAAGCAAGAATATGTATGTCTTTAGCTGGGCAGTAGTACATAAGAACTCACAAGCCCATGCAAATTTAAGGTAGACAGAAAGGCCAGCATGGACATAGTGAGATCAGCAGCACTGGCTGAGGAGCTATGAGCGTTTTGTCGCAGCTGTGAGAAGGAAGTCAGTTTTCTTTAATGATGTGACTTCTGGTTGGTTAATCACATTCCAGTGCCTACCCCACTCCCAATAGTGGTGCAGCAATACAAACGAGATTAGATGGAGACAAAAGGAAAAAGAAGAAGAAGAAGAAGAAGAAAAAAATCAATGTTGGGCAGGTAGATCAGAAAAGGTAAATATAGGGGGAGTAGGAAAGAATATGATCAAAAATGCATTTATGGAATTCACAAAGATTAATACAAATATTATTTATAAAATATGTGTGTCTGTGTATACTAACTCATAAATTCACGCGTCTCTAAATGTTGCTATATGTAAGCACCCATGTCTACATTAAATTAAGAGTGAGTTCACAATCCTCTGTGATGTGAACCACCCTAGCCACCACTTGATTATCTTTAAACTCTCATTCCAATAGTGGCAAATTGGCTCCAGTCCATCCTCCACTCTTGTATTCAGCCTCAGAAGTCCAGTATCTGTGGATGGTGAATCAGAATTGCTAGTCCATATTCCTGTGGGTACGTCAGCAGCTAAATCACAATGCCATATGGACTGTGACTTTTCCATTGGTTTTGTGTCCTCCAGTCCTTTCCAGTCACTGAATTCAGCATCCTTCCTACTTTTATGAGGCTGTTCCATTTGTTGACAATACAGTTAGAATGTGTTGTTATGTTTTGCATTTCACCTTGAGCTCCTCTTTACTCCATAATTGTTTTTGTAAGCTTTGCATTATGCTAAAAGTCAACATTTGTTATTCAAAGCTCAATAAGTTTTAACAAATACATAATGTCGTATAGCCACAATTCTGCTAGCATCTCCAATAGTTTCACTTCCCTAAAACAAATCCCTTTTTAGTTTAGGATTTAGTAACTTAACACTTTATTCAATGTCTTTATGTCCCAAGTATTCTCTCTTTGTCTCTCTGTTTTCTAATACAAAAGCATAAACAACATTTTTACATAAATTCTTCTGAAATCATTATTTTCAATACTATGATTGTAATTCCCATTTAGGGATTATAATTGATGTACCTGAATAGATTTATAATACTTACTTACCTGTTTCTCTCTTAAGAAGCACTTAAACTGGACTTTATTTTCTCATTTAGTATGCTCTGTGAATGATCTATACATACCTCCCCATGTATATTTCTAATAACCTGCTTAGAACACATAGCGAGAAGTGATATTTCTGAAACAGGTGACACGTGTATCTCCTGTTTAGCTGACTGGTTAGTTTGCCCCTCCCTGTGTGCAAAGTCATCTTCCCATGACATTCCACTAGAAACAATTAGGCAATAGGTTGGGTTTTCTTTGCTAATTTTCATAATTTTTATATTATTTGCAAAGATGTCTGCATATCCTGGAACTTCAAAGATATTTTGGAATCTTTCTGCACCCAAATTTGCTATTCCAGAATCAATAATGAGGGAAACTTTATATCCACAATATGAGGTAAGGAATACATTTTGTGTATCGTTGTTTTTTTATGATATTTAATAATAAACTTGTGTAATTGCTTCTGACCTAAAATTTACTAGGCAGTTGTTTTATAACTTGGTAAGCAGTTGTTGCCATGGCCAGGATTGGTTGGAGGATACCACAGAGATGGCCTAAAAGTGTAAGTAATTGTCATGTGTATCATTTTATATGTATATAAATGTATCCTTATATTTTATACAACTTTAGCTATGATTTATGCACATCTTTAAATCATATACTTACTGCAGTTAGACAAGAATAACCTTTCCCTTCGGAAGAGCATTTTATTTAAGGATTTAAGTTATAAAGTCATGCTCATTATATAGAGGATGTTCATGGTATTTTCATTTACTTTTTTTGGTACATGAAGACAATGAACATTTATTATAAAATTTTAGATAATAATAATGAATCCCTGTTACATTTGCTGGCAGTGGTAGTAATATTGTTGATATGTGACTCACAGCTAAGACTTTATTGTTCGTCTGAAAACCAGATGGAACATCTTTTACACTCTGTTGGAAAAGTAAACTTTATTTAAACCAGTCCAGAAGAGTAACCAGACTGGTGGAAAGTAACACATGGCCACGCGGCCAGTTGGCACAGGCCCATTTGGGAATCCCTCCAGGGCCTGCTCATCACCAAGCACCTGCTGTATTTTCTCCTTGGGTTGAACCTAAAACCCTGTCTGCCAGATGCCGATGATGTCTCCATTTTTTCACACATCTACTCATTTCATGGAAGAAGATCTTTTCTGAAGCTCTGGTAGAATTCTGAACTAAATCCATCTCTCCATAGGATTTTGTTCGTTGGGCAATTTTAAACCACTGCTTTACCTCAAAACAGAATTTGTTGGCTATGCCAGGGCTATTGTACTCACGAAGCCACAGTGTGTGTGGCTACCTGCTCAAGACCTAAGCAAGACCAAATCAGCCAAAATCCCAGCATGGGAAGGGGAAGGGTTCATGAAGCCCCACCCACCAACCCAAGGAGCTGTAGGCAATCTAAGGAGTGGGAGTCGGTTTTCTTTAGGGATGTTTTACCAAAAAGGCTACATACGCTCCAGATGGACCTTTGCCTGTGTTCATACAGGCAGCACTAAGTGGACTCAGTAGGTTTTTAAAACAAAAACACTTCAACGTGGCGGCGGCAGGGGGCAAAGGGAGAGAGGGGTAAGAGTAACGGAGTGAAGGACCGAGGGCATATTTGATTACAACACATTTGTATGCATGTATGACGTTTTCAAACAATAGATACCAAAAAGCACTAAATCACAAACAAATGAATCCTGAATAAGAGAGAAGCGTTTGGTAGACAGCAGCTCTGTGTACCCCAAGGCAGGAAGAATGGGGTTAATATGCTAAGCCAGTCAAAGGTGGCTTGCTGCCAACCCGAATGTACCTGGGCTTTCTGAAAAAACTATTAGCGTGTTTAAATGTCAGGTAGGAAACAGTGCAGGTGTCAGCGGCCAGGACGAAATGCTCTACTGACTACCTTAACAACTTTGTTTTTCCTATAGGGTTTGGGATGTATGCCCAGTCACCTGGAAGGCAAGATGGCAGTTATGACCAAGATGGCTGCCATCACATTGTGTGGCTGCCTACATTAATTATCTATCTCCTTGGTTGATTTTGTTACCAGTTATTTTTGTTTACATATTTGAAAAAAAAATACTAGAGTTGATACAGATAGTGGAATCTTCTTGAAATTTGGAAAGAATTCATCATTTGGTTACAACTGAATTGCTGATAATGAGTTGCTGATAATTTAAATGTTCCCTTTACTAATTTTGAGTGATTCATATTTAGTAGTTTTGAGTCAGCTATTGACTCATTACAGAAAGCCATGTGTTTTATGAGATGCATGTTATATGTATAGAGTTGCATATAGTTTTCTGTCAGCTTTAATCTTTTTTGTAACATTGCATTTTCCTTCCCGTTTCTCACAGTTTTAATATCTATAATAGAATTTTTAGAAAATAATTTGACTTTCTTATTTACTTTCTTTGATTTCAGTTGTAAACTTTACCCTTTACCAAACTACTATACTTTAAATATATAAAACTCAGTATTCTGGTATATTTTTAGTATCTTATGTAAGCATAGTTCAAAACAGTCCTAAAAGGTCTTTTCTATATCAGTAGGTAGACTTTGATGAATAGCCGTTGTGTCCAAGTGTCTTTCTCTATGACTACTAATTTCTTAGTCTTTGATTGTGTTACAGCTATTTTGGAAAAATACACTGTCCTGGCTAGTTTTGTATCAACCTGACACAGGTTGAGAAAATGCCTCCAGAATATTCTGCTATAAGCAGACAAGCTTGTAGAGTATTTTCTTAATTAGTGATTGATTGGGGTGGGATCAGCCATTTGTGAGTGGTGTCATCATCTTTGGCCTGGTGGTCTTGGGTTCTATAGGAAAGCAGGCTGAGCAAGCCATGGGGAGCAGCACAGTAAGCAGCACCCATCCGTCCCGTGGCCTCTGCACCAGCTCCTGCTCCAGGTTCCTGCCCTGTTTGAGTTCCTGCTTCTAATGATGAACAGTGAAATGTCAGTTGAAGTGAAATAAACCCTACCACCCCCAGTTGATTTTGGGGTGTTTCATCATGGCAATAGAAACCCTAAAACATACAGTATAAAGGGATGAGCAAAATTCAGTGCTTACGATTTCTAAATTGCCTTAGGTTTTTTTTTTGTCTATTTTTCAGTGATAGTATCAATACTTTTTAAAACTGATTTTTAAATTTCAGTATTTTTCAATCACAATGTTAGGACTTTATCATATAAGTAAAGAAAAACATAATTCAGCTAGTCATGAAACTGTCAACTTGTCAAATAGAGGTCTCCTAGTTGTTTGTGAATACCAAACTTGCTGAGTATAAGAGAGAGAAGTAGTGTATTTAGTGAGCATAATTTGTGTAGTCTTTTACCTCTCACAATAACATAATAACAAGAACATAATATATTGTAAAATTAATTGGGTGATAGAATTCAAAGTTTAAGTCATTTAAAAAAAATTGAACTCTATTTTACATTTAGAGGACTTATTGTGCTTGAAGATGAAGTCACTAGTTAATAGTACCAGCTGATTATGTGTCTGGTGTTGATATGAAAGACACAGTGTTAACCTATAAGATTGACATGCCACTGATAACCCCTAAGATTTCATATTACAGAAATCATGTGCATGTTTCCATTTGACCAAATGCTGGAGCTGTATTGTGGATCTTGTACTAATACGCAATCTCTACTTATACTTTTATGCATCATTAGAAATAACTCTTTTACTACAGGTCTTTTATTTATTTTGCTAACAGTGTTCAGTGAAAGAGCAGTGACTATAAACATTGAAAATATTCCATAAAATTATTTAATTATTTGATACATAAATTAATCTTTTTTTTTTTTGTAAAACATCACAGAGTGTTCAGGCAAGCAAAATTTTAACTGAAAAAATTTCTGAGTCCAGGGAAAGTGTGATTATTTTAGACACCTACATCAAAAGAAGTTTTAAGGTATGTATGACTTTTACTCTGGATTTAGGTTGATTACTATATCACCCTTTAGCACAGATATTATTTCTAGTTATTGCAGAAATCATTTCTTGATGTTTTGCTACTCTGGAGACTACCTCAGACCAGCCAGCAGTATCTGTGCGAACACACTGATTCTTATTGTTCAATTCTTAGGATGCTCTGACGGTAGTATTCCTTAACCAATGGCAGGATATTTGTGGGTTGTTTGTTTGAAAAAGCCTAAGATTTTGAGCTTTCCAATTCATCTTTGCCTAGGAAGGAGTTAAATGCTTAAATGCTCCTCTCTCTCTCTCTCTCTCTCTCTCTCTCTCTCTCTCTCTCTCTCTCCCTCTCTCTATCTCATTCTCTCTCTCTCTATCTCTCTGTGTTCCTTTTGGCTCAAAGCGGAAGCTTTGTATAACTGCAGAGCAGAGTAAAAGCAGCAGATGGAAATGGTGACTGTATGTGCTAAGATTTCCATACCCTGGCATGGTATTCCTCCTCTGCTGTAGTTGGAGGACACACATATGATGTCCGAGCAAACGGTAGCTCCACCTACAACATAAAATGTAGCCAGAGTGCCTAGCCAAACCTCACAACCTGGTCTCAAGTCTGTTTTGCCTGTATGTTTCTACCCCTACCCAACACCCAAGCAACCTACACTCTGCCTCCACTAGAGGCCTGTGAACTAAAATTGCTGGGAATTTGACATTTCACTTTGTTCAGGGACTTCTCACAAGGCCTGGGGTGGGGTGTGTTCTTAACATCTTTGCCGTCTGTGGAAACACTTTGCCCTCACACAGCAGCTATGACGTATCCAGGTCCTTACCTATCCAGAACTGACCTCTCCCTGTTCTCTTTGTACTCGACTCATACTCTTGTTTACAGTAATCAACACTTGTTTTGGTTTGTAGATACTGCTTCTTCTTTCTCTAGGAACATCAGACATACTTGCTTTCTACTCTACTGTCACAGTGATTTCTTACTCTAAATGTCATAGCACCCATCTTGGCGACATTATAGAAAGTAGTGATGCTCTTGTGGTTGCCTGCCCTGAACTGAAAGGCTCAGGTTTCTCATGGTTAAAAGGGACAGTCCAGTGTCCACACACACACACACACACACACACACACACACACTCAAAAGAGTAAGCCAGACAAAATGCCAACAAGGAGTAGGGACAGACTTATGCGATTCCACCCCCAGCTGAGGAGTAGTTGGCACTTTATGACTGCCCTGGATGGGAGAGTCAGTTGTCTTCGGGGATGTAGGACATTAGAGGCTTCCTGTGGTTCAGTAGATAACTCCGCGCTATGTGCATACAGACAGCCCTAAGCAGACTCAGTGGACTTTTACAGAATAGAGCACATGAAGATGGGAGGAAGGGTGGTGAGGACATAGGGGAGACTTGTAGGGGAGGGAGTGGGGGTGGATTAGACCAAGCCACTGTCTGCATGTATAAAATTCTGCAACATTAGAAAAGGAGAAAAGGGGGACTGTTCGGTGATAAGTTTCTTTCTCAGGTCAGACTAATGTAGCCTCATGTGTCAGCATACCCTTAGAACACTCACTGAGCAGTGCCATTTATACCAACAAGGAGGCTTTGCCCCAGAGCACCTTCAAGCCACCAGCTCTCGCGGTTTGCTATCTTAGGCTTAAATTTAAAACGAACAATTTTCATTCTTATAAAGTCGACTGAATGAAGTGACAGGTCTTAAGGCCTGCTCTTTTCTACTAAGGAAATGACTTAGTACATAAAGTATATCTTAATTAGGATTTGTTCTTTTCATTAATTCACAAGAATTAGCACCACTCAGTTGTCATATGAGTTTGTTTTGCTTTGGTTTGCTGAACAGTAACTGTGGTTAATATATATTTACGTGATTATTTTACAGTCGTTAATAATAAAAAAATCTGCATCATATGAGAATATCCAAAAATACACCAGCGCACCATATACGCGATTGAAGGTATTATAACTTTTTGGCTTTTATATTTTAAAAAATGTTTGCATTTTTAACAATAAGAATCTTACTTTGTCCCCAAAGTTTGAACAGATATGCTATTTCTTAGTATGACGCTTTTAGTTACTTGTAATTTCATGAGATAGGGAATATAATAAATAATACAGGGCCACTATCTCCATGGGTGCATTTTAAATATATAAATAGCTTGTGTAGAATTCTTACTAGTGAATCACTGATAAAAACCAACTAGCACAAATCTAGCAAAAGAAGGGAAAGATCTTTGCAATGAAAACTGTAAAACACTGGAGAAATACTGTGAAGACACAGGAAGTTGGAAATACCTCCCATATTCATAGTTGGCAGAGCTAATATTATGAATATAAACATCTCACCAATAAGTTCTCTATAAGTTCGTTGAAATGAGTATCCAAATTCCAATGAAAAATTTCAAGGGAATAAATAATGCATTGTGTAAATGCAAAGACTGACTGGCCAGTCAGCTTCAAGCACAAAGGGCAATGCAATGCTAGAAGTATCACAGTACCTGCTTTAAAATGATGACACAGTCCTGATAGTAATAATAGCATGGTAACAGACAAGACAGACACATAGACAGTACAGTAAAGCAGAGAACTCAAATTCTCAGCACAGATGCCAGAATCATATATTACAAAACCAAAAACACCACCACCACCACCACCACCACCACCAACAACAACAACAACAACAACAACAACAGAAAACAGAAAAACACACCTCAATAACAAGTAGTCCTGGGAAAACTGGACACCCATCGTTTTATCCTTGTATGAAACTAGATCCTTATATCCAAAAACCAATTAAGAAGCACACACCTTAGTGTAAGACAGGAAACTCTGAAATTATTGAAGAAAAACACTCTAAGATACCGACATGAGCAACAGCTTTCTGAATAGAACCCCATTAGCTTAGGAAGTAATAGCAAGAACTGAAAAATGGGATTGCATGAAATTAAAAAGCTTCTGGTCAGGAAGGGAATTATTATCAGAGCAGAGAGGCAGCCTATAAAATGTGAAAACAATCTTTGCCAGATATTTATGATATCTGGCGTGGTGGCGCACACCTTTAATCCCAGCACTCGGGAGGCAGAGGCAGGTGGATCGCTGTGAGTTCGAGGCCAGCCTGGTCTACCAAGCGAGTCCAGGGCAGTCAAGGCTACACAGAGAGACCCTGTCTCAAAAAAAAAAAAAAAAAAAAAAAGAAAAGAAAAAGAAAAAGAAAAGAAAAGAAAAAAGAACTGCTGTTCAGATAGTAGAAAGAACTACAAAACCAAACCAACCAAACAAACAAAATATCAAGAACCCAAATTAAACCAAACAAACAGATAAAGAAAGAAAGAAAACTCAAGTCACTAAATGAGCTAAGCAGTTTTCAATATTTGAAGTTCAAATGATTAATAAATACATGGGGGAAATGTCTAACATTCTTAGACACCACGCATGTACAAATCAAAGCTACCCTGATAGTTTATCTCATCCTAGTCAGGGTGGCCATGATCAAGGTGACAACAAGTGCCGGTGAGAGCATGGGCAAAGGGCATCCTTATGCACCTACCAGTGGGAATGTAAATTAGTGTAGCTGCTGTGGAAATTCAATATAGGAGTTGGTCAGGAAGCTAGAAATAGAGCTATGATCCAGCTTAACTGCTTCTGTGTATATTCCAGAATGAATCAAAACCAGTCTGCAATAAACATATCTGCATGTCCATGTTTATTGGAGCTCTATTCACAGCAGACAAGGTGTCATCAGTCTAGATGCCATCACTAGTAGATAAGTGAATGGATAAAGAATATGTGGCACACACACAACTGAATAGAATTCTGCCACAAAGAAGGGTGAAATCCAGTGTGTAAATGTACCACAGTTTCTGTATCCATTCTTTGGCTGAGGGACATCTAGATTGTTTCCAGATTCTGGCTATTATGACTAAAGCTGCTTTGAGCATAGTTCATCAAATGTCCTTGTATGCTGGAGCATCTTTTGGGTGTATTTCTAGGAGTGATATAGCTAGGTCTTGGGGTAGCACTATTCCTAATTTTCTGAGAAAGCACCAGACTTGAACTAGTTGTACAAATTTACACTTCCACCAGCAATGGTGGAGTGTTCCCCTTTCTCCACATGCTTGCCAGCATGTGATGTCACTTGAATTTTTGATCTTAGCCATTCTGATAGGTGTAAGGTAGAATCTCAGAGTTGTTTTGATTTGCATTTCCCCAGGACAATTAAAAACAAGGAAATCACGAAATTTACAAGCAAATGGATGGAACTAGAAAAGATAATTCTGAGTGAGGTAACCCAGACCCTGAAAGACACACATGATATGTACTTACTTAAAAGTGGATTTTAGCCATTTAGTACAGGATAAACATACTACAATTCAGACTCAAAGAAGATAAGTAACAAGGTGGACCCAAGGGAGGATGCTTAAACCTCCCTCAGAAAGGGAAATAAAATAGACAGAGGTTGTGACTGGAAAAAAGAAACAAGGTAGGAGAGGGAACTCTGAGAGAAATAAGGGTAGAGCTCAGACCTGGGGAGCAGGAGGACAGAAGGCCTGAAATAGAGAAAAAAATAAAGGGAGAAACATGTCACTTGAGGGGAAATGGATATAGGCTGGAGATGTGATGTGAAACAGGTCAGATGAAGAAGAACAAATAATGAATTTTCTATCATATCTAGATCTAGATTTTTTTTTAAAGCCATGAAAGTAGAAGGGAGACTATTTGGGAAAAGGAAGGATGCCAGGGTGATCAGTGTGAAGGGATGAGGAAGGCCGGGGATGAATGTGGTCAAAGTACACCACATGCATGCATGAGAATGATTCGTATACACTAGTGCCACCTTTAAGAATATATTATTTAATGTTCAACAAAGCCGAACCACATTTCTTGCAGTTGTGACCCAATTAATTTTAAGTGTAGAACAACTAAACTGATTATGTATCTATTTCCACCTCCGTTCTCTTATTAAGAGATCAAAGTCTACAGTTGAGATGTGGAAAGAAGGGGCCACACCACCATTCATCGTAAAGGATGACATAAACAGCAACCTACAACTGCTGCTGTACCAGAAGAGGACGGCGCTGGAGCGCCAGCTCGCCAAGCAAAGGGGAATAATAGAGACCTCCTTGAAAGGCAGCCAGGAAACCCTGCACGACTTAGAGAGCTTGAAATGCCTGTCTTTTTCCCTGGTGGATGCATCACGAAAAGCTGGCATTACCTACATTGTATACCCTGGGAAAAAGAAGAAAGCACGTAAGAAAGGCGTGAAGTTCCAGAAACTGGCCCTTGTGTACGAACAGCTCTCCAAGCCTCCGAGGAAAATAGAAAGGTTCTGTTCAAGTATTACATGTTTACAGCCTGCAGAGGGGATTGTGTTATTGTTTGGGGGACTTAATTTTACACTTTCATTCAGTACTGTCACTGTTTATTCTCCATGGAAAATGTGCCAGCTAAAGAGTAGATCTCTTATTCCAAAATATGTAGGTATTTCATAGTATAAATATTTGGATCGATACTATGACTTCCTGTTTATACTAAACTTCCTGTTTTAAGGATGAATCCATTTTATGGCTGAAAGAAGTCTCTCAGTGGGAAGGAAAAAAATGTAACAATGTATTTGCTAAACTAGCTTGATGCAGAGATCCACTCTTTATTCTAAACCAATATCATCTATTCCAAAATCAAACTGGATTGCTGATATTTAACTATTTTCAGATTTACATTTTTGTTGAATTGTGTAATCAATATAATAAAAGTAAACATTTTGTGTGTTGTGAGCCTGTCTTCAAGACCAATACACAAAAGTAATTACTTTTGACCTCAATTGGGGGTAGCTGGCATATTTTCAAAATGTCTAGGGCCTGAAATGGAAACAGCAGAAACTCCTGGAATGTGTGTGCTTAGTGTGTAAAACACAGATGCTGTGTGTAACCAATGCAGTTTACAGATGTTTCCAGAAAGCCTGCAGATGACCTCTCTCTTGGCATTCTTAGGTCCTGGCGTCTGATAAGCTCATGTCCCCTGAACAATAAGGATTCTCCTGGTGGGAAAGCGGTAGACATGTTTCACCCACTTTGCTCTTATTAGGACATGCTGGGCCTTGGTGTGGCTGCTGATATTATCTTAGGAGTCTGGGACTTGACACTTTGTGGGTGACAGAAGGGACAAAGGCCCTAGTCAGACCTGAATTATCCTGTGTGCTAGCCTCCATTGCTCCAGATTTCTCTGAGTTGAAAAATCCCTTAGCGAAGAATCAGACATTTGCTATGTACTTTTCTCACATTTGCTGCTTTCAAAGTATGAACCTTTGTTATCCTAGTAAAAAGACATGACCATATCATTTTGACTGCTCCCCAGGTGACTTCTACCTAAAATAAATGGTATGTATAGCACATAAAATATATCCTTCAAGGTTTTTCAATGCTTACACACTTTTTTTGACCTTTTGAATACTCAGTTTCACTATTTTAAAAATTGATTCCAAAATCTATTTTAATAAAGTTGCAAGGGGAAAAAAAGCCCTGACATTGAAATTAACCAGATGCAAAGACTGTAAAAGCCAGCGGACTTCTATATGTTAGAGCAGATATTGGAAACAGAAGTTTCATACGTTCGCTCCCAAGTGTCTTTTTATGAACTACCCACCACTGCATTCATCCTTTCTTGTCCCTTAATACTTAGCCTGTCTACCTACATGTACACCCACACACACACACACACACACACACACACACACACACACACACACTTTAAAGAAAATAAATCACAAAATTTGCAGAAAAATGGGTGGTATTAGAATGTATACTATTAAGTGTGGTCACACAGTCTAAGGAAGAAACACACATGTTCTCGCTCACATGTGGAATCTAGCCAACTTTTACCATTTAGAGAAATGTATTTCCCCCCTTTAATAACCGAAGTTAACGTTTGCATATACTGTGACATTCGCAGCAGGAAGTGTAAGAGGAGCTTTTCTGCACCGAAACAACTGTATCCTGGATGGTATATCAGAACTTTCTATTTCCCTTTGAAACCTTCAACTAATTTGTGTAGCATGTAGAGAGGAGGTAATTGTTAGTTTAAAACAAGTTATGGAGCATCTTGAAGATAATTTTGTTTCTATATTTAGGACTTTATTTAATGAATTTTGGTGACTCAGAAATACCCTTCTTGCCACTTGACATGCAGCTTTACTCCTGTTGCATGGCAGCCATCTTGGCTGACTCCCTTGACGATTACAAGAGGCCTACGTGAGCTTTCACACGTCAGGTCAATCTTGACTCCAGAAGGTTGTTCCTGCTGAAGGTCATTTGGGCTCATTAAGGCCCCAGACTCATGCATTTCCTTTTAGTCCCCTTGAGACAGGCTGCTGCTCGCTGCTGCTTCCCTCCCAGGCTAGGTTATAGCAGAGTGCCACAGATGTTATCTTCTGCTCTGAGGCCTGTGCTGTGAGACCTGCCAGTGAGGGCCTGGAGGGACCCTTCAGTAGATGATGTCTGTTCATCTGGCGTGTTTCAACCTTTCCTTATTTTCTTTCTCCAAGAGCTGGGGGCTGTTCAGTTCCAGGAACAAGGATACAACGCTATCTCTATCTCCGTGTCTGTATTCTAACTGCCATGCACTAGGCTCTTGGTGACCAGGCCAAGTCACTTTATTTCTCAGGCTGTTTCCTCATTTGGAAGATGAGCTTATCTGTAGGACTGCTGAAGTTATTTCCAGCTCAAAATTCTCATAGTCGGACAGTAAAATCAACATTATCCCGACACAAACGGAGTATCTTGGGCAACACACTTAGGCTGCTTAAAACATCCCTGTTTCCTTCAACAGCATCACATCTCATCTCATGCTAATTCTGTGCACACATATCCCACCTGGAGAGCCTGGACCAGCAGCCTAATTTACTATGATGTTCCTTCAAATGAGAAGCCGTGAACCATCCTCCTGGCTGTGAAAATGTGGATCTAGATTTTCTGATCATGTTTTTTCTTTTTCTTTTTTTCCCTTTTAATTTGGGCTCTTTAATTTCAGTGATCCGAGACTATAGCTTTTCCTTGTAAAATGTTCACCCATTATCTCTGTTTGCTTTTCACATTCTTCTAGAAACTTGTCTAGCACGTTCTAGTTCCTTGCTTCCTTTAAGATACTGTAATTATTTTATCAGCTAGTAAGATAATATATCCTCATTTTAAAAATTTTAGAAAATATGGCAGTCCTGTCATTAAGTCACCATTAATATAGTTTTGAATGTGTACATGGGAACACATTCACACAAACCAACAGGAGTAGATTAACATTTATGTACATGCATATATGTTAAATGTGCACTTGCATATTATATAGAGAACATGGGATTATTTATATCCATTAAGTTCTGGCATTGACTATTTCTGTGGTATAGGCAGTTGGTGGGGATGGGTTAAGAAGAGACTCCTCAGAAGTTTCCTGTATGCATTCTACATGATTATTATTTTCTTCTTCTGGACATATATTTATGGTTAAAAGTAACTTTTTGATTTTCTTTTTAAAAAGTATTTCGTGGGAAATCAACAAGAAGCAGGATTCTCAAAAAATATTTCCATCCACTACGAGTGTCTTGCAGAGAAGACCAAGGCGGCTCGGCAACTGATAGGTGACATGCTCTTTCCCAGGTTTACAGAGCTGTAAATGAAATGCACATGCATTTGAATTTCAAGGTCTTATATCACAACTGGACCTTGAAACTGAGCATCACCTCTGCTTTAGAGCTGGAAAGAACTGTAGATGCAATAAGAAGGAGCTGGTTGTACAGTGGCACTTAGCTCAGCAGGCCATTTCTTCAGAGTAAGTTTACTGAGCACCCTCCGTACACCAGATACTATTCCAGATTGGAAGCCGGAATGAGGACAGTGAAGACGACCACCCGGTCCCCTGTCCTCGCAGAGTTTGTATTCTAGAGGCAGAGTGCCCGCGGAGAGCCTAGCTACTGGTGGTAAGGAAGTGGGAAGTGTTATAAGGGAGTAAGGCAGAGGTGGGGAGCTGCTGTTTCAGGCAAAGTGCTCAGACGTCTTTGTGACCTAAAGCGGATTCCTGTGGAGGGATGGCGTGTGTAAACCACCGGAGAAGAGGGAGAAGCAAGTGCAAAATCCCTGAGTTGGAGGATGTGCCTACTGTTTCTGGACAGCACGTAGAGCAGTCTCTGAAACACAAGAGAGCCATAGGAACTAAGGTCAAGGATGGGTTTGGGGACAATACCCAGCATTGCCCTACTGACCATGGTAAGTGATAAATGTGAAATCACTCATAAGAGCACCCATAGGTTGAGGCGCTGGAGATTTCTTAGTGGGCAAGAAGGCTTTTTATAGGAACCAGGGCTCAAATTTCCAGCACATACATAAAAATAATGGGCATGGCTGCTTGTGCCTGTGACCTCAGCCTCAGGGGGACAGGGAGGTAGAGGACAGGCTGGTTCCAACATCTTACTAGCTAGGTAGATAACTGCAATAGAGCTCCAGGCTCAGTGAGATACTGTTGACTCAGGAGTAAAGTGGAGGGTGATGGTGGGTGATACTCAGCATCCTCCTCCTCTGTCATCTATATGTGCACCTATGGATATTTGCACCCTCACATAGTTGTGTGCATACATGCATACACCGTTCACATAAATTAAAAGAGGAAAACGCGTATTTGTAAGCCATTGTCAACTTAAGAAGAGGGCAGAGATGCTGTCAAGCTGTGGTAAGTGTTTTGGATCTTTAAAAGGAGACCTCAAGAGTGGAGAGTAGTTTGTTGATTAAATGATCACCTGTATCTTCCAGAAGATGCAGTGGAAGCACAGAGATCATTTTTTTTAAAAGCTATTGAATGATCCCTGTGAGAAATGGCTGCTTATTCTGAAGTGAGAGCAACCTAGATGGTGTGAAGCAGCCACATTCTAGACAGATGTTGGGAGTCCTGCCAACAGTATTTGCGAGACACGGGGAAGAAATAAATTAAGCATATGGCCATGGATTTTTTTTTTTTTTTACTAGAGCAATTGAAACTATGAAGGTTCGACCAGATGGTCAAGATTGTGCAAGGAGCAGGTGGGCAGGCTGAGAGTCAGAGAAAGGTGTAATAGGAATGCATCTCCGCTCAGCTTCAGAGCACAGTGATGCTGTGTGACAGGGGAGATGGTGGGCAGGTCAGTAAAGGTAGCGACTACCACTGCCCCTGCTGTGTAAATACAAGTCCCCTTTGTTGCACCATATGATGGCCTTGGAAAAAGAAAGCCAGGTCAGCAGCTGTAAATCAGGTGCCAAAAGGCGTGCCCATTGCTTTCCGACATCTTGACCCAAGGTGGTCATTGTCATCAACAGCTGGCTAAATTTACATTCACGATGACTTATAATAATTTTCTTGGAGATACTAGGTTTTAGTATTGGGCAAACAGGAAATGGGGTGGTCACATGTGTTTTTCTTTGAATTGCTGATGGTGTCATTACTGTGAGTGCACAGTATCTTCACTGATCTGGTGGATTTTATTGTGCACTGTCTTACTGGAGTGTGGGGTGGGGTGAGATGAGGCACTTCCAGAGATTTCTGCTTGTTCTTTTAAAAATTATTATTATTACCATTATGTCCTTGTCTACACTGAACTTTCTCTGAGTCATTCACTGCTGCTCTATCTTCCAGGATGAGAAAATGCCTACAGGGTGGCTCAGTTCCTTGCTTCCATAGGCCCACTGGTTAGGCAGTACGAGGCTATTAATCGTCTTCCTATTGATTGATTAATCCCTTACTTTTGTTGATGGGCTCGGTGGCATCGGGTACTGATAAGTTTATAGTTAGCATCTACTGAACAGTTTGGAATCTGTGTGTGTGTGTGTGGGGGGGGTAATTTGTGAATGCACGTGTCACATGGTGTGATACTTTCAGTGGGACCTGGCCTGTATTTCATGTCGAGTGACATTTCAGGCTGTGAACTCTTTTGGCTCTGAGATCTGGGCAAGAAGACATGAATCTCAAGTATATAACCAATTAGTTTTATGCCCAGCAGGCCCAGAAGTTTCCTGCTTATCTAAGGTAAACAATACCTTAGCAGGCTGCCCATCTGTCTTATCACTGGAAAACTCTAGCCATTTAGTTACTGCCACAGGTCCTTGCAAAGTAAAATTCTTTTATTACCTTTCTCTTCCTGTGGTTAATTGTTGTAATTGCATCTTGGGTGCCCTCACCTTTGCATTTGCTGTTTTCTCCCCAGGGGTTAGAGCTTGATTAGAGATGCTGCATTTTGCATATCAGTTCTCATTTCCCCAAGGCTTTAAAATGTTTTTAAACTTGTTCACTTTACATCCCAATTGTAGCTTCCTCCCTCATTGCCTCCTGATGCCACCCTAACTCCCTCATAACCTCTCTCTCTCTCTTTCTCATTTTTATTTTTTACTTCTACATATATATTTATATTATTACATATATATATATATATATATATATATATATATATACATATACATACAATAAGCCACAGATAGCAAGAAGTGCCAGGAAATAATTAGTGCTTATATAAATGTTGCATTCATAGTGTTTTGCCTATTTGTATTTGGCAACCTTGGAGAAAACATCTTTCCTATCTTGGTGAGTCCACAATTCTGAATGTAAATCAGTATCTATCATATCTCATCTCTATCAACCTAAAAACTTCTATCTAGACCTAAAAACATCTTAACCTCTAAGTAACTTAAACTAGCTGGTCTTCAACCCCATCAGAGATTTGAGAAGGAATAAAATTAATTATCTCAATAAACATGAAGTGCATGTTAGCAGCTTCCAAAATGAGAAAATGACAGAGACAGTTTGCTGCCTAGACAGTCACCCAAAACTCTCTATAATGTTGGAGCATCGTCTTCAACCTTTTGGGCAATTATATCTGGCAGGCATATTTGTGAGGTAGGAACTATTGAGGACTTGCTTACTCTGTGTTGGCAGAGTTTGGCCGTTGACCATACCTGTGTACAAGGTTGCCCATTTTTAGGCAGAATTCTGTCTGTAGCAGAAACAAGGACATTTTTCTCAGTGGCTTGTTTGCCATATTTGAAACCATCTCCATAAGGACATTCTTTGATGCATATCATCTTCTTGAGGTAGGCTGGGTGTTGCCGGGAGTTAATCTGTCCTGTTGTCAAAGGATCCTTAAAATCATAAAAATATCTTTAAATATCATATTCTGTAGGTCTCTGAAGTTTTTGAAGACCTTATCTAACTATTTTACCTTCTCTACCTATAGAATCCTATCTATCTGTTAAATCTAGGTATATATTATTTGTGATAAAAATAGACTAGTAATTGACATGGCCGTGAGGTGATCAACTAGCAATTAACTTATATTATTTAATTATTCTAAACAGCCTGTAATAGCACCTTCAAAATATTAGAAGTAAACCTTGTGTTGTAATTGAGTTGTATGGGTACACTACCTCATATTAGAGTAGCAATATATTTAATGTATGAGAAGAATACTCTTGAGTGTGAATTCTATACCAATGTATAAAAATTGAACTTATTTTGCACCAACATACGCAATTAAATACCAATTAATTAAAAATAACCTTGTTTGTGAGTAACACTTAAGGCCTGAAGTTGAAGAGTAGGTTCAATCATCTATTTTTTGTCTAGTCATCCCTATATATTTCTATATTTTCTCTTCTTTCTTTTTGACCCCATCTCCATACCTAAGAAAGAGAGATAAAGGAAAAGAGAGAAATTCCTGAGTCCAACCTCATTTCCTATCTGAATAAGATCAATAATAACTTATAACCAACTCCAAAGAAAATAAACATCTATATTCCAAGAAAATAACCAAAAAACCTACTCAAGCCCCTTTACGTGAAATGAGGCATCATTCTCTTTTTAATGCTTCTTCTGGTTGATTTAGGAGGAGCAATACCTTTGTAGGGGCCCAAGTACAATTGGGAGAAATAGTTAAGCAAGCTAGGAATAACATTTGTGGTCTAGTTTCTAAATGTTGAGAAATTCAAGGCTTAACACACTTAATAGACTGTCCTATGCATGACAGTCTGAGCTACTGGACCCATTGGGATCAGAATCTTCCTTTGAAGCTGTCCTGGAATCTGTCCTGTTCTGATGAGGAGCAGCAACCAAAGCACTTGGGGCTGGAACATGAAGGATGCAGGATATCAGCATCCAGCATGTTGAGAGCAATGGATTCTGTCAGGTCTGATCCAGTGTCAGTGTCCAATTCTTTTGTTCTGAAAACATAATTTCTCATAAATGTTATACAGTTGTAACATTATAAAAGTATGAGGTGTGCAGGGTACACAGAATAGTTAAGTCTGGTTCTCTGCTCTTTGTATGAAAAGAAGAAAGACATCTGCATATCTTCATGCCATACAAAGAATGGCATCTAAGAACAAGTAACAGGGATTCTGTAACCAACAAGAAGCATTGTGTCTGCATAGACATTCATGTCTCAGTCATTCTCAGAGCTATTCTCATGTAGGGGGATTAGCAATACAAATTATCTGCTTGTTCTGTAGTTTGAATTCATGTAAGTATAGACTGACTTCAGAATGGCTAAGATCAAAAACTCAAGTGACAGCACATGCTGGCAAGGATGTGGAGAAAGGGGAACACTTCTCCATTGCTGGTGGGAGTGCAAACTTGTTCAACCACTTTGGGAATCACTCTGGTCCTTTCTCAGAAAATTGAGAATAGTACTACCTAAAGACTCTGCTATTCCACTCCTGGGCATATACCCGAAAGATACTCTACCATACAACAAGGACATTTGATCAACCATGTTCATAGCGGCCTTATTTGTAATAGCCAGAATCTGGAAACAACCTAGATGTCCCTCAAGTGAAGAATGGACGAAGAAACTCTGGTACCTTTACCCAATGGAGACTACTATTCAGCTATCAAAAAACAAGAAATCTTGAAATTTGTAGGCAAATGGATGGAACTAGAAACGATATAGTGAGTGAGGTAACCCAGACCCAGAAATACACGCATGGTATATACTCACTTATACATGGATATTAGCCCAAAGTAGATGTCCTCTGAGATATTCTACCCAGTGGGTGACAGGTACAGAGGCTGGGACTTGCAGCAGGACTAGGAGAGAAGAGCTGCAAATTGTATGTAAGAGTTGGGGGGTGAAGGGTCTGGGAGGGAGCAGGAGCCCCACAGGGAGACCATCAAGCCTATGAATATGGACTAAGTGGGGGGGGGGACTGCAAGGACTGATGCACCAACCAAGGGCATGCAGAGAACCAAGACTCTTGCTCAGACGTAACAGATAGTATGCTGATTCACCATGGGGTGGGGGCACTGCTGCTGAACCTCTGATATGCACTCTGGCACACATGATTTGATCCCTTCCCTGAGACAGGATGGCAGGCCTAGGAGGCACACAGAGAAGGAGGCTATCCTGATGAGACCTAATAGGCTATTGCCAGACATTTGAGGCAGGAGGAGCCCCCTGTCGAAGGTTTGGGGGAGGGGAATGGGTGGAGGAAGGAGGGACGGTGGCAATGGGAGGATAGAAGGGAATTTGGAAAGATAATAAGGAATATTTACTAGAATCTGGGAGAAAGCAGTTGTGTAGGAAAGACTTTCCTTGAAGTCTTTATCCTTTGTCAAGGCTATATCCAGTTAGATGCAATCTACCTTGAAGGATCCTGCAGAGTAGATACCTTGACTTCATTTTCCTATGTCCTTCTGTTGAGGCTTCTGAGAGAAAACAGAAAAGAAGGCATCCTGTGGATGTAGTCTGCATAGATTAGTTTCCCAGGCCAGTGAATGAAGTGGGGAAGGAGAGAAACACAGGTGCGCAAACAAAATGCCTGGTATAGAAATTACGAATATGAATAGAGGAGCCAGGTAGTCAGTGGGCTTAAAAGTGCACTGCACTGGTGGCTTACTCGGGGGATATGGATGAAGAATGGAGAAGGAGGAAAAGGGCGTGATGTCTCAGTGGTGCATGCTGACACTTCTCATGCCACATCGCGATGGCCGTGGCTCGGAAGAGTGACATAATCTGATACACATTTGTAAACATAAACACTCGAATGGCCCATGGAAGATGGATTAAACAAAGGGCAATAGTAGATGCACAAAGTCGAGTTATTGTATGTCTTAGCTAAGGCTTCTCTTTCTGTGATAAAATACCATGACTAAAAGCAATTTGGGAAGAAAATTTGTTACTCTTCCATGTTGTAGTCCATCAATGACAGAAGTCAGTACAGGAACACAAACCGGGCAGGAAGCTGGAAGCAGCGGCTGAGGCAGAGGCCATTGAGGGGTACTGCTTACTGTCTTGCTCCTTACGGTTTGTTCATCCTGTATTTTCATAGAACCCCGGGACCATCATCCCAGGGATAACACCACCCGCAATAGACTGGGCCCTCCCACATCCATCACTAATTAAGGAAAATCCCTCCAGCCGTACCTACAGCCAGCCCCATCTCTTGGCGGGGCTTTCTCAAGTGAGGTATTCTCTACTCTAAGATGGCTTTTGCTTGTGTCAAATTCACGTAAAACTAGCCAGGATCATGCACTCCAGGGAGAACAGATGACAAGGGTTTATGCTAGAACATGGAGTAGAGATTATAAGAGAGGAATAAAAGAATGGAAGCCTTTTCCTACTTTTACTCCCTTACTTTAGCACTTTCTTACAATATAAATTCAGTAAATAAAAGATGATAGGGCTAAAATTTCCTTTTCAACCTTTCAGTAGAATGTCCTTATCTTGCTTCTCATAGCTACTATAGTAAATGTTATCAAATGAAAACTCTATTGCTAATGAGAGTTTGAAGTGGAGCCTATATCTACTTCATTTGAAAGCATCTGAGTTATAAACTGTCACAGGTTGTGGAACAACTAAAGTTCTCATCCTTTGCAGCTTTTGAAAGAAGCTTTGCCTTTGTCCCTTCCTGATTACCTCCCAAGTTCCCCAGCGGTCATTCTGGTAGAGAGGGAGGTTGCAAATTAGATCAGAAAGGAGTGCTGCTGTCACCATTCCAGCAGTCTAGAGAGGCCGTTGCATTAAAAATACATTTGCATTTAGAAATTCTTTATACTGTGAATGATTTCAATAATGGTTGAAAATGTGAACTCAGGTTGCATAAAATTAACAATTTTTTGATAATAGAAAAATAGTCATTTTGATGTGTGGTTGAGTTTGAATCATTGATCACAAAGATAATTGTGTTTTTGTAATTAAAAACAATAATCATTCTTTTTGAAACCAGATCAGCATCTCATGGACTACTTCCCGGACAGAAAAAATATTTCCTTAAAGTTCCAGTGTATGACCGTCTGATAAGGTGCCCCAGTGTACCCACGGTTTTAAATTTTGAGCAGTTTGTTCAAAGTAGAGGAGGAATACCAGAAAACACTGACCCTCGTACATGGGTTCTTGAGATGTTTGCTAAAGACAAACCTCAGAAAGCACCCAAGCCAGTAGCATATGTGCGAAAAGACGTTCCAGAACCGCTGATGGAGCTGACCAAGCTGGAATTAAGTGACCATATAAAGTCTGATCTCCCACCAGAGCTCATTAGGTATTATGAATCTGAAGTGGAGAAGCTGACTGAAGAAATAAAAAATGAGAAAAAAACTTCAGTGTTTGCATATTGTAGGCGTGGAGCTATTTATCGAAAACTGGGAAAGTTGCAAAGTGCCATGAATGATCTACAGGAAGTAAGTTTTTAAAATAAAAACAATGCCATTTATCATTCATATTGCTTTTATTTATACAGCTATTTTTTGATATGTTGAATAGCAAATGCCTGTATAGCCAGTTATGGTATTGTGAAGTACAAGTATTGATATTTTCAGATACTTACTAAAAAACACTAGACTTTCGTTTTTTGAATTGAGAGGTTTTATTTTATGTGCATGCACATAAAGCAGCTGATATCAATGATATGTGAGAAATTCACTTAATAGTGTTTCTTCATTTTGGAAATGAACTCATCTACTTCTATACATGTGTTTTTCAGACCATATTTATGGAGCCATTGTTTCTAAATGCCTATTGGCACAGACATTTCATTTATCTGTTCCAAGACAAAATTAATGATGCTTTGGATGACTTGAATTTTATAAATAAATATAATAAAAACAGTGCAGGTGGGTTGCAAATGGAGACAATTACATTGCTTTTTTTTTTTATCTCAGCTTTTGTCATTGTTATAAAGAGATGTAAAGTGATAGATAAAGTCATGCAAAATTGTGTGAATGCCTTCAGCTTAAAAAATAGTTTTCTTAATATTATAAATACAGAGTTCATATAACCTGATGCTGTTTTCAAACAACACATTATGTTTGAATTTATACTCTGGAGATCTTTTCAGCACAGTCCCTTTTACTTATCTCACAAGGAGAATAATATTAATTCAAAATTATAAGTGGGATGTGATTTGTAAATATTGTCTTGACCACAGGTTTCAGAATGAGAGTTGTGGTGCTGTGAAAGGCCTCTTGGTGGATGAAATCCATACCTTTGCCATATGTGCTATTTTCTAACTACCTGAACTTCTAGATACAGAACTTTCTAGAAACGTGAAAATGCCATACACACTGTAGAATCCCCAGAACTCACTGACCCACACAATATAGGCCAAGATGGCTTAATGTTTTCTGATCTATGTTGGTGTCTGTGTACTATGATTCCACACACTTCTATGTCATTCAAACTTAACTTTTTTCTTCCATTTATTTATTTAATTAATTAATTTATTTAATTTATTTAATTACTGATCACAAGCCCCACCCCAGTCCTCCAAGTCCTGCCCTTATGCCCCTGTGCTTGTTTTCTCCCTCCCCTTCTCAGGAAAGGGTAGACCCTGTTCCCATAAGTACCAACCCACCCTGACCCATCAAGTCACAGCAGGGCTAAGCTTACCCTCTCCCACTGTGGCTAGACAAGGCAGCCCAGCAAGTAGAAAGGAGCCCAAAGGCAGGTAATAGATATGCCCCCCACCCTGTTCCAATTGTCAGGGGGCCCATACAGTGACCAAGCTGCACTCTGCTACATATGTATAGGTGGCCTAGGTCCAGTCCATCCATGCATGTTCTTTGGTTGGTGGTTCAGTCTCTGTGAGCCCCCATGGGCCCAGGTTAGTTGTCTCTGTAGATCTTTTAGTGGTGTCTTTGACTCCTTTTTTTTTTTTTTAGCTCCCTCAGTGCTTCCTTTCACTCTTCAGCAAAACTCCTGCAGCTCACCCTATTGTTTGGCTGTGAGTCTCTGGGTCTGTTTCCATCAGTGGCTGGATGAAACCTCTCAGAAGAGGGTCCTGTCTGCAAGCATAGCAGAGCATCATTAATAGTGTCAGGAGTTGGCTTTCTCCAATGGGGTGGGTCTCAGGTTGGACCAGCCATTAGTTTCCATTCCTTCAATCTCTGCTTCATCTTTATCACTGCACTTCTTGCAGGCAAGACAAATTTTATGTTGAAGGTTTTATGGGTGGGTTGGTGTCCCACTTCCTTTTCTGGGAATCCCCACTGGCTAAAGGAGGTGGCCATTTCACATTCCATATCCCCTGTTGCTAATTATTAATACGTATCTTTTGTCTCCCATGTTCCCTACTGCTAAGAGTCTCAGCTAGGATTACACCCACAGATTCCCAAGTGCCTCCCTCCCTATCCCAGAGATGTCCCTGCACTGATTTCTGAATGGCAATTTTACCAGCTCAGAGTAGGACTTCTTGAAATTGCAAATGAGTATTCAGCCTTTAGGAAAAAAAAAATACGGTGTTGAACATGAGGAAAATGAAACAAAGTGTACTAGTGAAAATCTTTCTAAGAGTGCAGTTTTGGAGAGGGATCACTGTGTCGCAAGCCTTTAATCCCAGAACTTGGGAGGCAGAGGCAGGTGGATTTCTGAGAGTTCGAGGCCAACCTGGTCTACAATGCGAGTCCAGGACAGCCAAGGCTACACAGAGAAACCCTGTCTTGAAAAACCAAAACCAAACCAAACCAAACCAAACCAAACCAACCAACCAAACAAACAAACAAAAAACCCCCAGCAAAAACAAACAAAAACCAAATAAAATTTCACAATTGATGAATAGATTGTGAAGTGGAGTTTTACCTTTCCTTTTTAGAGGCATACTTGTCAAAGGCAGAGATTTTCAGAAAGAAGGACATTACATTGGCAATTCTGAATTACAGTCAGGCCATCAAATGCAGACCCACAGATGCTGAGCTCTACTTTAAGAGGGGGGAGTTGTATGAGATGGCAAACAGCATGCTGGCCCTTGATGACTACTCAAAAGTAAGCTGTGGCACTCAGTGCTCCCATTTACAGATTTTATATTGGAAACATTATTTTTAGACTTAAGAGTGTTTGGCCTGCTTGTAACCATGGACAGCATGGACATGTGTGGTACCTGCAGAGGCCAAAAGACCATCCAGGTCTCTGGAATTGGAGTTACAGATGGTTATGAGATACCACGTGGGTACTGGGAACCAAAGCCCAGGTCCTACAAGCGCAATAAACTGGCCACAGCCATTGAGCTATTTCTCCAGCTCCCTTGCAAAGTTTTGAAGAGTCGTTGCATGCTTTATATAATAAACCATTTTAAGTTAGGAGCTAGAACTTCCATTGCTGGTAGGGCGTTAACACCAATTTCATGATGTAAAACATTGCTGAGAACCATTTCGGAAATCAATCTGACACTTTCTGAGAAAATGGTGAATAGTGCTACCTGAAGTCCCAGCTATTCCACTTCTAGGCATACACCCAAAAGATGTTTCACCGTACAACAAGGGCATTTGCTCAACTATGTTCATAGCAGCTTAATTCGTAATAGCTAGAATCTGGAAACAACCTAGATGTCCCTCATCCGAAGGATAGATAAACTGTGGTACATTATTTACACAATGGAATACTACTCAGGTATCAAAAACAAGGAAGTCTTGAAATTTGTAGGCAAATGGATGGATCTAGAAATGACCAACCTGAGTTAGGTAACCCAGACCCAGAAAGACACACATGGTATATACTCCCTTATAAGTAAATATTAGCTCAACATAGCTGTACTCTGAGAGACTCCACCCAGCCGGGGATGGGAACAGATGCTTGGAATTGCTGCCAGACTCTGGGTGGAGTGCTGAGAGTGGTATGGAAGAATGGGAGGCTGGACAGGCTCAGAGGGTCCAGGAGCCATATGGCCACAGCCTCTCAGGTCTCATCTGGATAGCCTGCTTCTCATTCCTCTGTGTGCCTCCAGGCCTCAACACCAAGGGGAAGTCATCAACTAGGGGCACCAGAGTTCAAGCCAGAGGCAGTCCCTGCTGTCCCCACACCCATGGAGAACGAGCTGTTCATTGGCTACATCTGCTAGCCTTGATGGTCTCCTTGTGGGGCTCCTGAACCCTCTGGGTCCTTCCATTCCCCCGTTCTTCCATACCACTCTCAGCACTCCCAGCATCTGTCCTGATCCCTTGCTGGGTAGACAGCTATGTTGGGCTAATATCCACTTATAAGGTAATACATACTATGCATGTGTTTCAGGGTCTGGATCACCTCACTCAGGATGATCTTTTCCTAGTTCTATCCATTTGCCTGCAAACTTCAAGATTGCCTTGTTTTTAATAGCTGAGTAGTATTCCATTGTGTAAAGGTACCACAGTTTATCTATTCTTCAGTTGATGGACATCTAGGTAGTGTCCAGGCTCTGGCTATTTTGAATAAGGTTGCTATGAGTAAGTTGAGCAAATGTCCTTGTTGTATGGTGGAACATACTTTGGGTATGTGCCCAGAAGTGGTATAGCTGGCTCTTGTGGTAGCACTATTCCCAATTCTCCAAGAAAACACTAGAGTTCTTTTATTTTTAAGACTATAATATAATTGTATCATTTCCCCTTTATTTTATCCCTTTAACCCTCCCTCCCTCATATCTCCACTTGGTCCTTTTAAACATTTATGGTTTATTTTTTCACCAATTGTTTTACATGCACATACACACATATATTCAAAATTATAGCTTATTTACTCTGTATGATGTTACTTGTATGTATGTTTTCAGGGGTGACCATCTGATATTGCATAACCAATTAGTGTGTTCTTTCCTGGGGAAGACTGTTTTCCTCAACCTCAGCATTTCTTAATTCCCTGTAGTTCCTTGTGTAGAGATGAGGCCTCATGGTCTTTCTCCATCTACTTTGTCATGGCTGTTACTGTTATTGCCTTTGTTTTTGTTATTCATGTTAGGCAGTCATGTTGGTGAGACTTAACGGGGTAGTTTCTGACATTACTAGGAGACACATTTTTGTTTTTTGTTTTTTATCAGTGGAAGTTTCAGTCATCAAAAGGTTTGGTTTCTTTTATTTACTGTTTGTCTCTCATCTGGGATAATATTCCCCTTCGAGAATTTGATGATGGGTACATTTCTTAATATGAGCTTTAAAAACAAACCTGAAAATTTTAGCATCTTAAAGTAAGGTTTTCTTTTAGTTTTTTTCTCACTGTGCATCCTTATACCCTTCTAGTGTATTTATTATGATCCCCAAAGAACAGATGCATTAATGAAACGTGCGATGTTTTACTTTGAAAAGGGACACTGGATAGGAGCCATACATGACTTTACAGCTCTGTTAAAGCTTGAGCCCCAAAACTCTCAGGCAAGGTAAGGGCTATTTTAGATGTAAAATTTCAAATGACTTATAATTTAAGTGTGTTTTCAGGAAAATTTGCTTGATATAATCTGACAGCCCTTTTAAAAACAATAGGCTAATTTTCAGTGTCAAGTTATTTCTTTGCATGTTCAACTGCTCAATACTTTGTAGCTATGTAAAGCATACTTATCACCTCATATTTCAGGAGATTTGTATATAAACCTGCCTTGCTTGTCTCCAAGATATACTCAGACTCAAACTTCCCCAGTGTTTGTCTGTTTGTCATTTTGCTTTAAAGATTTGGCACATTGTTCACATCAGAGGAGGCTAGTAGTTTTATAATCTGAATTTAATTTCAAAACTTTTCTACTTTATCAAAACAAAGTAAGTCTCCCATCTTCTCTTAAAAGCATGCCCTTTGCATTCAGTTTCTTATGTTCTTTGAACAGAGGTTCTGTGAACAGAACAGAGGTCTTTCAAGAGCAACAGGCACTTTGAGACCCTTGAAGATAAAGTGCTTCATATTTAAGACATATCTCATTCATGTCCTAATAAGTCAAAATTTTATACTTAGTCTTTGAGACAGGGTCTAGAACTCACCATGCAGACCACAGATCCTCCTGCCTCTGCTCCCCAAGTGCTGGGACCTAAACCCCTGCACCACCACACCCAGCTGATACTCAAAGTTCTTACAGCGTCAACCTTTTGAAGTGCTCTCACAGCATGCCACTGATCCATGTGAGTTCTCCAAGCACACAACTGCTGATACTGCTTTCTTTTTCCCCCCATTGATTAATTTATTTACTTCATATCCTAGTACGAAGTTCCCCTCCCTCTTCTCTTCCCCTCTCCTCCCACTGACCCCTCTTCTTTTCTTCTCAGAGAAGGAGAGACTTCCATGGGTATCAACCCGCCTTGGCATATCAAGTAGGATTGGGTGCATCTTCTTCTATTGAGGGTAGACAAGGTTTCCAGTTAGAGGAAAGGGATGATAAGGCAGACAACAGAGGCAGAGGCAGCCCATGCTCCTGCTGTTAGAAGTCCCACATGAGAACAAAGCTGTCCATCTGTTAGATAGTGCCTAGGCAGTCCCATGGATGCTCTCTGGTAGGTGGCTCAATTTCTATGAGCCCCTATGGGTCAAGATTAGTTGACTTTGTAGGTTTTCTTGTGGTGCCCTTGACTTTGCTGGCTCCTTCAATCCTGCATGCCCCTTTTCCGATAAGATTCCCCGAACTCTACCACATGCGTCACTGTGGGTCCCTGCATCTGTTTTCATCAGCTGCTGGGTGAAGCCACTCATATGATGGTTATGCTACCCTATTGTCTGCAAGTACAGAAGAATATTATTATTAGTGTCAGTGGTGGGCTCTCTCTTATGGCATGTAACTCAATTTGGGCCAGTCATTGGTTGGCTGGGTCTGAGTTTTTGTGTGTGGGTTTCTGTCTCCCTCCACTGGAAGTCCCATCTGGCTAAAAGAAGTGACTACTTCAGGCTCAATATCCTTCTCTGCTAGGAGTCTCAGCTATAATCACCACCATACACTCCTGGGAACAACCTCTGTCCCAGAGATGTCCCCTCCCCATTGATTTCAGTCTTTTTCCCATTCCTTTCTCCTTTCCCCATACCTGGTCCTCTATTTCCTTCCCCATCCCCTCTCTCACCCAGTTCCCCCCATCCCCAAATCTACTTCAGGTGCTACTTTCATTCCCACTGAAGCAGGATTTGATTCAATCCCTTTGAGCTCAGGCTAGGATTCTTAGTATCTTACCCTATCCCTAACTCTGGAGTGATGAGCTTTGACTGTGCTAAAAACAAAGACCACTAATCTCAAAGGGTTTCTCAGTGGCCTCCTTTTGCTAATAGACAAAGACAGATGCTCTAAAATAACAGATGTGCCATTGTGATAAAACAAGCCTATCTCATAACAGCTTGAACAAACCTTCATATTTTTCCCCACCCAATCCTTTTGTGCCAGTATTGCTCCTTTCATAAAAATAAAATGAATATACAGACTAGATAATCAAGAATAGGTTTTTAAAGATATTTTTAAAAGTTGTCTCCCAGTAAAAGAAATGAGATAAACGTTACTAACCATACAGCTGCCTTACAAACACAACTAATAAGCATATAATTATGTAACAAAGTGTCCCCTATAAAGTTTATGTTGTTTTGACAGCAACATTACCACTAAGTTCTGTTGAAAAGCAAAGAGAAACAATCAAAAAATTAGGTGATAGGTTTAACAAAAAGAGAATGTCCATTTTGCAGTGCATATTCAAATGCTTTTCTCTTTCTAGGACAAAACGAGGGAGAGCATATTGTAAAAGGAATTTATATAAGCAGGCCACCCAGGATTTCTCTGTTGCCATCCACTTAGACCCCAACAATTGGGTAGCACTGTACTACCGGGCCTGCTTATTTAGAAAGAGCAATCCACTCAGAGCACTGCAAGACTACAGCATGTCAGGTACTTAGCTGTGTGCGTGATTCTGATTTGAGCTGTGGCAGCTCTGCTTTCTACAGGGGAATGCTAGAGTTTGGTCATTCATGTAATATGTAGATTACTGTGTAGTAGTGTGGATACTTACATACTTGAAACACTTGTTTTGTGTATGTGTGTTGTTCATCTGTCTGCATGAACACACATGTGTAGAGGCCAGAGGACAACTTCCTGAGTGGACTTTTTCTTTTATTCTTTTCTCTCTCTAACTCTTTTAAATGCTGTTATTTTTATGAAATGGTCCTTTACTGGACTCACTAAATAGGCTAGGTTTTGTGGCCAGCAAGTCTAGGGTTCCATTCTCCTCAGCCTCTCCCTTACTGGGGTTACCAGTAGCAGCACACGCCACCACGCCAAGCTTCCCCATGCCATGTGGCTTCTGGAGATCCAACTCAGGTCCTGTGTGCTTCGAGGCCATTGCTTTGCCGTGACATCATGCCATCTCCTTAAAATGTCCCGCACATACTGAGAGGGACCTTGTGCTTTATGCCTCTTGCCAAGGGATCTTGGGAAACAGAGCTGAAGATTGGTGTTTGCTTCTTTTTTTTATTGTCACTTCTACTTTCTACCCACAGCAGACCCCCTTTTTGCTTCTCTGCCTGCTGTGGCCTCTGCTCTCTCTGATTCGCCTTTTCTCAGTCTACGCCTCATTTCTCAGGATGTGTGTGTGTGTGTGTGTGTGTGTGTGTGTGTGTGTGTAAAATCTTACCTCTCAATCCAGAATGGACTTGAGAAGCTTAGAAGACATGAATTGAATATTGTAAGAGCCTTCATAGTTCACTATCATGTTTTTGAAAGCAAAGGAGTCGTTAGTAATCAAGACACTTGGGAGATGACTTCTACGCTGGGTTCTGGTGAGGCCTACCCACTGGAGGTAGAGGTTATTTTTATCTTGTTGTTTCTGCTTTCTGGGTGTATACAGTCAAGGTGCCCACTTCAGTTCCATGTTCTTCTTGCCTTAAATAGCCTCTCTGCAGCTGCCTATCACTATGGATGAGTAGACCTGACATCTGCCATATGCCTTGTTTTGTACCACTGCTCCCACATCTGTTCTTTGGTCCTTAATGTTTTTGTGACAATAACAAGCCACTGTGAGCAAGAACGCCCTTCCATCAGCTGTTAGCTTCTAGACCTGCCGTTGCCACTGATTTATATCTCAGTGCCCATGGACTGTGCCCCTTTGGCTTAAATCTCTTCATTTGTAAAGTGAGTGAAATGTCTGAGTTTACCACCAGGTCTAATGAATTTGTGAGCCACAATAGCCATAGTATTACTAGTAAGAAAAAATTTTAAAATGTATATTATTTCACACCCACCAAATGGGCACACTCATCATAGACACATGGTTGTGGAATGTTAAATACGAGGAAACAATAAGAGGGGGTGTAGTATGAAACATAACTCATATGATTTTTTTAGAAACCAAAGTGTATGCTTTATACCTTCAGCTCTGTTAAATGATGGCTATGATAATCTTAACTGCTTTCTACATCGGGGCATAGTCTATGCACAACTAAAACATTGGATGCTGGCAATTTGTGACTTTGAAACTGTTATTTCTCTAGAGAGGTATGTCTTTCTTTTCATACTTATTTCATATCGTATGAAATCAGGGGAAAAAACAAAATAAAAGAAAGTTTCACCTCATTATTGATAGCGTTGTAGAAAATGAGACTGTAATTATAATGTCACGCTTGAATTAGAATAACACTAAAATAAGATTACTGGTAAAACAAGACTTGTTCATTTCAGTTGCTTTGCAAAATGTGGAGGCTGAATGGATTTGAAAATATTAAATCCATGGTTGTTAAGTTCAAAAAAGGAGCCGAGAGTGCAGGCCTCTGAGGAGTACAGTGGTTTCTTTGGGGCTAGGCAGGCAGAGTGGTGTCTCGGATGCTGAGTCAGAGGTTGGGTGGAAGGTTCTCTGTGGTCCAGGAGTTAGGGCTGCCATCAGTATAAGATACAGAATATGTAGTTCCTTGTCTTAAAGTAGAAACACGCAACAGAGTAATGCTTATGGTCATTCCCATACTAAAAACCACTTGAGCATAAGAGAGAAAACAACTTCTATTTGATATTGACAAGAAAATTTATAAATATCTGTATGGAGAGGGTTTTAATTTTTTTACTTGAAGCTACTGAACTTCACTGCTACTCATGGCCTCAGTCAAAGGTTTTTGAGTGGAGGAACAATAACCATCGATTCAAGGTAACTCAAAATTAAAAAATGTTTTTGCTAAAAGTCTAGGAGACTTTACTATTTCTATTTCTAGTACATACTCTATAATTGTTAATTCACCATGAAGCATTTTATTAAGAATGTTCCTACTTTTTACTGAAAATATTTTTTTCATACAAAATATTCTAATCATGGTTTCCCCTCCCCACCTCCTTCCAGATCCCCTTCTGGACCACCGATGCTTTTTAAAATTATGTTTCTTTTTTAACATATACATTTATATTATTACACATGAATAAAATAAACTGCACACAGCAGGAAGAACCATGAGACAATTAGGAATTATTTACATTCATAGTGATTTGGTTATTTGTATTTGGCAAACTTGAAGTAAACGTCTTTCTTATCTTGTTGGGTCCTCGTTTCTGCCACACACAGAATTCTGCCTAAAAATGGGCAAGCTTAGATGCAGGCAGATTTGAAGGCTGAACTCTGCCAAGACTGGGTAAGCAAGTCATCAATAGTTCCTGCCTCACAAATATGTCTGTCAGATATATTGAGCTAGAAGGCCGAAGATGATACTACAACATTGTAGAGAGTGATGGGAGACTGTTCAGGCAGTAAACTGTCTCAGTCATTTTTACATTTTGGAAGCTGCTAGCAAGCACTTCTGGTTCACTCAGGTATTTACATTTTATTCCTTCTCAAGTCTCTGATGGGGTGGAAGAGCAGATAGTTTAGTCTTACAATTAAGCTTAGTTGGTTAGGGGTTTTTAGATGAAGACAGATGTTTTAAGCCAATGCTTACTTTTTAAGGTCACACAATAAACTAATTTCATTTATTTAGTAAAGCATTAATAATATCTAATTTCAATCGACTCATGTATTTCATTAGCTTTTTATAATTGAAAAACATCAGAAATACATTTAAATTTTTATTACATTTTTCTTTCTTTTTTGTGATTTAGAACTGCTATTTTGGCTTACATAAATATCGGCCTCGTGTATCTGCTGCACCTGGATAACTACACGGAAGCCTTTTGGCGCTTCTCTGAGGCAATTAGAGTTGACCCTTTATATATTAAAAGCTATATTTGTAGAGCAGAAACCTATTATAAGGTATTTAAGACTTGGGACTATTTGAATTTAAAAATATGTTAATTGTTTGAATATTTGTCTAATAACCATAGAGCTCTCATAGATTTATAAGCAATAGCTATTGAACAGTTAACTATTATTAGCTATTTACAAAGCCGCTATTTATGAGGCATCCATTTTCATCTTTATAATATCCCTAGCACATGTTTGATTTTTAATACAAAACAACAGGTAGTTATTGTATTTAATGTGTCATATGAAAATAAGAATACACGATCAGGGAGTTTCTGAGAGTTATTAGCTTCATAGTGTCTGTTATTTTATGTGCTGGGGAAACTGTTAGGCTTTGGAATCTGTTGGTCTAATTCTGTGTATGTGTTTGTGTGTGTGTGTATGTGTATTGGTAAGTATAGTTCATAGATAGGGTCTATATAAAGAATAATATCCTAATAACTGACAACTTTCTTTACATTTTTATATTTTACAATTTTAATAAGTTAAAAAGTTAACTTTTTATTTAATAAAAATTATATGATGAATTCTTAGTTTAACAAATAGAAATAACCCAGTGCTTTTTCCACCTATAACCAGACCTGACCCCCATAGAAAAAAAAAACTGTTAGCTTTCATATCTAATGAAAACACAAAGATGCACCTCTACTAACTACTAACTACTCTATCCAAGAAGCTGCTTCCTTCCCAGGCGATTGCAATATTCTCTTCATCTTCTTCTTTTTGCTCTTTGCTGCTTTTCATGGAACAAACATAGAAGTTCCAGTGATTGGGTCAAACCACAGGCTTAGTTCAAAGTCCTTATTCTCCAGATCATGAAGGTAGAAATTCCAGAGCAGATTCAGCATTGTTCCCAGGGAAAGTGTGTTATTAATCTTGTTAGGTAAGACACAGACATACTTGTAATGCGTGAGTATTTCCACTAATCTGTTAATGGTATAAGCCATTTAGAGAAGTTGGTGTGTTTCAGTAACATACATACAATCCAAAGTCCCAGCAGGATAACCATGTGTCACAACCTGTTAGTGTGTCACATATTCACTCTTTGTTCTGAGATGCCCAAATGTCTATACAGTCACTGTTGAATACATTATGTTTACACATGATGAACTATTACAATCAGGGAAAAAAAAAGAAATAGAACTATAAAAGCACACGTGAAGTCACTTCCATGAGGTAGTTTTGAGTAAGAAAAGTAAGATTCAGAAAAGAATACAATGTGTATAAAGTACTATTGAATTCAAACTCTATTCCTATATGTGTATAAATAGAAAATATATTCTTCTACTTGTAGGCTGTGCTTCCTTTCTTAATCTAAGCTAAATCAATACCAGAAAAAGCTTATAACCCCAGAGAGGGAGCTTCTATGGGTCCCACACCAGATTCCTTAGTGTGTAGATATTGTTATGGCTTAGATGCAGAATTCCCCATCCCCCATAGGCTTATAAAGTGTCCAGCTAGCATTCTTTGGGGGTGTTGTAGTGAGAAAGGAAGTAGACAATTGAAGTTTTAATAATGTGGTCTTGCTATGTCACTACTTCCTTGTCCACCAAGATATGAGATGTACTCCTGCCATGGTACAATCAGACACTATACTTTTCCCACATGATAGACTAAATTCTCTCACTAGGAGGCAAAATAAATCCTTCTTTTTAAAGTTGCTTTATCAGATACTTGGTAACTATCGGCAACAACAAAACATTTAAGATATGGAAACTGCAAGCAAGAAGTGAGCTTGTTGCTGTGAGAAACCTGACCATGTGGTTTTCTATGAGACTGTGTCTCCTATGTCAGAAGTCACACCCATGACAGCTTAAACATGAGATTGACAAGGACAAGAGACATGTCAAAGTGGGTAGGCCTCATAAGGCCTCAACCTTATACAAAGAATGACAAACAGCTAAAGAACATGGAGAGTAGGAGAAATAGTCTTCCTCAGTGAAGAACACACTGATTAGTTATCTTGTGTTGGTCGGCTTGAAAATATTCATGTAAGTAGCACCATACAGACTAAGCAGGTTGTATTTAAGAATACATGTGTACACACATAACTGTAATAAAAGTTAGTGAAATATGAGGCCATGGATTTGGAAGGTAGAAAGGAAGGATCTAAGTAGGTTTGGAAAGAGGAAAGGGCAGAAAGAAACACAATTATATTACAGTCTCAAAAGCATAGAACATGACCATGTGGCTTATAGGCTTTCAGAATTGATTGTAGAATGTAGAATGTAGAAGAATTTAGAATCCCCAGAGTGTTTCAAGGAGAAGTTGGTTGGCTGTTTCTGAAGAAATGTAGAAGACTAGAATTCTATAGAAATACAGACAGTAAAGACACAGCACATGGATTTCAGGGAGATCCAAAATGGCAGTGCCAAACACATCTTATTTGATCAGCAGGACAGCAGTGACTGCAAGGCAACCTAAGGACTGAACTGAGAACTAAAAAGTGCCAGTGTTGATGATCCCCAATTGAGAAGAGTCCAAATTGTGTAGAGCATGGGTGGGTACAGCTCCGGGCCACCCATCTAATCCACAGAAAAGTCTCTGGGTTCCTGCAGGCACAGGCTTGGGCTCCAAGGACTAGCTGCATGCCTGTTCAAGATATCCCACAACAAAACCAAGTTTAATCAGTACCTATCCATAAATCCAGCCCTACATAAGATACTAGAAAGAAAACTCCAACCCAAGGAAGCTAACTTTACCTAGGAAAACAAAGGAAATCAATAACCCTGCATCTGCAAAACCAAAAGAAAGGAAGCTCACACACATACTCTACCACCATCTATATAAAAATAACATAAACCAATAACCACTGGGCATATCTCTCAACATCAATGGCCTAAACTCCCCAATAAAAGAAACAGGCTAACAGAATGGATGTGAAAACAGGATTACTCATCATTCTGCTGCATACAAGAAACACACCTCAGCAATAAAGATAGATATTACCTTACAGTAAAAGGCTAGAAAAAGGTACTCTAAGCAAATGGACCCAAGAAACAAGATGGAGAAGCCATTCTAATATCTGGTAAAATAGACTTACAACCAAAACTAATCAAAAGAGATGGGAAAGGACACTTCATACTCATCAAAGGAAAAATACACCAAGATGATGTCTCAGTTCTAAACATCTATGCCCCAAATGCAGGAGCACACACATTTGTAAAAGAAACTAAAGGTTAAATCACACATTGCACCCCACACATTAATAGTGGGAGACTTCAACACCCCACTCTCCCCAATAGATCATCAAGACAGAAACCAAATGGAGAAATAATGAAGCTAATTAGAGGTCATGAATCAAATGGACCTAAGTGATAACTACTGGACATTTCACCAAAGCATAAAAGAATACAATTTCTTCTCATCACCTCATGGAGCCTTCTCCAAAATTGACCGTATACTTGTTCACAAAGTAAACCTCAACAGATACAAAAAGATTGAAATAACCCCTTGTATCTTATCAGACCACCATGGATTAAAGCTGGAACTCACCAACAGAAACAACAGAAAGCCTAGAAATTCATGGAAACTGAACAACTTCCTACTCAATTATATCTGGGTAAGGGATGAAATAAAATAAGATATTAAAAACTTGCTAGAATTCAATGAAAATGAAATCACAACATACCCAAACTTATGGGACACAATGAAAGCAGTTCTAAGAGGAAAGTTCATAGCACTAATTACCTTTATAAAAAAATTGGAGAGATCCCATACTGGCAACTTAACATCACACCTGAAAGCTCTAGAATAAAAAGAAGCAGACATACCCAAGAGGAGTAGATTGCCGGAAATCATCAAACTCAGGGCTGAAATCAATAAATTAGAAACAAAGAGAACAATTTGAAGAATCAATGCAACCAAGATCTTTTTTTTTTTTTTTGAGAAAATCAGCAAGATAGACAAACCCTTATCTAAATTAACTAAAAGCCAGAGGGAAAGTATTCAAATCAACATCAGAAATGAAAAGGGAGACATATGGCAGACACTAAGGAAATACAATGAATCATCAGGTCTTATTTCAAAAGCCTAAATGCCACAAAATTTGAAAATCTAAATGAAGTGAACAATTTTCTTGATAGCTACCAACTACTGAAATTGAATGAAGATCACATAAACAAATTAAATTGTCCCATATCTGCTAAGGAAATAGAGGCATTCATCAAAAGCCCCCACCCCCCCAAAAAAAACCTAGGTCCAAATGGATTCAGTGCAGAATTCTACCAGACTTTCAAAGAAGAGCTAATACCAATTCTCTTCAAAATGGTCCACAAAATAGAATCAGAAGGAACATTACCAAACTATGAGGCCACAGTCACCTTGATAACTAAACCATAGAAAGACTCAACAAAGAAAGAGAATTTTAGATCAATTTCTCTTATGAACATTGATGCAAGAATACTCAATACAATAGTCATAAACTGAATCCAAGAACACATAAAAAATATCATTTACCATGATCAAGTAAGCTTCATTCCAGGCATACAGGGGTAGCTTAATATATGGACATTCATCAGTGTAACCCACCATATAACCGAATTGAAAGAAAAAAACCCACATGATCATCTCCTTAGATAAAAAAAAAGCATTTGAGAAAATCCAACACCCATTCATGTTTAAAGTCTTGGAAAGATCAGGGATACAAGGCACAAACCTAAACATAAAAAAGGCAATATACAGCAAGCCTATAGCCAACATCAAACTAAATGGAGAGAAACTTAACTCAGTTCTACCTGAAATCAGCAACAAACAAAACGAGGCTGTCCACTCTCTACATATCTCTTCAACATAGTACTTGAAGTCCTAGTTAGAGCAATAAGATAACTAAAGGAGATCAAGGGGATACGAATTGGAAAGGAAGAAGTTATATTATCACTGTTTGTGGGTGGGATGACAGTATACATAAGCAGCCGTATTTGTAATAGCTAGAATCTGGAAACAACCTAGATGTCCCTCAGCCAAATAATGGATTAAGAAACTCTGGTACATTTATGCAATGGAATACTATTTAGCTATCAAAAACAAGGAAAACCTGAAATTTGCAGGCAAAAGGATGGAACTGGAAATGATAATCCTGGGTGAGTTAACTCAGACCCAGAAACACAAGCATGGTATATCTTCACCTATAAGTGGATATTAGTCCAATATCGATGTCCCCTGAGGGAGACACCACCTAAAGGAGGACTGGAGCAGATACTGGGAGCTGCAGCACTGAAAGTTGT
This sequence comes from Acomys percivali, assembly GCA_907169655.1. Taxonomy (NCBI): domain Eukaryota; kingdom Metazoa; phylum Chordata; class Mammalia; order Rodentia; family Muridae; genus Acomys; species Acomys percivali. The sequence continues at coordinate 152,864,881 of OU015742.1, forward strand.
ATGGATGGGGGGAGGTTGTTGTCAGGAGACTATGAAGGCTGGTGGATCTGGTCTCAGGGGGCCCTGCACAAACTGATGAACCAACCAAGAACTTTGCAAGCAGAGAACCTAGGCACCCTGCTCAGATATAGCCAATGGACAGCTCATTCTCCATGTGAAGAAGTGGGGAGGGAGCCATGGGACTGCCTCTCACATGAACTCTGGTGCCTGAGATTTGATCACTGCTCCTTGGTAAAGAGGCCCTGTGGCAACACAGAGGAAGGGGATGCAGGTTATCCTGATGAGACCTAATAGGCTGTGATCAGAGGGTGAGGGAGGAGGACCCCACCTGTCAGAGGTCTAGGGGAGGGGAATAGGGCAGAGGAGGGAGGGAGGGTGGGGATAGGAAGATAAGAGCAAGGGGATTACAACTGAGACAGAATGTGAATAAATTATAATAAAAAATTTGAAGAAAAAAAAAGAGCCAGCTCATGATATTTCAGTGGGAATAAAGCTTCTGTTTGGAACTGATCTGGAAGCCATTCATTCTAAATTCTTGCAAAGAATCCAGCTGCCCTCTTACCATGTCCTGATGGTTTGAGTGAGATTGAGCTGAAGGGTAATGGAGTAGGTTGGCAGAGAAAAAAATTTTAAGATATCACAACATTCACAATGCTGCATGGAATCTGACTGCTGCTCTTGGTCCTATTGGCAAGAGAATAGGAGACTATGAAAAAGGTACAGTTTGCTGAAGAATAAACAATGGACAATTTTAAAGTTCTAGGTGAAGACTGGGAACAAAACAACGGCAACTCTTAAAGGGCCAGCACAACCAAAAGGAAAGAATGGGCTTTGCACTATAGCAGGGAAGGTTCAGGCAGCTCTGGGGCACACAGAATAACACGTTGGGCTTCTCTGATGAAATACAATAGGAACGTTGCATTGAAGGTAAAAGCTCCAAGATGAACATCAGAGTAAATTAATCTGAAAGAAGAATAGCTACAAAAGACCTTTCAGGACATCTTGTTACAAAAACTGACCACCTAGAGAAGTGTTTTCTAAGGTTCAACTTTGAAGACAAAAGGAGGCTGCTCCTTTTGTGGCCCAATGAGACCAGGTCATATCTTGAGCAAAGACCTTGACTCGATCTTTGTGTTGTCCATGTACTACTGGTTTTGCAGGCATGTAAAATGTAAGAGCAAGATGACTGTAAAGGCTTGCACCAAGTTTCCAGAAGGCTGCTGAGCAGGCAACAGGAAGGATGGAGCTCATGGGTTAGCTGTATTTGAAGTGCTGAAGGTAAAACCCAAGGTGTAGTAAAGACTTTATAGTATTGCTGATGCCAGAAACATGGGGTATTTATTGAGGAAACAGCCAGGCTCAAGGGCAGCTGTCTCATGAAAGAGACCATGTGTGCCACAGGCAGCAGAGCTGGAGGGGTAGGGTGACCCAAGCTCTTTGGAGCATAGAAGATGCCATTAGGGTCTCCAAATGTTGGGCATGGAGGTGTAGGACTTGGTACTTGAGGTGCCTCATTTCAGCTCTTGTCTGGTCTGATTGTTTTCGTGCCATACCCCATTCAACTTTTTTGAAAAGGGAATGTTTACTCTGAGCCAATGAACATTTGAGCCAAAGTACGTAGCTTTTTAAAAAACGGCTCTTCAGAGTTCCACAGTTAACAGATTTTCCCGGGTTTCAGAAAAGATTTTTGACCTTTTTGCTTTTGGATAATATCGATAACGTAAGGCAGTGGGGGTATTTTGAAGTCGGACTCAACGCATTCCGGTATTGTGAGATGCACCCAGGGGTGTGGAGCTGAGGATGCAGTGTTAAAGGTTCAATGTCAAATGTCTCCCTTCTGCTTGTGTATTTGGACGCTTGGCCCCCAGTTGGTGGTGCTATTTTGGGAGATTCTGGAATCTTAATGACATGAACCCTGCCTGGAGGAAGTGCATCACTAGGTAGTTCTCGGTGTTTTATATCCTGACCTGGACAGTTGGTTTCAGACAGGTATGGTAATGGGAGCCTGTCACTAACTCGTCAATTCTGTTATCAGAACAAGGCAGCTTACGAGGCAATAGCCTCAAAGTTCCACAGAAATTCTCTAGTCTGTTTAAACAAACTTCATCGTTTCGATTCCCTCTGAATTTTACCCACTGTTTCCTTCAAATAGTTTGTGCTAGTTCAGTTCCATTTATTTTCATATGTAAAGTAGTTTGTATTAATCATTTCCATGTATAAATAAATTCTTTTAGCAGCACCTTACCATACTATTTATGGCACTGTTTGGTTGTTTGTGCTAATTTTTCTGGATGTGTGTAGTGCTTTTTTGGCAACATCTTCAGTGGTAGTTGATTTTTGTGCTCCAATGTGTTGAAACTCAAGCTATGTTTCTGTGACCATTAATAACGATGAAGTAAATTTTATTTTCCATATGAATGTCACATAGACCTATTTTTTTACACCATTATTATATTTTCTTTGATCCATTCACTTATTCATTTTGTTTCAAGTCTGTTTCTCCACCTTATTTTTAAAATGGAATTTACTTTTACTTTCTATATTGCCTTTGCATACTAGTTTACTAAGTGGGTGAAGTCTGGTGAAGCAGGTGTTGAAGCTGAGGGAGAAAACTTGAAAGGCTAAATGAAAGAGAAACATATACATACTACAGTATATTGCATAAATTATTGTAAAATCATATGAATGGGTACTTGTAATCATGCTTCAAATTTTAAGATAAATAACTCAAAAACAAAGACTTTGCATTATAAGATTCCTTTTTGCATTAATGAATTATATTTACCTTGATGAGTTAAGAAAATCAAGTATATTTTTGTATTTATAAACACACACGTACAAGAATTAATGAAAAAAGAGCACATGAACTTGAGAAAGATGAGGACGGGTATAAGGGAAGATTTGAAAGGTAGAAAAGGAAAATGATGTAATTATATTATAATCTCAAAAAAGAAAAGAGATGATTTAAAATAAGTAGAAAGGAAAATCAGGTATATTTGGATACATTTCTACAAAAATCTGCAATAAGTTGTGGGAGAGGCTAAATGTCAAAAAGAAGGTGATTGCTTCAACTAGAATATGCATTTCTATTTATCATTTAACAGCTGCATAAATTGAAAAAGGCAATAAGTGAAATATCTCGTGCTATCCACCTCCAACCTGGTGAGATCCAGTTATATATAATCAGGTATGAACACAGACATTGAATCTTAGCAAACTCTTGGGATTCCTGTTTATTCTTCCACTCTCCTTATTTTACATATAATCGCCACACAACGTCTACTTCTCAACACATCTTTCTTGAACTTAAGTAAATGTTAAGATAAATATATCACTTACTTTGCTGTACTCTTGCACTAAAGTACAGTTGCTGAGAGTGAGGCTCCTTGAGACCTTTCTAGAAGACTAGCTATTGGTTAGACTATATTCCCTCAAAGTAAAGGAGAACCTCCTAACCACTGCCTCTGTTTGTACCCATAGAAGTAATAAAGACAACCCTTTGCCAACTCACTGAAAAAATTGGCCCTCAAAATTGCATTTCAGACTTAGTAGAATTTGCTGTATGGGCCTATTGTAAACATTATTACCAAAAATATAATCTCTCAAGATTAATAGGCCTGCGAAAATGCAATGGGGCATATTTCCTGGTAAAGATGTATTTTGTGTTTTAAACTTAAACCAAATTTCAGAAATTTATATGAGTACTTCTTCCCTTTCCGTTCTCTGAACTTTTTTTTATCTTAGTGTCATATTTCCTAAGTTATTTCTTTCAGCACCAGGTTAATTTGTCTCTTTGGACTTTTAAAACCTGTAATTTTGCCATACCCAGTGGTGTAAACCTTTAATCCCAGTAGTTAGGCAGAGGGAGAAGCAGAGAGGCAGAAATTCAAGGACACAGAGAGTCCCTTACTCAAAATACCAAAAGCTAAAACTGAACAAACAAACAAACAGAAACAAACAACTCCATTTTTAAAAAATTAATTTCATGTACACTTATGTAAATGGGTGAATGTTTTATAATTATAACAATTAAGTAACATTCTATAAATTTTAAAATACTTACTTTGATGACTGAGTGCTTAACTCTGAGCAGGACATTTGTACCACTTACTCCAAGGCTCAGGGATTCTCATGGAAGAGCTGGGTGGAAAGAACTGAAGATCTGGAAGACAGGGAGAAAGGCTGGGCAATGCTGTCTTCTTGGCATGACACAGCTGTTTCAGTCACAACCATACAGCAGGTGTGGCTGCCTCCAATAAGCTCACACAAGACTGGGCCTATCAACAGTCAGTCATGATAGGGCAGGGGGAAGAGTAGTCTTTTTTCTTTCAGCTGGGCACCCAACTGAGGAGCCCATGCTTCCGTGAATTCTAAATCCATGGTTACACAGAGGATGCTAGTTAAAGTCTGTGAGTCTTAAAACAGCAGCAGCAGCAGCAGCAGCAGCAGCAGCAGCAGCAGCAGCAGCAGCAGCAGCAACAGTAAAGCATAGAAAGATTGAGTGTCAGAGGCTTAAGGAAGAAGGGAGGTGAAATATTGGTGGAAGGAGATGAGAAAAGTGCATGTGGGGTTATAGTAATAGTGTAGTTTATACACGCATGAAATTCTCAAAGAGCAAATATAATAAAAGTTTTAAAATCTCACAGAATAATTACCCCTTAGTAAAAGCTATTATTTCTTCCAGAGGACAGTATCTTCTAAAGATGAAGAATTACGATCTTGCAAAGTTCACTATTTATCAAGTAGCAGAAATGAACAAAGGTAAATACAACTAATTCAAAAGAAAAATGTTGAAGAAGCATTTTTTAATTTTATTATTTGTAATACCTATGTATTGACATTGATAGCATGAACAATTCAACTGAAAGGTGAAGAGTTTGAAACTTCAGTTTTGAAAATCTATGCAATCTACCCATAAAGTGATTCACAGTTTGGTGAATTTTGTGACAGAGCTCATTTTATGATATACCAGGCTTAGAAAAGTACTTTTTTTTGGTTTGTAACACTGTAGCTACATTTTGTTTCTAAATCCTTGCTACCTAGCAGGGGTACCAATAAACTTTCCTTTGCTTTCAGGTCTCATTGAGCTGACCCCAATACAGCAAGCGCTCATTTACTCATTTTGTGAAAGCCATGACAAGGCCATTCAAGTCTTGGAAGGGGTCGTAGCCATTAAACCAGAGATGTCCGCTTATGCACTCTTGGGTAAAGCCCAAATGAAGGCCAAGAAAATCAAGGTAAAACTGGCCGATTAATGTTTATTAAACTTAGTAATGGAATTCATGCATTTTACTTAAGGATAGCATTCAAATATTTTTACAAAATGAAATAGTAGTATTTATGAATTATGAATTTATACTATACATTTATCCTGTACATCCCGGTTATTGGCTCTTCCATCTGTTCTCCCAGTCCCACGGTCGGTCCCTCCCTCTTACCCCACCCCCTCCCCTACTCTCAGATGAAGGGTAAGGGGAGCCCCCCTCAACCCAGACCAACACATCAAGCCTCATCAGGACTGAACACATCTTCCCCTGGCGAAGCAGCCCCATCAGGGGGAAGTGATCGAAAAGCAGGCAACAGAGTCCCTGTCAGAGACAGCCCCACTCCCACATGAAGACCGAGCTGCCCATCAGTAGGGGGCTTAGGTCTAGTGCTTGGTTGGTGCCCTCTGGGTCCTGGTTAGCTGACTCTGTTGGTCTTCTTGTGGAGCT
>OU015742.1:152871251-152882414 GCA_907169655.1 Acomys percivali
CCTTCCTTCCTTCCTTCCTTCCTTCCTTCCTTCCTTCCTTCCTTCCTTCCTTTCTTCTTTCTTGTTAAAACAGAGCTTCTGAAAATACTCGTTTTCATGTCCGGTTTCAGCTATAGTCCGGGGAGAGGAATCCTGGCCTGTGACACTGTTCTGTAATGCTGTGCCAGGTTATTTTTCTACCTGATTCTTTCAACCTGTGACACCTCCAGGAAATGGCATTGTCAGGCTTTCTCTTTAGCAATCTCATAGACAGGAACTGCTGCCTTCCTGTGCTCAGTCCTGCCTCTGAGTTTGAATGTCAGGAAGCACACTGTTCATTTTATGTCTATCAGTCATTTGTATTTTCCATTCTGTCAGTTTTCTTTACTTATCTTTGTTATCTTCTTACTGTCTTGTCATGTTTGAAAAATCAGTACTCTGTAATAACCCTTGCCTGTGTGCTGTGTATCATCTCTTCATTTGTAGTTTGTTCTACAACTGTGATTTTTGATGAGCAGTCATACTAGGTGTGTTTGAGTCTATCTACTTTTTAGCTTTACTTCCAGGTGATTAATATATATTTTTAAAGTTCTTTCTCATGCTAAGGCCATTAAAAATTATCAGGTGTTTTTTTAGAAGGTTTTGAGTTGTGTTCTTCCTATGTGAAGCTTTTAAAAGATTTCTAAAATTTTAAAGTAATTTTAGCACACATAAAATGTAAGGTATATGCATATTAGTGGGGCACCATGTTATATTTTGATTCAGCTGTACACTGCAAAATGTTTAAATGCCACACATTGTATATCTTCTAACATTTGTCATTTAGTTAAAATTATATTTCTCTGTTTTTGCCACTTTGTGACTTCCCCAATTAACAACCTTTTTTCTTATCATTAAAAGTATCAAATCTTGGAAAAATTTCTGTGAGAATTTTCTTCACTTCCTCACTTGACACTTGTTATGATCTGGTGTCTATCTTCTGGGGCAGATTTATTGCATGCCCAACATAGAAACTGTGCCAATCTGTGATCATAGTGTACATGGAACCTGTAGACTACAGCAAAGGTGATGAGATGTCATGCTGCCCGTACTTTTGTTACACGACATAATGTTTGTGAGTAGAAGACTGGAAAGAGATTCTCCTGTTAGCTTTGACAAAACAAAGAACTGTACTAGTTAGTAACTGATTGTGGAGAGGTTCTCAAGGCAGGGAACTGCTGAGCCTACAGGACCTCAGGGATCACCCAATCAATGGTCAGTGCTCTCTGCCATGTAGTCCAAGGGAAATAAAGTTTTCAACATCTGATTGTTTGTCTATTCCTGTGTTTCTTGCTCAACCATGTTCATAGCAGTCTTATTCATAATAGCCAGAACATGGAAACAGCTTAAGTGTCCCTCAGTAGAAGAATGGATAAAGAATCTGTGGTACATTTACACTATGGAATACTACTCAGCTATTAAAAACAAGGAATTCCCAAAATTTGTGGGCAAATGGATTGAACTAGAAATGATCATAATGAGTGAGTTAACCCGGAAACAGAAAGAGTCAAATGGTATATACTCACTTATAGCTGGACACTAGCCCAAGGGTCGTATCCCATGAAAATCTTCACTTACCAGGAAAGTGGGACAGAGGGGAAGACTTCCTATTGGGATTCTAGGTGAGAGAAGCAAGGGAGAATGGGGAAATAGAAGGATCCAGAGGGTCCTAGAAACCTACAAAAAGAACATTATGATGGGCAGATCTGGGCCCAGAAGTCCTGCACAAACTATGGCACCAGCCAAGGACAATATGTGCAGTAAATGTCAAACCCCAACACAGATATAGCCAATGGACAGGACATTCTCCACAGTTGAGTGGAGAGTGGGGACTGACTTTCACATGAACTCTGGTGCCCTGTATTTGACCATGTGCTCTGGATGGGGAGACCTGGCAGCACTCAGAGGAAGGACAGCAGGCTACTAAGAAGAGACTTGAGACTCTATGAGCATATACAGGGGCGGAGGCCCCCCTCAGTCACAGTCATAGGGAAGGGGAGTAGGGCGAAAGCAGGAGGGAAGGAGTTATAGGAGGATACAAGGGATGGAATAACAAGTGAGATGTAATATGAATAAATTAATAAAATATATTAAAAAGTTTTCAACAATCCAAATGATCTTGGAAGAGACTTCCCTATTTGAGCCATCAGGTGGGAATACCACCTAGCAAGCACCTTATGGCAAAGAAAGTGAAGAAAGAAGACTCAGTTAACCTAAGCACAATCAACTCACTGTGGAAACATGATAATGCATGGTCTTCAAAGGCTCTGTTTCTCTTTTTCAGTATAAGGAAAATAACACAAATTTTAGCATCTGGAACTATGTAACTGTTGTAACAAATACTTAAAAATGTGGCAAAACTAAGCAGTGAGGTAGATGCTGGAAGATATATAAGGAAATGCCTTGTAAAATATAGCCAAATCAGAGGATATCTAAAAGTTCATGGGTGTATTTTTTTTTTAAAGGATCCCAGTAGGAGCCAAAAATAGAGCAAGAATCACTTGTAAAAATCAGTGGCTATGACTTTGTCTCATGGAGGAAATAGATGCCTGTAGAATACATGGAAGGTCTTCAATGTTCTCAAGAAAATTATTTCTTAAGAAATTAGTATGAAAATAGTGAATTAGACAGAGAGACGGAGATAAAGAGATAGATAGACTGACAGAGATAGAGATACAGAGATAGGCAGATAGAGATAGAGAGACAGAGATGGGGTATAGAGCTAGGGAAGGACAGATAGTGATAGAGAGACAGAGACAGAAGGGTGAGGACTGCGAGGCAGAGATAGGGAGGCAGAGATAAAGGGGCAGCTAGACATAGAGAAGGATGGGCATAGAGGGAAGTCTCTGCATGTTGCCCTGTGGTGGGGTGTGGGGAACTGTGGGAGTCTTCTAGGGCCTTAGAGCAATCAGCAGCTACCAGGAAGTCTGTTCTCTGTCCCAAAAGGCCAAAAAGATGGTTTCCTCTCAAAAATGAACTGGAGAACTGCTTCTCCATCAAGATTCCAGGAGGAAGCTCAACTGACACCAAGTTTGCATTTCTGTAGGACCCAAACAGAGTTCCTAAATGACTGGTGAACTTCTAGACAGCTCACCCAATCAGAGGTGACCTTCTCTTAGTTTCATTGTGTCAGTATCTCACACATCCTCTTCCTCTCTTTTATTTCTTGGTTATTATCTTGGTTTGGAGCAACAGTGTTAAGATCATTCACGTCTTTATCCACCACACCCAGAGTACTGTTTTCAGGACACCATGTGCCTTCTACTGTCAGGCTCCACTCCCACATCTCCCTGAGAAGACTTGGCAACGGAACAAAGAAGGGGGTAGATGAACCAAGCAAGAGAAAGTGAAGATGTGCTTATTTTTACTGAAGTAGGATGTAACGGGCTCAAGTCTTTGGGGACTCAGAGAGATAGTGATGAGTTAGAGGTCCAAAGGAGAGAACAAATGATGCGGGGTCAGGGCTGAGCTCTGAAAAAGAGGCTATAAGGAAGCACACAAAGACAGAGGAAGAGCAGTCACAGTTGAGATATTGGCATACTGAATAGTATGAAGGAAGACCAGAGAGAAGGCAATTCAGTTTTCCCGTGGTCAGGATGAACTGAGGATGGGAGATTGGGTGTTGAGATGGCATGCGAATATGGAGGAAGTGCTAAGGAGGAGTCAGGAAGGCAGCAAGTTTAAGTTAAATCCCATGGTTGCTTTAACAGTTCACTCCAGTTTAGAAAGCAGGATAACAACAAACAAATGTTTAAACTTGACGTTCATATTTAGATGCATAGGATGATTTCCTGAGGAATAAATAACATCTAGAAAGTTAAAACTCTCTTTTCATTAATGGGATTCAACTATTTTTATTGAATTTATGTGGATAACTTTTCTATGATATGGAGAGGTTTATTAATATGAGCACGGAGGGAAAAGGGTCCTCTAGCTGTATAAGAACAACATTTGTGATCTTGCTAGATCTGTGTGCTTTGTATGACATGAGAGCAGAACTGCTGTGCGCTCTGAGTTCTCTTTACATTTAAGATTATAATTTGAGCAAATAAACACTAAAAACAGTCACTTCATCCCTTATCTTTGTTTTTCTTCTTATAGGAATCTATGAAGTTATTTAAGAAGGCATTGGAAATGTTTTCAGTTTCTGAAAAAGGACCGGAAGCCGTTATTGTTTCAGCAGATTGTCTGTATAACCTGGGTCTCTGTTACATGGAGGAAGGCAATTTACAAATGGTATCTATGTGTTTAGCATTTTTATTCCCTCATATATTACATCTTCACCGCAATTTCTCCTTCCTCCTCTTCTCTCATCAACTCCTCCCGCCTTCTTTCTCTCCCATATCCATTCCTCCTCCATTTCCCTTCAGAAAAGAGCCAGCCTCTCAGGGATATCAACCACACGTGGCTTATCAAGTCACAGTAAGACTAAACACAAACCCTCGCATCAGGGCTGGATGAAACAACCAAGTAGGAGAAAAAGGGCCCCAAAAGCAGACAAGAGAGTGTGAGACAGCCTACACTCCCACTGTTGGGAGGCCCACAAGAAAAAGCCGCACAGTAATTATGTGTGGAGGACCCGGCTCAGACGCATACAGGGTCCTTGTTTGTTGCTTCAGTCTCTGTGAGTCCCTCTAAGACCTGCTTGGTTGATTCTGTGGGCCACATCCTGAGTGAGGTAACCCAGACCCAGAAAAAAAACATGGTGTGTACTTACTTATAAGTGGACATTAGCTGTTAAGTAAAGAATAACCATGTTACAGTCCACAGACCCAGAGAGGCTAAGTAACAGGATGACCCAAGGTGGGGAACCATGGATCTCCTTGGGAAGGGGAAATAGAACAGATTTTGCAGGTGGGCTGGAGGTGGGGGTGGGTGGGAACAGGAGCGATTAAGTGGGGAGCAGTGGGTGGGAAGGATGGAGGGAGAGAGTACTAGGAGAGATGATGCTGGGAGCATTTGGGGGGCACTGTACAAACCCAGTGCAGTGGAGACTCCCTGCAATCTACAAGAGTGACCCTAGTGAAGTCTCCTGGTAATGGAGAATTTGGAGCCCAAAATGACTTTCACCTATAACCAGGCAAGGCTCCCAGCAGTGGGACCGGGACATCAACCCAGAGACAAAAACTTCGACCTACAGTCTGCCCTACCTGCAAGATGTGCTGCGGCAGTGATGACACAGAACTTGTGGGCACGGCCAACCTATGACTGTTGCAACTTAAGGCCCATACCAAAGGAGCCCATGCCTGACACTGCCTGGACGGCTAGGAACCCGAGGCAGGACAGCCCAGAGAGCTAGGATAGAACCAAATACAACTAGAAAAAAAAGTCACTGAAATGACTCCTAATGATATTCCATTATTTTCATAGATCGGTGCCTAGTACAATTGTCATCAGAGGGTCACCATCCAGCAGCTAATGGATGCACAGGCAAACACTAGTCAGACAATCCTCCTTCCAGAGGAGGGGAGGAAGGAATGTAAGAGCCAGTGGTATCTGTGTGTTTAGAAGCAGAGATTATTTGTGACTTTCCAAACTGGTTGCTTGCATTCAGTTCTGTTTCTGATCGCTTCTCATATTACTGCAGGAAGTAAGCTGACAAAAACTACCTGTAAAGCTTGGCTTATGACAGGAAGACCTCATCCATAATTCCCATGAGTTGTCTTAAATTAAATATCAGCACATTGTATTTGATGTTAATTTGTCAGTAATAATTCAAAGCTAATGTGTATTTCTCACCAAAATAATAAACCTAACTGTAGGAAATTATTGTAGGAAAATAATACCACTGTACTAATGTGATTTATTAAATCATAAGTAGTTAAGCTGAGTATTTTGATGTTCTGTAGAATAAATGGATAAGGAGTCGAACACTTTTTTACTTTTCTTATTGATAAGGAATTTAAAGTATTCAGATCAGATTTAAATTGGATAAGATGATTGTATACATTGGAGAATTGTGGCATCCTTCTATCTTGAAACTTAATAACTATGTTTCTGCTGTAGTTCTTGTGGAGAATTGACTGCTGCTGTCCGTGGCTTCTTTGAATTCGTGAAATCCAAAGAATGATGACTGAAATTAAACCTCCAAGTACTGTTGTCTAACAACGTGGATTACGTAGACATTTGTCTGAAAATAATGGAACATTAAATTATAAGTCTGACTTAATTTCTGGGGTTTACAGTAGTTTGTTCCACAAGATTCTTTGAAAGAATGCTTTTTAAATAGAAAAAAAAAAGAAGTGGAGCATTTCAATAACAGTACCATACTTCCTTAATCTTTTAAATTCATGTAATCTGTCACTAAGTGGTATGTGCTTAAATATATTCTTTTAGGCTTTTGATGCTTTCACAAAATCTGTGAAAGCAAATCCTGAATTTGCAGATGCCTTTTATCATCGAGGACTTTGTAAAGTAAAACTCAACAAGGAAAACTCAATTCTGGACTTTAATAGGGCAATTACTCTCAATCCCAAACATTACCAGGTATTTAAATAAATGGTATCAGTAATTTGGGCAATATGTTAGTTTTTGATGAACCTATTAAATAGTTTATATGTAATCATTAATAAAAACAGTTGGTTCGCTCTGTGTCTCTCTCTCCCTCCCTCTCTCCCTCCCTCCCTCCCTCTCTCCCTCCCTCCCTCGTCCCTCTTTCCCTCCCTTCCCCCTCCATCTTTCTCCTTTTCCCTCTCTCTCCTCTCCCTTCTCTTCATCTTATATAGCACACAATGGTCTTGCCTTCAATATGTAGCAGAGAATGACCTTGAACTCCTGATACTTTTGCCTCTCAAGGCTAGAGATTACAGACATATGTTATCATATCTAACACCAGTTAGTTTGATAGCCTAAATTTTTTTACTCCTCTTTGGAACAAAAGTATTACTTTTAGCATAGATAATACACTTGCAAAAGTATTTTGAGAATTGTAATATATGTAAATATTTCAAGTACATTAATTTATTTGTTTGTAATTTTAATTTATATGCCATAATTTTTATAAATTTCTCACTTTCACATCACATGGATTTTGTCTCTTAGTACATTTCAGGGACAACCCAAATTTTAAGACATGGAATTGGACTGGCTCTTGATTTTAAATTAAATTTGAGTTGATAAATACTGGATAATTGTGGAGTTGTAGAGTATTACTTGTAACCATCCTAGATAAATGATGGTGGTGCAGATATGTGGGGCAATGTCTTTTTTCACAGGAGATTCATACTAGAGATGAGGAAAAAAATTATGAGGTACACAGCATCTTTTTCCAATAGTTTAGGGGGAAAATAGAGAAAGTAAACAGTGGGTCACACACTAATGATTACTGAATCCAAATGGTAGCCATAAGCCTGATCCCTGTAAAAATTATTTTAATTATGCTGTGTATTTAATTTTTAATGAAAAGAAATGGGGAAACCATATTTTAATATTGTCTTTAGGTACTATAGACTTATTTGAAGTTCTATACATTCTGGTAGAACTGATTATTTAAAATAAAATATATGTCCCTGCTTTTTGCCTTCTCTGAAAAGGCATATTTAAGCCGAGTAGCCTACTATGGCCTACAGGGCAGATACTCCAAAGCAATTCTGAACTGTAATGAGGCCATCAGACTTTATCCCGAGAGTGTGCGTGCCTACATCTGCAGAGGAGTTCTGAAATACTACAACAGGGTAAGCTGCTCCTGCCTGGTTGACTAAGGGTTTAGAGTTGAGGCTTCTTGAGTTGTTAATTGGGGACTCAATTTCTATTTTTCCTCAAACAGATGACGTGATATTATGCTATTTGTATAATTCTGGTGTTCCCTGTTCTTTAGACTTTCTTTGACTATATATGATGCATGATATTCCACCATAATTTATATTTAATTATTCGATTGTTGGAGTTCAGAATGTTTACATGCTTTACTGTTCATTTTAAGTAATGCATTTATATGTGATGAGAACAGAATCATTGTCTGAGTTTCCTAAGCAGAAATTCTTAGGCGAAAGATTGTGATATCTGATGTTTAGTGGAAAGGTTTATTCCTCCCTGATTATATTTTTGACTTTTCTTTATTACTATTTCATATGAGGTAGTTTGCATTAGCACCTAAAGCAAAAGTGTGACATTGCATTAGGTATCAATTCCATGAGCATGTGTTAGATGATGACATAAGATATCAGAGGAGAATGAAAGGGGACGAGAAAGGGAATGTGAGTAGAAAATGCTGTGACTGTATGATATGCGTACGAGTGGCAGAAGTAAGTCAGTCTTTTAGTGTTCGCCAGAGGACTGTGGATTGCTTGCCTTGTACAGTAGGTATAATTTTCTCTAGGCCATATAGCAACACTGGTAATAATTGCTTCACATTAATTTTTGAGATTTGTTTATTTATATTTTATTTGTATGAGTGTTTCCCTGCATGTATGTTTGTGTACCATATGTGTGCAATGCCCGTATAGACAAGGAGTGAGTGCAGAATCTCCCTGAGCTGTCGTTACAGACAGTTGGGAGCTGGGGGGGGGTGTTGGAACTTGAACCTGGTCCTTTGCATCACAGTGCTCTTAACTGTTGATCCATCTCTCTAGCTCATAGTTGCTTAAATTTAAGTTACTGGCATTCTTAATTTTACTTGCAGGTGAAGAAGAAAACCTGTAAGAATACCTACCAAGATTTTCTTAATGAACTACGTGAACTATTAGCCTCATTGTGTTAATTTAGAAAGATGATACATAGAATGTTAAAGAAACGCTTCAAATACTAGCAGGATCACGTTTGTTTTGAGACTAAACCTACCTATTATGATTTATCCTTCTCACTCTTTCTTTCTCATTGTAGAGTTACAAGCTAGCGGTTACAGATTTAACTACAGCTATCAACATGAACAAGAACAGCTACACAGCATTTTATAACAGAGCGCTGTGTTACACCAAGATTAGAGAACTTCACATGGTAAGTAGCCATTTGAGGAAACGAGAGATTTAAAGCATGTGAGAAGCAACGTGCATCCCATGGCTTTTTGAAGTATAAAAGCAACTGATAAACAATAATTTATAAGTGACATGGGGCACCACTGTACAGAAGTTTATAGAAGCTATCACTAGCAATAGTGCTTTACAACCTGGACCCAAGCTAGAGCAGTGGATAGAGGCATTTGTTGCAGAATTCTGAAGCTACACATGCAGCAAAGCATGCCAAGCAATGCAGGGACTGTGAACAGTGATTGGCGCATGCTTTTAAAAGATCTAACCGTGTTTTAAAACATATAGTGTTGCAACAACCGTATTTCTCCACCAAACTCATTTGTATTGTCTAATCTGGACCCCATTGTCTCCCCCTTTGTCAATATGGTTGACTTCGATGAGAATTTTCCCTGTGACCACCCACGTTGAAGTTCTTTGTGTTCTGCTCCTTGCTCTAGCTTCTTTCCCTGTATCTCCTGGCTTTCCCTCATCACTTCTGCCCTTTCACAGCAGTGGTAGGTTCCTTTAGTAGACCTCACATCCCTGCTGCCCTCGGTGGACTCACTCCCCAGTCTTTGTGAAACTTAGTGAGGTCTGCTTAGAGCATCTATAGATTGAGAAGTCACAGCCAAGAAACAGGCTGAGAAACCTGTCCACGCAGAAAACTGAAACATTCCTGACAGCCCGCCTGGCAAGTTTGTCTTCCTCCAGAGATGTAGACAAATGAATAACTAATTTTTAGCAGGGCAAGTGTTAGGGTTCAAGGAGCCCATTAAAGGATTGTTAGGCAGGGACATACAGAGCATGTGTGTTTGAGGACTTTCCTTATACCCCCATATCTGCTTGAAGGTAACCCGAGGCCACTTTTCCTTATACCCCCATATCTGCTTGAAGGTAACCCGAGGCCAAACACAGGGCCTGGGCAAGGAAAGAACACCCACATGTTATCTCACTTACGTGGAAAAGCCAATCCTGGTTACTGAAGAATGTGTAAAACAATCTGAATAACTGAAACAAAAATATGGTTGTGAAATATTGGTGAATTCCAAGGTGGACCTCAGAGCATTTCATCTTCTCATTTTACAGACAAGGAAATGACAGTGGAGAGAGGCCACAGACCTCAGCCAAGTGGCATTGGGAGTTAGAAACTTGCCCTGGCAGTCACACATTTGTTTGTTTCTGGGTTCCCAGTCCTTAGGTAGCTGTGAAAAGCTCTCTGACCCTGGTTTGGATAGTATGTCAATTCAAAGGGTCGCCTCCTCCTCCCGTGCCTACTTTCACTTGCTTTGCAGCATTCCTTCTCTCACCGGGTTGACACGGTGAGGCATTCTTTATGGATAGGGTTTCCTAAAATCTAAGCATGGTGGATATTTTTGTGTTGGAAGTGTTAATAACTTAAAATTAGTTACTGTTTGTCATTTTCAAGCATAGAGACTTAAACAACAACAAAACCGAAATATATATTATTGCAACACAAAGCTGAAGAAACATAACGAAATATAACCAACTAAAATCCCTAAGGACAGGTTTCTTTTTTTCAAGTTTTCTGTGTTTAGCTCCTCTGAAAAGTTACAAAGATAAATTCAGACAAAAGTATACATTGGAACCCATTTTAGAATTTCTGAATCTACTAGCTGGTTAGATTGACTCATAGCCAGTGGATCATGAAGCCAGACAAGGAAGAAGACACCTACATGTTTGTCTTCTTTCTTCAGTGTCCACAGAGGAGGCTTTTATGCAATGGCAATATCAGGCTGATATATTCAAGTCTTCATTTTCCTCCACTCAGCAGGTGTCGGAATAGCCTTAGAACAGCATGGTGGATTTTGACTCCACTACTCTATAATAATGAAGATGGTAGGCATCACCTCTTACTTATAGCTTATTGTATGACAAGTACTAGGCTAAATATTTACCAATACATACATAATCAAGACATTTCTCTTTTAGGAAGAAATTGAGCACCACTGGGATTTCCAGGGATTTGTGTCCCTGAACAAGGGATTTGGACAGACATACATGTGGATAATAAAAGGAAAAGAATGGGTTTATTAAGGGAATAAAAGGCATGGTAGTGGGTCAAGGCTAGAGAAAGGTCAAAGTTTCCATAGTGCTGGAAGAAGTAGATTGGAGAATTTGTACTGTATACACTTTTTCTTTCTTTCTTTCTTTCTTTCTTTCTTTCTTTCTTTCTTTCTTT
>OU015742.1:152882424-152892433 GCA_907169655.1 Acomys percivali
TTTCTTTCTTTCTTTCTTTCTTTCTTTCTTTCTTTCTTTCTTTCTTTCTTTCTTTCTTTCTTTCAAATTCTCTGTTATGTTGGCCTTGGTAACATGTAAAGGGTTTCTAGACCAGTTTCAGTCTTTATTTTATTTATTTATTTATTGTTGTTATTATTGTAAGTTGTATGAGTGTTTTGCTTGCACATATGTCTATGCACTATGTGCATGCAGTGCCCACAGAGACCAGAAGAATTGCATATGCGGGGACTGGAGTTTCAGATGGTGGTGAATTGTTATGTTATAAAAAGTATTAAATCCAAATGTACTAAAAATTTAACATTCCAGTTTTGTAGCTTAGAAGAGAGACTTCAAGTTAAGTAACTTAAACCCAGAAACTAATGACAGCAACTGATGATACAAATTCAGAGACGGCTATGGCTCCTGTCCTCTTAACCAAGACTTTTAGGGAAATGTCTGTAATTTTAGTGTAGTCAACAGAGTCATAAGGATGGTGAATTCAAGGCCAATGTGGTAACCAAAGCACATCCCAAGCAGATAATTACATGAAATCTCAGGGAGCAATGAAACAAAAGAAAAAGCACAACTAAAAGCATCTTCAGTGCTCCTGTCTCCAGGACCCATGCTTGGCTTCCATGAAACCTCATTTTTCTAGATTCTTTCCTCACATTCAGCTGCTTTGTCGATTTCTAGGGCATCTTACAGACTTTACATTCTGTGATTCCATAAAAAGAATGAGTCTGACAAGGTGCAACCAAGAGTGTAGGTGGTTCTTCAAGTATTACTATTTTTATAGACCTAGCAATATTTATATTTATATCACAGAATACACATAGGATTTCTTGTTGTACAGTGTCTTTAGGCACATGTGCCAGGAAATAGGAGAGAGAAAGTTAAGGTCTATTGCTTTGCCATTTTCAGTTAGCTGATACTTTAATCATACAAGAATTGACTCTTTTCTGACTTTGCTCTTTTGAGCAAAATATCCACTAAAAATGCTTTAGAAGCATTCACCCCTTCAGGACCTAGTGCAGCTGAGAGACCAGGGAATCTTTCCTATTCACTCAATGGGAAAAGGTGACGAATAAAGGACTCCTTCTCAGTAGACTAGTTCCTTGAGCTTGGATGGCTTTCTTTAAACAATGAGTATACTTACCTACATATTTTGAATTTCCCCATTTCCTTCTTCACTCTTCTTATAATCCCTTTTCATTGGTTTGTGATTTACTCATTTGATTAAAACTTACCAAGTGCCTGTATGTGAGGGCAGGGTGCTTGTCACTTGGTGCACAGGAGGAGATTAAAAACTTGCCTCCTGCAGTTTAGACTACAGTGAGGAAGGCAATGAAATGCTAAAAAGAATTTACATTTCAAACAATAATCTCCAGTTTGCTTTCATGTGAGTGTGTTCTTTGAAGAAAGTATCCACTGTGGTGGTGGTGGGTGTTGAGTGTCATGCAAGCTATGCCATGCATAGGAGCACACATGGGTAGCAAAGAGGTGGCGTGTTAACTGCAGGCACAGTGAGAACTTACTTAAAAGTAGAACTAGCCATAATACACACCCACAGGGACTCTTCAAATCTAGCAAAGACTTATGTCACATTCCAGAAGTGATTCTGAGAGCCCACTCTGGGGAGTAGTATGTTTGTCCCAGTGCAGTAGAGTGAGCAGGGCTCTAAAGAGTTACACTTTGCCTATAAGTGAATGTTTTATTTTTAGGCTTTAAAAGACTATGGAATTGTGCTGCTTCTCGACCCTGGAGAACGCATAACATTAAATACCTTCATTAACCGTGGACTCATCTACAATGAGCTAAAGCAGTATGGCTGTGCACTAGAGGTGAGCCTTCCTGTGCGTGTGGGCAAGTGAGCTATTTGATTTCACACGTCCTCCAAAAATTAGTGTTTATTGCTACAGAATGGCAGTGTTAATGAATGACACTGTTACCAAGAGTTGTATTCAAATATATGGGATAGCTAATGAGATTTTTTATAAAACCTAAGTACTTTCCACTCCATTTTGATTGCAGCTGGATGGCTAATTTATGTGTTATTTTTTAAAATTAAGGCTGGAAGCACCAAAGACAGTTTTCGTGTATAGGGAGTCAAGAGAGAATTACTGTAGACTCTTCTCTTTCTTTACCACACACTTAACCCATTTGCATGTCTAGTTCACTCTGACACTGAAACAAATTTGAACTAAATCAGTTCTTGTACTAATTTCTGTCTCTCCTCAACCATGAAGTCTTGGTCTAGATCCGAACTCAGATCTCAGAATAAGGCTTTCTGTCTCCTATTCTACTAAAGTAGCTTACACTTAGCCCCTGTTTCACACCTACCTTTGCAATGCATTCTCCACATGGTGGCCAAAGAGATCACTTTAAAAATAAAATATGTCTGCCAGATATATTGGGCCAGAAGGCTGTAGATGATACTTCAACACTCTAGAGTGTTTGGTGACTGTTCAGGCAGCAAGTTGTCTCTGTCATATTCTCATTTTGGAAGCTGCTAACCTGCACTTCTTATCTACTCAGATACTCCTCAAGCCTCTGATGAGGTTGAAGACCAGATAGTTTAGTTTTACAATTAAGCTTATTTGTTTAGGGCTTAAGATGTATTTAGGTCTAGATAGATGCTTTAAGTTAAAGAGATGAAATATGATCGATATTGCTTTTCACTCAGAAGTTTAGATGCACCAAGATAGGAAGATGTTTTCTTCAAGGTTTCCAAATACAAATAGCCAAAACACTATGAATGTAACATTTATATAACTCCTGATTGTTTTGTTGATCTTCTGGCTGTAAGCAGTTTATGGTGTGTGTATATATATATGTGTGTATATATATATATATATGTGTGTGTGTGTGTGTGTGTGTGTGTGTGTAATAATAATAATACAAGTGTATATGTAAAAAATAAAAAAATTAAAAATGGAAAAAATAAAGCAGATGAAGTTAGTCTACTGCTCCAACCCTGAAGTGACCTGTCTCACCCAACAAAACTTGCACTCCTGACCACTAAACCCGTGGTCTGCCTCAATGAGACTGACACTCACTTCAGACATCATTGCCAGTCTTTGCTACACTGGAGCCATTCCACCTTGGCCTTTTGCTATTCTCTGGTAATGCCCAGCTGCCTTCCTGTTTATGGCCAACACACAAGCTGTCCCTATGCACACAGAATAGATATAGCTCTAAGTCCTTCTTTAATCCAAGTTTCTGATCAAATGTGGTCTTTCAGTAAAAAAATAAACTGAACAATTAAAATGGGATATTAAAAATATTAAAAGACCTCAAAATAAGTTTGGAAACGGCATAAAGAAATACATACTGAAGAGACCAGCAAAAAACAAATAATTAATTAGATTCAAATCCAGTCATGTCAATAGTTATATTAAATTGAAATAGTCCAAGGGAACCAATAAAAGAATAGACTACCAGATAGGAATTTTGAAAAATGTCTAGTATATTCTGAGTACAAGAAACACACTTCAAATATAATGAAATTGATGGACAAGAGATACAATAAAACATAAAAAAGGAAAATAGTGATCTTTGCTTTATGTAAGGAAAACAAGTCACTTAAAATTAAAAAAAATATTTAAGCGATGCAGATAGAGAAAGAAACAATAAAGGTTATAGTAGTGAGTGATAAGAGAAGAACCAAGACAAAGTCATAAAACCCATCCACGGGAGGAAAAACTTTGTTGTAATGAGAACTGAAGCAGACCAGATAGAGAGTGGGCAGCTGTCTGACCTTCCCAGGAACAGCTTGATGAGGAAGCATCTAGGCTAGACTGCTTGAGAAGCTGGTGGTACATTATGGTGCATTGGGAGCATTTTATTATATTTTTTTCCTTCTTACAAATCTACCAGCTGAGACAATGAAATTAAAAACAGTGTCAATGAAAGGTTAAAGTTAGTACAAACATTATATTTAAGTATCATACAGGGTTCAAGTGTTTTGTGTATTAAATTTAAATATAGATGTGTAGCCATAGATCAAATACCACACATTTAAGGGATGTAAAATTGGTTCCCCCAAAGCATGTTGTCATAGCTGCTTGAGGTTGATGGCAGAAGGTGTGTGGAGTGACGGCATCAGAGAGCTAAGCTTGTCTGATTAAGGAGTGAACAGCTTATATATCATAGTAAATGGGACGTATTTCTTGGGTTATTTAGGAGTCCTCCGGAAACATCAGAATAAGGTATAAAGTGAATTGCCCTTGAGGGGTAGAAGTAGGAGTTCCTAGAAGTGGAAGAGGGTACCATCTTTCCACGGTTCATATTTGCTAAGTGAAGTGACAACCAAAATGCCCATGGTGATTCCTGCTGATGTCACTCTCTTTGGATGGCCATGCCGTTTTTATTTCCTATAGAGGTTCTGGGTGTTTATTTTTAGAAGGCTCTTCCCTTCATCATAAAAATCAGTAAATCAGCCATACACAGTCACTATATATGCTTATGAACATGAGAAGAATGAACACAACATTTGATTTATAGATATTTGTTTAACTGCTAATTCAGTCTCAGCCCTGTTCTTATTTTCTTTATGCTGAAAGTATTTCTTTAAGACTGAGGTGATTACAAACTTCCAGAAATAATCTCAGTGCCTGGTGGAGGAGAGTGTTCTGGTCCATTTTGGCAAGATCTCTTGCAGACTCAGCACTTTTAATCCTTTGAAGCAGCCTGTTCACCAAGACCATTCAAAGCCATTCCAGTATCCTTTCTGAATTTTACAACCTCACGTTAGAGTTTTCATGCTTTTCATTTCAGGGGGTGAGGGGCTTTTGGATCCTTAAATAGAATCACACACCTCCTTCCAGAAGTGTGGGTTCCAAAGGTAGGTTCAGTCTTAAGTGACCAATGTAAGGTGCTTTGTTATCATCACTTCCTGGCCTGGTACCCAATTGCCCATTGTCTGAGAGTCATGTAATCCCAAAGGTTCTTTTCAAGTCAGTTTCCCCTTCTGTCTGAGAAGGGAAGTTTCTGGTGGTATAAACAATACAAGGAAGTAAATGAGACACTCCATTACACACCACAGGGCAGCACCACAGGAAGTTAATAATGACTGGGATGCCTTGCTCCATCCATTCGCATTGCATGTAACTTAAAAACGAATCTTTATGCAGATGTCTATTTAAGGCTTATGTGACATCAGAGATTTACACTTATGTGGAATCCAAGTTAGAAGGAAGTTTTAAGAAAACATACAATACTTTAACAGGATCTTGTAAAATTGTTACAGGATTTTAAACAAGCTGCGCTGATGAGCCAGAGTAGTGTGAACCTTTGTCAAGCTACTGCCATGTGCCACCACAGGTATGGAGCGCCATTACTGCCAAAGGGGAAGCAAGAGGAATCAGCAGACACATCCCTCTATAGCCCCAGACAGAAGGCGGGCTGGAATGGGAAGGGAGATGGGAAGTGTGCCTGTGAGGGATTACAAAAATGAGGGTCGTCATATAAAGAGTTACTCCCATAGATCTGGGGACCATATCAGTAGCACCGCTGTGTCTTCTAAGAAACTGATTTGTACCAAATTAGCAATTAAATATTCACATCATGGCATTGAAGATGTCCATTTGACTTAAGCATATACAGAAATGTCAACTAAATGTATACATAGCTTGAAATATCTAGGCATAAAATAATTTGTTCAGAAAAGCTCATTTCCTGGAAAAGAAGGTGATTTTAAAATATTTTCCAAAAAAAAAGATCTTCACCAATAAGACACATTAATATATTCTAAAAGTACTGAAAACAATCCAAGAAAATTCTACAAAACATGTTAAAATCTACAAAAATACAACACAAGAGTTAGCTTTTCTTGAGATTTCTGTACATATCCTAAACAAGAACAGTTGGAAATAACAACAGTGACCCACAACCTTAGGAACAGCTGCAGAGATCTTAATATAGACACAATGTCATTGTTTAATAATAGTTTATAGCATTACTTTTGATAAGGGAAAGAATAGCAGTTCCTTTGGGGGGATCAAGGTTGGGATGATTCATCAATTATTGAGGCAAGTCTGTGCAATACCACAGTTTAAAAGACTTAAGTAGTTTGAATTGGTTGGGAAACCGACATTCTCATCTTTCTTTTTAGGATACAGATGTATAACTACATTTCCTCAGGAGAAGGAGAGTTCTTATTGTAGGAAAGAAGTAATGTAGTTGTTGTGAATTCTGCAGACACCTTAGGGTTAAAAACCTGGTCCCGCCTCGTTCACTATACATGGTCACATCTTTGTCTATTTTGGTGCCTCGGTCTTTGCGCAATCCATCTCTTTAAACACTTGTCATTCTTAAGAAGAAATGGAGTGATGACTGATGTGTTTACTTTGGTGGACATGTATATGGGCCAAAATGTCTGCGATCATTGCACTCTGTCAACATCTGAAGCGTCCCACAACTTCTCTCAACCTCGTTTCTGTTTAACAGCTATTAGAATCAGTCAGGGTCTCCCTGTGTTGGGCTCACATCTTTATGAAGTGTGATCTTGGGATAGAACAGCAAAGCCCCCTAAAGCTGACACTTCTTTGCAGTTCCAAATAATCAACTTTCATCAGCTCTCTGGGGTCTCTATTGTTCTCTAATAAAAGTGGAATTTAAATCAATAGCAAAGCCCCGTAGATCAGAGTTTTAATTCCCCGTGTATTGAGTTTTCACAGTTTTGCTGAGCTTTAATAACAAGGAATATTTGGTGACTGTACATATTTGTAGAAAAACCATTTTGGTAACATACTTGGAATGTGGAAGCATGGCCTGTATCTTTGGAACTGACTTTCGACATTTTGGTAGAGAAATATATGTATTTCCTTAATTTGGAAAACTTTGTAAAAGTAATAAACCTTTAGATGTTAATGCTCTTCTGATCTTTGAACTTGTCGCACTGAAGACGTTTGAAGTGTCCTTTGTATATTTCCAGCTCTCACTCTCGTGGTTGCCAGGAGACAGCATTCCTTAGGCTGAATACCCTACTTATTGCCCAATTTAATCAGCAAGAGTGTTGTGCTAATGTGAACTTTTAGATCCCACCGAGAAAGCCACCGTTGTATTTTATATCTATGACTTAGCTATATGTCACAAACACTTGCTACCATGGCACATTTTTTATACTACTTTGAGATTAGCATAAGCTATTTTTAAGTCTTTAACTCTGCAAGCCACATTCTTCAGTGTTTGAACATATTAGTGCCTTGTTTTTAAAAATCAGAAAGACAAATCTGGTCACATCTGTGATTACTGTAAATGCAATGGGCTTCCGTGTCAGTGACTCAGAGCAGACACGGTAAACTTGAGCACCTCCTGAGAGTGATCACGTGACTTTAGATTTATACAAAAACATTTATATCAGGAAAACTTTTAATGAACTTTACATATGTGACAGCTGATACCTAATGACTTACAGATCAATGAACACTTACCTAGAAACAATGTAGACATTCTACCAAATCTTCCCACTGGATAACTGCCATGTTTGGGCTTAGCAAGTGCTTCAGACTATATGATGCAGTGGCGGTCTGGTCTCCAGGAAAATAAAAGCTCTCTTTTTACAGGGCATATGGTTCATTTTCTCCCTCGTCTATTGTCTATGGGGGTAGGAAGCAGGAGAGACCTTGTCTTCAGTTCTGCCACCTGTTCTGGTTGTGACAGTCAGTCAGGAATAATTTTCAGGTGCTTGTCAGGTGGCTTTCTAGATCCATTTCTAGCTTTTAGGTTGTTTGCTCAGCTGGATGGACTAAGTGCACATCAGTTAGTGTTGATAGCTAGATAGCTCTAACTGCCCTTCCCAACATGAAGCATGCATTACAGAGTAATGAGCTTTGGTTCACTGTCTGATTTGCTATTGTATGCTTTTGTAATTGGTTAGGCCACACAGGAGGAAAGATTATATTTTATAAGCCCTGTAGCAGAATACACAGCCATGAAGATTTTTAAATCCCTTGATGGGTGAGAAGAGCAGTGGATATGATACAAACTGAATGCCAATAAAATAGGAATGCCTTTGTAAGTTATAGAGAATATATGATGAGTGCCTGGAAAATCCTGAACACATAGGCCTGATAGGTACATACTGAAAGCAAACACTTCTCTACCCAGATATGGAAATACTGTATAAAGAAAGCCTATTAAAATTAATTTTACATAGAATTAGTATGCCATTTTTATTCTTGATAAGTAGAGCTAGTCTCCATGTAGAATTGCTGATGTAATCCACCAAGAAGGCACCTGGCGAGGCAATGAGACCCCACATTTAAATGAACGGGCACATTTTAAATTGTGGAAGTTACTGAGAAAGAAGTGCAGTTTCACTGTAAACTATGAGAGAGAGAGAGAGAGAGAGAGAGAGAGAGAGAGAGAGAGAGAGAGTTATGTTATTTCTGAGCAACCACAAGCAGAATGAACTCAGAAGTTACCACATGGCTCATGAAGGCCACTGTTCACCCTTGCCCACCTGAGACATCAGAAGACATGTGTCCCTACTATTTCATCATTGAACTTTGTGTGATCTTCTGGATGACACTCAATGTATGCCTTTGCATGGTGCTTGACAAAACAAAACAAAACAAAGAAACAAAAACACCCCCACACCAAGTGGAGTCAGGACCAGGAGGGTTTTTCCCCTAAGCTTTATTATTTTATTTATGAATATGTATGTGTGTGTGCCTATATGAGTTTATGTACAACACATATGTGCAGGGTGCCCAAGCAGGCCAGAGAATTTCAGATCTCTGAAACTACAGTTGTGCCTGTGAGCTTCCTGGCATGGGTGGCTGGGAACGCAACATAGGTCCTCTGCAAGAACAGTAATCATTCTTAACCATGGAATTATCTCTCTAGCCCTGAATTATTTTTGTTGCTGTTCTGGACAAGCATTGAAAAATATGTGTAAACATATGTGAGGGCATTGCTTTGATTGATACCCTCAATGAATGGGATGTCCCTTAAAACAAAGAAATTTATATATTAATATATGCCATGAGTTAGTCAATATTGAGATAATGTCTTTAGAAGGCATTATTAGACAAGTCTGTTTTTATGTGATAATCATGAGGGTTTTTTTTATATCTCTCAGTGATACAAACTTATAGGATAATTATTGAATGTATGGTCCTCTGTAAACTCAAGCATTATTAGCTGGTTTGAGACTGTAATTTAAATAGCATATGTTGTCAATATCAGCTCATATTTTTCTATGTTGGTAGCATATCATTGTTAAAACAAAGTTTAGGATTGCTATTTAGACCTGTATATTTTTGGAAAACTGAACTCCAGAATAGCACTCACATTATGTTATGAAAATGGTTTTATTTATCTATTCATTTGGCACGTGTGTGTAAGAATACACACATATGGATGTTAGATGATCTTCTATCATGTGGGTGACTGGGATCAAACTCAGGTTATCAGGCTTAGTGGCAAGAGTCTTTACCTATTGAGCCATCTTGCAGCCCTTGAAGATGGTTTTTACTTCTCTTATTCTCCTCACCAAAATCCATAAAGATTCTTCCAGACTTTCTTAGATCATATAGACTTATATACTTCTTATGAAAAATAATAAAATATAAGATTTTCAAAAATGGGTAATAAAAATCTTTTTGGGGAAGTCATATGCAGAAAACATTGAATAGGTTACTAGAAAACATCAACCCACCAGAAGGCATGACATCTTCTTTCTCCCCCACCCACCCCCTTTTTTTAGGATTAAAGAGTATGAAGAAGCTGTTGATTTCTTTACCAAGGCTGTGAAAATTAACACACGCTTTCTGGATGCTTATATTGGGCGGGGGAATTCTTACATGGAGTACGGGACGAATGAAGCCCTGAAACGAGCGCAGAAGGACTTTCTGAAAGCGCTGCATATTGACCCGTCATGCCTAAAGGCCAGGATTAGTCTAGGCTATAACTTGCAGGTAAAATGTAACAGCTTTTTCTTTTTCTTCTTCTTCTTCTTCTTCTTCTTCTTCTTCTTCTTCTTCTTCTTCTTCTTCTTCTTCTT
>OU015742.1:152897844-152907844 GCA_907169655.1 Acomys percivali
AGAGAGAGAGAGAGAGAGAGAGAGAGAGAGAGAGAGAGAGAGAGAGAAAATGCTACATACAGCCTATAAAAGTGGAGAAACTCATACCCACTCCGACCTCCTCCTCAATATCACTACTGATCACTGATCTCCCCAAAAGAGTCACTTAACCAGCATCTACAGTACTTGCCCCAGTTTTGTCTCACATTCTCCACACACCTCCTCCATTTCAGCCTTTGCCCTGCTGCTCCTCCAGTTTGTTCCTACCAGTACGCCCAGTGACGACTCCAATCTCCTGTTCTGCCCCCCTCAGCAGCATTTGATATAGGCACTTGCTGCTTCATAATGCATGTGTTCACCTGTTGATACCATTCTGTCTGTCTGTCATCAACCTGTCTGGGTATTCGATTCTTAATAATGACCCTTCACAGCTTCCTGATTTCTGTGATGAATCTGGCTGACCTCAATAAGGATTAGAGGCAAAGACAGTCAACAGAGGTGTAATTATTTAAGACATGGATGGGGCTGCAAAAATTGCTAATGGGCAGCAATTTTTTCAGGCTGATAAGTCAATGTCAGTTGCCTTAAACTTCAGATCATTGGTCATTCTTTGGCTGGGTCCCTGAAATAATTCTATCTATCTATCTATCTATCTATCTATCTATCTATCTATCTATCTATCATCTATCTATCTCCATTGTAAGTTAGTTATAGAGACTATAATACTGGATACTAGTGTATGAGTGCTTGATTAGCATATATGAAGTTCCATGTTTAATTCCCATGGCCACAAAAAGAAAACAATAAGATTAAAAAATATATATAATCCTCAAGGCAAAATTCTGTTTCTACAGATGATTAAATTCTACAGGAGGGAAAGTTTACTCTTTAGACTTACTTATCTTTAATAACTCAGTGACCATTATATGTAAAATATATGGTTTAGCTCTAACACATAGCTCAGACTTAAATATGTGCACGGACTAGAGATATGATGGATCAGTGGTTAAGAACACTTGCTGTTCCTGCAGAGGACCAAGGTTCTGTTCCTAGCACCCAGACAGTGGCTCACAATTATCTGTAACTTCAGATCAGGGGATCTGGTATCCTCTTCTGATCTCTGTGGGCACAGGTATACATGTGGTACACATACATGCATGCTGGCACTCATGCATACACATAAAATAAAAATAAATCTCAAAAATGTTTAAAGTATGATTCTATTTCTCAACATTGTAGAAATATTACTTCACCTCGTATGCCACCTAAAGTGTTTTCATGTCTTGATGTCATAGAACCTTGGGCGTCATACTTCAGAGACTAACAAGTGTTAAATACAGCTACTCAGCTGTGCTGCAATGTGAGGAAAATGGCTTCTATGCCCTCTCTCTTCCCCCTTCAGTTGTTTCTGAGTTGAAGGAAGATCTTAGCACAGGAGGAAGAGTTTCTTATCAAGAATAATAATTGCTGAAGAGTTACAACACACAATAAGCCTGACTTCTGTTTTTTTGTTTTTTGTTTTTGTTTTTATTTATTTATTTATTTATTTATTTATTTATTTATTTATTTATTCATTTTTATTTTTTATTAATTTATTCTTGTTACATCTCTATGGTTATCCCATCCCTTGTATCCTCCCATTCTCCCCTCCCTCCCATTTTCCCCTTATTCCCCTCCCCTATGACTGTTCCTCAGAGGGATTACCTCCCCCTGTATATGCTCATAGGGTATCAAGTCTCTTCTTGGTGACCTGCTGTCCTTCCTCTGAGTGCCACTAGGACAGTCTCCACACTTGAGCGGAGAGAGGAATTTGACTTTCTCATGTACTCTGGTGCCTCACATTTGACTATGTCCCCTGGCGGGGGAGACATGTTTTTTTGTTTTTTAATCAGGTTAGTAACAATGCTTTAAAAACACAGTTGGATGGGACAGTTTTTATGAATGAGCATCTGCAGAAGACTTTTAAACAATAATTTCATCTTTGTGATTGATTAACTCACTAATTGTGGATATGAGGGTATCAGATAAGCTGTTTAAAAATCAAAGGTTTTAGTTACTTTACCTTCTAATTGTTTCATACTCCTTTACTTCAAGTAATCTCACTAAATTAACAGGCTTTCATTTTCTAAGTAATACACTTTGGAATCTATAATAGAAAGTTATGATATAGGGTTTGTGATGATGGTTAAGGCTGTTCTTCCAGAAGATTTAGGTGTGATTCCCAGCACATACAAGGGGGCTCACAATCATTTGCAACTTCAACCTCAGATTTTTGTGTCTCTGAGGGTGTTGTACACATGTAGTGCATAGGCATGGATGAAGGCAGAACACTCATAGACACAACATAATAAAATAACAATAAAATAAAGTTACATTGTTCAGAATTAGGTACATTACTAGTGTATGCCCACTTCTCATTTGCCTGCTTTTGTGGTTACATAACTGGGTAATCTACTCATTATTTGTTGATGAGTTAAAATGAAGCATAGATTGTGCTAAAAGTAAGGTAATGCTTGGAGTCAGTCATTTGCTTCATTTCTGATGTCTGTGGATGGAACCTTCCCTTTAGGAGTGAATTCTCTTTAAGCTCTTCACAGCTGTGTGCCAATTCTTCCCCTGTCTCAGTGGTTCCTTAAATTGCACTTGACTATGGCATCAAATATCTGCCATGAGGGGTAAGAAGAGTTATACAATATTGATGTAAGTGCCCTTCAAAATCACTTGGAGCTATGTTGCCTCTTACCTATAGATACGGAGAAAAGTTTGACCACAGTAATTGACTGAGCCTTACTGTATTTTGCACACTTTTCTCAGTACTTTACACATATGCTCACTTCATCCTTACATCAACAAAGGAAGTGAGAGTGTGTCACTTTCTTTGGAAGAGTAAGAAGCTAATACAAACAGAGCTTTATAGCTCAGCCAATGTAGAGGCAGGATTTGAAGGCAGCATTATGGATCCTTGGTCTGCATTGTAGTCACCATGCCATCAGTGTATATATTAGTCCAGATAGAAGATAAATACAAAGAAAGATCCCTGGGGAAACTGGAAGGAAATGGTTTAGTGATGAAAGAAAATAGTTTAAGAGGTCAGAACAAGACCAGAGAGAGTCAAGGTGGTCCAAGCCCACTTCTGTGTTTGAAAACCTACCAAAACCCCCAATTCCGAGGCTCAAAAACCCACCAGTCTCTGAGCTTGACATCTGATCAATCCTTGAGCTTGAATACCCATGAATCCCTAGGTTTGGCCTGAAATCCCACGAGTTCCCACCTTGGAAATCTGTACCCTGGAAAACTCCTTCCTCAAGAAATTCTGTATAAGCCTGTCTCCTGCCTAGTTTCCCATTGCTTTGCACTAAGCACAGGCAGCCACCTTCTTCTGTCTCTCCCAATAAGTCTCCTTTGTAATATTTGTTATGCTGTGGTATTCCTTGGCTGATGGCTGCCAGGACACCTTTCCCTTCAGAGCTGTAACACTTCCTTTGGAGAAGCCATTCCCCCTCAAAATTGTAATACTTCCCATTGGGGAAGCCTTTTCCTTCAGAGGTGTGGCACACAAGAAGTGTCACTTTTAAGGAGAGAAATAAGAAGAGTGTCTGTGTCACAGACACTTCAGAGGAAATAATTGGGGAATTTCAACAAGGCTTGAGGACATCTGCAACTTTAGCAGGAACAGAACTCATATAGTGGGTGGAGTCCAGGTTGCAATGAGACTGAAAACCATGCTGTCTGAGAGGTCAAGCTGAGTGTGATATATACTTTCCCTTATAGACAAAAGTTAAATTAGAGGCCTGATGTTCATCCCCCCCAGAGATAGAAATGGACTTAACATGAATACAAAGGTGTCAAACCAACATCTTGTCTCTGTGTGATAAAAGGTCCAGTTTTTAAAAACTTCTGTACACCAGTACTCTTTTTTTTTTAACACCAGTACTCTTAAAACAGAATAAAAAATGAATTATTGAAAGAAGATCAGACCCCACAGTTGTGTCAAGAGGCAGTAGAAGTTACTGGTTTGTAATAAATGTTGATGCTTGCCTCTTTGCAGGCTGGTAGCAGTTGATTCTTGGACCAGGACCTGAGACCTCATTTTGAAGGTTCCTTTAAAAACCAAATCACAAAAAATGGTTTAATATAAAGGCATTAAAAGGTATCAACTGTATGGGAACTTATTAAATGGAAGCGTGCATGGTCTAATTTACCGATTCTGCTGGCTGGAACAATATATGTATACTGAATTGGGAAACAGATTTGTGAAGTAAAATTAGTGATTTCTGGGTTGTATAGATTGAGTCTGAAATGTTGGCAGTTCTATTCAAAAGGGGCATATCCTGTCTCACCTCAGTGCTACCCTTGGGAGCATAGTGTGATGTATTGGCCTGTGCTTGCAGAAGTTTTGGTTGAATTTTCTTTGGCTGTGGCATGGTTTACATTCCACAATTTTTTAAAGGACGCAGCTGACAATTGTTTATCATTTGTTCTTGTCTATGAAAAATAAATAAAAAATTTAAAAATTAAAAAAAAAAGGTATCAACTGAAAAAACAGAATAGATTTGCAAGTGACTGACTCTAATTCAGGAGAAAACTAAGAAAATTTCACCAAGTAGAAGGAGAAATCTGATTTTCTTTCTTTCTTTTTTTAATGTAAAAAGGCCAAGCACAGGCTTATAGAGCAATTTTGCTGTCTTTTAACCAAGGTGTAGTTACCCTCACTTTGATGTCCACACCTTCCAAGTCCATGGTCAACACTGAATAATTTAGTCTTTGGTTTGACTTCTCTTCCTCTTCTTCCATTTTTTTTCATAGTACAATGAAGTTTATATTCCTTTTGGTGTGGTTTAGAATTTTCTTTTGAAAACCTATCTCTTCATCTCTTAATTACCCAATTTGTACATTATCTTATGTTTAGTCTTCTCTAATTTACTTGTTACTTTTTTTCTTGTTTATTCAGGGATATGAGATTTGGGGTTGTCAAAAATAGGATGTTGCCTAGAATTGCTGGCATATGGTATTATGTTTTGCATCTTAATATCTCCTTGCCGTGAACTGAAGGCTTGGTCTCTAGCTGCCGATATTATTGGGAGGGGATAAAATATTTAAGTTATGAGACCTGCTAGAAGGAAGTTAGGACAAGGTGTGAAGGAGAGTTAGCATGACATTGAAGGAGACACCTTACCTCTGAAGCATCCTTTTTTTCTTCTCGCAATCCTCCGTGAGGTAAATAGCCTCTGGCCTCATGCACCCACCGTGATCTACTGTGTGACCACAAACCCAAAGCAACAGGCCCAGGGACTAGGGCTGGAAACATTATGAACAGCCAGGCCCAAATAGATAACTTCCTTATTTTGATGCTCTAAAATGTTTCATCACATTTACAGAAAAGTGACTAGAACATTTCTTTAAAAACCACCACCACCACCACCACCAACAACAACAACAACAACAAAAAACAGAGCAACTTTTAAGTTCTCGTTTTTCTTTCAGATAACATATTTCTGTATTTGAGATGAGATGCCATCACTGCCTGCTTGGAAATCTGTTGACCTTAGCTTTAAATTATGATGAAAGGACTTCAATTTTTTGATATCTGCTAATTAAAAATCTATTAACTTTACCGTCATTTTTACACTTTATAGGCTTGTGACTTCTTCTCAAAGGCTTTGGAGTTTAATCCAGAAAGTGAATATGCTTTCATGAATCGAGCTGTTACAAACATAATATTAAAGAAATATGAAGAAGCAGAAAAAGATATTTCATGTGCAATTAAGCTGTGTCCCTACTGGGCTGCATTGTATTTTAACAGAGCAAGTTTCTATTTCTGCTTAAAGCACTATGAGAAAGCTGAAGAGGACCTTGGTGTAGGTAGGTATATTTTGTAATCATGTCGAGAATATTATAGCAGCTCTTACTCTTCTTTTCTGGGTCCCAAAGAGGAGTCTCATCAAGATTTCTGTTCATATAGAATTGGCATGTGTAGTACCAAGTCCTTAATGTGGCTGATATAGATTCCTTTAAATAATATCTCATTGTAAAGCACTTATAAGATGAGTTAGATATTATGAAACCACATACAAACCATGCCAGCCTTCCAAACGAAGGCATTGTACCGTGGGTTCTGACATTAGTTCTCGTAGAAACATCTGGTATTTCTAATAGGAAAACACTTACAATGAGAATGACAGGGATGTCTATCAACATTTCTGAACTGTTTGCTTTCTGTTTGCAGTCCTGACTTTGAAGCCTGATGAAGCCATAGCATATAATCTCAGAGCACAAGTTCGTGGCAAAATAGGACTGACAGAGGAAGCTATGAATGACTATAACCAGGCCCTCGATCTTGAAGAGTACTCCACAGCTATGTGACTACTCAGACTCTTGTGGTTTCTGTTGTAGGTTAAGTATATATTCGTTTTGAAACTGAAATATATGTATTGTTTAGAAATGCCACCATTGTTATTGTATTTATTACACATTTTAAGTGTTCACTCTTTATAGCCTCTTAGTGTATTATTATTATAATTATTATTATTATTATTATTATTATTATTATTGTTGTTGTTGTTGTTGTTGATGTTTTTCGAGACAGGGTCTCTCTGTGTAGCCTTGGCTGTCCTAGACTCACTTTGTAGACCAGGCTGGCCTCAAACTCACAGCGATTTGCCTGCCTCTGCCTCCAAAGTGCTGCGATTAAAGTCATGTGCCATCATGCCCAGCTATCCACTTAGTGTATTTTAACAAAATATTTATGTTAGGCATTAACTACAAAACTTTTCCGACATGATTTGGATGCTAGCTTTGTGAAGTGAAAAGAAAGGCTCTCTAGTTGGTTCTCTTAGTATTTTGATATATGAATTTCTTCTTGGGATCTGAGGTCTTAAAAAGGAATATTAGTGCCTAAATTCTCTTCTGAAATAGTAGAATGATAGACAAAGTATCATCGACTTTTTCTTCAATTCTTGTTTAAACACATTCACTAGTAGCCAGCTTGAAAAGAACGAATGCTGCATGATGGGTGTAAAAGACTGATTTGCCGTACACCATCTCTCTCCCCTTTTACTACTGTAGTGCCTGTCTGGATTCTTCCTGGTACCCGGGATCTTCCAACACAGAAACACACTGCTTTCTTACATGCTGCCTTCCTTCCAGAACAGTGTCGACAAGGATTCTGAGCATCTCATTTCCTTGACGTAATCCCTTCTTCATCACATTCATATTTCACAAATATACAAATTAATAAATATATTTTTTAATTTGTGTATATTTGGAATTAACACTTCATAGCATCCAGTGAACAAAATTGAAACAGTTGGTTTTTCTTTCTTTTTTTTTTCCAGATAAGGTCTCACTAGGCAGTCTAGGCTGCCCTTGATCTCATAGTCATCTTGCTCTGGTCCCCCAGGTGTAGGATTTTAGCTGTGGGCCACAAGCCTGATTTTAAAAATTCATTATGAGATGTTTCTGATGGACCTCTGGGTGAACCAGAGAGTCCTTTCTTTTAAGTACACTCCCAGTGCCCAAGGTTTCCTTATTTCTCATTTACTCAGATTTTATTCACTCAGTTTATTTTCTTTCTTGGTGTTTTATTCTCCAAGTACATCTCTGGCATGGCACTTTAGAGGACTGCTTTTACAGTGATAAGTTATAGGTGTCCCTTTAACCTCCTTTACTTTTAACTTGATAGCCAACATGTAGAACATGAATGGTAGTCTTTAAGCTACTGTACGGACATATCATCTCACTCAGGGATAATTTTTCTGGCATGGTCCACGGACCCATGAAGAATCAATTCATTCTAGTGAGTTATTTCAGTAATAAAACACATTTACCTTGTCTTTCGGAATATTCTTGCCCTCACTAGTCTCTGAATCTTGTTGTGCCCACCTTAGCAACAGGTAAGATCAGATTGACCTCATGAACCCACAGACACCTCTTTCCTTCTGTGGCACATATATATCTCCAACTCTCCTGGGATTCTTTGCTGAAGTGGAAGTGTTAGATACTGGGGCTTCTCTTAGTGCCCACCGCATGCCCTGATGATATGTAGGAAGTATGTGCCTCTGTCACATGAACTTTTGAATATGACAGAAGGAAAATAACTAAAAGGAATAGAATGAAATTACCTCATCTTCACTTTTTGGTGCATTTCAGTATCCTGAGGCCCTGGGTTTATGTAGACTCTTGATAGAAGATGGCTCCGGAAGATAATGACATCGGTCACAATTACTAGTGAGCAGTCACTTTCGCTGCATATCTCACATCAGTGTTTCTGCCTCCCCTGCATCACCCTTAAAACATCCTTGCTTGTCTGGGGTTTTACTTACTGATGCGACCTTCAGTTCCATGGCTTGCAGTCATGGCCATGGATCACACATCTTCTGAGTGGCCACAACTGCATGCCTGAGTCCTGGTGTTCCTGGCATCCTCTTCACACCACAGCAGCACTGCATCCTGCTTCAGCCACCTTTGCTCCACTTTCCTAATCATACCTGTTTCTCCAGATGTTCCTGTGTGTGAGCACCCCTTTCCCTGTATAAAATCCTGCTTTTATGTAATATTAGTGGTAAGTTTTGTTATCTGTGACTGACTGCTAATCGGCATTGTGATCTGAGATTTTATTTTAAAAAAACTGTCACTAATTCAGATGTTTGCTTTTCAAAATATGGATTCAGTGTCTCTTCTGCAGTGAAGCATTTTATAGTTTACTAATAAATAGAAGGGAGTTACAAACTGAAGATGGAAAATATAATAACCATGACTTTCAGTACTTTAAGTCAAGTATAAGAGTCCATGGCACATCTGCTCTATTTTCTCAACAGCCCTGTTATATAGTAGATATTATTAGATGAGGAAAGTGAGTTTCAAGAAGATTGGGAGACACATGGCACCTCACTCTAATCAAGGGGACACTTAACCAAGAATATTCCACTTGAACCCCAAAGAATGCACATTCCAGTCAGCCGCACGTGGAAGCTTTTCTCATATAGACCTGTCACATCCTAGGACACAATACAAATCGTTACAGATTAAAAAAGATTGAAATCAATTCTTTTATCCTATCTGATCACAATGCAATAAAACAAAATTGATAGAAAATAAAATAACCTCTAGTAAACGCACAGACTTGTGGGGGCCACTAGGAAGAGCCTGCTATGTGGGAGTGCCCTTGGTGACCTGACCAACCTGGATGCCATTTGGTCCCAGATCCAGTGCTTCGAGTCAGTCTGCCCCAACCCATGTTCCATCTCTGAGCTGCTGGGCATGGAGGAGGAGCTGGTGCTGAAGAACCAGATCTGGGAGTAATGTCATTACCACTGAAGTGTATCATCATCTAAGAAGTCTTGGCAATGGTCTGGTATTTATGGTGCTTCAGAGACCAGAGGCCTTGAGCCAGACCAGTGACTTGTGGTGATAAGTATTTTTACATGTAGAGCTATGTGGGCAAAAAATACACTGAGTTGATATGCTCGGGTTTCCAATGCCACTTTGATGAACAAATTTGCAATGGAGATGTGGGAAGGATGGCAGAACAGAGTAGCACACATGCATGCAGTGGATAGGGGCTGAACCCTGTGGATACCTAAGGCTTGAGCTACTGTCAAAGGCCATGTTGGTATGTGCATTGCTTGTGCTGCTGTGTGAAGCTGCATTGATGTCTGTGGTCCATGCTGCCACAGGGCCCATGTCTCAGTCTTGGTTGTGCTGCAGCAGCCTGAAGCCTTATGATGCCAGTGGGATGAGGGCCATGTTGAGGTCCATGATCCTGCTGCAACTAGGGCTGTGTTAATGCCTGTGCCCTGTGTTACCACTGAAAGCCATGTTGATATCTGTAGGCTGGGCTGTCACCAGGACCATGTTGGTATCTGTAGAGACCATGCTGAGGCCCATGGCACTTGTTGACTCTAGAGGCCAGGTGGATGTCATCATTCATTCTGTTGCCAAATACCATGTGGAAGTTCATGATCCAAGCTCCTGTTGACTGTAAAGGACACGGAAGCTTCTTCTGCAGTGTTATTAATGACTG
>OU015742.1:152909059-152934329 GCA_907169655.1 Acomys percivali
AGAAAGAAAGAAAGAAAGAAAGAAAGAAAGAAAGAAAGAAAGAAAGAAAGAAAGGATTTAAATCAACAGAAAATAGTACACCAAAGAAAATAGATGCCAAAGAAATTCAGCGTAGTATTAGAGAA
The DNA here is from genome assembly GCA_907169655.1 of Acomys percivali. NCBI lineage: Eukaryota > Metazoa > Chordata > Mammalia > Rodentia > Muridae > Acomys > Acomys percivali. The sequence continues at coordinate 152,909,185 of OU015742.1, forward strand.
TATTTTTAAAACTCATGCTCCATTAATCAGGAAAACCTGAAAGAAATGGACAAAATTATAGATCCAGCCAAACTATTAAAATTACCAAGAAGAAATCAACAACTTTAAAAGCTCATAACAAATGAGATTGAAATAGTAGTAATAGCCTTCCAGCTAAAACAGTCCAGGACCCGATGGATTCACAGAAGAATTTGTCAAGATATTCAAAGAAGATCTACAGCCAATTCTTAAACTATTCAAAAACAAAAACAAAACACAAAACAAAAACCAACCAAACAACAAAAAATAAAAGGAGCACTCCTAAACTACTTCTCCAAAGCCAGTATCACTCTAATACAAAAGACAAACAAACAAAAAACTCCAGGTGAAGATGCAACAAATAAAGAAAACTACAGACCAATATCCTTGATAAACATAGACTGAAATATACTCAATAAAATGCTTGCAAACAGAATGCAGACATGACCAAGTTGGCTTTATCTCTGAAATGCAAGTAAGGTTCAGGATACACAAGTCAATAAATGTAATAAACTTCACACATGGATTTAAAGACAAAATAATATGACCATATCTATAAATACAGAAAAGCCTTTGATAGAATTTAACACAATGAAAGTCCTTTCAAATGAAGGACTAGAGGGAATACAGCTCAACAGAATAAAAGCTATATATAAGAAATTCACATCCAAGATCAACCAAAGCTTGAATCACTCAAATTGAAGTAAAAAACAAGACAGGATGTCCACTATTCCCATTTCTTTTCAATATTGTGCTCAAAGCACTAGCTGGAACAATAAGGTAGGAGGAAAAGATTAAAGGGATACAGATAGGGAGAGAAAAAAGCAAATCATTCCTATTTGCAGATGATATGATAATACACATTACAGAAAACTTCTAGAAATGATAAAATTCAACAATATAGCAGGATATAGAATCAACTTACATCGATCAGTGCACACACTCCTTTTCATAATAGCCTCAATAAAAGAAAATATCTAGGAATAACCTGAATGAAGTGAAGGACTGCTACAATAAAAACTTTCAAGTTTTAAAAATCATAAGACATTCCATACTCATGGATTGATAGAATTAACATTGAGAAAAAGACCAAAAGTTATTTACTGTTTTAATGCAATCCCAATCAAAATCCTCATCTAATTCTTTGCAGAAGTTGGAAAAAATTATCCTAAAATGAATATGCACCCATCCTGAGCAAAAACAAACTAACAAAAAAACAATGTTGGAAAGATTATCATTCTAGATCTTAAGATATATTGGAGAGTCCTAGTAATAAAAACAATATGATACTTGTACAAAGCCAGAACAAAATTGAACAAGTATATGTAAATGAGTACATGTAACTTTGGCCACTTAATATTTGACAAAGAGGCCAGTGACATAAGCTGGAGGAAGGAATGCATCACCAACACATGGCACTTGGTAAACTAGATACAGAAAAATGAAATTATACCTGTATTTAGCACCTTGCACAAAAACTAATTCCAAGTGGATCAAAGACCTAAAGGTAAAACCTAGCACACTGAAACTACTGGAAGAAAATATAGGCAGTACCCCACATGATAGGAGTATGGGAAAGGATTTCCTGAAGTGGACTCCATTTTCCCAAGAATTAAGGTCAACAATTGCCAAGTAAGACTTCATAAAACTACAGGACTTCTGCATAGCAAAACAACAGCCAAGAGAAGCCCACAGAATAGAAAGAATCTTAGCCAGCTATGTATCTGTCTTTGTTAAGGTTAGTATTGCTGTGATAAAATACCATGACTATTCAACTTGGGAAGGAAAGAATTTATTTGACTCTTGCTTCCACATCACTGTTTATTATTGAAAGAAGTCAGGACAAAAAAAAAATCAAACAGTGTAGGAATCTTGTTGTGGTTAATTTATCAATAGACCTAAAATGTTTCTTATTTTTCTAACCTGCTAGCAATCAATCATGACACAGACACCAGTTATATTTTAAAATAGCCTTAGTTAACCTGGGGCGGGGCAGATATTAATCCCCTAAACTACTTTCCATACTGGGGCAGGTATGGGATCCCTGCCTGAATCCCATGCCATCTGCTTCTAATAATTTCTATCAAACTACTTCCCATTCATAATCCCAAATACTAATTATCATCATTTGGGTCAAATCTCCATCCACACTGGTCACATACTTCCCCTCCACTTAATTCATGGTGCAGCCTTCTTCCTGCTCTCTCTGGTCTATCTCCTCCCAAGATTCTCTCTGTTTCTCCAACCTTAGCCACAACTATTCCATTTGCCCTGCTCAGGTGTGAGGTCCTTTTATTGGTCAAATAAGTTAGGCTCTTAGGCAAGGTACAGGAAGGCACAGAGACAGCAAGCAGTAATTAGCATCAAAGTACTCTCCAACAGAATCTGGAGGCAGGAGCTGATGCAAAGGCTATGGCAGAGTTCTGCTTGCTGGCTTGCTGTGACTGGCATACTCATCTGCTTTCTTATGCTAGCTATCCAGGACCACCAGCCCAAAGGTGGCTCAACCCACAAAGGACTGGGTTCTCTCACATTAACAACTAATTAAGAAAATGCCCCAAGGCTTGCCTACAGCCTGATCTTATGGAGCTATTTTCTCAGTTGAAGCCCCATCTTCCCTGATGGTTCCAGCTTGTGTTCAAGTTGACGTAAAACTAACCAGCATAACATTTGACAGAGGATGGCTATCCAGAATATATTGAGAACTCAGCAAAAAAGGGTTACAAAACCAAATTACCTATTTGAAAAACTGTCCTGGGAATTGAACGAAGAGTTCTTTAAAAAGAAAAGAAATGGCTAATAAATAACTCAAAGAAATGCTCATCATCCCTACCAATTAGGGAAATGTAAATCAAAACAACTTTGAGATTTTTGTCTTACTCCAGTCAAAATAGCAAAGGTAAAACAAACAACAATTAATGTTGGAGGGAATGCTGGGAATAGGGAGCCCTATTCCCTGTGGGAGTGCAAACTGGTGCTGTTTCTATGGAAATGAGTAGGAAGCTAAAAATAGTTCTACCATATGACCCAGCTATAGAACTCTTTGGCACAGGGCCAAAGCACTCAACATAATCCTACTCCACAGATACCTGCCCAGCCACATTTATTGCTCTTCTAGTCACAATACCTAGGAAATGAGAATGTCCTAAATGACCTTTAGCTGGGGACTGGATAGTGAAAATATGGTACATATACCCTAGGTATAATAAAAATGAAATCATAAACTTTTCAGTTAAATGGATGGAACTAGAAAGAAACCATGTTGAGTGAGGCAACTCAGACCCCAGAATACCAGTGTTGCATGTTCTCTCTTACTGGAGGCTCCTAGCTCCAAATATTCTAATGTGAGTACATATTCCCAAGTAACTGCAGAAACCGGGAAAGTACAAATAAACCATTGCTGGAGTAGAGGGATTGGAGAGCAATAGAAAGTGGGGTAGCAGGATACAGTGGTCTGATCAGAGAAATAAGAAAAGGGGGCTCTTTTGGGAGGACAAGGGAGGAAAATAGAGAAGAATGAAGGAGTTGAATAAAGGGGACTAGTAGGGTACAAGTGATCTGTGGAGGAAATGGGGAAAGAGGCAATCTTTAGGTAGGAAGAAAGGAGGTGGGTACAGGAGAGAGGAGGATAAAATAACAGTAAGTATGACTAAAAAATAATAAAGTATTATTAACTAGCTAAAAAGCCTATAATACGATTCTCTGTATATATGTAAAAATGTGGTTTAAATGGACTTTTCTTATATGCGATGATAATGCTCCCTCAAAGAGACAAAGACCACCTAACAAACCCTCCATAACAGACATGAGCAGCCAAACCCCTTTTGAATTGTTGGTCATGGAGGTCCAAAAGATTTTCCAAACATATAGCCTTTTGTTATTGCCCTTGGTTTCACTCAGAAATGCTGAAGACACTGTGTTCCTTCGAAACAAGATCCAAAGGTCCTGGGAGTAGAACTGACCTAAAAGCCTTCTACCTGAGTATTAGCTTTTATGGTATCGGAAGGCACTATGCAAGCTCCCAAAGGAAGGAAGCAATCAATAGTCCTACCCATCTATGACACCCATGAACCAACCACATCAGCAACTAGCATGGTAACCTAAACCTAAGGGTGCAGAAGTGGTATGCATACCTTGGTGGTAAGCAACAGCTGTCTCATTAGACTTAAACGTCCATTAAGAGGGAAAGTAAGTTAGGCACAGGAAAACCTGGATAACTATTTGATGCTAGTGAAGTCACAGATCTTGGAAGAAATCCTACAACCTAGTTTACTAATCCAGCATAAACCTTAGCAGTAATTAAGCCCACAGAAAAGTGTAGGCCTCACCCTCATCAAGGAAACTTCTCTTTGCAACAGATGGAGACAATTACAGAAATCCACAAGCAATCAAATGCAGAGTTGTGAACATTACTAAGAAGTGGCATGGGAAGTAACATTGTAAGTGCCAGAAGATCAGGGAATTTGCTGTGAGGTTTTGTCTCCTAGTAACACCAGAAGCTATATCCATAGAGTCTGGACGACATGAGTGCCTAAACATGAAGCGAGCACTGATGACACCAAGACACATTCCAAAGTGGACTGGAAAAGCCTCTAAGTTCTCAATCCTACACAAAGGACTACAAACAACTGAAAAGTACTGATAATGGAATAAGTAGCCTTCCCAAAGAAGAACACACAGGTTTGTTATCCAACACCAAATGGTCATCTCTGAAAGCATACATATAACTAACATTATACAGACTAAGCAGGTTATATTTAGATGTGTGTGTTATATATATATATACATATATATGTGCATATACAAATACATATATGCATGTAACAAGGGAAAAGGCTCTGAATTTGAAACTAAGAAGAGTGTATGGAAAAGTAGGAGGAGTAAAAGGAAGGGAGAAATGATGTACTGTCTTATAATCTCAAAAATAAAACAGTGAAAAAAATCCACATTATCTTTTCCCCCTGGGTAATTATAGTAGATTCTGAAAGAAAGCCAACAGGGCAAGGGCTTCAAAAGGCCACTTGTTCATACAGATGATGACACAAGTTTCTATCCATTCTGATGACTGTCTGGTCATTTCTTAGGAACAACTAGCTGTAGTGTTTATGTTTATATAGAGTTTCCTGAAATACATTGAAAGTGATTGGATGTATTTCGCTTACATGACTAAGGAAAATGTGGAAATTTTGCTGTCTAAAACTTTGGGCCGATGTGCGGTAGTAGTGCATGCCTTTAATCCTAGCACTCCAGGAGGCAGAGGCAGGTGGGTCTCTATGAGTTCGAGGCTCGCCTGGTCTACAAAGCAAGTCCGGGACAGCCAAGGCTACACAGAGAGACCCTGTCTCAAAAAAAAAAACAAAAAAAACAAAAAAACTTTGGGCCATGTGAGGTCTTTTAATTTTCCTAGAAATGCAGGCTAAAATATTTGTGGTAGGATGGGGCATTAACTTGTATGGTCCATGTGATGTTTTTGCCTTACTTTGGAACTTTCACTCCTCTGACAATATAAAGATCACCAAAGCTACTGATTCAAAAATAAAGACACTGAAAATGTCTCAAAATATCCGCCAGCTTTATGATACAAATTCTAGTCGAAAACAGAATTCTGGGAGACTTGTGGTTTGGGTTGAAGATACTCATGGGTTTATAACCATTATTTAGAATTTCTTAGAGGTAATAAAGTTTATGTAGAAGACATATCATTTATAGACTGAATATAAATATATCCCTTAAATCTTATTTCAAATGGGTAATAAGTTACACAAGCCTATGCAATGCTGCTGTATATTTTATTTATTTGGTTCTAAGGTCTAAGGGAAAGACCCTCGATGTTTTGTCTGAATAGTTAGCTACTTTTATCTATAAGATTCTTATAGGGCTATGTAAGTCTTTAAGCTAACTTTCGTATCATATTTAGAAATTGAAAGTAACTGGAAATTAACTTTCTGTTCTATGGAGTTCTGACACAAAGTAGTGTTCATTTTCGTTGTTATTGTTGACTTTAACTTTTTGTTTCTTTTTAAGAGAGTTTAGTGTATAAATCATGATATGATGAATTTGTTGTTTTATTTTACTAATTGAATTGAAAAGGCAACCTACTAGGAGGAAAAGAGTCCTAATAGCAAGCAATAAAGTTAGAGATATATCCACTCCCACTGTTAGGAGTCCACAAAAAACCACCAAACTAACGGCCATAACGAGTATGCAGGGGATCTGATGCAGAAGCAGGAGGAGCCCATGCTCACCACTTCAGTCTCTGTGAGGCCATATTATCCAAGATTATCAGTGGGCCATGTCCTCCTGGTGTCCTCCATTCATCTGACTCCTACAGTCTTTCCTCCTCCCTCTTCCCTAGTTCCCAATCTCCAAGGGGAAGGACCGATGGAGGTCTCTAATTTAGACCCTCTCTCACTCTGCCTTGTATCTGGATGTGGGTCTCCGCACCAGTTACCATCTGCTGCCATAGGAAGCATCTTTGATGACAACTGGACAAGGCACTGTATAGCGAAATAGCATTAGAAATAATTTCATTAATTTTGTTTTGCCTGTTAAATATGGTTCTACCCTAGATCTCTAAATTTCTGAATTTCTGAATTTGTTAGACTGGGAGACCACCATTTAAATACAGTTGCTTTATAACCTGGAGACATAATTCTCTTTTGATTTTGAAGAATGAGTTGATATTTTTAGCTATCTTAAATTGTTGTATTCCATAAAAATGAGAAATTAGATTCTTCCTTTAAAAATATGGTAATGCGATTAGTTGATTAGTCTTAGAAACTTATTTAGAAAACGTACAAGTTCTCCAGTAACACTGCACCTTTGAAATGTGCTGCATTTCAATGCAACTTTTCTGAGTATAATTTGCCCTGAATAATGTATGAACTATGTCATAGCTCTGCAGGGAATTCTCATCTCCACAGAACGCCAGCCCCTCTCGTATTGCATCTTCCATTTTCAATTTTTAAGCCCTTTGCTTACATTATTGGATCCTTGATGGTAAGCAGACAAGGTAGAGAGAAGTGAAAGAATTGAAAACCCTTGACAGTCAAGGAAATAATTTAATATACTAGACCTCTTCTGGTAGCGTTGTTGGGAAATGATTTTTTTTTCTCAGAGAATATTCTTTTAGGGTTTCTGAAGCAGGGATTCCTTTACTAGCAGAGGAACAAGTGAGCGGCTAAGTGTCTTTTACTTGAATGTTAGAAAATTGGTGCAGGGGTGTGTGGAAGGGGACAGGGGAGAGAAAAATATTTGCAAAGTAATTTTAGAGAGTATATTAAAAAGAGATCGCTGTGCTATCTCAAAACATTAAAAATTAAGACGCCTTTTTATAAACTTATTGAGTCTTTTGTTCTTTTGTCTTGTGAAGAGAATATTAACATTGACAATAGGAGGGAAGATTTATTTTAAGTCTTTGTTTTAGAGGCTTCATTAAAAACTCCTCTGGATCCATTGCTTTAGGTCTGAAGTAATGCAAAAACACCAGGGTGTCAGAGAAGACCAAGTAACTCATCCAGGAGGCAACAGAAACAGGAGTTAGGCAAGGCCTAACCCTCAAAACATGCTCCAAAGCAGAGCTTGAGGGAATGACAAACTAACAACTGGCCCAACTTGAGACCCACCCATGGGAGAGAGCCAAACCCTGACACTATTAAGGATACCACTGCTATGCTTGCGGACAGTGTCCTCTGAAAGGCTCCACCAAGCAGCAGATCAAAACAGATGCAGAGACCCACAACTAAACATTAGGCAGAGCTTAGAGGGTCTTGTGGAAGAGTTTGGGGAAGGATAGAGAGACTGGGAGGGGACAAGAACTCCACAAGAAGACTAACAGAATCAATTAACTGAGGACCATGGGGCCCCACAGAGACTGAACCACCAATCAAAGAGTATGCATGGACTGGACCTAGGCCACCTATACATGCTTAGCTGATGGGTAGCTTGATCTTCATGAGGGTCCCGTAACAATTAGAGCAGGACATGTCTCTGACGTGGACTCTGTTGCCTTACCTGGCTGCTTTGTTTGGGCCTCAGAGGAAGAGGATGCCTTTAGTCCTGATGTGACTTGATGTGCCAGGGTGGGTTTGTGATGGTGGGGGCTCCTCTTTTCTGAGGAGAAGGAGAGGGGGGAAAGGGAAGAGAGTGGGAGGATGGGACTGGGAGAAGAAGAGGTTGGATACTGCAATAGGGACTTAGAGTGAATTAAGAAGAAAACATACTTTAGTGACCTGCTTCCTCCAATTGGGTCTCACTTCCAAGAAAGTTTCCACCACATTCCAGTGCTACTGAAGTATGAATCCATCAGTGGCTTAACTCTCTGATGAAGGCAGAGCCTTCATGGTCCAACTACTTTCCAAGTTCTCTAAAGCCTCACCTCTGAATATGTATTGAGTAAAGCTGAATTAAAATATAATGAAGTAATTTCTTTGGCAGAGGTCTGTGAGTAAACTTAACATTTCAGACAAGGAGAGTGCAGACAACAAAGCAGCTGTAATTGTTGAAGAGATGAGCTCCTTCATCAAAGAGAAACTTGCTGATTGGCTCTGGGACTATACAGAATGTGCCTTTGATGCTAAGACTCCACCCACAAAAGGCTCTAACTTGTAAAGATGCAAATTTATGTGAAAGGAGAAAGCTTGAACTTCCATTGTCCCCAGCAGATTCTTGCTCCTCAATGCAATGGCCTTGGAGAGTGTTTCTGATGCAGTTATTATCTGAGGGGGCTAGACTTGACCTTAGCTGGCAGAATAATTTGCAAGTGTCATCTAAATAGCACTGGTTTTGTAGGGATGAAAGAGGCAAGATTGAGGTAGAAGATCATAGAGTCTTGTTCCATCATTTCAGAGAGAAGGTGGGGGCAGGCAATTTGCGACAGGGTTGAAGTCCCAGCGGGAAGGCTCTGAGAGACCATTGCTTGAAACTGTGAAGGCAAAGTCTAAGTGGAAGAGCCAGGATACTGGAAATGTTAGGGCCAAGGAAGGCTGTGGGCAAGGAGTGGAGATTGTCTGTGATAGCTAATCTTGGTTTTCAGCTTGACTACATCAGAATCAACTAAAACCCTAGGTAAGTCTATGAGAGATTGGTTTTGGTTGGAAGATGTGATATGGGAAAACCTGCTCTAAATCTGGGTCATTTGGTTTGGAAGGCCCACTCTATATCAGGGCACACCTTCTGGTGGCATCCTGTATAAAAGGGTATGAAAGAAGGAAGCTTTTGCTTTTTGCCTATTTGCCCTCATTCTCACTGTCAAGTTCATCTATCCTGCTGCCATGGCAAACTCTTACTGATATTAGAACCTATTTCTTTGGGATTCCAATGTATACTGAAAACCAACTGAGACATCAGATTCTTGGCCCTTCTGTCAGGAGGCAGTCGTTGCTCAACTATCCAGCCCATGGCTTGTAAGCTACTCTAATAAATTCCCTTTTAGTATATATTTATCCTATCAGTTTTGTTCCTCTAGAGAGCCTTGACTAATACATTGCCAAAAAGGGAGGACAAGTGTTTTGCAGTTGGGTGTGGGGTGTGATGGAACTACTCAAACCTTTTAAAGCTCAGCCAATTTCATCATTATCTCCAGATCCTAAACACGTTGCTACAAGGTTTGGTATTTTCTCTTGTGCACTTTGGTCTCGGTTTGGATTGATTATTCTTTGTTATGCCCCCACTTCTTTCCATATAGAATAAGAGTATCTGTTCTGTGCTATTATTTGTTGGAAGTATGCAGCCTTGTTTTATTTTATAGAGGCTCATAGATAAGAGACTTTGGATTTTTAAAGTGTTGGGACTTTAAAAATGACTCTAGAAGCTTCTGATGTTGAACTGAACACATGTTAAGATGGCCATGAGCTTTTGGGGCAAAAGGGTGGAAGCTTATGGCTTAAAAGTGATGTGCTTAGGAGCCAGATTGACAAGGGACAGAATTGCGAGTTTGGTGTTGTCAGCTTGGCAGAATTTGGGGTCCTGGTTTGGGTCCTACACTATGTAAATAGGGGAAGGGACCCAAGCAGCAGCAGCAGCAGCAGCAGCGGTGGTCACTGCTCTCTGCTTCCTGACCGTGGGTGTGATACGTCCAGCTGCCTCAAGCCCCTGCTGCCTTGGCTTTAACACCAAGATGGACTGTGCTCTTGAACTGTGAGCCAGAATGAGCCCTCTCTCCCTTAAGTTGCTTTTGCCAAAGTTAACTAGGACAGTAACTAGGAAAAGAAACGAGGACAGTAAGCAAGACTTCAGCTCACATGCATTTTACAGTGAGGAAGTACTTCCTATCTGATCAGAACAGATTTTTTTTTTCCTTTTTGAGTGACAAACAAGAGATGTGCTAACCTGGGAAAAGAGAAAGAACAAAATTTGAAGCATCATTTCTACTGAATGTGCATGGTGTATAAATCTGAAACCGTAAACTATAAAATTTGAGACATCCTAGATTGAGGATAGCATAGTTCATTTGTCAAAGTACATTCAAGGATGCATATGATTTTACTTAGTATTTTAAGTCCTATCTTCATGCCTCTTGGGATCTACTCTAGCTGCATAAGATACAGAAAATAAGAGGAAAAACTTGTTTACTAAATGTCAGGGACTTTATATCTTAAACTGTTATAGTTACCCCATGAAGTTGTTATGATTAATATGCCATTTTATGGATAAAACCGAAGCAGAGAAAGACTGGGAAATTTGCTCAAGTCATATATGTGGATTAAGGACTGGAGCAGTTTGACACCAGGGCCTCTGCTTTTTTTAAAAATCAGAATTCTGAAAGGAAGCAAGGAGGAGAGGTATGCAGGCCTCTGTCAGTGGTCTTCGACTGGGGAGGGCATCTACAACCTGAAAAGGGTATCCCTTGGCACCCCCAGATATGATAGGCTCCTTCATCCTTAAGGAACTGAACATTTTATACTATGTTTGGAATAACCCAGACCAAGGGAACGAGGAAAGCTTGTTGAGGGACAAAGATGAGAGGCTACATCGCCACTCTCAAGCCCAGTAATTAGCCTCACAATGTAGGAGAGTTCTAAAGCTGGAACTTTGTTCTCCAGACGCTAAGTCACTCTAAGAGGTCTCCCTGAAAGTTCACAGGAAAAAGGAGAGAATCTCTGCGAGAAATGGCTAACACTGACCTGGTGCTCTAAACAGGACAAGGCTTTAAGAGTAATTTCTGCCATTAAGCTCTCCTGTGACCCACAGGCAATAAATGACAGTCTTTTAAAAATGGTGACGGCTTATCGAATTCTTGAGCATCAGGCAGGAAAGAACTCAAGCAATTTCTTTACACTTGTAATGTCAAGAGGAGTCACACTCGGAGACCTCTGTTATAAAAGAGGAATTGTTTATAGCTAGTGAAAGAGCCGTGTGGACCTGTCCATCAAACTTTATGAAATGTGTGAGTTACTTAGTTATCAGCTCTCTGGATCTGATTTTCTTTCCAGGGCATTCAGAATCAAACCCTTTCCTTACTGGACGGTTTCATATTCATAGTCACAGGCTCCTTTTATCTCATTTCACCTTTCCTGCCTAATTCTGGTGGACTCTCTTCCCATTTTTCCCCCTTAAAAACAACACCAACAAAAGACTCCTATTCTGAGAGTGTAACTCAACATTTCTTAAAACAGGGCTCTGTAGGGTGTGTCAGAATATCATGAATGCAGCTTATTCAGATGAGGCATACACTTTCAATTCCAGCACCCAGAAGACAAGGCAGGCAGAGTTCTATGAGTTCAAGGCCAGCTTGATCTACCTAGTGAGTTACAGACCAGTCAGGGCTACTTAGTGAGACCCCGTTTCAAATAAAAACAAACAAATAATAAAAAACCTTTAACACATTGCAGGCCTTATTTTAGGCGTTTTAAACCAGACCGTGCCTGGAAACACAGGAATCTGCCTCATAGGATTGAGCCAAGGCAATTGCTATCCAAACTGAAACAGCAAAGACTGTGTCCTCTAGTTTTCAAGCTTTTACAACATGGGCTGATATTTCTGTCAGAGTCTCCGAAGCAGTTTCTGTTCCTACTTCCCTAAGTTCTCTCTGAGGACTCTAGAGCTTCAGGAGGCGCTAATCTAATATTTGAATCTTGAAATAACACAATTCAAAATGCAAAGCATTAATTGTTGGCCTCGTAAAGACAAAAGTACAACAAGCAAACATCCCTGTATCGCATTCTGCAGGGCTCCTGCAGAGGATTGCAGACTATCTTCCTTAGGAGGCCATCCTTGAGTCTCCCAGCTAGAGAGTCACTTCACTCAGCGTCCCCAAACCCCAGCTTCTCATTTCTTGAAGGACACTGTTTTTTCTCTGTGGGCACTCAGTGCGTAGCTTTTGGAACAGAGGCTCATCTTTCCTAGCTCACTCGAAGCCCTCGGGCATAAGGCTGGCACCTTGCATGTTCTGTTTACACGGGGGTAGGGAAGCATGGCTAGGTGGCCACTTAGTTGATGTTCAGCAGATTTTGGTTAATATGTGAGCTCTGTGGCGAGTAAAGGACGCAGCATGCAATTCCTTTACATTAGACTATTAAGGTTTCTTGTCCACCACTTGAATGCCCCCTTCTTCACAGTAATAATGCTCTTTGCTGGAGAGGTAGCTTTTGGGGCGATCCTCTTGCTACACGAATTATCAGACTGTAAGGGAAGCGTATTACTGAGTCCATGACTTTTGCTGATTTCAAAGGGAAACGTTCCCGGTCTGTCTGCCAGAATGTTTCTTGGACTAGAGGCTCCACTCAGGCACAGCCCTGAAGATTGGCAGAAACAGAAACACAGGCTCTTGGGCCCCTCTGCGAGTCCCTGAGTGAGACGCTGAAGGTGCCCTTGCAGTTCTGAGGAGCACTACATTTTTGAGAGGAGGGTTCTTTTGTCTAAAACACGGGACTTACAAGTTGTGATGATTCAGTACTAGATTTTTTTCTTTTTGTTAAATTTTGTTTATAAGGCAGTCTTTTAATAACTGGGAATGTAGCTGGGGGGAAAGGTTGTAGCCACCATCAAAGGCTCTCATTATAGGAGTACCATGTCATGCTAGACATGATTAGAAGAATATAATTAATCTCAGTGTTACCACAAATCCAGATACCACTGATGTGGTAAGTATTTAGTAAGACATAATTAAATATACAAAGCATAGATATGGCATTGATGTTAGTTGAGTAGATATTTTAAAAGTTATCATTCACTCATCCCCTGTAGAAATTACAAACCAATACATTTCTAGCTGTATGGTAGTAGCCTGAATAAGTTATATAAAGAAATTATAATACTGAGTACTTCAATCTGTCTCAGTTTATGGTGAGAAGAGGCAGGCACCTTTGATATGGAATATTAGTTATGCTGTGTAGCACCAAATACTGGCATCCTCTCTGTGAGTTTCAGTCATAGCACAACCTCATTTGAAAATGAATACAGCATCAAAGGTGTAATTAATAGTTTAAATAAGTTGTCAAAACTAAGAGAAAGTGTTTATATGCTTTGTATTAAAATGTTTGCCCATAATTTAGGGTTCTGCGTGTGTCATTACTATACAAATATAAGAGCATTCATTTAAGCTTATTTGAGATTACTGTCCTTAGAGTATTGATCCTTCTTGCTCTCCGGTGAGTGGATTATGAAATATTTAATGTGTGAGGCTTACATGGGATATGAACTTTCCTGCTTAATAATATCTCTTTCCTTTTCTGACAGTTGGGATTCTTGTAAGAGACTCATTGGAAAGGTCAGAGGGGTTGCTTGGAAAGTGCCTTCAGTGAGGAGGGGAGCCCACGTGCCAGGCTATTGAAGGAGTTTGGGAGCTCTGTCTGTCTTGTTCATTACTATAGTCATCTTCATTTCTCTCGGGGGTTTTATGTGACCCAATTCAGCAAAAGAAGAACAGTGTCATTAAAAAGCTATTCAGGATATGGATGGCATTCCTAGCTGCAAACATGCAGCTCTCCAAGGCCTTCAAATGCTTAGAACAAGTGAACCCAGCACTTAATTAACTGAATATCTTCTTTGCATTTTACACAATGTTTCCAGATTTAGAAGAACTCCTTCTATACTGTTGAGGACTTTACTTTCAAGTAGGGGGCTTACCAACTGTATATTTTTCTGTTAAACTTTTAGCACATACTAACTAATTAATTAGTTAATTAATTAATTATTCATGATGGTTTATTTTCCTGATGTTATCTTTGGGACTGTAGAATTGAATACAATAAAATAATGACCATCATTAGAAGCCGAAATAAAACCACTCCCATCTTCTGTAGTTGGAACATTAAAACCTTTTAAAGTGATAAGCACTTTTATAATTACTTGGAGTAGCAGTGAAACCTTCTACAAACATCACTTTACCCTGAAGAATTTAACTTTTCTTCATGAACATAAAAACTAAGACTCCTGGGATTAGGGATAGCACACAGAGGCCACAATAGGCATTTGTCTTTTGTTTACTGAAATTATTATTTACAAAAAATTAAAGCCTTCAAAAAGAAATACGTTTCAACTGTGGACTATATTTCAGTGACCCACGATGCTTAGATCCAGGGTATAGGAAAAGGTATGTATGTGATAGTAAGCAGATATGCAGTTTAGTTTTGTATTTGTTTTTCCCCCTAATGTTCAGCAGAATAAACTAATCTCACTATGCCAATTATTTGAATCTAAGTAAAATAAAAGTAAGATAAGGTTGGATTTTTAGTTATGAAATAGTTCAAAAGACTAAGGCTTTTTTAAAAAAAAAGTGCGTATCAGGACTAAGGTTTAGAATTGCATGTCTGGAAAAACTATTCATAATCTGCTTTTCTTTCCTTTTCTTTTTATTTTTGCACGTATTTATTTTGGCCAGCTGGCGAGACAGATCTTTTTCAGGGGCTCAGCCTTCCAGTCTGTGTTTGGTTCTCCCAAACCAATCTTGGATCAGGTTCCTGTCTTACTTGCTCTGGTGTCTGAATGGTGTTAATGTCACGGGGACACGGGGACTCAGTTGCCAAGCTAGACGGGCCAGGGGCAGGAGGAAGCTGCAGCGGGGTCATCAGGGGCCCTGTCTCACCTTCACATTTCCCATGCCAGCTACTTAACATAACATGAGAGGCCCCCTGAGGAAGCTATTGTCACTCTCTCCCTTGCCTCCCCCCAATTCTTTTTTTACCTTGTCTCTATATCCAATGTGCTCAAAGATTGGTCTGTGTTTTTGCTTTGGGGAGAGCCTATGTCTTTGATTTTGGAAAAATTGTTAAACTGTTCCATTTTAGGTTTAGTTTGTTGTAATGATTTTAATTAATTAATTAAGTAAGTAAGTAAGTAAGTAAGTAATTTAGAGAAAGGATCTTGTGCAGCCCAGGCTGTCCTCAAATGTACTATGTAGTTCATGCTATCCTTGAACCTGTGACCCTTCTGCTACTGCCACACAAGTACTGGGAGTTATGTGTTTGTACCACCACCCCAGAATATTCTGGACTTCTAAAATTTTGAACTGTTTGGACATTGAGTATTGGAGTTGGCGCAGGAAGTGGCCTCATAGCTCAGGAATTCTGAGGCATCACTTGAAAAGACTAAGTGAGATTCTTGGAGAACTAACGCTTGCTTGGGTAGAACAGACTGAGAGGTGCCGACTACTCCCTCAGCTGGGACATAAGCTGCGACAAACCACAACGTAAGTAACTTCATATTTGCAAAACTTTGAACATGCTGTCCTCAGGCAATGTAATAAAGATAAACTTTATAATGGAGACCTTTGATGATTTCTGTCTTCCTCCATGGTCACCCAACCCACTGTGTGGTGACTTTTACCTCTTTCTGTGGAGATGGTGCAGAAGAAAGTACAACTGCTGGCATTGGCACACAGTTTTCTAGTCCTGTATCCATTAGCTCTGTGACCTCAGTTAACTGCTCTGTATCTATTTTCTTATGTTCAGGAAAAGCCTTCGGTTTCCCACTAGCCTTAAGATCTATGGATTCGACTGGAATAATATTACCTGCCCAGTCTACCTGACTGCACTGTTAGGGGAGTTACAGGAGATCATGTTTATGAAACTACTCTATAAACCCTCCGCAGAAGATTAAGGAACATGATACTGTTAATTCCCTCTGGAGAACTAGAATAGCTTGCAATTTACTTTTAATCTTCCAGACTGTGTGTACATCTTTTGTATTTAGATCTTTACTAATGCTCTCTACAAAGCAAGGCGAAGAGCAGACTAACCCTTCTTTACTGGATGTTACCCAAAGTGTCATCCTAAAACGTGTTTGGGGGAAAACTTATTATTATTGTTGTTATATTAGAAAACAACAGTGAAAATAATTCCAGGTGTTCCAGGGTTCATGGGGTTCAAAACTTTCCGTCCTTTGAAAGTTATGAGAATCATTCCAGAGACGGCTTAATTGGGGGCTAAAGCCCAGCATTATGATGGAGTGGGGTACTGTGTGCAGTGAAGGGGTAAGAAAGTACTGTCTATCATGAGTTATAGAAATGTTGCCTTCATAGTGATTGGACTATTTGTATTTGTCAAACTTGAAATAAACATATTTCCTGTCTTGTTGGGTCTAAATTTCTGAATGAAATTCAGTGTCTGTCATCTTTATTAACTTAAATCCTTTATCTTGATCTAAAAAGATCTTATTCCCTAACCAACTAAACTTGATTGTAAGTTGTCTCATGGTTCTCCCTGTTGTATGTGGTTTATTTTATTCATGTGTAATAAAATAAGAATATATGCTAAAAAATAAATTGTCATTAGCTTAAGAATGCTATAAATGTCTATCAGCAAATGTATATTACATATACATTGTCAGTGAAAGTTTGTTGTTAATTAAAATTAGTTAAAAAAAAACAAAATACACATTGGTACATTGCTGTAAGGACTTAAAAAAAAAAGAAAAGAAAGAAAGAAAAGGAAAGAAAGCACGGTCTAGAGCAAATGGCAGCCAAGGTAATGAAGAAGTCAGGGACAAGGAGCAGAAACTGCAGGAGAGAGCACTTGTAGTCTAGAGCAACATGGCAGCCCTGTACCTGTTTGTTATCTGGCACAGTGGCACTGTGTTAGATCTTCTGCTCACTTATGATAATTAAGGACTATTTTATATTTTTCCAACTCCAAAAATAAAGCAGAAACTTAAATGTCCCTAATGTTTTATATATCTCTCATAGCTCTAGTACTACTTATCTGCATATTTATATACTATTTAAAGAGCTCCATCATATGATATGATTATGATATGATAGCTATCTATCTGACTATCTATCATCTATCATCCATCTATCTATAATCATCTATCTATCGTATCATATCACCTATCTACCTATCTATTGAACTCTCTTTGTCGCTCTCATTTGTATAACATCTATCAATCACTTTGTATAATTGGGAGTGGTATAAAATGAGAATACTCTTTGTGTCTACTAAACTCTTTAATTCTTCATGCTCCTTAGCCATCTTATCAGCATAGCTACATGTTTCTGGACAGCAAGAACAGTGTCTTATAGTCTGTTCATAGTCTTCCCTGAATTTAACAATATTGAAAACAGTCCTTGGCTCATCACAGGTGGTTGATGACATGCATTGATGGCCTGGTGAATGAGAAGACATAAAGCTACACCCCTGGCCACAGAAGCAGGTTTTGAGCTTATGCTGGGGAAACTTGTTAAGATATTACATAGTAGTACCAAGTGCCTGGGGAAGAATGTTCTAATAGCCTAGTTTTTGCACACTTCTCTATATTCTAGATCAATTCATGTAACCAGTCTGTCAGGAAGGGCCACTGAAAAGAGGTTTGGGGAAAAAAAACAAACTAGAGCTGGAGAGTGGGTTGGATCAAATGAAAGGGACCAGCAGTGTTTATCATGGTGCTGAAATTTAATTTTAGAGCTGACCTTTCATTTGACATTTTAGGTAATGCTATGGATGTGTGGAGTTATTTGTTCTTAACATATTTCTCATCTTTTGGGGGCACTAATCTGCTTAAATTCAATGTCAATAAAAGAATAAAGTAAAGTTTTGGTTTTAAAAACTACCCTTTTGAAAAAAGCTCATTCACAATAGCAACAAAATATACAATGCATATGAATTAGCTTAAGAACTATTCATAACTATGAGGATGTGCAAAACTTTATGAGGCAAAAGGTCTAGAAAGGTCACATTCTGAAATGAGAAGAGTTCATAGTATATGGATGCTGTGTCTTCCAAATTAATATGTAAAGTTAAAAAATTCTATTGAAAAGACCAATGACTTAAAGAGTTTAGAACTTAGTAATACATTTTTAAATTCATTTAGAAAAAATGAATTGGTCAGATTGAGAAAAGCTGAAGAGCTCGAATACATCAAAGCTGAGACTGTTAGAAGGTGGACACTTTGTAAGGAAGGAAATGTTTGGATGCTCTGAGGAGCCACTAGACAATACCTATGGCCAAAAGTGTGTTCAGTTCATAACCCCACACTTTTACTCATATGGAACCCATGCATAGGTACAGACACAGACACAGCTTTCATCCATGACATATCCCCTTATTGAGTGGGATATTCCAAGGCAATGAATACAGGAACTAGGATATGGAGCAATCACGTAAACTTCACTGACATAATGCTAGTCAACAACAATAAAAATAGAAAACGATATTAACCCTGTGATCCCAATAAAAAATCCAAAAATGTTAATAGCAGATATTATTAAGAAAGTCATGCCTATGTAGTCAGGGTACAGAGGGTGACAAGTACCAAGTACAGTGACAGGTCAGCAATCAGCTCTTTTTAGTGAGGAGAAATTTAGGAACATATACAAAGACAGCAACAGTTTTCCTAGTATTAAAAAGCCATAAACTCAGTGATAGATCTATGGGTGCATATTTTATCATTCTCTATCATCTTATATGTATGGTTGAATGTTTTCACAATATATTGAAAACTGTTAAACACAGACTTTTGAGACAAACAACCAAACAGAGTAACCACAAGGACCTCACCATACCAACCTTTATAGGATGTGATGAGTAAAGAGCCCGCTACCAGCTGGGGAGTAGAACCCTGGTAAACAGTGAAACAGAGTGACTGGATCAGGTTCACTTTGTCTATACAAACTAGTATGTAGTGGAGGAAATAGTGGGAAGGAATGGGAGTTCTGCTAAGTGATGTTGGAACAACTGGGTAGTTATTTGCAGATCACATAGGAAGAAATCACTCCTTTATCATAACAATCCAAAGAAACTTCCACGGGGACTAAGGATATCTAAGTGCCAACCCCGTGACCATAGTATGGCAAAGTTTGGTCAATCTCATTATAATCTTGAGAATGCAGTATATATACTTTTTAACTTTAACACAAAATCCAGAATTTTGGAAACAGAAAAATAGATGAACTTTGTCTAAATTTAACTTTTCTACATCAATCCTCTACCAAAATGGAGAAATAAACAGATATTAAAACATGTATTTTGCAGGGCAAGGAAGTACTTGGGAGATAAAGGTTAGCCTGGGCTACATGAGACTCCATCTCAAAAAATTACACACTTTCATTTGTTAGACAAAGGATACCAAATTGGTTTATGATTTTTGGGAAAGTTGTCAATGTTCATTGAAAGTCTTTAAAGTATGTCTGTTCTTTGGTAGAGAAACTAGCCTTCTTTATCTTTTCCCTAAGGAAACAATAGAAAACATAAGCAAGCATGAGACATCAGCTCAAAAGTGTACTTTTAAAACTGAAAGATTGAAATCCGTCTAAATGCACAAAAGGATAGAAATAGAAAGAATTGTGGTAGATTTATATGGGACTGTTACCTCTTTATTAAAACACTGTCTTTGAGTGGTATGGTCAATGGATTTATTTTTCTTCATTTTGCTAGTATACATTTCCCCTAAAAATGTATAAAATGAAGATGTGTGCTCTAACTTTTTACAAATAGAAAATAATATTGCATTTGATTTTTAAGTTCTTTTTTAGATTTTAAAATTCTGAAATGAAAGAAAATGTCATGAGCTGCTTTAGTGACACGGATCAGATTCCAGTGTAAGAGCTGTTCATTGGCACCATTACCATTGTTCTAGCTGCATATTACCAAAGTGTGTAAGATACACAGCAATGACCTCATCATGTGTCCTGTGCCTCAAAATGAAACTCACAATGTCTGCATATTGTTATCACTAGTATTACTTTACATAACCAACAAGGAAACTCTCATATAGTAAGAACTTTAAAAAACTTTTTCAGTGAGGACATCTGGGTTTGTGGGTTAGGAGAGAAGACCCCAGATCCTCCCCAGGTGCAGGTG
Organism: Acomys percivali; assembly: GCA_907169655.1. Classification (NCBI taxonomy): domain Eukaryota; kingdom Metazoa; phylum Chordata; class Mammalia; order Rodentia; family Muridae; genus Acomys; species Acomys percivali. Next base: position 152,929,437 of record OU015742.1, read on the forward strand.
CACCAGGAGCCAGTGGGAAAGACAGGAGGATGTGCCCTGTGTAAGAGACGGAGTGTGTCCTGCTCTCCCTCCAGGAGGCCGGCCTTAATAATATGAACAGCATAGGTTGTTATTCACATGGATTTTCACTCTCTGAGTGAAACATATCAAATCTGGTCGTTCACGAGAGGGTTCTGCGTAATAGGAGAAAATATATTTGAAATTTAAAAACTGGATGATCTTGGGGTTAGAGAGATGTCTCTGCAGTTAAGAACACTGGCTGCAAGGGGTACACCCCCATGAAAAACTTTACCTACCAGGAAAGTGGGTCAGAGGGGAGGACATCCTATTGAGACTTTAGGGGTGAGAAGCCTGGGAGAATGAGGAAATAGAAGGATCCAGAGGGTCCTGGAAAGCTACAGGCGGGTCTGGGCCCTGGGGTCCTCCTCAAACTATGGCACCAGCCAAGGAAAATATGGGCAGTGAACTTCGAACCCCTACCCAGTCTAGCCGATGGACAGGACATGCTCCACCGTTAAGTGGAGAAGGAGATCTGACTTTCACATAAACTCTGGTGCCTCATATTTGACCATGTCCCTTGGATGGGGGAGCCTGGTGGCACTCAGAGGAAAAATAATAGGTCACGAAGAAGAGACTCGATACCCTAGGAGCATATACAGGGGGAGGAGGTCCCCCTCAGTCACAGACATAGGGGAAGGGAGTAGGGGGGAAGCGGGAGGGAGGGAAGAAAGGGAGGATACAAGGGATGGGCTAACAATTGAGATGTAATATGAATAAATTAATAAAAATTAAAAAAAAAGAACACTGGCTGCTCTTTCAGAGAACCCAGGTTCAGTTCCCAGCACCCACAGGGCACCTCTCAACCATCTGCAATTCCAGTCCCCAGAGATCCATTGTCCTTTCTCACCTCCGTGGATTTTACATGCATGTGGTTCACAGACATGCATTCAGGCAAACACCTATACATGCAAAGTGGAAAAAAACAATCTAGGTGAACGTGTGTGTTTATCTACTGAACATTTCCATTTGTGGGAGTTACTGTAATGCTTCCTTGTGACTGTGGCACTGTAGACAAGATCTGTCTTGGCTACTAAGTTAGGCTGATCTTTCATGAGTTCACATTGTTTTTATAACCTGAACATTAGAAACTTGGGACGGAGCCTTGCAGCCCTTCATTTCACCACTGTCTTGTTTTCTGACCTTACTTATAATATCCTACACAACTCTGTTAGGGAGTACCATAGTCCACCTCTGAAAATTATATTAATCTAGCTATTGATTGATTTGTTTTTTTAACTTATTATGGTGTATGTGTTTATGTGTGCATATGTGTGGTGTGTGCACTTGTGTGTGTGTGTGTGTAGGTGTGTGTGTGTGTATGTGTGTGTGTGTGTAAGGTGGTGATGTGGAATATGTGGAGGTCAGAGGACAGCTGCCAGGAGTCTTCCACTATTTGGTGCCAGGGACTGACGTCAGGTTTGCGAGCACATCCTTTCTCACTAGCAGAGTCATTTCACTGAGCCTCATCTTTCTAAAAGAACTGTGCAGTCTCTTCCTGCCCCATGCCATCCTCACAGTGATCTTACCAGTCTTGAGCTCATGCATACTCACAGTTTAAATTCTCTCAGCAGATTTTTCCTATGTGACTAGGCCAGACTCTATCTGTAGCAATATAACCCAAAATCTCTTTCTAACCTGCATTATGGATACTGGTGCACTTTTGATTAAGGTAAAAGTAGGACTTATGCTCATTTATTTTTATGTTAATATTTATTTTAAATTAATATAAATATGTTCTAGGCTCTTCCCCACTTTTTCTTCTAAGTGACTTAATGTCTCTGGTTTTATGTTGAGGTCTTTGATCCACTTGGATTTGAGTTTTGTGTGTGGTGACAAATATGGGTCCAATTGCATTTTTTTACACGTAGACATCCAGTTAGACCAGCACCATTTGTTGAAGATGCTATCCTTTTTCCATATGAACATATAGAGGAGAAGATGGTCCCTCTCAGTCAGATTCATAGGGGAGGGGAGTAAGGAGAAAATGGGAGGGAGGGAGGAATGCGAGGATACAAGGGATGGGATAACAATTGAGATGTAATATGAATAAATTAATAAAATATAAAAAAAGAAAGGAGGAGGAAGATGAAAAACCTAAGGAATAAAATGTTCTTTAAGACAGAAAAAATGAATATAAATAATACTTTTATATATTAATGATAAAATAATTTACTTTATACTTAACATATTACATATAAATACAAACATTGGCTAAAATTATGAATAAATACATGAATGAATGAATAAACGAATGAACAAATGAATGAAACAGCCCCCAAGACCACTGTCACCAAATCACTGAGTTAACGTACTTATAGTCTGTGTTTCTGAGTTCCACCGGCTTGAAGTAATAGAAGATGGTATGTTAACAGTGTGATGTGTACTGTTGGCGCCTGTGTCTCTCATTGATCTGAGGATTCAGACTGTCACAGAAATTCTGAAGGTCTCTGGATACCATGTTATGGGACTTAGAAAAACCCTCCTGGTTATTTTGTCTTGAGATGGCCTCTGTTACTCCCTAGCTCTGCCTTACTTTGGTGGCTTCTCTGTTGCTAAGCAAAGCCCCTGGGTGCCCACTGATGTTTTCCTGCTCCTATGGGTCTCCTTTATTTGTATTGTGTTGGGCTTGATTCCTCTAATGAGTGTAATGGGCTCCTGGGGGTTGGAACAGACAGAAGTGAGGGGTTGGATTGTTTTCTTCTCAGCCCACTGACTGGGATAGGCCACCTCCTGGATTCTTTCTCTTGTCCTTTTATTCCCCATGGATATTATTATGAATCTTTGTGCTCACAACGTGGAATCTTAAAAACAGAGAAGAGCAGTCAGAGGCATCCGCTCAACTAGTTCCTTCATTATGTTAGAAGCACACAATGATAGGCATTTCCGTTTACAAACCTCCAAGGAGGGAAGCTGTGGTGTTCCAATGGCTGAAAGAGTCAATATTCACACAATCGGTGTTTGCAGGCAGTTGATGCCCTTCCTGTCTGGATCAGAGCCACCCTTTGGCACCTTTGAAAAAAAAAACGTTGGCTTCAGTGCAGCCCGTGCCCCCCTCTGAGCCAGGGATATAACGCCAAGGGGCAGAGGCCTGTCTGCCTGGGGCTCTGTGGGGTGGAGGGGCAGTGGAGGGGGAAATCACCGCTGTAGCCAGGTTAGCATGGAAAGACCGTGTTCTCCCTCTGCCGCAGAGCTCTGCACTTCATTTCCTTTGAGCTTCTGCCCTCTCTCCAAATTCTGGCAAGTGCATGAGTTTGGCGACGAGGCTGGCAAGCGTTTTCACAAGGCAGGAAAGGTTAAAGTATAGCGGAGGTTGTTTAGTGCAGAACTGTAAATATTTGTTGAAAGGTTTGCGGAGCTGCTTCTTTTGATACCTCTAATCCACCGAGACAGAAATAACTTCAAAGCCATGCCTAGTCTGACTTGGTCCTCAACCAACGGAAAAGATCAGCTACTGCTGAAAATGTTTGCCCTCGCAGCCAGGCAGCCTGCCTTAGCAGGCGCTCTGGAGCATGAATCATCATTTAATTGTCTCTGGGCACTCGCACATCTGCTTGGGAACATCTACAGGGCAGAAGCTGAGCTGCATGATTAACTGTGAAGGAGACTTGAGTTTACACCGTTCCATGCTGTCAGCAGCGGAACGAATAGTGAGGTTTGTGCCTGTTCGAAAGGCTGGGCTGAGCCGGCTTGGCTGCCTTTGCAGAACTGGGAGGCTTCCTTGTCTGGGTTGCTTCAGGAGAAGGGAGAATAGGGGTTTGGGCTTCACTGGCGGTTTTAGCGTGGAGATTTCCAAACTGTCCCCGGAACTCTGGGTAGCTAAGGCTTTTCCCAGGCAGAAGAAAGGAAAGGGTAATGGCATTTATTTTAAAATTGAAGGTGAGTTTAAGGAATTTGGATAGTGTTTTAAAATATTTTAAATGTAATTGAGCAATTACAAATTAAATCCAATTCCTTAATTGTCTGCTAACTCCAAAGTATACTTTAATTTTTATTCCATTTCTTTCCAGAAGCAATGAGGGACGCACAGAAGTTAATAGAACTCATGTTACCACAGAGGCAGAAGATAGATTTCAAGAATTTTATCGTGCCAAGTTAATGAAGAAGATATAAAGTGAACAGAATTTTGTATACACACTTAATGTTTGCAACTTTAGTGTCTTAGGTTTATTGCTATCGCTACTATTATTTCTTTGACAAAGACTCGAGCAATTATATGGATTGCTGGCTACAAACAAATACTAACTCTACCGTATTAAATTCCATGTTACAGCTAAGATTTTAATATCAGACAAATCGAGTCAGCACTTTAGGAAGCTTTAGGGTCTGGGAGATGTCTGTCTGAGGTTGTCTTTCCTTAGTCGGGGCCTCTTGGATTTCAGGTTGGATTTTGAAGACTGACCATAGCCTCCCAACAATCTTCACCCAGGATGTCCCACTGTGTGTTCATGGGAAAGGGCGAGAGAAGGGAAATGAAACAGAGAAACACTGATGATATAACAAGGTTTATTTGAAAACTACCAAAAAAAAAAAAAAGTTTAAAATCAGAAGAATCTTGAATAAAAAGTGTTTACATGGGATGCTTGGTAAGGAACTTGACTACTCAATATTGGTTTATTCTTTTTATAAACAATGAATTATGAAGCATGCCTTTGAGAATGAACATGATTATAAGTATGACATCTAGCAGCTATGCACTTAATGGCAGCCATTCCTCTCCTATTACTGAATTGCTAACAAAAGCTATTACTAAGACTTATAGCATATACTTAGAAATTAATTTTATAATCCATCAGAATTCAACTACTCAGTAATTTATTCATAAATAATTTATTG
>OU015742.1:152962356-152976757 GCA_907169655.1 Acomys percivali
TATTATTATTATTATTATTATTATTATTATTATTATTATTATTATTAATTCATATTACATCTCAATAGTTATCCCATCCCTTGTATCCTCCCATACCTCCCTCCCTCCTGCTTTCCCCTACTCCTCTCCCCTATGACTGTGACTGAGGGGGCCTCTGCCCCTGTATATGCTCATAGGGTATCAAGTCTCTTCTTGGTGGCCTGCTATCCTTCCTCTGAGTGCTGCCAGGCCTCCCCATCCAGGGGACATGGTCAAATATGGGACACTAGGGTTTGTGTGAAAGTCAGTTTCCACTCTCTGCTCAACTGTGGAGAATGTCCTGACCATTGGCTAGATCTGGGTCGGGTTTGATGTTTACTGCGCATATATTCCTTGGCTGGTGTCATAGTTTGAGCAGGACCTCTGGGCCCAGATCTGCCCATCATAATGTTCTTCTTGTAGGTTTCTAGGACCCTCTGGATCCTTCTATTTCCCCATTCTCCCATACTTCTCTCACGTAAAGTCGAAACAGGATGTCCTCCTCTCTGTCCCACTTTCCTGATAAGTGAAGACTTTCATGGGACATTCCCCTTGGCCTAGTGTCCAGATATAAGTGAGTATAAACCATTTGACTCTTTCTGCTTCTGGGTTAACTCACTCAATATGATCCTTTCTAGTTCAATCCATTTGTTCACAAATTTGGGAATTCCTTGTTTTTAATAGCTGCGTAGTATTTCATAATGTAAATGTACCACAATTTCTTTATCCATTCTTCTACTGAGGGACACTTAGGCTATTTCCATGTTCTGGCTATATGAATCGACACACATATAGTCACCTGATTTTTGACAAAAACGCCAAATCTATTCAATGGAAAAAGGATAGCATCTTCAATAAATGGTTCTGGTTTAACTGGATTTCTACATGTAGAAAAATGCAATTAGACCCATATTTGTCACCATGCTAAAACTCAAATCCAAGTGAGTTAAAGACCTCAGCATAAAACCTGAGACATTAAATTGGTTAGAAGAAAAAGTGGGGAGGAGCCTGGAACACATTGGCACAGGAGACAACTTCCTGAACAGAACACCAACAGCCCAGGCCTTAAGGTCAACAATGAACAAATGGGACTTCATGAAGCTGAGAAGCTTCTGTAAGGTAGGAGAAACTGTCAACAGAATAAAGTGATAGCCTACAGACTTGGAAAAGATCTTCACCAACCCTGCATCTGACAAAGTCTAATATTCAAACTAAATAAAGAACACAAGAAATTAAACACCACCAAACCAAATAACCCAATTGAGAAATGGGGCTTGGAACTAAACAGAGAATTCTCAACAGAGGAATATCGAATGGCTGAGAAACACTTAAAGAAATGCTCAACATCTTTAGTCATCTGAGAAATGCAAATCCAAACATCTCTGAGATTCCATCTTACACCCATCAGAATGGCTAAGATCAAAATTCAAGTGACACCACATGCTGGAGAGGATGTGGAGAAAGAGGAACACTCTTTCATTGCTGGTGGGAATGCGAACTGGTAAAACCACTTTGGAAATCTATCTGGCGCTTTCTCAGAAAACTGGGAGTAGGGCTTCCTCAAGACCCAGCTATTCCACTCCTTGGAACATACCCAAATGATGCTCCAGCACACACAGGGACATATGCTCTACCATGTTCATAGTGGCCTTATTAATAATAGCCAGAACACGGAAACAGCCTAAGAGGCAGAGTTTTTATGAGCTGCCTCGGCCTTGAGGACTCTGCCGTATGAACAGGCCCAGCAGCTTTGGAACAGGGGCAGTGGAAACTAGCCTCCTGTCCTTCTGTCTGTCCCACCATGTGAAGACACAGTGTTCAAGGGTCTGTCTTGGAAGCCCAGACCAGGCCCTCAGCAGAAACAATGAACATGGCAGGGCAAAACCTTGATCACAGACATCCCAGGCTCTAGAATTGTAAGAAACACATCACTATTGTTTATGAGTTATTCATTTTATTGTATTTTTGTGATAATAACAATAAATGGACTAAGACTTCATTCGTCCTTTTTGGTGGCCAAAAGACAAAATACTTCAGCATAAGTTAAAGAGGCACCATATGCTGTTTACATGGGACGTCACATACTGCTGGGTGGCTAAGGACCCACTGGAAAGTTCTAATAGATGCTGATAGTCATGTAGGCTGTCTATATAGCCTACATATATAGCCTCTGTATAGTTGGTTCAGACTGGTTTCATGAGAAACATTATCTAGCTGTGGCCTTAAAAGATAATTCACACTAGTTCATGCCAAAGGAAACAAGCAATGTAAAGGGATCTTTTCCATTTGAGATTCTGCCTCAGAACATCATTTTTCTTGGGGCTGGGGGGTGATGGAAGGAGAAGCAGTGGCCGTGGCCTCAGGCCGTGCCTTGCAGAGGAGGGAAGGAGCCCTGTGGTGGCAGCGGCTGGTGGGCAGCTTCCCGGGAGCACTTCTGCCTGCTGTTCTCTTTATGATCCATGAAGGGATCTCTCCCAGCAGGCCCATTTGCAGCAGGCTGCTGGGGACACACCAGTGCTTTCCATGCACGTTAGTTAGTTCTCTTCCCCTGGAGGGCAGGAAGAGGCAGCTGAGGTTCATATACCCTGATTCCACTCCTCCTCAAATCCCTCCACTTCCAACAGTGATTCAATTTGCTGTGCCTGTCAGTGTTTAGGCCACATGTCTGCAAATAATCCCTGAACGCCTTCCTCATCCTCTGATGATGCCTTCAGTTTCCACACATTCTTGTGGTATTACAGTGCAGACAAGGGCAGGACTTGAAAAACTTGGCAGCATCTCTTAGCTATTATATAATATGAATGTAGGGTAAGCCAAGTGAGATATTGTGATAGAATCTGACATGTAGGAAACCATTTCCCTCAGATGCAAAGGGAACACACTGAGCTGATGCTGGAAACAAATCTGTTTGTTTTAGTTCTGTCTTCTCTTTGTATCTAGCCCTGTTGTGGGTGTATAATGGATACTTAATCCATGGTATCTAGTTAATGTCATTTATAAAAATGAATTATAGCCATACATTTTAATCATAACAGAAATATAACCCAAAGTTATTGTGTGGTCTGATCTATAAATAAGACTCAAAATCATTATATAGCATTAGGAAAGACAGAAATGAAGCGTACCTGGTAAGAATGAGATAAGCAGGGAGGATTAGTTTACTTTTCTTAGTTTACTTTTCTTATTTTCATAGCATTGGAGGATAGAAGTAGAAGGATGTGGGGCTGATGAACTGATAACCTGAAATGACCTGTTGCTCAGCACTAGCATTCACATGTTATCTCCTGCAGGCTGAGGTGTTAGTGAGGCTGAGTGATGAAAGCTCTCAAGGCCAAGCGCTCGCAGAGTGAGGTGCCTGCTCACTGAAACAACTTACTCATTTCTTTCTAAGCTTGATGACATTAGAGGGCAGGGCATAGAATTTGTGTTTTGAATGTAATGTAGATACTGAGTGAGGGAGCCCCTTTCCTTTTCAATTGGATGGATTTATCCTCACCCTGATCATCACCCATTCTATTCTCAGGGTACAATCAATGGACAAGGTCCCTACACTAAGCCACAGCCATCTATGGGCATGCTGTGAGTTAAATGAGAATGGTCTCCCAAAGCTCTAGTATTTCAAAACTTCTTTTCTAGCTAGTGGCACTATTTGGGGGAGGTTTAGGAAGTATACCCTTGCTGGAGGAAGTATGTCCCTGGAGGCAGGATTTGAAAGTTTGAAGCTTTGCCCTACTTCCAATTAATTCTTCTTTGTGCTTGAGAAGAGGACATAGTCCTCAGCCTCTGCTCCAGCTGCCATACCATCCCACCATGGTGTACTCTGACTCTCTGAAACTGTAAGCCCAAATAAACTCTTTATTCTACAAGTGCCTTGGCTGTGATGTATTATCACAGCAAGAGAAAACCACTGATATGGAGCACATGCTGTAGTGGCCTCTGGAGACAGTTGAGCAAGCACTTCAGGAAACTGAAGATAGTTTATGACCCTTTGACACTTCATCTGCTTTTCAAGCAACCGAGAACAGTGTTCATATACTTGTTCATTGCTTACATGTGGGGTTAGATATTGTTTTTGTCTTGTTATTGTACATATGATGTCTTCCAGGGACATGAAAGAAACTATTAATAGATGAAAAATTCACCCTCATAAGGGAAATAATAGTTAAAGAAACATGAGTTTTGTGGTCTGGCTAATGCAGAGGACATGGACAGGGAGGGTACTGACTGATGGACAGTGGCTCTGTGGTGGAACTTACTATTTCTCTCAGGAAACTGCAGGTTCTTTCCAGTTGTTTTGCTATCTTTAGCGAAGCCTGTCACACTTTTCACTGTATTCTCAGCCGTGTTCCTGCTTGGAGGATTCTTCTCAGATCATGTATTTATCTCTTTACAAAGTTGTAATTCTCTAAAGAATTGGATGCAAAATAAGACATTACCATTAGGTGTCGCTGTCTGACACAAAATGCACTCAATAACAATAGCATCATTTTGATGTATCTTAAAAAAGCACCCACTCTTAATAGTATAAGACATTACGTCTGAAAAAACTTGAAAGTGTTGGCTCTTGTTGGCAAGGGATGCTTATAGAATAATTAGAGAAATCTCAAGTTATAATGTAAAGGAGACAACACTTCTAAGTTTATTTTCAGGAGAAATTGCAAAAGAAAACCTTAGCCTTTTTAAAGACTGTTTTCCTTGACTTCCTTCTGACTTACAGTCTCTAAATTACATTTGCATATATCTTTACTGCTCTATACTTTGTTCAACTTGTGCCACTGTCATTCATGGGATATTCATATACTTTGTGTCATGTTTCATTCCTTAGGAATGGTTCTTCCTTAGGCCTCTGGCTTCACCTTGTCAAAATCTACTTGCTGCCATAGACTAGCTTGGGTCTCAGTCCTCCGTGAATGCTCCTTTGAACTTCTCAGATAGATGCCTTATCCCTACCCCTGACTCTGCCTGTGCATTGTGCTTCCACTACAGTGTTTCATAAACACTAGCTTATAGAGTTATTCCTGTTTTGTCATGAGAGTAAGAACTGTGATATAACAGCTTAAAAGCCTAAACACTAGTGATTATAGTAAATAAAATAAGTGAATCACATAAAAAATAAATAAAGGATGATTTCATTCTAGTTGATTCTTTGAAGACTCTCCAGTTTCCAGACACTGGAATTGGCCACACAATGACAACTAAAACTAATGATAAATGGCAGCATACCAGTGTGTGATGAAATGCATCCTACAGAGCGGTGTGGGGAGATGCCCAGTACAGTTGATTTCCTGGCCATGATAATTGATGACATGATAAAGTCAACAGCTCATCAGTGTCTCCAAAGCTCTATTTGGGGTATCTGGCTTTTTGCTATGCTCTTGTGTATAGTGAAAACAGAGTTAAAAATACAATGCACTCTATCTATATTCAATCCAGGAAATGTTTCCTCTATCTCCTGCATGGATGGTAAAAATAATAAGAGACAGAAAATGCTTGAAGGGTGTCTTAATTTCATTTCCCACTGCTGTGATAACATGCCCTGATAAAAGCAATTTACAGCAGTAGGAGTGGGGGTGGGGGGGCGAATTTTAGCTCCAAATTTCAAGTTACATCATTATAGAGCCATCAAGGCAGGCTCAAAGTAACTGGTTGCATCATATCCACAGTCAGAAGAAGGAGTGAATGAAATAACACTGCATGCTTGTGCTTATTTTCCATCCTTTTTCATACAGCCAAGCAACCAAACCATGGGAATGGTAAAACCCACAGTGGGCTGAGTCCTCCTGCCTCAGTTGAGGTAATCAAGAGCTCCCACATGCCCACAAATGAACCTAACCCAGACGATCCCTTAATAAGACTTGTTTCCCAGGTGATTCTAGATTGTGGTTAAGTTGACAATTGAAAGTAGCCACCACAAGGAAGCCTGAGGCCAAGCCTATCAAGGTAGAAATTAAGGAGGTTGCATTTGGACTCAGCCTTAGCTGCTCAGTCTTTCAGGAATATGAAGATCTCATCCATTTCTTTTTCGGTCATGTGCCATTGGTAACTGTGTGCCACTCTTCTCCTTGTATGTGAACATGTTGTTAGCTCAGTCACAATTTTCAGAGTAATCAGGCTCCAAGTTTCATATGTTCTAGCCAAAAAAAAAGGAAAAAAAAAGACAAAAAAAAAAAAAAAAGAAAGCAGAAAGATTCAAAAGGTATATACTCACTTATATCTGCATACTAGCCCAATGGGCATGTCCCATGAAAACCTTCACTTACCAGGAAACTGGGACAGAGGGGAGGACATCCTATTGGGACTCTAGATGAGAGAACCATGGGAGAATAGCAATGTAGAAGGATCCAGTGGGTCCTAGAAACCTACAAGTAGAACATTATGATAGGCAGACTTGGGCCAAGGGGTCCCGCTCAAACTAAGGCAACAGCCAAGGACAATACAGGCGGTAAACTTTAAACCCATACCCAGATCTAGCCAATAGTCAGAACAGTCTCCACACTTGAGTGGAGAGAGGGATATGACTTTCTCATGTACTCTGGTGCCTCACATTTGACTATGTCCCCTGGAGGGGGAGACCTGGTGGCACTCAGAGGAATGACAGCAGGTCACTGAGAAGAGACTTGATACCCTATGAGCATATACAGGGGGAGGTAATCCCTCTCAGGAACAGTCATAGGGGAGGGGAATAAGGGGAAAATGGGAGGGAGGGAAGAATGGGAGGATACAAGGGATGGGATAACCATTGAGATGTAACAAGAATAAATTAATAAAATTAAAAAAAAGAAAATAAGAAAAAAGAAAAAGGAAAAGAAAAAGAAAAAAAGCTACAGGTCAGGCATGGTGGCTCATGCCCTTAATCCCAGCATCCAGAAGGCAGAACAAAGCAAATTTCTGTGAATTCAAGGCCAGCTTGGTTTATAAAGTGAGTTCAAGGACAGCCAGAGTGGTCACACTGAGACAAAACGCGTCTTGAAAATGAAAACTAGAAAGAAAGACAGACAGAAGGAAGGAAAGAAAGACAGACAGACAGATAGAAAAACTAACTGAGATCCAGTACTAAACTCCTGTTGCAGTATTGAACAAACTGGTTGCAGTTTTAATTCTAAAAGTTATAAGAAAACATTTATAGAAATTGGGGTATCTATACTTTTATTAGACAAAATTATATGGGAAAATTGATTAATTATTCCAACTTTTGATATCACTTAACCTTTTATGTCCTCTTCTAAAGCTCCATCAGAGGCACACAAAGAGGTCTCTAGTGTGTGATGCTGACCAGCTCTTGGCACCTCGCCACTAGCTCCTCATCAGCCTCTTAGTTTCTTAGGAAGGTTCATGGACCAGCAGAGGCTCAGTCCCTGAAAAATACAGAGCCAATATTCTGATCTGGCAATATCTGGGATTTGGAACTGTCTCTGCTATGTGGATCTATATGTGCCCAGGAAAGAATTAGCCCCAAAGGCAATGGTTCATCTACCTTCTTTTGTCTTCTCTGGACTCAACTGTGGTTTCTTCCTGAAATGATTAAATCTATTCCTTTGTCCCCAATCAGAACCCAGAGAAAAGCCATAAGATTTATATAAACCACAGCCTACGGCTTCTTAATTTTAGTTTTTGATTGAGCATCAACAAACCAGAAAGTCATAGTAATTGTAAAATTCTCTTTGGAGGCAGATTCGTAAGGGGCATAGACCTGCGAAGATGTCCTACATCTCCCAGACATGTGAGTGAGTGTTTGCAGGGAGATTAGTGAAGGGCTTTCCATGAGCCAGACTGTGAGGATGGAGCCACTTCCAGCTCCATTCCTCAAGATGCTTCAAGAAGATTCCTCATGAAGGATCTGTCTTCTATGACTTCCAAAGACAGGAAGAGACAATCGTGTGCCTATCTGGGAGAGATAAAGCAACTGTAGACCAAGACATTAGAGTTATTGCTGTTAATTGATTTTAAAAACAAAGAGAGACATAAGTATGGAATATAAAGTACAGAAGCATACATATGAATGTGAATATTCATAAATATAGATACTCCAGTCTTACAGGTTTTCAGAGATAATGGAACCAGTGGCTCTGCAGTAGCAGTGAGTACAGCCAAGACTCAGTTTTTACCTCAAAATGCCATTTTTAATGCAGAAAGAATGAATAAATATTTGACTCTGTCTAGAGCAGAAAAAATACAAAAAGATCGTATAACATCCGACAGTGTCAAAAATAAATGACTCTCTCACACACTCAAAGATATGATAATAATCTCCAAAAAGGCAGTGATGTGATACTGAACAATTAAATATATGATGACAGTGGTAGATTATAACTTATAGAATTGAATAAGTATAATGAATCCATACATATATAAAGAGAAAATAAATGAATCTCATTATGTAAATTTAGAACAGTGATGTAAAATGAAATTACGAAAACAAATCTCTGTTACGGAAACACCAAAGTAACAATTTTTGCAGATGTGCATCATTCCCAAGTGCTAAAGTTAGTAGGTAAAAGTCTGGTGAAAATATGACAAAAAAGAAACAACAAAAAGATAATGGATGGTGGAAGTCAGGATATTTTTTTGTGTGTTATAATTTTTTAAAATTAATTTATTTTTGTTACATCTCAATGGTTATCTCATCCCTTGTATCCTCTCATTTTTCCCTCCCTCCTGTTTTCCCTTATTTCCCTCCCCTATGACTGGTCCTGAGGGGGAGTACCTCCCCCTGTATATGCTCATAGAGTATCTAATCTCTTCTTGGTAACCTGCTGTCCTTCCTCTGAGTGCCACCAGGTCTCCCCCTCCAGGGGACATGGTTAAATGTGAGGCACCAGAGCATGTGAGAAAGTTATACCCCACTCTCCACTCAACTGTGGAGAATGTTCTGTTCATTGGCTAGATCTGGGTAGGGGTTTAAATTTTACCGCCTGTATTGTCCTTGGCTGGTGCTTTAGTTTGAGCGGGACCCCTGGGCCCAAATCTGCCTAACATAATGTTCTACTTGTAGGTTTCTAGAACCCACTGGATCCTTCTACTTTGCTATTCTCCCATGCTTCTCTTGTCTAGAGTCCCAATAGGATGTCCTCCCCTCTGTCTCAGTTTCCTGGTAAGTGAAGGCTTTCATGGGACATGCCCCTTGGGCTAGTATGCAGATATAAGTGAGTATATACCATTTGAGTCTTTCTGCTTCTGGGTTAACTCACTCATTATAGTTATTTCTAGCTCCATTTATCCACAAATTTCAGGAATTCCTTGTTTTTAATAGCTGAGTAGTATTCCATAGTGTATATATACCACAGTTTCTTTATCCATTCTTCTACTGATGGACACTTAGGCTGTTTCCATGTTCTGGCTATTATGAATAAGGCTGCTATGAACATGGTTGAGCAAATTTTCTTGTTGTGTGCTGGAGCATATTCTGGGTATATTCCAAGGAGTGGAATACCTGAGTCTTAAGGAAGCCCTATTCCCAATTTTCTGAGATAGCACCAGATAGATTTCCAAAGTGGTTGTACTAGTTTGCATTCCCACCAGCAATGAAGGAGTGTTCCTCTCTCCCCACATTTTTGCCAGCATGTGGTGTCACTTGAATTTTTGATCTTAGCCATTCTGATGGGTGTAAGATGGAATCTCAGAGTTGTTTTGATTTGCATTTCCCTGATGACTAAGGAGGTTGAGCATTTCTTTAAGTGTTTCTCAGCCATTTGATATTCCTCTGTTGAGAATTCTCTGTTTAGTTCCAAGCCCCATTTCTCAATGGGTTATTTGGTTTGGTGGTGTTTAATTTCTTGAGTTCTTTATATATTTTGGATATTAGACCTTTGTCAGATGTAGGGTTGGTGAAGATCTTTTCCCAGTCTGTAGGCTGTCGCTTTGTTCTCTTGACGGTGTCTCCAGCCTTACAGAAGCTTCTCAGCCTCATGAGGTCCCATTTATTAAATGTTGACCTTAAGGCCTGGGCTGTTGGTATTCTGTTCAGGAAGTTGTTTCCTGTGCCAATATGTTCTAGGCTCTTCCCCATTTTTTCTTCTAAGTGACTTAGTGTCTCTGGTTTTATGTTGAGGTCTTTAATCCACTTGGACTTGAGTTTTGTGCAAGGTGACAAATATGGGTCCAGTTGCATTTTTTTACACACAGACCTCCAGTTAGACCAGCACCATTTGCTGAAGATGCTATCATTTTTCCATTGAATGGATTTGGCTTCTTTGTCAAAAATCAAGAGACCATATGTGTGTGGATTCATATCTGGGTCTTCGATTCGATTCCACTGATCAACCAGCCTGTTGCTGTGCCAGTACCATGCTGTTTTAATTACTATTGCTTTATAGTACAGCTTGAGATCAGGTATCGAGATTCCTCCGGGGCACCTTTTATTGTATAAGATTGTTTTAGCTATTCTGGGTTTTTTGTTTTTCCATATGAAGTTCAGAATTGAACTTTCAATGTCTTAAAAAAATTGTGTAGGTATTTTGATAGGGATTGCATTGAATCTGTAGATTGCTTTTGGAAGGATGTCCATTTTTACTATGTTAATTCTCCCGATCCATGAGCAAGGAAGATCCTTTCATCTTCTCATGTCATCTTCAATCTCTTTCTTCAGAGTTTTGAAATTCTTTTCAAAGAAATCCTTCACTTGCTTAGTTAGAGTAACTCCTAAATATTTTATATTGCTTGCAGCTAATGTGAAGGGTGTGGCTTTCCTAATTTCTTCCTCTGCTAGCTTGTCATTTGTGTATAGGAAGGCTACAGACTTTTTTGAGTTAATTTTGTATCCAGCCAATTTGCTGAAGGTGTTTATCAGCTGTAGGAGTTCTCTGGTGGAATTTTGAGGGTCACTTATATACACTATCATATCATCTGCAAATAGGGATAATTTGGTGGAAGTCAGGATATTGCATTGTTTCAAAGCATCTTGCAAGCAGTTATCAGTTACAATTTCGAAAATGCTGAATTCATGGAAGACTTTCTAAGCCTATTACAACAAGTGTGCAAAGTAATCACCAGTGACATCATCATTATGTTCTCAAGCTCACTTCATTTCTGTAGGACATGTTTGTATACAGTCTAATCATAGAAAACCACAGACACATCTCAACTGAAGACTAGCCCAAACTATAGTTCATAACACTGCCCCAAAGCTTCAAAGGTACATAAGACTGCGGAGCTGTGCCAGATGGGGGAAGACTGAAGAGATGAAGCAATTAAATGTGGTACTGGTTCTTGGGATGAATCTTATTGATATGACAAGTGGTAAGCATCTGTTAAAGACCAGAGGACTAGCTAATCATACTTTATTAATGTTAATGCCATAATGCCAGCAATTGAGCTGTTTAACCTTATATTCAGCTTTAGTGCCTTCTAAGTGAAGAATACATCCAACTCTGTGCTGACTTCAGCTTTTTGTTGTAATTATTTCAGTGTAAAAGTTGAACTTGTTTATGCTAAGAGAGTGGAGAGCCATGCCACAGTTTGTGAAACTATGCTGTCAATCATATGTCAGTTGAAACTAGTACCCATAGTATATAAAGAACTTATATAAATTTAAAAGAAAAGAGGAAGAAAACCCAAATAAAAATAGGAAAGGCCTTGATCACATATTTGACAGAGGCTACTCAGATGCCTGCCCTCAAGCACATGAGATGGTAAAATACATAAAATTACTTGAATGTGTGGACTAAGAGTAAATCAGCAAGACTGAGAATCACAAACAGATTTAGTAAAACTGAAATTCTCATATGCTCCTTAGAAAACTACTGGTTGGAAGCTGTCAAAAACATCTAAACACACAATTTAGGACGCAGGCCAGTGCACTAAACATATGACTAAGGCTCCAAACCTAAAAAAATACATTCAGGATAATTAACATGGACAGATACCACAATATAGAGCTAGCCAGCTTTCATCATAGATTGGGAAGGCTCTCTTTAGTCCCCACTTTAATAAGGAGCTATTGGCAGTTAGTAGCTGCTGCGGGAGGGAGAGTCATTCATTTTTAAGGGTGTTCACATTGGTAGGTTACTCGCACTCCTGTAGAAGTTCCCACACCTACTCACATATGGGCTGCACTAGTTGGATTTATTGAGTTATCAAAAAAAAAAAAAAAAAGACAAGATGTTGAGAGGGGGACATGCTACATGGAGTTGGAGGAGGGAAATGAGGATGCTATTATCATAGTTCATTGTATATATGTATGAAAATCTCAAGGATAAACACAAATTATTAATTAAAATAATAACATTTATTGGCTTATATGTAAAAAGAAACTTATAACATTGAGCAAAGGAAACTAGATGTAAAATATTATATACAATAAAATCCCATTTACATAAGGTCAGTAAGTAGATAGAGCTAATCTATAATGATCTAAATCAGAGTAATTATTACCTTAAGGAATGAGTAGTGACTATAAGGAGTGCCAAGAGTGGTGTCTGAGGCGTTAGTAATGTGTTAATTATTCACCTGGTTGATGGGTACATGGGCATATACACTAGGTAAAGATTCATCAAACTTTACATAGAAGAGTTATAACATTTTCTCTAGTTGCATTTCAATTTAAAAGTTTATATTAAGCAAGAAAAACACTAAAATAAGGAGCTAATGTAAGACTGTCATCTTTTTAGCATATCATAAGCACGCATGCTTTGGAGAGAGAAATAGAGAGAGAAATATATATAGAGAGAAATAGAGAGAGTGTCTCTGGTTGTTCATTAAAAAAAAGTTTGTCAAGTATGGTGGCATACTAGAGCATTTGAAGCAGGAAGAGATCACTGTTTGAAGCCAGCATGGGTTATATAGTAAAAGTATAATAATAATAATAATAATAATAATAATAATAATAAATATATGCTAATTTTGCTTACCATAGACCTAATGTTAAGACTAGATCCATAGATAACACCATATGAGCCATATGAACACTTAAGTGAGAGTAGGGGCAACTATATTCAGTCGAAAGTCTGAGGAAAAACTGCCTCCTGAGCTGGAAGTATATTGTGTAGGAACTTTAAACTTGGTTAAACTGTCTCCTTATTTGAATATGTACAAAGAAGGCAAGAGAGCACTGACCAAGAGCCTTTTAAAGGATATTGCAGTAACCTGAGTAATAGCAGCGTTTACTACAACTACTATTAACAATATGTGTGAAAGGTCACCTTAGTCAAAGAAGATAGTTCAAAATGCACCTGCTTTGAGTTTTTGAAAGCCAAACAAGAGACAAATTGTTGAATAGATGAACTGATAACTGTGGAGTATTAAAAGAGAATTGATCAAGATTGAACAAGAACAACCAATGATAAGAAAACAAACCAGCCAGGCATGGTGGTGCATGTCTTTAATCCCAGCACTCAGGAGGCAGAGGCAGGTGGATCACTGTAAATTCAAGGCCAGCCTGATCAACAAAACAAGTCCAGGACAGCCAGGGCTACACAGAAAAACCCTTTCTCGAAAAACCAAAAATAAATAAATAAATAAACAAATAAATAGATAAAAAGAAAACAAATCATAGAAATCAAAACTCCAATTCAGAATTAAAGCCATATTGAGAATAATAAAGCAGAATGTTTGTTTTATATATTTATTTATTTTTAATTAATTTATTCTTGTTACATCTCTATGGTTATCCCATCCCTTGTATCCTCCCATTCTCCCCTCCCTCCCATTTTCCCCTTATTCCCCTCCCCTATGACTGTTCCTCAGAAGGATTACCCTCCCTCTGTATATGCTCATAGGGTATCAAGTCTCTTCTCAGTGACCTGCTGTCCTTTCTCTGAGTGCCACTAGGTCTTCCCCTCCAGGGGACATAGTCAAATGTGAGGCACCAGAGTACTTGAGAAAGTCAAATCCCTCTCTCCACTCAAGTGTGGAGACTGTCCTGTCCATGGGCTAGATCAGGGTAGGGGTTTAAATTTTACCGCCTGTATTGTCCTTGGCTAGGGCCTTAGTTTGAGCGGGACCCCATGACCCAAATCTGCCTATCATAATGTTCTACTTGTAGGTTTCTAGGACCCACTGGATCCTTCTACATTGCTATTCTTAAAGCAGAATGTTTTATATGAAGAAGCAAAAATTGAAAATTATAAAGAAGAATGTTATAGATTTGGGATATAAGACTATTTATATTTGGCATTCTTAATAATGAGACTAGATGAAGAGTAGAAATGATAATTAGCTGTATAATCAAATGCATAAAGTAGAGTTTCTGGGTCTGAAATAAAAGTACACAAAATTTTAGACACAGGAAAATGTTCGTCAAAAAATGGATAAAGTGAGGATCCTTAAAAATTATAATAGTAAAAACTTGAATTTTTAGTATTAAAATTTAATATTAAAAGTATTTAAGCTTACTTACATGGACACACACACACACACACACACACACACACACACACACACACACACA
>OU015742.1:152976767-153049296 GCA_907169655.1 Acomys percivali
CACACACACACACACACACACACACACACACACACACACACACACACTGGATCATTCCAATACAACCACAAGGAAAACACAGATGCATGCAGGGAATGGAGCCCAAGTGAGCTGAGGCCCAGTGGGATAGAAGAAGGAAAATGGAAGATGGCATGAAAACGAAGGAATTATCATTAGAAACAGAAATCAGTTCAAATATGATTCTGAGAAAAGTTGATGATGATAAATAAAACTGGCTCTACATTCTCTAACTCACCAAGTGACACGACTAGACACAAAGGGACTCATTGGATATATGTGTGTCTCTTGTTCACTGAAGCTGAAGAAGATTACATTGTCTTCCTTCTGTTTTTGTATTTTTACAAGTAGGAAAGAGACATTAAGGTGCAAACCAATCAAAGTAAAAGCAAGTAATTCTTTCTATCCAGAGAAAGAAAATGGCAGATGCAGACTACTGCTGAAATAGTCGGCTAAGCTTTTTTTTTCCTCTTACTGCATCTGTGAATAATTACAGACTTCTAATAGGAATAAAGCAAGGACACTTTTGCACTTGTTTCAACGTTCTAATGCTATTGACAACACTTCAAGTTGGTCTCCTGTTTATAAAACTTAGGCCATTAGAACTGCCTCATATAATGTCCCGGGATGCATCATCCTGCCTTCACAAAGCCCGGCCTATCAGTCAGGAGGGACTCCACAGTGATTAGTCTCCTGGCCATATTGGACTGTAAGGGTGATATGTAAGAGATTTGGCTAAAGGGTTACCTCTGAGCTTAAACTTAATCCTGTGAGCCGAGTGGTACCTCAGTATGTTCCAACAGATGATGCTTATCTGGGGCACTTAGACCTCAGTGGCTGAGAAGAAAGACGACAAACACATCAAGAATGTCAACTACCTGTAAACAATCAAGCGGCTCCTTTGTGTCTGATCCTTCAGCCCACATTGTTAGCTCTCTAGATTTTGTCGCACAACCAATAAAAGAAAATCTAAGTAAGTCTATGAAAGAGAAGTGTAGGATTCACGGCAAGGTCTAGATAAGAGCTGGTCAGCAGCCTCACCACCCATGTCTGGTTTTGTTTGTTTGTTTTGTTTTCTGTAGAGTTTGTAGCATAAGAAAAAGACAATGACAGTTACGAACAATTCCAAGAAAACAAGTGCGAATGATTTTTTTTTTTACTTAGAGGAAGGTTTAATTGTACCCTCTTTATCAAGATCTCTATTCTGATTCACTACATCTCTAGATTGAGCCATTATTTTACTGCACATATCCCATGCACTGACGTAGAGGAATTTTAAAAAGAAAAATCCCAAATGAGCATGTTAATGGAATGCTAAACAGTGACTGGGGAATAACTGAACCTAATGTTGGCCTGGTATTTTGAAATGTCTGAGAATTGTATATGACTATTTCCTGTTTCGTGCTAAATCAAGACATATATTACAGATGGACTGACCTATGTATAATTATAGTGATATGTCATTAGTAGTCAGTTTATTGCTGCTTCTTTTAGCAGAATTATAGTATTATGTGTTCAACTAGGCCCAAACCTATTGCATTAAGTTTTGATCTAGTCTTAATGGATTCCATCTCATGGAGTGTGCCTTAAATCCAATAATTTTTAAAAAGTGGTTTGTTATTCCCAGAACATTTATCCCCTATTGCACAAGCATATCTTGCAGGCAGGGCTTGACTTGGAGCTGGGAGATATTGATGATTACTTAATCACTACTGGGAAAAGGGAAATCCATCTTCTCCAGTGAAGTGTCACTGGGTATGTCAACCACACTCTATGGCAGGCCCCACACCCAGGAGTAGTTGGCCAATGCAAATGGCTTTTTGTAGGTTTTGTGAGCTTTTTGCTTTTTGTCTTATTGAGGGGGGAGAACATGAATTTGGGTGGACAGGGAGGAGGCAGGAAGGATCAGAGAAGAGTTGGGGAGGAAAAAGAATAGAATCAGAGTAAATTGTATGGAAAAATTTAAGTAATAAAAAGCAAATAAAAATAGAACATATGTTAGCCTTCCTTTTAAAACACAGTTTGATCTTCCTATGCTTTTCATTTGCCTTACAACCAGTTTCCTACTGTAATCCCTGAGCTACTTTCTACCTCATGTCTGCACACAACATCACAGGTCAACAAAAGCCGCAGTGTCAGTGGGCTCCGATGGAAGAGGAATGCTACGTGATTCATGGGGAAGATTTGTCTTTTGCTTCAGCCTCTGACTGCAAACTATTTGAATCTGCTAAACTGATGGGTAACTGAATCCAAGTGTGACCTTGATGGTAGGGAAATTCTTATAAACCGAACTGTTGGGGAATTCCTTCTTTGTGGGTTGGTTAAAGACTTGAAGCCTTCACTATCGACCCTTGGTGTGCAAATTATCAGGAAGAGACTCTTTCTCAAATTGGAAAAGAGATTCTTTCTCAAATTTTCTTTAAGTCTTAAATAATAGTAATTTTCTCTTTATTTAATGAGGCATGAGAAGTACTGTATTTACTTTATATTGCATGACAATCATGCTTTACACTTTTGAAAGGATTTTGTTAACCATCTTGGAGAAAATTCACTATATACCCAAATATCACCTGAAGGAGCTGTCTTATTGGAGAACTGGACCTTGTGGGATTTGTACATGCAAGAATCTGTCTTTTTCTTGGCTCCTGGAGTAAATCCAAGCCCAAGAACAACAGACGTTAACTTTACTGACTCTTGGTCCCCCACCCCACCTCACACGGATCTTGTGTCTTTGCACTTTTTGCTTTTTCCGATTGCCAAGAAAACCACTCCGGTGGCCCGGCAGTGGTTGGGATGTTGGGTTTATGGTCTGACCATTGGTAATCTCGGTCAGCAGGTGATGGAAATGTAGTCTCTGAAGGGTGAGATATGACAGCATTTGATTTGTTAATCTCTTCAGCTTTTCCTACTTGTGAGCACAAATCAACTGAAAGATGTTTCTGATGTCTGGGAAGGGCAATGACTCTTGAGATCCAAATACTGAGTTTACATGTTCTGGGTTATCTTTGACCTATGGATGAAGTTGTACAGCCAAGTTAAGAGCTATATACACAATCCAAAGAAATCTTTCCCTGTTATATGTGAAAGGTGACAAACGCCCATGTTTTTACAAAATGTTAATGAATCACACACAATCAGAATAGATTGGGGTCTAGAGATAAGCAAACTGCTACCATAGAACAATTATTTCCAAAACTTAAAAGAAATCAAGTATCTGATCTTTTATTACTTTAAAATTCTGGGAGAAAAAAATCTTACAGAATTTTTCAGCTTAAAAACATTTTAGGAATCCAAGCTCATAGTCTTGAATACTTTAAACTGTATCATCACAGAAGATGCAGTCTTACATTGTATATATCTCATTCAAGACTCTTAAGCTTCATTTCTTATTTTAATGGAGAGAAATTTAAATTCCATCTTGTTTCATTGATATTTTGAAGTAATTTACAAACTGCTTTGTTTTTTAATTGTCTGAATAAACCCATTAAAACCAAACACACTTTGGCAAATTTGAATCCTTTTTATGATTCCTCTTCTGATTCAGGTATAATTCTTGGCAAATAAAATTATTTTTGCTCAAAACCAGAAAAATATTCCCATTTATGCCCATAATTTGTTTCTCACTGTGTTCTCTCATATTCTAAGAGTAAATCAGATATTGACTTCAAAGCACTGATTCTCTTTAAAAACGAGAAGTACATATTTCCTCTCACTGTGGCTCTAAGTATGCTCTTTAGGCCCATATTAGATGTAATTTTCATTATATCTATTCTTTGATGAGTTCACACAATGCACTCTGATGACTATCACCACCTGCCTCTCATCTCTTTCCTTCTCCTGCCCACAACCACTTCTTCCTAAAAGTTCCTTTCACACATTGTTCATGTTGTTTTCTTTTGTGACCCACTGAGTTCAACCAGGGGAGTCTATGTGGCCATGACTTTAGAACTTTCCATGGGAGCCTAGATGGACTCTGAGAAAGGCAGTCATTGTCTTTTAACTAAAACAAAAACTTCTTTTTCGTAGAGAAACTGGAAGTACAGTTGAAACTGTCATGGTTACAGATTCTCTGTCTTCCCAAGAGTTGAGATCACACCACTGGTGGTGTCATCTCATGATGCTGCCTTAGTAAAGTATATACATATCTTCTTCATTATTCTTTTGATTTTGTCTTCCCAATATTAGAATCTAAAATTGTATTTAATAACAACATTATGTTTTTTACACCTAAAACTCTTTTTGTGAGTTCCCAGAGGGTCTCTGAAAACTTCACAAGGGACTATCATTTTACCTTATGGATAGGAATACTAAAAAAATATGTTGTCTAAGTTTCATATTTCACTATTAGCTTAACACTGCTGTAAGAAGTATGCGGGAAGAATTGTCAAATCAAAAGACATAATTTTTCCTTGTTAAGTTTGAAAATGTAAAATGCTATTAATGCTAATACTTCAGGAACTACATCTCTTCTAGGAAAGCCTTAGAGACCCATCAGTGTTCTCATCAGATTTATCGGCAAAGAAAACATTAATCACACAGTTTAAAAATAGTCATGAGGTATACCCCCAATAGTAAGTATCATTTTGAAAATTCTACCTTTGATGCTCATCTGAAAGTTTTTTTCACATGCAATTGACAAACAGCATATTTTAAACAAAGCACAGCTTCAGAGCCCCCTGAGATGGGATGTGTCAGATATTTTAAATTATTGATATGCCCAAGAACAGATACTTGAAGCCGGGGAGATGGTTCAGTGAATAACGTGCTTTCAGGACAAGCCTGAGGACCTGAGTTTGGATTCCCATCATCCACTGAAAAAGCCAGGCATGACATGAACCTCTTGCCTTCACTGGAGAGATTAAAAAAAGTACAATACCTGGTGCTTGCTGGTTAACCAGCCAAGCTCAGTCAGTGAGTTCAATGGAGAGAGAGAGAGAGAGAGAGAGAGAGAGAGAGAGAGAGAGAGAGAGAGAGAGGAGGAGGAGGAGGAAGAGACAGAGACAGAGACAGAGACAGAGAGACAGAAAGAGATATTAAGGAATACATCAAATATTGACATCTGGCCTCTATATGCAACTACACCTATACCTGCAGACACACACATATACTCATATGTCATATGCATACACTCATACAAATGTGCACTCCCATTCCTATACACAAAACCAAAAAGAAATCAACATATCTGAGTTCTTTTAAATGTTATCAATGGGCAGAGCTGGGAATTCTAGGATTCTTTTTATCCTTGTCTTAGTTATGGTTACTATGGCTATGATGAAACACCATGATCAAAAGCAAGTTGGGGAGAAAAGGCTTATTTGGCTTATACTTCCATATCACTGTTTCTTCACTGAAGGAATTCAGGAAAGGAACTCAAACAGGGCAGGAACCTGGAGGCAGGAACCAAAGCAGAAGGCATGCTTACTGGCTTGCTCCTCATGGCTTGCTCAGCATGCTCTGTTATAGAAGGCAGGTTGATCAGTCCAGGGATGGCACCACCCACAACAGAATGGTATCTCCTCATCAGTCAGGAGCTTTACAAGGAGACCAATGGAGCCAACAAATCCTGGCAGAAGAGGGGCATGCTGCAGAGACCGATGCACCAACTGTGTGGACCTAGACCCTCTGCTCAGATGTAGTAGATAGGCAGCACAGTCTTCTTGTTGGGTCCCATAATATGGGGAGTAGGACTCCTTCTGTCATAGACTCTGGCCCCCACATGTTTATCACTTCCCCCTGGTGGGGCAGCCTTGCCAGGCCACAGAGAAAGAGGATACAGACAGTCCAGAGGGGACTTGATAGGCTAAAGTCAGATGTTAGGGGAGAAGAGCTCCTCTTTCTGAGGACTAGGGGAAGGAGGGAGAGTGTATGAGGGGGGAGGGTGGGATCTGGAAGTGATGAGGGATGGGCCTGCAATTGGGATGTAAAATGAACAAATTAAAATTTTAATTTTTTTTTAAAAGAAATGTCTTATAGCTGAATCTCAGGGAGGCATTTTCTCAATTGATGTTCCCCCCTTTCAGGTAATTCTAGCTTGTGTTAAGTGGACATGAGACTAGCCAGCATAGTTCTTGAAACAGATAAACATGGTAAAGATGGAATGCAGACAATATAGCTCAAGGTGTAGTAGGAATGGGATGAATGATAACTGTGCGTTATTTAATGATGGGTATAAATGCTGAGAGACATTTTGTTAGGCAATTTCATCACTTAGTGAGTACCAGAATGTACTTCCACAAAGTAAGATCAGTATAAAGCCACTAGGCAAGCAAATCTTAAGGGCCCACTACCTTGTACGCAGTCTATCATTGACCAAAATATTATGTGGAGGGTTGTACACACAACACTGAATGAACTGGTATGAGATATTAATTTGAAATACAATTGATGTTATTTTTTAACATTTCATTTCAATGACAATATCAGGAAGTGCTCTTTTCTCTTAAGCTATCTCAATTTAATAGACTTAGAAAAAACTCACTGAGGGTATTTTAATGGTATCCTATTCTCACTGATGCTTTGGATTTCAGAAATAATCCTACAGAGCATCTTTCCTTATACAGCAGTAAAACATCTGCATAGATTCAATAAAAACCTGTCATTTTTTGTTAGACTATAATTGGATAAGTTGATTGTGCAGCTGAGTCTATACCTGTGTGTCATATGTGAGAATAAGCCTCATTTAGTCAAGCTGTGACAAGCCCACTGCTAGAAAGCAAAGTTTGCTTTATGCTGTTTGCTGTTCATTCCTTCTTTGAAAGTCACTTGCTAACAAATTAATCAAACAAAAAAAGAACCACATGAGAAACTAAAATAAGATAGGATGCAAGAAAACAATACACATCAGCTAGACCGATCCTATTTAAACAGAACTAAAGTCAGTCAAGGCAACCCAAGCCCACTGTAGTCCACTCACTTTACCACCACCATAGTGAAGCCTCCCTGTTTGCACTCAGAGGCGTCATTAGCCTCTTTGTGTAAAGACTTACATAGTGCCCCAGAATTGGGTACCTCAGACTTTATTCATAGGGCTTGACCATACTCACCTTGAATTCTTCAAGTGAACATCTATTTCTCTAATACTAATTAAACATCTGCAGACATCTGGATTGACACTGACACTTTAACTAAGTCTCCTTTCATCTCTTGACTCTGCAGGGCCACAGCACTTTCTTCTCTTCATGTGTATTGTCACAGGAACTTTCCACATGTTGAGTTTTTGGTTTTACATCAATCAGAAACTTTGCTGCCATAGTCTTCATTTCCTTTAGAAAAAGGTATTATAATAGAAACACACTTACAGACACCCTTTTATTTCTATTCTATTTTATAAGAATTTAAGAAAAGCATTTTACTGCCTAATTGACAGAGAGTACGATGCTTTGAAATGCTTCTTCATTAACAATATACCTGGTAGTACTTCTTTGGCTAATGAATAATTCAGTGTTCTATATGCTCATGTACTTAGTCTGGCAATATTGTGTCTATATTGTATACCTGCATGCTTATTACAGCCTGAAAATTAATTGGCACTGCATGTTATTTGATGAGTGCATGATTGATAGACTGAACTAGTGAATAACGTGACTATTCATTCACATTGAAAGCTTTAGGATAATGTGGCCACTGGACTCCACTGATAATATATTAAGATTATCACGCACATCATGAAGGTGGGGAAGGGAGTGGATAGATACTTTGTAATATTTCCATGCAGCAAGCATGTGATTCCATCCTTGCACTAATATGGAGATTACATCACGATCCTTTCTCCACTTTGTAACAGCGGAATACTCCTCAGGGCTTAATAGGAATCTGCAATTGTTCATAGCTATGAATAACTTGCAGACTCAGGAAGAATCACGGGTGACCCCATTCTTAGTGAATGAAGATTACCAGTTGCAACAAGGAAGGCACAGGTACAGATTAATGAAGTTTGCTTTAGGAATTTAAACTAGGCATACTACACACCACTTTATTACTCCAATGTGTTCATTAAAATAATCGTATTTGGCTAACTTTGTTAACATGGTTTTTAATATTCCAGGAAGATAATGCTATAAGCAACTTTATAGTTTTCTGAACTTTCACACAACCCATTGATCTGAAAACTAGATTGCTCTATTGACTCTCACCAGGATAAATATCCCCATTCAGGGTAATAGCATTAAATAAATATAATATTATCAAGATTTATCTTGATAACTGTACTTTACTGCATCTACGTATCCTAAATGGTCAAGTAAAAACCTTGGCTTAGTGTCTTCAGAACTAGAAATTTACCTTCTATCTCTGGGGGTCAGCCAAGGACAACAGCAATAGTCTGTAGTGTTTGGGGGTATCTCTTGGATAGTCCTGACAATACTTATTGAAAAAGAGGTCATGAATTTGAAAGAGATCAAGGAGAGGCATATGAGAGGATTCTGAGGGAGAAAAGGGACAAGGGTAATGACATTATTATATTATAATCTCTAAATAAAAGAAGTAATGTAAAAGTTTTGGCCTTTCTTTACTTCCTTTTTATCATAAACCAGCAACAAAACTTGGAAGGCCATTGTGCTAAGCACTATACCTCCAACATCACAGAGCATAGATCAATATTTTGAGTATAAATAAGTGTGAGTTCTCAGCCACAGATGTAGCATCTACATCGACTAGCCCCATCCAAGGCTCAGGGACCATCATGGAAGAGCATGCCAGGGTAAAAGCCAGAAGGTGGGGAAGAATGTTTGTGAAATGCCGTCTTCTGGACATGACACAGCTGATGCACACAGCAGCCGTGGACTGCCTGCGCATGATTAAGCCAATTAAGCCAGTTAAGCCATTAAAAGTTCCAGTATGGATGGAGGATGCGCTTCAGAGGCCCAACCAACCTCTGAATGAGTAGCTATTGGCAGCTCCTGGCTACTGAAGGAGGAAAAGTCACTTTTCTTTGGGGATGTGGCCACTGGAAGGTTGATTGTGCTCTAGTAAATGAGACAACACTCGTTCTTGCACATTTAGCATCAAATGGACTCAGTGGGCTATAGTAATAATAATAGTAGTAGTAGTAGTAAGAATAGTAATTATAAGAATAATAGCAACAATATTAACAAAAAGGACATGAAGCTGGAGGGAAACAGGTTGGTGAGTCCTGGGATTTGAGGGGAGGTGGTGGGTGGTGGATCAGATTAAAATATATTACATAGATGTATACAATTTTTGAACAATAAATAAATTTACTATAAAACTTACTGAGAGCAGATCCTCCTCAGAGCTCCTGAATTGCTTGCCTTGGCTGTCCTCTATGTGAGACACACTATAGCTCTGTCAAGGCCATTGCTTCTCTTTCTGCAGTGAGCAAAGCATTCAACTTTGCCTTTTTCAGAGGTTGTTTTGGTAGCATTTTGACAGAGCCAGCATGTGGTACTAAAGAGGAACGAGATTTGGATTCTATGGCTAGACAAAAAATTATTTAAATGAAGAAGTTTACTTTCTGAAGAGATGTCCTAGGCTGCTTAATTATGTGAAGCTGACATGCTGCAGTCCTCTTGTGTGAGCTCACATTGGCGTACAGCCAACTGTTAAATTATTAGGTATTTTGCAAGCTGGCTGTCACACCATTGGTAGCTTGAAATTAGCCACAGTAGGAGCGCTTACAGCATGGAAGTGGGTAAATATTGCAGATGAGGGGGGTCCTCATTTGGAGAGGCGGTGTTCAGCATTCCACTAGCTTTGTTCTGGACAAATTCCATGGGGGATCTCCGAGGGATTTTTCTTGCTTATGTTGGGAAATAAGAGTGAAAAATAGCTTCCTTTTTAAAATAAGCGAAACCTTCACAATTCCATTAATATTATAAATGAATTCATAAATTTCCAGTACAAAAAATGTCCTGAATGGCCTGGGAGTATTGCTTGGTGGTAGGGTATGTTCCTAGTATGCCAGAGGCTCCAAATTCTATCCCCAGGATCTCACTAAAAAAATAGGTATGGAAACTGGCAGTTATCAGGAGGAACACTTGTTAAACATTAGATCTCTGTCTGATAGATATCTCTCTATTTTTTAAAATCACTATTATTATATATTGGTAAAATTGTAATTGTCATGAACTGAATTATACTTCTGAAAGTTAACTTTAAAGGAGCAAATATGTAAGTACATTTCTAAATGGGAAGTAAATATCCATACTGACCAGTTCAATCACAAGACGCGTCTTCCCTCACTGGTCATTTGTGCAGCTTCCTGACCTGTTTTCTCTATCAGACTTCTAGGATACACTGCTAGCAGGGAGGGAGAGCTGACAGGTTGGAACTTAACAAGTTAAATAAATATTAGATGAAAAACAAAATTAAAAAAAACCATGGTAAATAAAGAAAAAGAAGGCTTGGTTACCCAGTGTATATAATTCTTAATATGAAAACAAAAGTGTATCATTCCTCCATTTTCTCTTACATCCTCTTTGTTTAGGAGTTCAGTAGGGCTGGGCAGGGACTTGGGTAGATTGTGTTACCTTGATGAATGCAGGATGGTAAGTATGCGGATGGATATTCCTGGACTGTATTTGCCCTTCCTCTGGGGCATGCCCATTAATGGTGCCATCAATGGCCAAGTAACATGTAACTTTGTCTGTCTTCTTTTCCCTTTGCTGTAGGATAGTGAATTATTATTATGAGATCAACATTCAACCCTGGGGAGATTTGATTGATAAAAGTCTTAAAATCCAAACATAGTTATTGTACCCATAACTCTTTTTGAATTTGACAGCAGAATAAAGCAACCTCTCTCTCTCTCACACACACATACAGCATTTGTTTAAATAAGAATACCTCTGAGATCCCTGAGAAGATGCTCATCTGTTGTCCTGTCCTCCTGGCATAGACTTCAGATTTCTAACTGAGGGGGAGGAAGAAATATAAGAAAACAAGGAACGTTAATAGGATTTTATGAAATTGAAGGATGTGAAGAGATAGTGAATATCTGCCTTGGAGTGAATAATACCAGCATCCTTAGCAGGAGTTAGTTCACTCTGTAAACTAGGGTGGCCTTGAACTCAGAGAGCTATCAGCCTCTCTCCTGAGTGCAGGCATTAAAGGCATTAAAGGTAACAGAGGGTTTGAGTTACATCCACAACACCCTGATGTTACTAGCAGAATTAGAAACACTGAAAGCAAAGGATTTTTATGTTAGAAGTTACTGACTGAAAATCTCTTGGGGCTTTGGTAATAGTGGCTGATGTGATGTTATGTTTACAAACATATGTTTCAATATTTTATTTCTTTCCTCTTCCTGTCTCTTGTCATTATTTTTTTTCCACTTTTGTGTTTATTCTATTCTTTTTAAAGTTCATGCAAGTGCCCTACACAAAAAGAAAGAAGCTTTGAAAATCAATAACATTACTTCATTTCCCCTTGAATTGTTCAGCGTGGGTTGTGAGCATTTTAATAACTCATGTAAGACGAAAATATGATTTTCCATGTATAGGAACTCCACCTATAGAAAACTAGATGAGTCACAAATAAAAGCAATGGAAGAGTAAGACTTCTTTTTAGCAGAGTTTCAACACCAGCTTCCAATAGCTGACACTCACTGTGTATGGACTGCTCAGTCTGGGAAGACATGGTCCATTGACTTGAGTTGCTGTTTCCTGTCCTGTGGTCCTAGAAAGCATTAAGTCATATTTTTCCTGTGAGTGGACCTGGACTGGAAATTGCTTCTGGAATTAATGACAATACCTCTTACTGGGATGTCATTCAGTATGTCCTTTTTTAAGTGTTCCTTGGTGGCCAGTAAGAAGGAAATTGAGAATGCCAGTGATTTATCAAAAAAGAAAATGATTCCACACTGCAGACGTTTCAGGAAAGCATTTCTAATTTTAGGTTTGTTCATTTATCCTGAGAGCATCTGCTGTATATTTATTAGGAAAGGCATTTTATTTTTGGGTGCCAGTAGGTGTCTGTGGGTGGCCATGGTCACACAATGGTGTTTAGATTGTGCTGAGTAGGTAGAGGTGGTAGTCTTAGTGGGAGTGTGGAATATGCCGGGCATGGTGGTGACCGTCGGCATTGGGACCACATAACCTTCCTGCAGAAGGTGACGACCAAACAAGGAAAGAGCATGCTTCTGAATATTCAGTCAAATGCACTGTGTCTTTAGTTCACAATTCCAGTGTAGGTAATGCGAGACCAATTCAGCAAGGTTCTTCAAATTCTTCTCTTTGTCTGTCTTGGCTTTCATGCTGTGTAGTGTCCATTTCATGCATGCAGTGTTACATCTGCCTGTCCATCTGTAACCTAATCCACAGGAGAATGATTTTTGGCCTCATTCCAGGGTTTGATTCAAAGCAATACCTTCCCCATCTCCTTTGCTCTAGCAAGACGTACACCATGCATCATCAGACAGCCTGGTAACATTGACACTTTTATATATCCCTGAGAAATAATTTCTGTAGCTGAAAGGCCAGAAAGTTTGTAGAGCAAGATTTTGGAGAAATAAGCAAAATAAAGACAACCTGTTAAAATCTCCAGTGTTGATGCCCATAACAAAAGATGGCATTCTTGGGACTAAGGTCATGGAGGTGAGAAAAATGATGCACGGGGCTGTCACATCAATCTCATCTGTGCCCTATAACTTTTAATCTGCTTCGGCTCTGCAGGGATTTGAAGTGCCTGGCCAACAGGAATGGATATTCAGGATAATACTCAAGAGAGTCTCACAGAAATGTAAACCTTTTTATATTTTTATTGCCATGGAAACCAAGAATCTATGAGATCATTCTTTTTGTTTAAAAGGTTTTATTTAAATTTATTATTTATTTTTAAAAATACATAAAATACATTAAAACTTAAAAATTATGGATATGAATGGGGTGCCATGTACTGTTCTGACACACATATATAATATATAATGATTAAACTTTTAAAATGTATTTTTCACGGTATGTTTGTGTGCCTGTGCGTGGGCATGCATATATCATCACAGCATGTATGTGCATAGATCAGAGGACAACTTGTAGGAGTCAATTCTCTCCTTCTATTATGTGGGTCCTAAGGATAGAATTAAGGTCATCAAACTTGGTGTCAACCCATCAAGTCCAATTAGTGCTGCCTCTATCCACAGGTGTGTGGGCCTACATGGCCAGTAGAGGAGGAGCATGGACAACTTACCAGTGGCCACACCACTAAGGAAAAACAGCTACAAATACCTCTTCAGCTTTGTTAGTCCTTCCCTTACCTATGCTGCTGCCTAAGCATGCTGGATTCTGCTTACCCCTACCTACAACCACTATGGTCTCCTGAGCAGTCATGTCTATCTGCTCTCCAATGTTTCAATATAAAATACATCTTCCACAAGCACATATATATATATATATATAATATGTAATATATATACACACACATATATATGTAAGCATACACACACACACACACACACACATACATACATACATACACACAGTCAGATGCCTCACAAAGTAGTGTCCTGAGATACCCAACCGACAGGGATTTTTGGGTGCCAATCAAAACTCATGGACTCCACCTGTAGAATCGCATGGGCAGTGAACCAAATGCCCAGTTGCCCAGTTAGTGCCATTGACCATACTTACTAGTTGCCAGTTTGTGGCCTGATGTCAGCCCAGAAACAACTTGGAACAGGGAAGAATATGAAATTCTATTGTCTGTTCTGTTTGACTGATGTTTTGCTTAATCACCCAGGATGGACTGTGAAAGAGAAGAATCCATTAACATAAACAAGTAAAAATAGGCTTTTCTGATCTAAGAGCCACAGCTTAATGTGAAAAGAAGCCATATAAAAAGGAGCAGGAATAGCATGTTGAACATGTGGCTTCATCACAGCACACTTACAATGTCTAGCTGCCTCATGGTAATTACAGAAAATACCATGTGAGTCAGCAGCATGAAGGAGAGGGCATAAAATAGCGAATCTGCTACTGAGCTACACGGATGAAGGCATAATGTCTAGGACAAGAATAGTGATAATGAGATTCAACCCAGAACTCTTTAGACCACACCTGTGATATTGTATTTGGTTCTTTTACAAATGATGCAAACAAATGAGACTTTGGTTATTGGAACTGAGTAGAAAGAGGCTAAGTACTCATAACAATATAATTCAGACAATAGTGGAAAAATAAGATTATTTTGTTTACATAAAGGAAACCTGATGAATAGAAAAAGGGAAAAATAAAGGAGCCTGACTATTTGAAGAGCTCTTAGGCAGAAGAGAATTAGATTAACTAATTTAACTAAAGCATGAAACTAGAGCCAACAGTGATTACCAGAAGAGGGTAGATTTCAGCTTGATATAAGAGGAACTCGGAATTACATTTCCTTCAAAAAGACAAAATGAGCTGCATTAGAAAGTAACAAAAGCTCCTGTTGCCAGGTGTGAGTATGAACTGATTTCTGGTTAGACAAAAACCTCATTTTACATAGAAGTCAAGACATGTTCAGCAGGACTTTCAAAGGAGGGACTTGCTAAACACAGCCCTCTCTATGATTTTTTTCTCCTTCACTTATAAGGTCATGAAATTCAATTTAAGTAATAAGACTCTTCCAACATAAATATTATGTTCTGTTTAGTGAATTACCATTTTATTAGCACGGTGGAATCATATACAAATTTGAATCTCAAAAGCTAAAACAAAAACAACTAAAATGCAACTGGGTTATCCCAATCTGAAGGACCATATCTGAAACTGGTCATCTCATATCCTGTTCTCTGAACATTCTTTCATGAGTCGGTGTATTTTCTGGTGAGGTTGTGTCTTCCAGTAAGCTGAACCCTCCTTAGGACATCAATGAACATGCCAGAACAGATGGAGAAAAGCTCATGAAGCCTCAATCCCACACAAAGATCTAAGGGCAGCTGAGGAAACCCTGGAAGTGGGAGAGATGGCCCTCCCCAGGGAAGAGCACAACGATGGGTTGTCCAGTGCAAATGGCTAGCCCTGAAAACACACATACAAACACCATTATATGGACTCGACATGTTATATTTAGAAATATATTTATCTATAAAAATATTACATACAAGCAATATCAATAAGAAAGAGACCATGAATGTGTCTGTCAAATCTATTGGGCCAGAAGGCTGAAGGTGATGCTCCAATGTTATAGAGAAATTTGGGTGATTGCTCAGGGAGCAAACCGTCTCCATCGTCTTCTCATTTGGGAAGCTGATAACCTGCACTCTCTGTATACTCAAGTAATTAATTTCATTCCCACTCAAGTCTCTAGATAGTTTAGTTTTACAAATAAGTTTAGTTGTTTAGGGTTAAAAATTTTTTTAGGTATAGATAGATGTTTTAAGTTGATAATGAAGAGATATGATAGATAGTGATTTTCATTCAGAATTTTAGACTCACCAAGATAGGAAAGATGTTTTTTTCAAAGTTGCCAAATACAGATAACCAAAACACTATGAATGTAACATTAATATAATTCATTATTATTTCATGGTTCTTGCTGTAGGTAGTTTATTGTATATATGTCTAATACAATAAAAGAAAAGGAGAAATATTGTAAATAAATTACAATATCAAAATAAATAACAAATCAGTGTATTTTCTGGTTTGCAGTTGATGAGTTGTTACAGGTTATAGTGGTTAGTATTCACAGCTATTCAAGTATGATAAGGTAAGCTCCATGTATACGGATGGTTAAACCTAGTGAGCAACTTATTGTGTCAAGTTCAATGTCAGGTGATTTACCATGTTCCATGAAGTTTCTTCAACAACCTACAGAAGTGTTACTGTCCTTAGTCCCAGGGAAGAGAATGAGCTCTGTAAGGACTGAGACTGTGTCTGTTGTGTTTATTACACTTACCTGCCAGGCTGGCATGGCGCCTGGTGTATCCGGTAAGAAGGAAATATTTATTGAACCAATGGACAAAAGAACGAACAAATGAAGACATGGGTTCTCAAAAGGAACAAGTTACCTCATGAGACCTCAAGGTGGGAACAGATTCTGGCTCAGGTACTACCTGATGGCCCTACTTCGGGGAGCTGCTGGCTCCACCCACTCTCCAGGCACTCTGAATCAATACACAAAATGGGGCTGGTATTCTGCATTTTTTACACTGAAAACATATTAGATAGCTTGTATTGATTAAATCTGAGATAAAATATTTTATAGACTTATTCTATGGGAATATCTTGATTAGTTTTATTTGAAATTGTTATTTAACAGTTGCTTCTACTATTCTTACTACATCTCACATACAAATACTAGTATGTTTTTTTTCTCTGATTATAAGAATAATACATGGGAAAGATAGTGTAATTTCGCAGACTTGGGTTTGACTTCTCATTACTAGATATCAAATAAGCAATCAAGAAAATCACCCATTAGAGACAGTATATAGGCTATTCTTCCTTTTCAGAATTAATTGCTATTTTGCACTACTTTTCTTCACGTTGTATTGTGTTCATTCTAAGTATCAAGCCCTTAGTAAGCCGTTAAGGAGGCATTACTACCAATCTATGTTCATTTTAGAAAACTTGCAAAACACAAATGTATTGATAAAACAATAAAGCGTTCACAATTCATAATTGTGCACCCCTTTTCCCCCTTGTGTATATTTTAAAGAATTGAGACTTGAGTTCTGAATGTGCAGTTTTGTGTGTTTTTCTTTTGTTTTTATCCCAGCAAGCAGTTACTAATTTGATTAAGATATTAAAGCTGAAAACATTCAGCAGTACCATTTTGGTGCTGTTCATAGACCCTAAGTGGGTCCTTCTTTGTCTTTTAAATTAGTTCTGTGCTCAAGGAGTGCTGAAGTTGAGATGCTTCTCCCGGTACATCTGGAGGCAGCAGTCTTTCTGCTCTCTAATTGAAGAATAAACGTTCTGTCTCACTCTGTGCTTTTGCCAGGCCTGTGCTAATCAGGATGCTGAACCTTTGAGTTTTCAGATAATTAGTGATGGACATTTTGCTCCTGTCATTCAATAGCCTTTCCTTTTCCTTTCCAGAGCATCCTTATTAGCAACTAAGAGAGAAAGTGCAACTCAGAAGCTGGAAATGCATTTATATGGCTCGATACAATGTTGTATTTGTGACTAACTTGAGAACCTGGGGATATTATCTTTTTTAAATATGTATTTTTTTTTTGAAGCTCCAGACCTTGGAAATATCAACTTGGAAGCCATCTGTACTTGGAGAGAAGTGAAAGGGATTTTATCTAACAGAGACACTCTTGGATTCAGTAGACCAAGAGTGAAAAATGCCATGTGGTTATTTTCTTTCTGGCTGGTTGTATTTCTTAGCATCAACAAAGCAGGGTTTTGCTGATGTCACGCACTGTGTGGATAGATACAATTCTGCTTTGGGTCCTCATTTTGTCAAAGAAAGAACTTTTTCCTATCAAAATTTCTACTACTGCTCCTAAGAAAGATGACAATAGGGATCAAAGGCAGTTGCTAAATTCTCAGAGCAAAGATAGTTTGAATTGTAACTGTTCTAAGACCACAAATAAAAGGTAAATATTAGTAGGTTCTAGGAAACATTGGCCATTTGATTTTTGCAAATGCTATGTGTGAAAAAGCATTATATTCTTCACAGCACTCTAACAATTCTCACCGTCACCCTAGGGATTGCTGTGCTAGCTGGCCTGCTTGTGTTTATTGTATTTGAAGCTCATGAGTGAGCAGTGAACAAGAGCTACTGTCTGATTTTGTCTGTAAAATCAGTGTATGTAGCAAATTAAAGGTTGGATTGTGTCCCCCACAAATGCTCAACTCTACACTCCTGAACCATATGAAATAGTCTGGATTACATTGCAGACATAATTAAGTTAGGATGAGGGCATACTTGATTTGAGGGTTATCTCCAAATCTAGTAATAACGTCCTAATAAGAGATCATATGAAGACACAGAGTGGAACAAGGACCATGTGAAGATGCAGGACCCATAAACCAAGGAATGTCAAAAACTAGAGAGAAATTTCTTTTTATAAATATTTTATTAATTTATTCATATTACATCTCAATTGTTATCCCATCCCTTGTATCCTCCCATTCCTCCCTCCCTCCCACATTCTCCCTACTCCCCTCCCGTATGTCTGTGACTGAAGGGGACCTCCTTCCCGTGTATATGCTCATAGGGTATCAAGTCTCTTCTTGGTAGCCTGCTATCCTTCCTCTGAGGGCCACCAGGTCTCCCCAGCAAGGGGACATGGTCAAATATGGGGCACAAGAGTTCATGTGAAAGTCAGACCACTCTCGCCACTCAGTTGTGGAGAATGTCCTGTCCTTTGGCTAGATCTGGGTGGGAGTTTGAAGTTTACTGCCTATATTTTCCTTGGCAGGTGCCATAGTTTGAGCAGGACTCCTGGGCCCAGATCCACCCATCATAATGTTCTTCTTGTAGGTTTCTAGGACTCTCTGGATCCTTCTATTTCCCTATTCTCCCATGCTTCTCTCGTCTAAAGTCCCAATAGGATGTCCTCCCCCTCTGATCCACTTTCCTGGTAAGTGAAGACTTTCATGGGACATTCCCCTTGGGCTAGTGTCTAGATATAAGTGAATATATACCATATGACTCTTTCTGTTTCTGGGTGAACTCACTCATTATTTCTAGTTCAATCCATTTGTCCACAAATTTTGGCAATTCTTTGTTTTTAATAGCTAAGTGGTATTCCATAATGTAAATGTACCACAGTTTCTTTATCCATTCTTCTACTGAGGGACACTTAGGTTGTTTCCATGTTCTGACTATTATGAATAAGGCTGCTATGAACATGATTGAGCAAATTTTCTTGTTGTGTGCTGGAGCATCTTCTGGGTATATTCCAAGGAGTGGAATAGCTGGGTCTTGAGGAAGCCCTATTCCAATTTTCCTGAGAAAGTACCAGAAAGATTTCCAAAGTGATTGTACCAGTTTGCATTCCCACCAGCAATGAAGGAGTGTTCCTCTTTCTCCACATCCTCGCCAGCATGTGATATCACTTGAATTTTTGATCTTAGCCATTCTGATGGGTGTAAGATGGAATCTCAGAGTCGTTTTGATTTGCATTTCTCTGATGACTAACGATGCTGAGCATTTCTTTAAGTGTTTCTCAGCCATTTGATATTCATCTGTTGAGAATTCTTTGTTTAGTCCAGCTCCATTTTTCAATTGGGTTATTTGGTTTGATGGTGTTTAATTTCTTGTGTTCTTTATTTAGTTTGAATATTAGACCTTTGTCAGATGCAGGGTTGGTGAAGATCTTTTCCAAGTCTGTAGGCTATCACTTTGTTCTGTTGACAGTTTCTCCTGCCTTACAGAAGCTTCTCAGCTTCATGAAGTCCCATTTGTTTATTGTTGACCTTAAGGCCTGGGCTGTTGGTGTTCTGTTCAGGAAGTTGTCTCCTGTGCCAATGTGGTCCAGGTTCTTCCCTACTTTTTCCTCCAACCAATTTAATGTCTCTGGTTTTATGTTAAGGTCTTTAATCCACTTGGACTTGAGTTTTGAGCATGGTGACAAATATGGGTCTAATTGCATTTTTCTACATGTAGCCATCCAGTTAGACCAGCACCACTTGTTGAAGATGAGGAGAAATCTCCATACCTGATCTCAAGCTGTACTATAGAGTAACAGTAATTAAAACAGCATGGTACTGGCATAGCAATAAGCTGGCAGATTAATGGAATCGGATCAAAGACTCAGAGATGAATCCACACACATTTGGTCACTTGATTTTTGATAAAGAAGACAAATCTATTCAATAGAGAGAAATTTCAAAAGATCAGAAGAGGCAATGACATTCCATTCCCTAGAGCTTTCAGAGTAGACAATCTAAAAGCATGCGGATTCCAATTATCTAGCCTCCAGAATGGTGGAAAAAAAAATAAAGTTCTGAATGCCGGGCATGGTGGCGCACGCCTTTAATCCCAGCACTTGGGAGGCAGAGGCAGGTGGATCGCTGTGAGTTCGAGGCCAGCCTGGTCTACAAAGTGAGTCCAGGTCAGCCACAGCTAACACAGAGAAACCCTGTCTCGAAAAACCAAATAAATAAATAAATAAAATTCTGTTCATTTGTACCAGGAAGGTTGTGGCTATTTTTCATAAATAGTTAAAGGACATAATGCTTAATACACAAGGACGTACTCCATCCTCACTAAGTCTAGAGTTCATTTAGCACTTAGACTGAGCTCTAAACCACCCTGCAATCAGCATTGCCTTCCCCCAATGAAAACTCAGAAATCAGTCTTCTTACACTCAGAGAAGCTCGTGACCATCAACATCCTGCTTTCAGTTGGGTTCCCAAAGAAACTGACACTGGGATAAAGACTTGTGTGTGTGGTTCCTTGGCAATGTTTCAAGGAAGCGTTAATAAAGGAGAGGAGATATGAGATATGAAAGCAAGCACAGGCCCAGATATTGGCCAATTCACCAGTGTAGGCAAACTGTACTAGTTCTAGCTGGGGTGTCATGTAATATCCCTCAGAAAGCTCTTCAGAGATGGCAGTGGGCTTAGTCTGTGTGTCACAGATGCTCCTTTCCCCACCTAAGGAGTCTGCTCTGCTTATGCCCATGAGTTTGCATTCTTAGAGTTTATATTTATTTTTTGCCTCCTTCGTCTATGATTTAATCTTCACACTTGAATTCTAGAACTGTGAGTTTCCTACAGATAGAATCAGAGTTACAACGTCTGCCTTCTTAGCTCTTCATTTTGTAATTTTGGCTCCTTGTAACCTCTCACTATCTGGGCCTTATTCTGGAAGATTTCTGTTTTTTTTTTTTTGTTCACGTTCCTCACATGAGAACCCACAGTTCATATCTTTCCCATATTGTGTACCGTGCAGGATATCTGAAGAAGGTCAAGAAAACAGATCCTTTGCAACCGAATTTCCCCATATTTGAGTTTGCTTAAAGCAAAGCAGTGTACCTGCTTTGAGGATTTGACTTTACAAACAACTTTGCTGGAAATCATGTTTGTTTGTGTATTCATAGCAAGATCTCATGGAGCCCAAAGCTGGTTGAAAACTTGCTATATAGTTCAAACTAGCCTTCAATTTCTGATTTTCCTATCTCTTCTTCCCATGTGCATAGGTCTAGAGGCACTCGGGGATCATGCTTGGCCTTAAATGATTTTTTAAGCAAGCAAAATTTCTAATCTTTTCTAGTCTTATTCTTAGTTGCTGAGTCAAAATGTATATTTTGGGGACTTTTTTTAAAAGGCTTGAATTTGATCTAGCAAAGAACATATGGGAACAAGTTAGCATAAATTATTTAATCATCTTTGTGGTTACAGGAAATATGTGTGTGTGTGTGTGTGTGTGTGTGTGTGTGTGTGTGTGTGTGTGTGGCAAGCACATACATACACATATGCTTACCCTAAAAAAACATGCTGTCTTCTACTCATTGACTCATTGGGGTACTGCAATTTGGTCAAAAATAGAAAAATAATAAATTTAGCCAGATGAAAGAAAAAAGTTTTATATTCTCTCAAACAATGGCAAATAACATGGGAAGAGCTGTCAAATGCACCTGGTTTTCATTCCAACAGCAGCAGCAACAGCAGCATCAAAGCTTCCAAGGTGTGGTGAGTTGTTACTCACTGTCTGCTTTACAAAATGCTAATTCTTCTTGAACAAAAATTACCGTCCAGCAAATGAACTTTTAGCAAAGCAACAAGGCATCACTCACACAAAGCCATAGAGAAATCCTGAGCAGGAAATTATTAGCACAAATGATTTTTACAGAAACAGAATGGAATCTTACTGAAGATCACAGAAAATGGTGAATTGCATAATAGGAAGCAAGGCGGCGTAGGAAGGGCATATCTCCTGAGCGCAATCCAGGGTCTGTTCCTCGTACCATTGCAGCTTTTTACAGCAATGCTGTCCCCCCATCCCCACCCCCATTTCTATAAAAACCTCCCGCGTAGTATTTTAGGATTGCTGAGTCTGGTGCCCAGAGTTTTAAAAGAGGTTTGTCTGGGTCTGTTCTTTTCCCCTGTGGTTGCAGCAGGAGTTCAGCATAGAAGACATACACTTGTCCTTTTCAAAACCTTCCTGAACTCTGATATTACTGTTCTATTAATAATATACAATGCATATAAGAAAAGATGAACTGCAACATTTCATAGAGCCTGGAATATATTAATTCTCCCCCTGGAAATCAGATTAGGTTTCTGGAAATCTTTTGATTTGGGAAAGTTTTCACTGAAGAACTGAATATCCAGGCAAACAATG
This sequence comes from Acomys percivali, assembly GCA_907169655.1. Lineage (NCBI taxonomy): Eukaryota > Metazoa > Chordata > Mammalia > Rodentia > Muridae > Acomys > Acomys percivali. The sequence goes on from OU015742.1 coordinate 152,998,962, forward strand.
GCCCTCAGGTAAGACTCCCACACCCTGACAAATAGGCCTCTCCCCCTGAGCATGCCTGCTTCTGTGTTTACCCCAAGTGTGTGACTCTAAATCAGGCTACTCACCAAATGACCTTAAAATTATATTTTCACACATTTGAAATAAAAGGCCGTGGGTTCAGTGTATTCCTTCTAATTTCTTCACTCTTGTGACTCTCTCAGATGACTTCCGCTGGTTCCATCGGATGGTGACAAGCAGGTGCATGGAGTTCCTGGGATCATGGCGCTTCCAATTCTATATCCTTAGGTGCCTTTTGCCCCTCACTTGAGACTGAGTTGTGAGATTGTCTCTTGAGGCTTACAGTACATGTTCACATTTGAATGGTACATCTCATTCTGCCTGTGTTTAGTATGGGTCAGGAACGGTGACAAACGCCTTTAATCTCAGCTCCCTGGAGGCATAGATGGGTGGATCTTTGTGAGCTCTAAGACAGCTTTGTCTACGTACTGAATTCTAGGGCTGTCTTACTGTTCTATTGCTGTGAAGAGACATCATGACCAAGGTGACTTTTACAAAGGAAAACATTTAATTGGGCCTGGCTTATAGTTTCAGAGGTTCAGTCCATTGTCATCATGGCAGATCTGGCAGACATAGTGCTGGAGAAGGAGTTGAGCATTCTCTCTTGATCCTCAGGCAGCAGAAGAGGACTTTGTCTCAAAACCAAAACCAACCAAACAAACAGCATCCCTAAATAAAAACAAAACAAAACAAAACAAAACAAAACAAAGCTACCACTTGCCCCCCCACACACAAAATAAGAAAACATTTGAATGGTAGTACCTTGATGTCTAGAATTAAAAAAAAAACACATGCTTGTTTGTTGGTTGTACTATAAAATATGCAATTTGATTGTAGAACACTTTGTAAAATTCAGAAAAAGTGAAGAAAATAAGTCATTTATAAATCTAGTGTCCTGAAGTAGCCATTAGTAGAATTTTGGTGTATATCAGTGTTTCTCAACCATTCTAATGCTACGGCTCCTTAATATAGTTTCTCATGGTTTGGTGACTGCACAGTGATAAAATTATTTTCATTGCTACTATAGTTTTGCTACTGCTATGAATCATAATGTAAGTTACCTGTGTTTTTGATGCTCTTGAGTGACCCCTGTGAAAAGGCTGTTCAACCCAAAGGAACCCAAAGGGGTTGTGACCCATTAGTGTGTGTGTGTGTGTGTGTGTGTGTGTGTGTGTGTATGTGTGTATGTATGTATATATATATACATATTTCCAAATATAAACTTTAAAAATCTCCAGACATGATTGTTTCAAATCACAGTGAAATCAATACAAAGTAATTATTTTTAACTGGATAAACTTACATTCTTTTATAAGAGCTTTTCCTCTCTTAATTCCACACCATGTTGCTTTGGGTATGTCCAGGCTGACTCAGTTAGAGATGTCATACAGGCATGCATTCTATAGTCTGCTCTGAGAAACCTCTCTAAATTGTACATACGGGTGCTCTAAATCGTAGACATCGGTGGTCACGGGTAGCATGAGAGTTCCGTCTTAAAATCTCAATAGTTTGCATAGAAAAAGAAACCTTTTTCCCATTAGGTAGGACAAAGTGAAGAGTCCAATTGTCTTGGTGTAGGTCACGTACCTTCTGCTTAAAAACTCTTGTAGGTTTAGTATGGAATTGTGGGCGACACTGAGTAACAACTGCGTTGCTTTTCTATCCTACAGCTTGGAGAGGGGTAAAGGTTCTTCTCCACAACAAATACTTGAGCACATGAGAAAGTTATGCAACTAGAATGGAGGATTGCATTCCACAGCAGACACAAACTATCTAAACATACACTCTACTATGTACATTCACTCTCTTAATTTTATGTATGTGAGTGTTTCCTGCATGTATCAGTCTGCATGTCTAGTTCCTTAGTAGGTGAGAAGAGGGTGTCAGATCCTTTTAGACTGGATGTATAGATGGGTATGAGGGGTCCTGTTAGTGATGGGGAATTTGCATTCAATGAACACCGAGCAATTTGATTCAATGTCCTTTTGCATAAAATTGTATTATATCATTTTAACTTCATCCAAACCTAAAGACTATTGATTTATACAGCTTATGGACTGGTTTCCTTACATCTTTATTCCTAAGATATAAAATCAGGTGGATCATCACACTTAGTTCATAGTGCTATTAATATAAATAAGCACACAATAATATCAGCAAAAAGTCATTTTATTATCACTTCATTGGATTTATTAAGCTTGTATTATATACTCTGCAAGGTAATAATTATAAATTAATGCCTGTTGTACTAACAATGATATTATATTTAATTTTTATTTATATTAATATATTTTGAAAAATACTAGGTTTCTGTGGTTCCTCTGCTTTATAAGTGTCCATTGTTTGTTTTCCTTTATGGGATCTTTTCTTCCCCCCACCCCGAGTTATACTTGATATATATTTTTCTTAGTGGAAGGAAGGCATATTTTTAAGTTCTTTCTGGCAATCCTTGCAGGGAATGGATGCTGTACTGTGTGACATCATAGAGTTTCCTGTGTAGACAGTTGAACTTGAGCATGGGAGCTGAGGAGCTCCCATACAGATACTTTTTATTCACTATCATTTGGCCTTCTAAAGCAGTGCATAGTGAGAGTGAGACTCTGCCACTTTCTACACAGTTGCCAGGAGATGAAGAAGCCTGGAAGTCAGTGATCCAGGCTTCAGTGCACTTCGTGAACTACTCATTAATAAAAACAGTGATCACCTAGAATGACCTTTGGCACACAGCTGTGGGAGATGTATGACGACAGTTGAAAGTGCTCTGTGAAGACTTTGTGCTTGTAGAAGAAATTCTGCACGGCCTCTTTTTCTAGAGGTAACCCTTTCAAGTCCAGGGTAGTGTCTGACATGGCCACTGTGCCTCTTTGACTATAAGTAAACACTTCCTATTGGCTAAACGGTTGTTTCCTTCCCACAGCTTGGAGATAGTAAAGGCTCACCTCAGTGGTTAGTACTTGAGGGCTGAATTATTTGACATATGATATACCCAAGATCATTGATTTCTCCATCAAAGCAAATGGGTAAACAGTGGAGGTTTATATAACACCCAGAAGGAGAAAGGTTCTGCATGATTAAAAAGAGTAATTGAATTGGAAGCCAGAACTAGGTCTGTTGGAAAGCCATGAAATAAGGATCAGAATGAAGACCGTAGAGCCGGGATGTGAGAGTTGTAGGCCTGGCTCTGTTGGTCATTGGTTGTGTGACCTTGGGCCAGTTACTTTGTCTTCTTGTCATTCCTAAGATGTAAAGTGAAAATAATTGTACCTTGGCTTATACGGTTGTTATTAGCCTAGGTGAGTTTATGGTACAAGCCTTGCACTGATTGTTTTAAAAAACCACCAGCTGGTGGGCTGGAGAGGTGGCTCAGTGATTAAGATTACTGGCTGCTCTTTCAGAGGATCTGAGTTTAATGACCAGCACCCACAGTGAAACATGACTGTGCATGATTTAAGTCCCAGGGAATCTAATGTCCTCTTCTTGCCTCTGACGGCATCAGACACAAACATATATGCAGGCAAAACACGCGTACACATTATGTAGATACATTTTAAAAAAGAGTAAAGATAGTATTATTAATATTGCTACCCATCCTTTTTTTTTTTTTTTAAAGGTGGCAGAGCTACAGTTTACCACTGAGGCCCTGGGCCTAGAAAATGGAAGAGACTGAAGACAGAATGTGTCTGAGAAGAGTGGCTGCCCAGCCTCCCTGACTGTTCTTGGTACCCTTCCTGCTATGATGTTTGGATCTCACTGGGTTCAGTGTGGGCCATTATCTGAGAAGAGACAGAATGCACTAAATTTCTGCCTGGGCAATAGACACACTAAACAGTGTGTCTGTCCACAGGAAGTCATAAAAATTCATAGAAAAATCATCTTAAGATTCAACGAAGGAAAAATCACAGCAGTAATATACATTTGCTAACTTTTGTGAGGTTTTTATTTCCCCAAGATAAATATATAATGCTGCGTGTGCTCATCCATCATGATTTTCATTTTATAATATGCTTAATAAATTATGTATTTTTGCATAGTGAAGATCATAAAATATAACATGGTGACATTAATGTTTTTTCTTAATCGATGTTAGGATAAATATTAAAATGAGAATTCTTTTTTCCTATTAGTAAGAGGAGATTTTCTTACGGATTTTTTAAAAATTGGTTCTGCTTGGGATCCAAATTTCTTTAAATGTCACCATCAAGTTCTAATTAGCAGTGACCCTCTAACATTAGAAAAGCTTTCCCCTAGAACTTACAAAGGACACGACCATATTAAACAACAAATTATGGGTACTTGAGAGAGGACTTAGCAGTTAAGAGCACCTGCTGCTCTTGCAGAGGTCCTTGGTTCAATCCCCAGAACGCACATGGTGACTCACAAATATCTGTAGCTCCAGTTCCAGGTTGTTGATCATTCTTTTCTGGTCTCCTCAGGCAGCCGGCACATAAGTGACACACAGACATACACACAATCAAAAAAACACATGTACATAAAACAGTAAACACAAAACCCACAAAAATAGACAATAAATTATGACATCTTGGACCCCTTTCACAGCACTATGAAAACCTATCTCTGGAAGATGCTCAGGTGTGTTTCACTGAAGTGAAGAGCCAGGAACAGAAGCCAACTGGAGGGGTGGGCTGTCTTCAGTAAGGTGAAATATAGGTTCACCGTATTTTTTTCTCAAACAAATTAATTGTGTAGAAAATTTCAATTCAGTGCTCATTGGAAAATAAAAAAGCATGTGATGTTATCACTATTTTGGGGTTTTGCTTTGTTTTGTTTTAAGTGTCTCTTTTTATAACTATGGTGGTATATTTTGTTTCTTGCATTAGAAAAATGTTATAAGAAAAGAAAAGCATAGATAATTTATACATTCCAAAGATATGAAATATAATCTTTATAATCAGAAAAATAATGAGAAAACCCATGTCCAACTGTTGCTTATATATACATTTATAAAATTCCTTAAAGTCTCGACCCTGTTTTTGGCTAAAGCTCTACCTTGTCATTTTTAGCTGCATACACACACACACACACACACACACACACACACACCACGCACACACACAGAGTATATTCTGCTGTAGTTAGCACACATTTATAGTGTTCAATCTTTTACAATGTAACAAATGTATATGCTCATAAAGTCATCAACAAAATAATCACAGTGTGGATATATACATCACAGCCCTCCCAAATTTGCTCATGCCCTTTAAAAACGATTCTTTCTAATTAATAATTTTCAGGATCTACTTATATTTTTGTCTTCTTTGGCCAAGCTTAGCTATAATGAATTTCTAGATTTTCTTTATTGACATGTCCTTCATTAGTTTTCTTTCTTCGAATGTTGGGAATTAAACCCAAGGCTGTGTGTGTGTGCTGGCTATACCAGCTCTGACTTTGAAAGTTTTTGAGGAGCACTAGTCAGGTATAGTATGTAGACTGTTCCTCAGCTAAGATTTTCCTGATAATTGGGTTGAGGGTATAGTTGTGAGGTAGATTACTGTTGTAAAGTGACACATAAGTCACACTGTTTCAAGGGCACAGACTATTGACATATCTTTCCATTGTTGCTACTGACCTTGACCATCTCACCCCTCTGTTTTCCTAAGGTATTGTTTAAAAGGAATGCACCATGTACAATCATATTTGAGGAGTGGAGAATTATGGTCCCCTTCTTTGAGAGCGGAACATCCCATAAATTCTCTAGAATTCTTCTGCAGAGGGTATTTGTGGATTTGCCACAACTTATTTATTCAATGTCTTTACATCATTGCTTCTGTAAAGCCATGAACATGAAGTATTACTGCATTTGCTTAGATTTTCATTACTTTCATACTGTTTTACAGTTTTTGCACATAGGTACTATAGTTATTTGGTTAGAATTGTAACTACATACTTCATTTTTGGTGTTGCTATTGTAAATTGTATTGACTTTCAATTCCAATTATTCATTGAGTTTGTTATACTGTCACATTAGTTCTATAAGATATTTTGTCAAATCTTTGAAATATTCTATACAGAAAACCATGCCATCTCTGAATAGAGACAGTTATTTTTATAATTTGTATATTTTTAAATTTCTTGTTTTAGTGTTCTAGTTAACATTGTGGCACACCGTCAAATTAGAATGATAAATAAAGCTCAGATTATATTTAGGCATGGGGAAAGATGACAAATGATTAACTTTGAAATATGTTAAGATACAGTTTTTTAAGTAAGTGCTCTTTAATAAATTAAGGAATTAATAGTTTTAAATCTTTGTCTTGAGGTTTCTGCTTTTTTTCTTCTCCATTTTCCTGGGCTTCATCCTCCTCATTATATTTGGACATACGATGCTCAGGATACCATTTGTTGAAAGGATCACACCTTTTCTATTTTCTCTATATTATGAATCTGCCAGAAATTTTTAGTTTAATTTATTTTTAACACGCACAGGAGTTGGGATTTTGTTTAATGCTTTTTCAATGTCATCTGGCACCATCACATAATTTTCCTTCTGCAGTTTATTGATGTGGTGTGTTGAAATGATTGATTGTTAGAGTTTGAAACTAGCCTTGCCTACTTGGAAGAAATCCAGTTGGTTATTGCACATAATTCTTTTCATGAATTGCCAGATTTGATAATACTTTGTTAAAGGTTTTCACATCTATATTCGTGAGAGATATTGGCATGGAGTTGACATTTTTGAAATATCTTTCTCTGTCTTTGCTATTAGGGTCATGCAGGATTCCCTGAGTGAGTTTTTATATTTCTGCTTTCATTTTCCCTAGGCCAAAAGTGTCATGGCTGAGCCTTGTGCTGATGCTCTGTCTCTTCTGACTTGTTTTCCATTTTAGATTAATGTTATAATTTCTCTGAAAGCTGTTCATTCTACTGGTTAGCAGGACCTGGAGTAAAAGACTTCTGATGTGTATGTGTTGATAGGGTTTGAAATTGGGCTGTTTGCTCTAGATGTGTGTACCATAACCTTTTGCCTCCTCTGAGGCCTTTACTATTATCTTCCCTTTGGTACTTCCCAAAGCTCTACTTCCCAGAAGGACCCTGTGTCTCACAGATTTCCTTATCTATAATTATTTTTCTTTTATTGAAAATAGATTTTTGATACACTGTATCCTGTTACAGTTTCTCTTCCCATTACTCCTTCCATTTCCTACCTATCTCCCCTTCAATCTGGATCCACCCCTTTCCGTCTCGCATTAGAAAACAAACTTGTATCTAAAGGGCAGTAATGAGATAAAATATAATAAAATAAGAAAACACAAAAGTAAATACATCGGAATAGGACAAAGCAAACAGAAGTAAAAGACCACAAGAACAGACACAAGAGAGAGATATAGATGCAGAGATGCACTCGTTCCCACACTCAGAAATCTCATTTTAAAAAAACCAAACAAACCAATAAAACAAACAAACCAAAAAAAAAGAAAAGAAAAGAAAAAGAAAACCAGAAGACATATACATGCAAAGGACCAATATGGTAAAAGAGAAGAATGAAGTACAATTTTAAAAAATAATAAAAAGAAAGAAGGAAGGGAGGAAGGGAGGAAGGAAGGAAAGAAAGAAAGAAGAAAAATCCCTAACATACATTATGAGACAAGGACTTTCCAAAAATGCCACTGAGTTGGATTTTTGTTGGTTAATCGAAGCTAGCTTCTGGGTTATGGATGGGAGCTGTGTTCAGTTCTCCTTTCATTCCTGGAACCCCATATAGTTCAGACCTATGCAGGCCTTACGCATGCTTCCCTACTCTGGTCTATGAAAGTCCATATATGCATCAACACTGTTGATTTAGAAGGCCTGCTTTCCTTGGTGGCCTCCAACCACTCTGGCCTTATACCATTTCTGCCTCCTCTTCTGAAGGGTTCCCTGAGCCATGATAGGAAGAATTTGATGGAGACATCTGTTTTTTGGACTAAGAGTTCCATGGTCTATCATCCGATGCATATTGTCTGGATATGGGTCTCTGTATTTGTTTCCATCTGCTGATGACAAGTGAGCAAAGAGTTGATTCGTGAGTATAGCAGAATGTCATTTGGTGTCACATTCCTTTAGTATAACAGTCGTATTAAGTTTTACCCTAGGTGCCTGGGCTATTTAGTCTTTGCTTCTTGGTCACCCAAGCAGCATCAGGTATGAATTCCTCTCACAGAGTGGGCCAAGTCAAATCAGATACTGATTGTTTACTCCCACAAGCCTTGTGCCTCTATTTAACTAGCATAGCTTATAGGCAGGACACCATTGTTGATCAAAGGGCCTGCAGCTGAGTTGATATTTGTGTTTCTACTTTGCACCTTTTAGTACCATTAGCTCATAGAGGTGAAGGCTCTAGGTAGGCATCAACTCTACTTCTCTGTGTTCAATGAGTTGTGTAGGTATTGTCTCCAGCAATCAGACCTTGCTGTCAGCTTGTGGAGAGCAATCTATAGTATTAGCAACAGCCTTGGTTATTATTTGGGGGTTCCCGTGGGATCCCTTTGGCCAAAAACTCAATAAAATATGACCCATTCTCAGTACTGGAAGTTTCAGTTGGTGCCAAGAGAAGTCTAGTTTGGAGAATCTATCTCCATTACTTGGCAGTTTCATTTAGATTGCCTTTATATTTCTATATACTTTAGGAAGCTTCTACTGTATTAGGTTTCCAGACTACCTCTCAAATGGCCCTTAGGGTTAGTTGTCACTCCCTTTGCTCCCAACCCTGCCTCCTTGCCTCTCCACCTCCCTAAATCTTATTCCTGTACCAGCTCCCACCCCGTCCAAAAATAACTACCTATTATATTTCTCTTTCCTATGGAGATCTATCTGTCTCCCTTAGTCTTTTACAATATACCTAACATTTGTGGTTATATGGATTGTAGCTTGGTATCAGTGACCTAACAGCTAATATCAACATGAAAGTGAATGCAATCTACTTTTGTTTTAGTTTTAGTATTTCATGAGTCTGTATTGGCTCATTCAGGGTGATTTTTTACTAGTTCCATTCATTTACCTATGAATTTCAGTTTTTAATGGCTAAGTAGTATTCCATTCTGTAAATGTACCATAGATTTTTTTAATCCACTCATCTGTTGGGGGACATATAGGTTTCCAATTTTAGGCTGTTATGAATAGGGCATCCTTACAAGTCTTTTACTTGCTTGGTTAGAATTATTCTAAGATCACACACACACACACACACACACACACACACACACAATTTGAGGCTATTGGAAAAGGTATTGTTGTCCCAGTTTCTTTCTTAGTCAATGCATATACACAATGAATCATTTGCATATAGGAAGGCTATTAATTTTTCTTAGTTAATTTTGTATTTTAACATCTATTCACCAAACACAAGGGAACTAAGTTCATCAAAGATATTACTATAGTTTATATCACATATTGACCCTTACAAACTGAAAGTCTAGCCAGACAAAATTTTGTTATGCAAGTATTTTACTTGCTTGATTAGAATTACCTCCCAAGATATTCTATATATTCTACACATTTTGAGGATACTATGAAAAGGATTTTCCCTGTTTTCTTTCTCAGTAAATGTGTATATATATATATATATACATATGAAGACTATTAAATTTTGTGAGTCAATGTTATATCCAGCCACTTTTCTGAAAGTATTTATTAGCTATAGGAGTTTCCAGGTGGAATTTTTAGGGTCAATTTTACATTTTGTCATATCATATGCAAATAAAGATACTTTGATTTCTTCCCTTCCCAATTGTATTTTCTTGACCTCACTGAGTTGTCTAATTCTATAGACAAGACTTCAAGTACTATATTGAGCAAGAATGGAGAGAGTGGACAACCTTGTCTTGTTCCTGATTTTAGTAGAATTGCTTTGATTTTCTCTCTGATTATGCTGATATTGGTCATGGGCTTCCTGTAAATCACCATTATTGTGTTGAGGTATGACTGTTGTACCTGTAAACTCTCCAGGACTTTTATCATGAAATAGTGTTGGGTTCTGCCAGAGGCTTTTTTTTTTTTGCATTAAATGAGATGATCATGTGGTTTTTGACTTTCATACTGTTTATATGATGAATTATATTTATTGATTTTATATTCTGAACCAGTCCTGAATCTCTGGAATAAAGCCTACATGATTGTGGTGGATGATCTTTTTTATGTGTTCTTATATTTGGTTTGCAAGTACATTTCACTGAAAATTTTCACCTATGATTATCTTTCTTTGTTGCATCTTCATATGGTTTGGGTATCAGGGTAACTGTGGCCTCTTAAAATTAATTGAGCAATGTTGGTTTTTTTTTCTGTATTGTGAGATAATTTGAGAAGTATTGGCATTAGCTCTTCTTTGAAAGTAATAGAATTCTTCACTAAAACAATCTAACTCTTGGCTTTTTCTTTGTTGGGAGACTTTTAATGACTATTTCTGTTTCATTAGGTATTTTGGGTCTATTTAAAATTCTTATCTGATCTTGATTTAACTTTGGTAAGTGGTATGTATCAAGAAATTTATTCATGTATTTTAGATTTTTTAAATTTGTGGAGTACAGGTTTTTATAGTACATCCTCATGACTCTCTGGATTTCCTTGGTGTCTGTTGTTATGTTCTTCTTTTAGTTTCTTTTGTTGTTATTGTTTTCATAAATGCTGTTTTAATATATTTGATTTTATTTATTGAGAACTTTAAACACAATTTAAGGATAAATGCATTCAATTAAGTAAAAAGAATAAACAGGATGAGTTGCAAAGCATTATTTTAAAATTCATTACCTCTGCATTGCACAAAATCAATGAGGATGTAAATAAGTTTCTTAAAGCAGTGAGACAGCTTAACTGAGAAGAGCTTGTCTCACATGTGTATAGGGCTGAGCTTAGATCCAAACACCAAAATTAAAATCCTGGTGCAAGAACACATAGTTCAGAAGTTCTTAAGCATAGTACAGAAGACGTAGACAAGCTGATCACTGGCTACAAAGACAAGAGCTGATTAAATCTACATTCTGTGAGAGACTATGTCTAAAAACAATATTTTTCTTTACTTAATGGAGATCTCAAGATGGACTTTTATTAAATTTTAAAAATGTCATATGTGGCAAATCAAATGCTTGTCATAAAACTCTTAGTAGTCTTTTATATTTTGTGATTAATTAGTATATATTATGAAACATATCTAGAAACCAGTATAAATAACAATTATCTCACTATGTACAGGTAAACATACATATGCACAAGAAATTAAGGTTTTCTGGCTGTATTTATCCATTCTATGCTTAGTAGAAATAATCCCTAGTAGTCAATTGCAAGAAACAAACATTTGTTTTCCTTTTTTGAATTAAACATTTTTTATTTTTACATATACATTTATATTATTACACACATATACAATAAACTACCTATAGCAAGAAGAACCGTGACACAGTCAGGAATTATATAAATGTTACATTCTTAGTGTTTTGGCTATTTGTATTTGACAGCTTTGAAGAAAACATCTTTCCTATCTTGGTGCATCTACAATTCTGAATGTAAATCAATTTCCATAATATTTTGTCATTATCAACTACTTTTCTTTTCTAATTTTGTTAATCTGTATTTTTTCTTTCCACCATTTAGTTCATTTGGATAGGGTTTTGCCAATATTGATTTTCTAAAAGAAACAAATCTTTGCTTCATTGATTCTTTGTATTTTGTTGTTGTTTCTATTTTATTGGTTTCAGCCTGGAGTTTGATTATTCCTTGCTGTCTACTCCTTTTGGAATATAAATTCTTTTTTTGTTCTAGAGCTTTCAGGTATGCTGTTGTTACTAATGTGAGATCATTCCAACTTCTTTTGTGTAGGTGTTTAATACCATGAACTTGCCTCTTAGAATTTCCTTCATTGTGTCCCATAGGTTTGTATATGTTGTGTTTTCAATTTTTATTTAATTCTTAAAATTTTTAAGCTTTCTTTCTTACTTTTTATCTTGACCCATTTTTCATTTAACAATGAGTTGTTCAGCTTCCATGATTTTTTAAGTTTTTTTTTATTTTGGTTATTGATATACATACATACATACATACACACACACACACACACATGTATCTGTGTGTCAGTGTTTGGATGAAATGTTCTGTAAATATCTGTTAGTTCTATTGGTTTATCGTGTCAGTTAATTTTAGCATTTCTTGGGTTAGGTTCTTTTTTGAATGATCTGTCTATTGGTGAGAGTGTGGTATTGAAGTCTCCCACTATCAGTGTATACAACCATCCCTGGTTTCACTTTGTACAATAGATGTATAGTAATAAGAATACCATGACATTGGCCTAAAAACAGACACTTTTATCAATTGAATAAGATTGAAGACCCAAATATAAGTCCATATTCCTGTGGACACTTGGCTTTTGATAAAGATGGCAGGAATACACAGTGGAAACAGACAGCATCTGTCTGGAAGCAGACAGACAAATGGTGCTGGTCAAACTGTATACCTGCACATAGAAGAATACAAATAGAGCTATACTTATTGCCCTGAACAAAAATCAACTCCACATGGATCAACAACCTCAGTATAAAGCCAAACACACTGAATCTGATAGAACAGAATGTGAAGAATTGTTTTGAACTCATTGGCATAGAAAAAGATCTTTTTGAACAGAACACCATTAGGATAGGCATTAACATCAACAATTAATTGATGGGACCTCATGAAACCAATATACTTTTATATGGCAAATGAAACCATCATTCACACAAAGCAGCAGCCTACAGAATGGAAAAAGATTTTTTTCCAACACATCTGATATAAGGATAATATCTAAAATATATTAAGGACTCATTAAAAAGGGATTCTGAATCTCACTTTGCAGGGGAAACAAAGTAGACCTTGGAGGCAGATGAAGGGAGGGAACTGAGTGAGAAAGAGGGCAGGGAAAGGAACAGGTGGGAGCAAGTGTGGGGAGGATTGAGGGAGAGAGAACTAGGTAAGATGGGAATCCGTGGGGAGGGAGTGAATCTCTAGGATGAGCCAGAAACCTAGGACAAGGGAAACTGTCAGAAATCTATGAGGGTGATCCTAGCAAAAATTCTCAGCGACAATGCACGTGGAACCTGAAATGGCCATCTCCTGTAACCAGACAAAACCTCAGTGGAGAGACAGAGACATCAACCTATCCACTAAACCTTCAACCCAAAATGTGTCCTGCTTACAAGAGATGCTGGGATAAAGATGGAGCAGAAATTGAGTGAATGACCAACCAATGACTGGCCTAACTTGAGACCCATCCCATAATAGAGAGCCAACCTCTGACACTACTATGTTAGTCTGCTATGCTTGCAGACAGGAATCTACCATAACTGCCCTCTGAGCAGCTTACCCAGCAGCTGATGAAAACAGATAGAGATCCACAGGCAAACATTAGGCAGAGCTTGGAGAATCTTGTAGAAGAGGGGCAGGAAGCATTGAAGAGGCCAGAGAGGTCAAGGACACCATAAGAAAACTTACAGAGTCAACTAACCTGGGCCAATGTGGGGTCACAGAGGTTGAACCACTAAGCTAGGAGCACGCATTGGCTGGAGCTAGGCTCCTTACACATACATAGCAGATGTGAAACTTGGTCTTCATGTGGGTCCCCTAACAATTGGAACAGGGGCTGTCTCTGACTTTGTCGCCTGCCCTTGGATCCCTTTTCCTTAACTGGACTGCCTTGTCTAACTTCAGTAGAAGATGTGGGTAGTCCTACTGCAACTTGATATATGTCAAGGTGAGTTGATGTTCATGGGAGGCCTCTCTTATGAAAAGAAAGAGGAGGAAAGGGAAAAGGGGGAGGTGTGAGGGAGGGACTTGGAGAATAGGAAGGAGGAGAAGCTGCAATCAGGGTATAAAGTAAATAAATTAATTAATGGAGAAAAAAGGGTTCTGTTATCTTTTTTCCTCAATAGGTTTCATGAGGTCCCATTAATTAATTGTTGATGTTAATGCCTATGCTAATGGTGTTCTGTTCAAAAAAGTCTTTTTCTATGCCAATGAGTTGTATCCTGTGACAAGATACTACTTCAAAAGCAATGGAGAAAGGGCTTATTAGACTTCCAGTTTCAGAGTCATACTGTCTCCCATGGCAGAGAAGACATGGCTGTAGGAAGGGAAAGTATAGTGTCAGGAGTAGGAGGCAGGTTGGTCACACCAGAAAACAGGAAATGAAAGCAGCCTATAAAAGACTCAAGACATGTCTCCAGTTAACCCACCTGTAACAATGAGTCCCCATTCCTGCAACCTTTGCAATATTCCCGTACAGTGCTACCAGCTGAAGGCCAAGTGTTGAAACAATTGGGCTAACGAGGCATTTTGTATTAAACTGCCACACTTATTTGTGACAATACAGATCAAACTGGAGACCATGATATTCACGTAGGCACAGAAAAGTACACAAAGGCAAATACTGTATGATTACACTGACATGTAGAATCTAGAACAGTTGATCTTACAGAATTTAAGAGGGATTGAAAGAGAGTAGAGAGAGCTATGGAGGGTGGGGACTGAGGAAAGCCTAATCAATAGGTATTAAGTTGTAGTTTAAAAGAAGTAACAGTGCTTAGGGTGGTAAGGCATAGTAGTGTGACTATGAGTATTAATTGTATTAGAAAGTCAGAAGAAATGATTTTGAATATTTTCAATAAATACTCTTGTGAAAAAAATTCTTTAGTGATGACTACTAGAGAAGGTAATTTTATTATATAATATATGTATTAAAACATCACATGATACTCCATTGTTTTGTACATTTTTTATTTCATATATTAAGATCAATTTGATATAGAAAAAATGATGCAATTAGAAGAAAAACAGCAGAAGAGAAGTGGAAGTGATGTGTAGATTTATATGCAACCTTCATGCTGCACAAGTCTCTGGATATCGTCAGAGAAGCAGGGGTTCCTTCCCTGCATCCAAGATGGGACTCTATGGTCCAGCATTGGGAAGATGAAGCAAGATGGTGTCAGATTGGCTTTGCGGTGTGCAATGAGGATGAAGAGCTACTGAAGAGTGTGACAAGATCAATGTTCGCTAAAGGCAGTTCTGAGAGCCCCATCAGTGAATCCTGCTGGAACATGGCTGGGAGCAGAGCACTGGCACTGGGCAAGATGTAAAAAACTGCTGCTGATTGTAACAGGGCCAGAGAGAGTACAGCCACAGCAGTAAATAAACCATAGACACCTGGACTCTTAGGTTCTGAGCAGGGGCCAGAGCAGTCATGGTTTAACAGGCACTGAAAAATTTGGGCATTCCTGAGTCTGAAAGACACTGGCTTATGGCCAGATGGACAAGTATCTCTGGCTTGATATTAGTTCCTGCCACCAAACTATGGTAGAGCAAGAGCAGTGCTCTATTTTCCACTATATTCCAGTAAGTCCTCTGTATATCTTTATTTTAGAGAAGATTGTTTCTAACTTTTCCATTAGAAAAATGAGTATTATGATGGATTGCCCTTTCCCATTGAAGTTAATTGGCCATGGGCAATAATAATAAGCACTATATCTAGTAGAAAGAAAAGCAGAGATAGTCACAAATTGCTGTGGGCAAGCAAAGCCTATGGCTCATTTGCGAATGGGGCCCTCTGATTAGCTGTGCTACTTGAGGCCATGTCATGGCCAGCACTACTCCCAAATGCAGTCAGCGCATTCGTTCTTTCATTCATCACTCCACACTCTTATTCTGGAAGCACTTTTTGGGTGTATGTAGTATTTCACATATGACATGTGGACAGGACTGAAGGTTTAACGATAACTAGTCCATCCTTTAGTCAATGTGGATAATGTATCACTTTCTACAAAACCTGAAAATAGTCTTAATGCTTAGCTTCTATGGAAGCGGTGAGTAAATAACAAACTCCCTGGGATCATGCACCTGATTTTACATATATAGTTTCATGAGGAAGTTTGGCCACTTGCTGAGTGTTTGTGGAGCCCCTTAGTTAAAGCATATGTCTGAGCAAGACTCATGGCAGTGGTAGGACATTCCATATATTCGTGATAGTGCCTGACAAAACTCTAAACAAGAATTTCTGGATATCTTACTCAGTGCATAACCATCTTTCTCTTCTAATGTGAACTCTTGTGGAGAGCTGAGGAAGTCCTGAGTGAAAGTGCATTGTTGACATAGGCACAGCCATGCCAAAGATACCAGTGCCCACCCCCCAACATGAGACTAGGCAAAGTCTTCCTCCTGGTAAGGGTCAGAAGCAATGGCAAATCTTTCTCTGGTCCAAGTACCAACTATTTATGCAGCAACTGCAGTTGCTTCTGCATGTTTGCTGGATGAGACAGCTCCCTATAGACATCTCCTGATGAGGCTAGTTAATGCTTCCACTTATGCTGTATGTAGTAATGGTGCCTAGGGTCTAGGCTGTGGTTGCTACCATTCCATCAGAATTTCATGGCTTATCTGACCTCAGCTTTTCTGTACAGGCTTCTGTCCTTTCAACACTCCCTTGCCTCTCCAATCAAGTTTTCAGGGCCAAGCCTTACAGGATGTGATAAGTAAGCTCTTAAATATTTTCTTCTTTAGAATAGTGTAAATATGACTGAAGAGTGGGAAGGAATTTATTGAGATTGGAGACAAACTCAAAAAAATATTTTTGTTGTTATTATGTGTTTCTATAACAGCATTCTAACTCCAGAGATCTGGGAGCTATGTTAGTTGAACTGACCTGTAGTCTTACCTAACGTAACATGTCCAGTTAACAGAGAAATTAGAGAGCATAATTCTTTTTCTGAAGCTGCTGCCTTTACTAATGCCTTAGACCTCATTTCAGATTTTGCCTCTAGATTTGGACTGACAACTCTATGTGGGCCTAGTAAGGTGTTTTTTCTTTTTAAGATAATTAAAGTTTTGTTTGCCTAAGTTGTAGAGGCAAATAGGTTATTGACATTTTTGTTTAAAATGAATATGTTGATTATGCACCTTTATCACATATACATTTTTAAAAGCAAAAATAAATTTGAAAAGTGGCATTTTTACCATACTATATACACAACAGACATTTTTGGTGATTTTCAGATCTTGCAAATTATTTTGAGAAGAATCTCTATTTAGACAAAGCTTTGTTTTTCATGATGTTTGACAATAGCGTTGCCCAGATAAAATTAAAAGCCACAGAAGTTAAGAAATGAAATTGTGACAGACTCATAACTTTAGGAGCCAAATGGCACCACTGTGAATTCTCACATTTTTACTTTCAAAAGACCCTGGAGACTGCTTTTATTGCATATTTCATGGAGCCATCTGTCTTTTTTTTTATAAACCAGATCTAGTATACATTTAAATCTTTAAATAAAAAATTTCTCTGTGCCAAATGATCCACATTCTGCATACTGTGGTGGCCAGTGAAAAAACTCACAGAGTTCACAGCGGAAGGAAGGGTCTGGCACAGGGATGATGGCCAGGACATCTGTGGTCCAGCTGTACCAGGTAGGCATCTTGTGTTAGATGTTTTCTTATTGCAACCAGGAACGGCCAAGCTATAAATCATCCTGATTGACACATTATTTTTAGAGATCTTCTTTTGGATTTGCTAAAATATTATTTAGAGTTCTTTTATTTAAATTGAGACTCTATAAAGTGAAATCCTCTCTGTTAATCCATATTTCTTGCCTGGAAGTGAATGGGGTGAAATGTAGTGCATGGGAGGAAACACTACAGAAACTATGCAGAACAAAGACCCTCCGCTCTAAAGGGGTCTAAATACAATTACTGGCCTAGAAATCTATAGTACAGATCCAAGGATATTTTAACATAAATTATACAGGATTAAATATAAGAAAAACACTCAGTAAAGCCCATTGTTATTGACTTCCCTTCTTTAAATCTGATTTATAAAAATAATCAGTCATAACATAGATAAAATAGATGGAAATGCCTCTGAAGCTGCTTTCAGACTGTTGTGGAAGATGTTGTGACCTCCAGGAGAGCACAGGACATCCCAGCAGGAGTGTAAGAGCAGAGGACCTTGGAGCTTTAAACACTACCAGCAATAATTTTCTAGGTTTTGGAAATTTAAACTTTTTAATAAGGTGGCGATATTCAGGATTAAAAGTTAGTGTGTGACCATTGGCTAGATCTGGGTAGGGGTTTAAAGTTTACAGCCTGTATTGTCCTTGGCTGGTGCCTTAGTTTGAGCGGGACCCCTTGGCCCAAATCTGCCTATCATAATGTTCTACTTGTAGGTTTCTAGGACCCACTGGATCCTTCTACTTTGCTATTCTCCCATGGTACTCTGGTGCCTCACATTTGACCATGTCCCCTGGAGGGGGAGACCTGGTGGCACTCAGAGGAAGGACAGCAGGTCACCGAGAAGAGACTTGATACTCTATGAGCATCTACAGGGGGAGGTAATCCCTCTCAGGAACAGTCATAGGGGAGGGGAATAAGGGGAACATGGGAGGGAGGGAAGAATGGGAGGATATAAGGGATGGGATAACCATTAAGATGTAACAAGAATAAATTAATTAAATAAATTTAAAAAATAAAAAAAATAAAAATTAAAAAAAAGTGAGTTGTGTTTCTTAGGAGGTGATCCAAAGAATTGGGTATGGGACAGGCAATAATGTTGACATTTCTGGTGAGAAAAATGGAAGCTGTCAGCAGAGAGGCTGGCACCTGGACCTAAGATCAAGTTGGTGATTCTGAAAGGTGCACACTTGAGAATCAGTGGAAGCATTGGTGTTAGGGATATTGATTTAGAGAACTTTACAGGATTCAGAGACCTTCACTGAGAAAGAGGACGGTGGGACCCTACAGCCTACACTACTGAGGATGATGCCATCTGCTTTTAGCCAGTGGTTCTCCATACCATGTTGTGATAGTCTGTACTCCCCAGGCACACATGCTAGTATATCTTGATCCACTCTACATAATAATAACTTAGAAAACACACTAAATTTTGTCCACCTTTAATAATGACATTCTTTTCTAATCACACTACACAAAAATAAAGAAGCCAAAATTTGATGTATTTATTCTTTAAAATTATTTTATATGTGTTTTGTTTTCATTTGTATATTTTTGCACCTTAGATATGTCTGGTGCCCCTGGAGATCAGAAGAGAGCTTTAGATGCCCTGTAACCGGAGTTACAGACAATTATGGGTGCTGGAACCCAAACCCAGGTCATCTGCAAGGGCAACAAATGTTTTTAAGCACTGGGCTGTCTCTCTGGCCCCACATTTGATTTAAAAGTAAGAAGATCTTGGTTTTTGTTGTTAGACTGTGATACCTAGTAACGTCAGAAGCCACACCCACAGAAGCTTACCAACTTGACTACCCAAATGGAAGCTGGATAGAGATGACACCAATAGAAATGCCAAGCTGCTTGTCGAAGAGCTCACAAGAACTCAACCCTTCACAAAGAGCTGCAGGCAACTGAGCAATGCTGGGAGCAGGAGAGACAGACCTCCCCAGGGACCACACCAATTAGGTGGCCAGTTCCACATGGCCAGCCCTTAAAACTGAGATAAGAATAATATTATATGGATTCAATAGGTTGTATTTGGGAATATCTATGTACATACTAGTATATATATTCATATAATAACCACTGAAAAAAAGAGACCATGAATTTGAAGGAGAGTGGAGAAGGGTATATGGAAAGGTTTTGGGGGAAGAAAGGGAAGGGAGAAATGCTGTAATTAAAATGCAATATCAAAAACAAACAAACAAAAATTAAGCAGAACAATATGTGAATTACTTAAAAATGTTTTTGAGTAGGATCTGTGTTATGTCTATTTTACAGCTAGTACAGTAAATAAATTTTTACCACAACTGAGTATTATATGGATAACTTCTTCATAAATATGATCAATTCCCCAAACAGCTCATTAGTTTTGAAACATTCTTGGTTATTGGGTTATTTATGAACTGCAACCAAAAGCCTACTTTGTAGGACCAAATCCTCAAATACACTAGTTTGTATTACAAGCCATCTTCACAATTAACATATTTTCAATAAAATAAAGAGCATGCTTTTGATCAATAATGGGCTGACAGAGACCAAAGTGGAGCTTGTACATGGAAGTTGCAAAATATATCGACAGAAAAAGTACTAGATCGATGCTGCCTTGTTCTCCTACTACCCCAGATCCCAAAGACAGCAAAGCACCTGTTTGCCTACTGAGGTAAGAGCTGTGTTCATTGCTCATGCCACCCTACCCAGCCAAACCAGGTCCTCACCAGAAA
The DNA here is from genome assembly GCA_907169655.1 of Acomys percivali. Taxonomy (NCBI): domain Eukaryota; kingdom Metazoa; phylum Chordata; class Mammalia; order Rodentia; family Muridae; genus Acomys; species Acomys percivali. Next base: position 153,019,190 of record OU015742.1, read on the forward strand.
AGGGCATTTCTGAGCTACCAGCTGCACACCAGCAAGAAGACTGCCCCACCCTGGCCTCACCTAGTCTCTCCCTCCTCCCTCTCCCCTCCCTCCATCCCTCCCTCCCGTTCTCCCTCCCTCCCTACCCAAGCTTCAGAAACAATAGTCTTTAGGACTTAGAACACAGATTAAAATAATGCCTTGGTAAGTTTAGATTCTATACTAAATTAAATCACATCAAACACACAGTTCTTTGATTTTAAAATGAAGAATGAGGCACTGTTTCTTATTCTCTTAACAGGAACACATTTGTTCAGTAACATTCAACAGATTGTTTATATATGTTCATTGTTAAAAACCACATTATTTATCCATATAGTTAAGTTAATCAAATACTAGAAAATCATGAGTTTATACTTCTCTTTGACTTTTCACTTTAAAATAAATGGACAAATAAAACAGTAAATTATTCTATGAAAGTTTGTATCTCAGTCCTATGGCATTTTATGCCTAGCCAAACTGTTTATCGTCTGCCATCATATAGTTTTGTTTTCTTTCAGGTTGTGATATTTAATAAAATATCTCATTTGAGGAAATTTCTGGTATCTAGAAACATTTTTTAAAAGTTAAAAAATCAGGTATAAAATCAGTACCCCAAAGCACCTTCAACCCTTTGATAAGAGTTTTGTTTATTCAGTGATTTATTGAGCATCTTCATAAACATATGGGATTTTATTTTGCCACAATATAGGGTTAATTTTGGACACTCAGTCTGCATTTTGATTTTTAAAAAAACATGCAATATATCATAAGCATTTAATTTCAAATTAGGGAGTAGAATTAAATTATGTTTTCAAACTATATTTCTATTTGCCTTGGTCTGGGTCATATGAGGAGCAGAAGCCTAGATCAGATTAACGAGCAAGATTTTATTAGAAGTGCCTGTGTAAGAGAAAATAGGAAGGGTGCCAGACCTGGCTTGCATAGCAGTCAGATTGCCATTTAACTACAGCCAAGATTGAGGTGGGCTTAGAGTCTCATCTCCTGGGTCTTCAGCTGGGGGCAAGTCTTGAGAGGTGTGGTTTCTGGTGTAGATATATTTTAGAATGCAGCAACTAAGAAGATCTTTGGTCTGAGTATTTTTCTTACAGTTGAATGTTCTCTGCAGTAAGGCTGAATGAGAGCTGGACATGCCAGAGTTTGTTTTCAGCAACCAGCAACTATTGTGCAGCCAATATTATTGTCTTAATTTTTGAGCAATAAAATTATTGGATTATGGGCGAAACATATTTCTGCACACATTATGTAATGTCAAATATTTCCAAGTAGTTATGCCGATAAAACAAACACCTATGATTTATTTACTTGAATCTTTCTAGTTGTAGGAAGAGTGTAAATCATCCTGTGGCCTCTTTGAGTGTTTCAAGATTTATATTCAGTTTGTATTTGACAACAGTCTATAGAATAATTAGGTAACCCTGTCTTAAACCTTCCTATCCTCAGTATTATTTATATTCAGGAGTATTATATAATGTTTAAAGGTAAAATTATTATTAAGTTATTAAAAATTCTTTCAAATATATTTTTCATGTTGGTAGCTGGTAGAAAATTAGAAATAATAAAGACATTTCCATCATAAATAAACCAACCTCAAGAGCAAGTCTTTTTGTAAAAAGAATAAATAAGACTCTGTTTCTTAAGGAATGAAGCAGTTTGTATGATAGGTAAAACTTATACAAATATACATTTTAACTTTATTTAGTTGGGAATCCAGACTTTTTAAAATATAAAAAATATACAACTCCTGACTTGGAGCCCTGTTGTCTACAGTAAAGATCGCAATATGGCTATAGCTTTGGACAATCTGTTTGAGCTTTTTTTTTTTCTTAAAGCTCAAGTACAATTTTATTAGAGTTTAAAAGAAAACTCTCCAGGGCAGGTGAATTGTAAATTTCAGCAGCTTCCTTGAGTAGAATGGAAGTGCGAATGAAAACAGGTCATGCCACTTCAGCTGGCATGGAGGCCAGACGGTGCAGTGCACGCGCGGTGCAGAAGCACCCATGTGGTGCAAGGGAGCTTCCAAGAAAACATAAGGAAACTTAAAATCTCAGAAAAGGCATACTTAGGGTCCAGCCCATGTCTTGAAGAAAGGTACAAAGAAAAGAAAACGGGATTTTGTGCCTTTGTGCTCTCGTGAGCAGAAGGATTTTTTTTTTAAAACTTAATGGGCCTTCCTCCCTAACTGTGACTCCCACTCTGAAGAAGTCATCATAAGATAATTTAGGACCTGGTCAATCATCAGAGCCCCTCAAACTTTTGTGGTGACCTCTAGCAAGGATGAAGCTGTCCTGAGCCTCAAGAGTATGCCTGACTTTTAGACAAGAAAGAACCTGGTTAACTTTGCGGTGGGGTGAAATGGGGTGGGGTGAGGCAGGGTGGACATCTTTTTACCCTAAACTGCTGTGACAATTTCTATCTTCTGTTATTCCTTTCTCTGAAGAGGTAATCCTTACTGGCATTATAGAATTGGGGTGATGACTAATCTGGCATTTTCAAATGGAGTTGGGGTATCAGGTATGATTTTAGGGTACCTCTCCAGTGGGTCTATCTAAAAGACCCCCAAAGGGGTCTCAGTGGTTTTAATTGCATAACTGTCAATGTAGGGAGATAAGAAAATCTGATATTGGTGCCTGGAAAGGCATATGAGGAACAGGTAAAGGCAAGACACAGTAGCATCACCAGTCCTAAGGAACCGGGAGATGCCAACAACAAAGGCTAACGTTTGAAAGTTCAAATCAAAGTCCAGTAGTAAAGTGTGGGCTCACAAGAGTGCCATCCACTGAGCTTTTCCTAGGTTTTCTTTTGGCTTTCAAGCCTGAACTTGGGAGTAACTAATTCAAGATCTCCTTTCAGGCACTTTGATAGCTTTGGGGTGGCTAGAATCACAGTGTGGAGGACCTCTCAGGCTCTTTACTGAGAGGGAGAGAGAATAAATTTAACCATAATTTGATTTTTAGGTTGTAGCAATAGTGGTCCTGTCTCTCTTGGCTGCAGGACAGAGCTGCAGTGCTGAAGTGAGATTAGGCCATGATGTCCTGTGTCTGGGTCATATCTTCATTATCAAGAAAAAAACCTATCACCGAGAAATAATTATCTAAACAGCATATATAGACTTAAGGCTGATATCTAGGAGTGTGATGCCTCGTACTGTTAAGAAACACCAGTCATTTTAGTGTGTGGTTATACTTTCCTTTTCAGGATTTGAGACAAAAAATTAATCCTGCCCCCAAGGCCAGCTGAGGATGTGTTCTGCAGAAGTGATTTGGGTCCAGAAGGGACTGTGGTTTCTCTAGTTTTCCTTTAACACTTGGTTCATGTACATGAGGACAAGCCAAAAGCTTTGCTTGTCAACACAAAGGCAGCCTTTCCACTATTCTGACTCTTTTTTTGTAGACTGGATAAGGATTAGAGTCCACCCAATGTGCTGTCCAGAGCCTGCCTGCACAAGAGAACAGGAAGCCCCCCACTGTTCACAGGACATTTTAAACAGGTGCCTCACAGTTTCCTGGGGCCTAGTTGGTTGTGGAAGACAGCACACTGCCCCATCTAATTTCTTCAGCCACATTAGTGTAGTCTTCCAACTATGGTTATTGAACATCAGAGGGTCAATTGCCACAGTCTACTACTTTTAACTGTACTGTAATATTTAGATAAAGCCTAAGTGAAAACCAAACACTTTTAAGTAAACTTTTATTAGTTATGTGTTTTTGTTCTTTAAGCTGGTCCCTGTATTTATGAAGAGCAGATCAATAGCTCAATTGACTTAAGTAAAAATTTGATTAACTTTGACCATAGACATTTTAAGGCCATGTATATCATTTCTAAGTCTCATGGTTTTCACATTCTTTCTCAACCAGAAATATCTAGGTATCTTCATTGTCACACACAAATCTTTTTTTTTTTACTAAAAGCTTTTCAGTTTTACATCATCATATTTTATTTTTTTTACCATTTAAAAATTATTATTAATACCATGAGACATAGCTACATTAACAAACAAATTGACCATCTGTTGTGAGAATTTCCTCTTGGGTGAGAGGAGAGACAAAGCAATCTGTATCCTTTGCTCTTTCTTTTTCTGGTATAGATAAAGGGACAGATGCTTTTCTAATGAGACAGAATTGTTATGATATCCAAATCACAGGATATGCATATCACCACGTACATGTCAGGATATAGAGTGGCCTTCTTGCATAAGCCTGATTTGAAAGACATCCACATGAAGGCTTAGCTGCGTGGGCCTTTTAGTATCTGCTTTTACATTAGCAGGCGCAGTATTGCAGGGGGAGAGGAGCTATCTTCACTGAAATAGAATTTTCTCTAAAATTGATTTTAAGCCAAGGAAACTCAGAGCTGATTTAATTATGCTGCAGTGTTTTGTGAGTTGACCACCTAGAGCTCTGCCTTCCACCGATCAGGGCTCTCCCTGGTGGATATGAAAGCGGCTTTCCGGCTTGAGTGGTTAGTTGACACCAGCAGTCAAATGAGGGTCAATTTCTATGTCTCCCACCTTTATGCAGCAGAACATTTCATCGTAGCATAAAGCTCTGCCCTGTATTGATGATAAAATATTGACCCAGGTTGAAAATATACTTTTATATCCATCTATCTCTCTCCTACAGACAGGCAGTTTTACTACCCAATCTGAAGACGTTAACAGTGAATACGTGACAAATGTACAGCAATTTCATAAAGAATAATTGTTAAGTTTATCTAGCACCAAGCTTTATGTCTTTGGGAGAAATTTGTGTCACTCATTGTCCTACCTCCGAGGCTCTAGTCTATAACACAGTAAAGAAGGGAAAGGCTGGGGAACTAGTGAGTGCGCACCGCGTGATTAGAATCCTGTGAAGGGACCGGAGCATTGTTCTGTTAAATATGAACCATGTACAACACCATTTAGGCTGATAGAGGCCAACCCTGTGAATATTTAACTTTCACTATATTTGCTTTACTGATAGTGGATCGCTTTCATATATGAAATACAACCTATTGCTTATGACTAATTAGACCTTAGTTGTCTTGGTTTTGTTTTTCAGCATTTACTGGTTTTCAACAACAACAACAACACGTGTAATTTACATGGGAAGGAAATGTACATTCAACATGTGAGAATACTCAGATTTAAAGTGCAGGCTGGGAAAGAATCATGATATGCCACCTAGCTTAGTCATTCAACTACCGCAGATCTTTTTCATGCTGGGTCCTGGTGGATATTCAGTGAAGCATACGAAGCCTTTTATCCTCTTACGTAGTACTTGGGCTTCACTTCTGGGGGAAGATGAGACAACACAATTAAAACACGAAGGCAGAGCTGGTTGGCAGACACTCGATCCCTTTAAACCTCACAGCAGAAGGAGAGAAATGTGTCCAGTGTGCGCAGACCAGGCAGAGGATAAACAGTTGGAAAGGTGGTGGGACAAGTGTAGGAGTAGAGGGAGAGGCTGCATAACCTGTGAACAGCAGGAAGCCATACAACACCTGCTGGTGTGAAGAAGGAATCAACCTGCAGGGTTGTCATCAGCCTGCTTGCCAGCTGACTCTGGCTAGTCTATACTGGCATGAGGTTAGGCGTCCTGATTGCCTTTTCAGAAATGCGAGGCAGGTGGATGTCAGCTTCTTTGAACTAGTGCCTTGTGAAAGCCCTGTGTGATAAGAACACAGACTTATCTTCCACGACGCTTCTCAAAGCACCCAGTGTTTGAATCAAACACACCGCTTTCTGTTCCCACTTGCTTGAGTTTATGAGCTAATTTTGAGTACAGGTGGAGATAGATAAACTAGAAAGGAGATCTGCGGCTAATATATGATGTGCTATCTTGAAACACTCAAAAGTTAAGGCTTTGTTCATGAGGTTGTTAAGAAAACACAGGTAGGATTGCTCTTTTAATCAAGTAAATGACATAATTAGAGCTGGATAAACAGAGATACGGTAAGATACGCTTTTTAATCATGATCATTTGGGGTCAAGCTGTCTCTGCTTGGATTCCTTTCCTAATCTTGTTAGTGCTGACCTTCTTAACTTCTATGAGCTTCAGCTGTCTCATCTATAGAATGGGGATAAAACTATTGCCTAGCTTGTAAATCTGTTGGGAGCATTACATGAGATCATGCCTGTTATGGGCTTTGCTAAGTGCATGACACTGAGATACTGTTTAGAACATATGTACTGATATTTTTATTATGACAGAAGCCAAAAGACAGGAAAGGAGTCCATTTATGCAACATTTTAAGAGAAATATTGATATAATAAGTAAGGCCTATGCTCAAAAGAATTATGAAGTGTGAGCAAAGTTAATACCCTGGTGGGGATAAAACCAACAGGATTTGGTGTAAATGTAGGGGGTGAAGATGGAAACGCGATTTTTACGCATATCCATGGGAACCGCTTGTTCTATTGGCAAGCACATCTTACTGCCATCTCATTCATAAATGTGTGATGCCTTTCAGCTGAACCATGTTTCATACCTGTGGGCTTCCTTCCTTGTGGGGCACACGGTCAACATCCCTCAGCTATTGTCTGACAAGAGGCTGTGCATCAACACCTCTGCTCCTTTGCACCATTAATTGGATCACTGAGATTTCTACTCTACTTCCAGAATCCCCAGGAGTTCAGCTGGACTCGGTCATATTGCTAAGTGGTTGGGCAAGTAGGCCTTTGGGCAACCTTTCCTTCCTGGTCTCACTGCTCCAATATTCTTTTACTGTCTTCTGGACCAGCATCTAAAACTGACCATTCCCATTGGAATTCTCATTTTATGTCTTCCTATGACTAGAGAAGGAAAAATGTACAGAAGGAAAAGCTAGAAAATAATTTGTTTTAGATATTTTAAAGGACAGATGTCTTTGAAATATTCATGCTAAGATGAACTGAAATGAGCTGGAACAGAAATAAAATGCCATTAAATAGGAATGTAATAAATAATTGTGCTCTAGTGGTCTAGATTGGCCAGTAAATTATCCAAACAAGATACCTAAAATCTCAGAAAAAGATGTTCCCTCAAAGATAGCTCATAATGCATGATGTTTGAAAACACTAATGAAATGCATTTAAAAGGCACATTTAGAAAACTGTGAGCGGAAAAAGAGGCTGATGCCAGTGGAAGCTGCAAGACAAGACGTTTGTTTTGAAAGAAAGCCTGATTTTCTTACTAGCATGTAAGTCCTTTTAGGAAGAATGAGTTTCATCTTCATAATGGCCGAGGAGTCTCATGTGTGATAATAAAAAATATATGTTTAATGCATTAATATCTCTTCTTACCTTCTGCTGTGAGGACATGGAAAAAGAGGCTTTTAAATTAAGGAATGAAGAGTACCACAACAATTACTCCGCCACATAAAGTCTTTTGAGTTCTCTGATTGATTAATTCCATCTTTATGTTTGCTATAAAGCAGATTTATAATGTGAAGATATAGGCCATGCCACATTCCTCTTTTGAAAAGTGCATACAGCTAACACTGGTTAATTTGTGCACAGGGCAAACAGAAAAGTCTAGAATAAGATGGAGGTATACAGACAGAAAAACCCCCCACACATAGCATACCTTTCACCTGTCTCTCTTTGCCAACATTGACTCACTAAAATTCTCTTTTTCTGCCTTATCAGTGTCTCTCGAGTTAGAAGTTGTCACATCAGCTATATCATCATGAATAATTATTTTTAGTGCACCTTCAGTTTTTCTTCTCTGTAGTTTGAGACAGCACGGAGAAGTCAAATTTTTTTGTGCGTCTACATTGTGACATGGTCTCAACCTATGGACAATCAATATTTTATTAAGTGTAGTAGAATTTTTTTCTTTTCTTCTTTTTTCCTTTTTTCCCCCCAAAATACCTAAACTTCATAGAGAATTTATACTGTATTTGGAATTATAATGAGCTATAACTTTAAGGACCTAACGATATTCATGTTAAGTTTATGCAGAGTTAGGCCAAACACTTGCTTTCAGTTTGGCCTCTTTTCTTTTAGAACACTATGCCTAGTCCTGCAAAAGCTGTTCAGACAAACTTGCTTCACACTCTTCTAGAATTAAGAAAACATGGCTTGCTGTTGGAAATAAGAGTGGTGTCTTTCTTTCTCTTAGTTCTTCCTTCCTTCCTTTTTCATTGTTGTTGTTTTGAGACAGGGTTTCTCTGTGAAGCTCTGGCGGTCCTGGAACTCACTTTGTAGACTAGACTGGCCTTAGAGACCACCTGCCTCTGCCTCCCAAGTGCTGGGATTAAAGGGGTGTGCTACCACACCCAGTTGGATTTCCTTATTTCCGGTAACACTAGCCCATTTTTAAAAGTCTGGAAGATTTTTGGTTTTGATATATTTATTTACTAAAGAATGATTTTCAAACAAGACTACTTATTTTACTCCAGTGTTCAGCACCATTGGAATATACTCAATGCCCAGCTGCCTCCAGGAATCTCTCTTTTTCCATTGTCTTCTGTTGTACTAAGTCAATTATCAGATTGTCTTTTCTCATTTATACAAAGCCATTAATCCCACGTCATGCCCTGGGCAGAGACAATAAGGCAACCTCTGACAGTTTTCTCCTTAGCTACATGCTTCATTGGATGCTTCTTGGTTGAAAATATTTTCTCATAATCTTATTTGTTTTATGCTCATGATTTTGCCCATGTAACGCAGGGATGATAATAACAGACGTGATGGAACCTGATGGCTTTAGTGGGCAGTATCTCTACCTGATGCTTAGTTGAAGCACAAGGAAACCTTGCCCTTTACTGCCAGGCCAGGATGTTGGATCCAGGTTGTCCCTCAGAGGTCACTGAATGTTTAGTTTTCCAGGAGATATTTCTCAGTGTTTGGGTTAGTGTTCCTCTGGAATCTACTATACTACAGGCCAAACACCTGTTTTAGCTGGCCCTTTCTTATATTTGCGGGGGTGCAAAGTAACTGTGACATTTCTATTTAGGATTTTATATTTCAATTTTCTGACCTTTTAGTCTTTGGATCACTAATTAGTGAGTTCTTACAATGTGCTGGCATGCCAGGAAGCTCTTGTAGCTTTTGAAAAAGAACAACAGAATATCTTGGCTGAACCAATAAGTCTGCTTACTGGATCAAGAAAAATATTGAGCTATAGTTGAACAAAGAGATGCCTAAGATGGAAGGTTTATTTTTGTTTTTATTTCTGTTTTTTATGTACATGAACTGTTGATTCTTTATTTATTTTTAACCTGGTAGCCATTTTACAACCATGGAGAGATAAACACAGACAGGTAGGAGCCTGATTTCATGAGGAAGATTCTGTCTGTTGCGTTCCTCCTTTGATCCTTTTCATACTGCATTTTTCATTAGAAGAGCTTTTAAGAATATCTCAAATCATTATTTTCCTTAAGGTGTTAAATCTGCTAGAAACAAACAAATCTCTCAAAGAAGAAATAACAACTGAGCATGTATCGGTCTGCACATATACAGATCTGCCATTGCAAAAGCCTCAGGATTGGGAAGGACCTCAAAGAATTTTTTCTTCAAACACCTATTTTGAAGACATTAAAATGATGTATATAAGTGAAATGCCTTCTCTTGATGGCTTTACTTATTAGAACTGACAATGGGACATGGCCTTAGTGCAGAGTTCTTAGTACCATGCTCCTAGGTCCTTTCATGACAGTAAGTTTTGAAAGAAAGAAAAGGTTAGTCCAAATGGACAAAGGATGGAGACAATGCTGAGGTTAGTACTGTAATAAGTATTCTGGGAATTGGGGTGGCAGCACAGCATGTTCTTGATTCCACGCGTACCTTGTCGGTACCTGATATTGTTTCAAGTACTTTCATCTCCAAATTATGTGGTTGTTTTTTTCAATACCAAACTATTTATTTTTCCTTACCTTTTAATTTTTCCACTAACTTGGATATCCAAAGTACTTATGCAACAAAAAAGATAAAAAGATGCTCCACTTTTGCACCTGTGCACATAACTGAGTCCATGGTCCCTGAACGATCTGGGCAATATGAAGAAGTGATGGGTGAGGAAGAATTAGACTTAACAACAGTAGTCAGTGGATAAAGAAGAATATGAGATTATCCTTAAAACCCAAGCAGGATGTGTTAATAAGAGCTAGCAGGACAAGGGTAATCAATGAAAGTGAATGGTTGGAAATGCATAAAGTTTTGCTGTTAAATAGGGGGAGCTGGAATTACTGAGATGGAGTGGACCTTGCTGTGGGTCGGGTGATGTTTGAAGATGTGCCATTGTGTGTAGGATTGACTCTACAGAAGGTTCCTGAGTACAGACATGGTTATGAGAGGATAACACTCCAGATGGACTGGAACAATTGGAAACAAAAGAAGAGGATTCTAGAATACCCAAGACAGGAAGCAAATATCCTGGTAGCCCCAAGAAGAGTGGGAATAAATCTGTGAATGAAAAATGTGAGGCTTATACTGAGACTGATTTGGTGAAGGTCACAGGAAACACAGCTTTAAGATTTCAAGCTGTGTGGAGGCCATGTTAATGATGAGTCTTATAAACATGAGATTAAATACAGTAGCACTTGGTGAGATGCTGAATACAAAGCATGAAAGGCAGAGGAAAGTAATTTGTAGTCACAGACTCCAAACTACCCTCAGCTTTTTGTCATTATTTCTGGCTGAGTTGGAAATGTGCTTGTAGTGAAGAAGATTATACTTCATTTCTCTGTCCCTGGAACTTATGTAAATATCAGGTGCTTAGGAAGATAACCTGAAGAATGTTATTATTGTGAGAATGCAATATTAGCAGTTTTATTAGCTGGTGAGGAAATAAGGTTTAGGAATTCCATATTTAAAGAGATGGCAGGAATCTCACATAGAAGTACCTTAAATTTTGATGGAAAGAGTCTATCTCGAAACATAGTAGACCCAATGAGAAACAAATTATGATTGACCAGATGAAAGTAAGAATTGAAGTTGGGTGAAGTCTGTGCGAATGAGAAATTAAGGAGGAAAGGGTGGAAGATTTGGACATAAGCTGTCAGCACGTAACAACAGTGCTGTTTAAAATAAAAATCAATGTATGAAAGTGCATGGCTTACTATTGAGTTTTGCCCAGAAACTTTGAGCAGTTCCCTAATTTATATGATGTGTTTTCTTTCTCTTGTCAAAAAAAAAAAACAGCAATAGTATCTCCATGAGGTGAAGAGAGGAAAGAAAAACGGCAAGATGCAGAAATTCCTTGCTGTCCCCCATTAGACACACTGACCTTGACACTACTGCACTCAGGGGAGGAATCTCACTGGAAGAACATGTAGAGCCCAAGAAAATAAGACAAAGTTACAAAATCACCCAAACCCCTCTGAGACGAAGCAATGTGGATCTGAGTACGAGACAGAATTTTTATTACAGTTTTTTTTTATTAATAATATATGAGAGCAAGTCCAATAGAGAACACAGGAGAGTAGATTATGAGAAAATGTGATTGGAATGCCTGAAAGATCAAATTATCTTTTCATTACTGCATTTTAAAAAGATGGACGTTTCATAGGCTAAAATATGTTCTGTTTTTCTGGGGACTCATATTGTTAAAAGCCCATTATAGCTTCTTTCTTGATATTAATGTGCTTGATAGAGCTGGTGACTCATGACTGAGGACTTTGCGGAACAAATCAAAAAGCATTTAATGAAGATGAGGGCTGAATTGTGCAAGAGGGTAGAAGAGCAATGGCCCTGGGCTGTAACATCTCTCAAAACCATAAGCACTTGATTGACCTGGAGCCCAGACCCAGTCTCTGTGGCTCCAGGGTGAATTGGCCAGAAGTAAGGGTTGATGGGATGGGGAGAAGTGTGGTTGGATTATGTAGCTCTTGTTAGTAAGGCCTAGTTCAGGAGTTTGGACTTCCCTAAGGAAATAATAAAAACCATTCTCTGTTTATCTGGATGTAGTGTGGTGATTGAATTAGCACAGATGTGGATGGAAAGCCGACAGGCAATGTAGGGAAGAAAGCCAAGAGTTAGGCCATGGAGAGGAAGAAAACTGCAAATTTGGATTTATTTAGGAAAAAAGACTGGGTGTGAATTAGGACAGTCTAGAATGGCTCTCAGACCTTTAATCTTAGCACTGGGGAAGTTAGGCAAGGAGATTAGGAATTCAAAGGCATCCTGAGCTATGTAGGTAGTTCCATGACAGCCTCAACTACATGGGTTCATATCTCAGAGCAAAACAAACAAACAAAAAAGAAACCCAGTGTTTTGTTTTTTTCTGCTAGGCTGGTGGTGTTGCTGCTCACCGAGGAGCACAGTGGAGGACACTCCAGATCTGCTGTGTGTTCTAAAACATAAAAAATTAAAGAGCTGTTTAAGCATTTAACATTAGATTTACTGTCTTAACCATTCTCAAGTGTACCCATTGAGCAGCGTTTAGATAAATTCATACTGCCAAATACCAGGAGTCTTCATCTTGCGAATCTGAGCTGCTCTCAGCTAATGAAGCAACAAAACTTCCCACTCTTTCTGTCAATTATCATTCTACTTTCTGTCTTCTTACATTTTAGTTCTTTGGGCACTTCACTTGGGTGGGGTCAAGCGTTTGATTGGCATATGTCAGAGCTATAAGTGTAGGTCTACGAGCACATCCTAAACATAATGCTTTTACTTCTCAGGAATAGAACTGCTATATCATGCGCTGTGTTTGCTGCTTTTAGAGAAATCAGCATGCTATTTTCTATACTAATTTGCATACTAATAATTACATACTGTTTTCTGACTCTCATTTTTGTTTCCTTTTTCTTTTTTTTTTCTTTTGGATAGTAGCTATCTGAAGTGGATTATAAGATGGAATATCTCATTGTGATTATGAGATATGTTTTGATAGAGTTTCAGGTGCTGGGAGTGAAATAAGTAAGAAATAAGGAGCTTTTTATTTTCAATTACTATACAAAGTATTAGGTTTCATTGTGGCATTTTAAAACATAGTAGCCAGGGGAGGACGAGTCATTCCTTTTTGAGAGTGTTGCTGCTGGTAGATTCCCAGGCTCCAGTGGGTGGTCCCATACCCATGCATATATTGGAGGCACTAACTAGACGTATTGGGTTATTAAAAAAAGAAAACAGGGAGGGAAGAAGGAATGGGAGGATACAAGGAATGGGCTAACAATTGAGATGTAATATGAATAAATTAATAAAAATTTAAGAACTAAAATAAAAGAGTGCTGAAAAAAAAAAGAAAAAAGAAAACAACGTGAAAATGTGAAGGGGGTGTGATGTAGGATAAGGAGGAAATTGAGTGAGGGAGATGGGGACAGATAAAATCACATTTCATTGTATACATGTATAAAATTCTCAAAAGTAATGAGAAAAGGCTTAGAAGAATAAATGTAAGTTCCTTTTATTACATTAATTTATTTAGGAAAAAAAAAGTACCATCACCAACTGAAACTGAAAATCTTTACAAATAAGGGATGAGTTACCCATAAAATACAAAATCCAAACAGCAAACCATAAAAATCTTGCTGCTTAGCAACCTTGAGAGCAGGGCAGGCAAAGAGAAATCAGTAAGCTTTGTGCACCCAGGCAAGTCGCACAGCTTTTCTGAGAACAGCAGGGAATCTTGTAGGCAACTTTGCAGGTGCCACTGCTGTAGGGAGCTCCAGGAAGGTTGGGAAACAGCAGTAAAATAGGGCAGGAATTCTAAGAGCACAGGAAAGAGAAAGACCAGCTGGAAAATGAAGAAATAATGATTCTAGACCCGAGGAATGGGCAGTCGTAGTGCACACCTTTAATCCCAGCGTTCTGGAGGCAGAGGCAGGCAGATCTGTGTGAATTGGAGGACAGCCTGGTCTACAGAGTGAGTTCCAGGACAGCCAGAGTGACACAGAGAAATTTTGTCACAAAATTCTTACACATATTTGTATCAAACCAAAGGATATTTGGCCACACATATCTGCACAGTTGAATGGTGAAAAGCAGCCGCTGCCACCCACTGTGGACTTAAAGAACAGCAATAACGGTAACAGATGAAGCTGGAATGCAGAGATGCTATGAATCAATCCTGGTACCACTGCGGTTTACATCTGTATCTCTATTTGAATGAATTTAAGGATAGATGCTGAGACGGAGCTGGCCTTGGAGCTCCAGCTTCTAGCACTGTGCTAACAAAAACATGACTCTATTCATTAATTAAATGAATCCGTGAGATAAAAATGTTTTTTTTACAAAAAACAAAAACAAAACAAAACAAAAAAACCAAAACACAGAAACCGAAAAGGCAGAGAGACTGTTGCATCTGCTAAACCTCTAGGTAGGAATGCAGATGTGACAACGTTTTGATTTTAGTTCAAGGAGACTCATATTTAGACTTCTTGATTATAGGACTGTAGCTTAAATTCATGTGTATGTTGGATATTGATGTTCAAAATCTATCCTCCCTTCATTTACTGAGGTGGGTATCAAAATATCAACCCAATGTACGTGGTCTAGTGTATAATGGAAGATGTTACCAAATCATTTACATCATCTACACAAAACTAGTGATACATGTTCCATTTTATTCTGTTTTATTTTATTAAAAATCAATTGAATGCATGGCCCATTAAATAAATTGACTTTATAACCCATAAGTAATCTGCTATGTGGAATTTGGATAAATGTTCTGTTTCCTGACTGGCAAGCTATTGGCAGAATGCTAAAATTTTCCTTTCCTATACTCGCTTGAGCTCATAGTACATATGTGATTACAGCTGGACAACCAAAATACACTTGTATTAAAAAACAAACCATCCTTCACTTTTTTTTTTCTGTAGTTACTTGGGGGAAGTCAGACCCTCAACCCCAGTGGAATTCTTCCATATAATTGATAATTTTATAGCAACTGAGAGGCAGGGTTTAGAGCATAGCTAAAACTGGACTTTGGGAGACAGATATCATGAGAGACATCATAACTACCCTACTTTAAGGCAAGCAGGTGCCAAGGTAGAGAAGCCCCGAAGGGGCATCTATCACAGTCATTTCTCAAAGCCCAACATTCAGCGCACGTGTCTGAGGAAACCTGGGTCTCCTTTCCAAACCTCCTTTGCTTTGAAAGTCGTATTTATCTTCTGAAAATCAACCCTAAAGTGATAGTGTTGTGATCCTGAAAAAAAAAATACAGATAAGAAAACCAAAGAAGGCAAGGGAAGCCAAGGGGGAAAGTGGAAGCATGTGAGGCTTAGGACTCAGAAGGAAAAGCAATGCCCACTTTTCATGCTGCACCAGGAGACACTGCCCCTGAGAGGGCTGCTCTTTCCCTAACACTCTAGGTCACTTGGATTTGCTATTATTCAAGTTGATCATCTACATGTTGACTGTATGTTGCCTGGAATAAATACCTTCCATCTTTAGGATAAAGTTCAGAACGTTTTTTTCAGCTCCTCGCACAATGCTTTTCTCTTTTCTCTTTCCCCTTCCAAAGGGTAGAGGGTAAAAATAAGTGGCGAGAATGTGCTTGAGTTCAGCCTTTTTATGACATATTGGATCTAATTCACAGCAACTTCCTCAGGAATCATGCAATTTAGTGAGAAAATTGGGATCTGCTTTTCAGCTTTAGTCTCCTATTTAGCTATAAATAATCTCTAGTAATCTCAAAGCTCATGTCTTCATGTATTTAATTGTTGTATGAGCCTTCTATACAGATTTGCTGTGTGGCATTGTATTTATCCTTTATATTCTTTAAAATTCTTGGCTTGAAGCTTGTCAAGGGGGACAAATTGTACGAATAGACAAAATAGCCTTAGTGGCCTAACGTTAATGCCTTTAAGTCGATAGCTTTGAAGAATATTTGAGGAATTAATATGTTAGCAGTGTCTAGCATTCAGTAAATGAAATAATAGCTGCTGCTATGCTGACAGAAGTAACTATCAGAAATTCTTCCCAATCCCTTCATATTCAGTAGCCAAATGGTAAAAGAGATGGGAACACCTACCATCCCAGAAAAATCCTCAAAGCTGTTTTTGCTCTTTAAAGAAATGTCAAAAAACAGCAAGATTCATCTGTTAACTGCTAATCTCCCAAGTAGTTAAAACAAGAAAATCTGAGAGCCTTAAGGTTTAGCCTGAGGCCACAGACTTGTGTCAGCTGCTTTGATTAATCCAAGTATTTTCCTTCTAACCAAATCATCAGCCTAGAGGCTATTAGAATGTCATAGCAACTGAAATGTAGAAGCTGATGTCTAAGAGTTTCTCGAATAGATACTACTTGGTAAATTCTAACACCCTTTCAGAACACCTGAGTGAAATGACATTCATTAACCCTTCCCTAACACACTGAGAACAATAGTAACAATAATAGTAGAAGCCAGTGTTTACTTTGTGTGGCTGCTATGCTGAGTGTTTTAAATATGTTGTTATGAAAATTGTGCAACTACTTTATGAGATAGGTACAATTTTTTATACCTGGTGAAACTAAATACAGAGATATAAGCATTTATTTGACTAGAAGTCTCACATATGCATAATGAATTTGAGATTAAAGCCATCTTGTTTCAGAGTTCCTAATAATTTCAATATGCATTGTGTTCTTATGTCTATGCTGCCCAATACACATAAATCAAGTGACCTTGCACTTTGGCATCTTGGCTGATTAAGGGCCTAAGAATAGAAAATGTGTAGAAAATCACTTATAATTACAATTGACAAATGCTAGACTAAAACAAGAAGTTCATGTGTTTGGGTGAATCCTAAATGTCATGAAACCCTATTGCTAAGGTTGCAGTCTGCTGTTACTGGAAAGCCCTGAGCTCAGGGAGGCTTCCTCTTCTCTGCCTCAGGGAGCCCAGATCCCCACATCCTCTACCTGAAGAATGTCATGTAGACCTTAGGGAAATTTATAGGTCCAACTCCCTTTCTCCAGATAAAGAGATAAGAACCCTTTCACCAATAACCTGGGATTCCTGGAATGCCTCTCTGTGCAAATGAGGCATCTTGGTACCTTAGCACTTCAGTGACTGACCTTTGCTCACTCCGCATATCCCCACCCCCTCCTCAAAGTTCCATGTCCCCTTATTCACTCTAAATAAAATTGATCTGCCTCCCCGAAGCTGGTCCTGGAAGATTATTTCCATTTGTGCTCATGGGCCACTGAATTCCCAGTTCCTCATTTCTTTTCCCTTGTTCCTGAAATCTGGTGGACAAAGACCCCAGAAACCAGGGAGAACCACACCTGAAAAAATATCAAACACATGCAGGCTCTTTTGGTGTCCTTGAAGACAGCTTTTATGTAGTATATGGGTTATTGGGTTTTAAAATTAGTCTTTGATATAATAAAATAATAAGTAATATAAAATTTCCTAATGCATCAGTTGAAATTAAAGTGATAGAATAATGATTACTATTTGGAGAGGAGGTTTTACAATTTCTTTTACAACTCAGATATTAAAATTATCCTAAGGACAACTTTTTTTAATTAATTAATTAAATCACTTGGCGGCCCGCTCCCTCCCTTGTCTCTTCCTAGTCTCACCCTCACACCTCTCTATTCAGCCCGTCTCCTCAGCGAAGAAGAAGTCCTCCATTGATACCAACCCACCCTGACCCATCAAATCACAGCAGGACTAAGCTCTCCCACTGAGGCCAAATAAGGCAGTCCATCTAGGAAAAAAGAGATTCAAAGGGTCAGAGACAGCCCCTACTCCAATTGTTAGGGAACTCACCTGATGACCAAGATGCACATCTACTTCAAATGTGTAGGGGGTCTAGGTACAGCCCATGAATACATTTTGGTTGGTGGTTCAATCTCTGTGAGTTCACATGGGCCCAGGTTAGTTTACTCTGTAGGTTTTCTTGTGGTGTCAACCCCTCAGGCTCCCTCAATTCTTCCTCCCACTCCTTCCACAAAACTCCCCCAGCTTGGCTCATTGCTAAGCTCTGGGTCTCTGTATCTGTTTCCATCAGCTGCTGGATGAAGCTTCTCAGAAAACAATTATGCTAGGTTCCTCTCTGCAAGCATAACAGAGTATCATTAATAGTGCCAGGGGCTGGCTCTCTACCATGAGGTGGGTCTCAAGTTGGGCCAGTCATTGTCTTGCCATTCCCTCAATCTCTGTTCCATCTTAATACCTGCACTTTTTGTAGGCAGGACAAATTTTGGGTAAAAGGTTTTAGGGGTGAGTTGGTATCCTCCTCCCTTCACTGGGAGACTCCCTGGCTACAGGAAGTGGTGACTTCTGGCTCCATATCCCCTGCTGTGGAGTCTCAGCTAGAGTCATCCCCACAGACTCCAGGGAGCCCTCACTATCCCAGGGATGCCTCCCTCCTACCTACTTCCATTCTTGGTTTTCCCCACCACCCTTCCTGACCCCTGCTCTTCCCACACCTGATCCCACCCCCATTTCCTGCCCCCCACACCCTATCCCACTCAGTTCCCTCCCTCCATCCCCTTCTGGCACGTATTCCATTTCACCCTCTGAGTGAGATTCCAGCATCTTCCCTTGGGCTCTCATTACTTAGCTTCTTTGGGTCTGTGCATTGGAATATGGTTATCCTGTATTTTATGACTAATATTCACTTACAAGTGAGTATATACCATGCATGTCATTCTGGGTCTAAGTTGCCTCACTTTTCCAGTTCCATTCATTTGCATGCAAATTACCCGATGTCTTTGTTTTTTTGTTTTGTTGTTGTTGTTTTGTTTAGTTTTTGCTTTTGTTTTGTTTTGTTTTTTGTTTTTTTCGAGACAGGGTTTCTCTGTGTAGCCTCGACTGTCCGGGACTCGCTTTGTAGACCAGGACCAGGCTGGCCTCAAACTCACATCGATCCACTTGCCTCTGCCTCCCAAGTGATGTCTTTGTTTTTAATAACAGAGTAGTATTCTGTAAATGTACCACATTTTATTTATCTGTTTTTTGGTTGAGGTACATCAAGTTTTCTGGCTATTACAAATAAAGCTGCTATTAACATAGTTGAGTACATGTCCTTGTTGTGTGGTGAGGCATCTTTTGGGTATATGCCCAGAGTGCTTTAACTGGATCTTGGGGTAGAACTATCCCCAATTTTCTGAAAAAGTGCCAGATTAATGTCCAAAGTGGTTGTACAAGTTTGCACTCCCACCAGCAATAAAGGGGTGTTCGTCTTGCTCCACAGGTTCACCAGTATGAGCTGTCTCTTCAGTTTTTGATCTTGGCCACTCTGACTGGTATATGATGGAACCTCAGAGTCGTTTGGATTTGCTTTTCTCTGATGACAAAGGACTTTGAGTATTTCTTTAAATGCTTCTCAGCCATTTGAGATTTCTCTGTTGAGAATCTCTGTTTAGGTCTGGTACCCCATTTTTAATTGGGTTATTTGATTTGTTAATTTTCTTGAATTCTTTATATATTTTGGATATTAGCCTTCTGTTGGATGGAGGGTCGGTGAAAATCTTTTGCAATTCATAGGCTGCTATTTTGTCCTATTTACAATGTCCTTTGCCTTACTGAAGCTTTTTAGTTTCATGAAGTACTATTATTAATTGTTGATCTTAGTACCTGAGCTGTTGGTGTTTTATTTAGGAAGTTATCTCCTGTGCCCATGAGTTCAAGCCTCTTCCCAGCTTTCCTTTCTATTACATTGAGTGTATTCAGATTTATGTTGAAGTCTTTGATCACTTGAACTTGAGTTTTACCCAGGGTGATAGATATGGATCTATTTGCATTCTTCTACATGTAGATGTCCAGCTGGATCAGCACCATTTGTTGAAAATGCTTCCTTTTTTTCCTTATTTTTTGGTTTTAGCTTCTTTGTCAAAAATCAAGTGTCTGTAAATGTGTGGGCTTATATATGGGTATTGTATTTGATTCCATTGAGCTACCTGTCTGTTTTTATGCCACTATCATAAGGTTTTTATTACTTTTTCTCTGTAGTACAACTTGAAATTATGTATAGTAATACCTCCAGAAGTTCTTTTATTATACAAGATTGGTTTGTCTATCTGGGTTTTGTTTTGTTTTGGTTTGTTTTTCCATATGAAATTGAGAATTTGTCCTTCAAGGTCTGTAAGGAACTGTGTTAAAATTTTGATGGGAATTACATTGAATCTGTAGATTGTTTTTGGTAAGATAGTTATTTTTACTATGTTAATCTTACTATCCATGAACATGAGAGATCTTTCCATCTTCTGATATCTTCTTCCATTTCTTTCTTCAGAGACTTGAATTTTTTGTCATACTAGTCTTTCTCTTGCTTGGTTGACGTTACATCAAGATATTTTATACTATTTGTGATTATTGTAGAGAGTATTGTTTCCCTGATTTCTTTTTCAGCCCATTTATTGTTTGTATGAAGGACGGATTTCGGTTTTTGTTTTTTGTTTTTGCTTTTAGTTAATTTTGTACCCAGACACTTTTCGGAAGGTGTTTATTATCTGTAGGTGTTGCCTGGTAGAATTTTGGGGGTCATTTATGTATACTACCATATCTTCTGCAAATAGCAATACTTTGGCTTCTGCCTTTCCACTTTGTATTCCATTCATCTCCTTTACTTGTCTTATCGCTCTAGCTAGGACTTAAAGCACTATAATGAGGAGATACAGAGAGAGTGGGCAGTCTTGTCTAGTCCCTGATTTTAGTGAAATTCTTTTAAGTTTCTCTTCGTGTAATTTGATGTTGGGTATAGGCTTACTGTGTGTTGTCTTTATTGTGTTTAGGTACATGTCTAGTATCCCCGATCTCTCTGAGGCTTTTATTTTTTATTTTTTTATTTTTTATTTTTTTATAGCTTCAATTCCAGTGACCTCTCTTTTTTTATTTTTTTATTATTTATTATTATTTTTTTATTTTTATTAATTTATACTTGTTACATCTCTATGGTTATCCCATCCCTTGTATCCTCCCATTCTCCCCTCCTTCCCATTTTCCCCTTATTCCCCTCCCCTATGACTGTTCCTGAGAGGGATTACCTCCCTCTGTATATGCTCATAGGGTATCAAGTCTCTTCTCGGTGACCTGCTGTCCTTCCTCTGAGTGCCACTAGGTCTCCCCCTCCATGGGACATAGTCAAATGTGAGGCACCAGAGTACATGAGAAAGTCATATCCCTCTCTCCACTCAAGTGTGGAGACTGTCCTGTCCATTGCCTAGATCTGGGTAGGGTTTAAATTTTACCGCCTGTATTGTCCTTGGCTAGTGCCTTAGTTTGAGCGGAAAGGATGTGGGGAGAGAGGAACACTCCTTCATTGCTGGTGGGAATGCAAACTAGTACAACCACTTTCGAAATCTATCTGGTGCTATCTCAGAAAACTGGGAATAGGGCTTCCTCAAGCCCCAGCTGTTCCACTCCTTGGAATATACCCAGAAGATGCACCAACACACAACAAGAAAATTTGCTCAACCATGTTCATAGTAGCCTTATTCATAATAGCCAGATCATGGAAATGTCCCTCAGTAGAAGAATGGATAAAGAAACTGTGGTACATATACACTATGGAATACTACTCAGCTATTAAAAACAAGGAATTCTCTGAGGCTTTTAATCTGAAGGAGTGTTAGATTTTGTCAAAGGCTTTTTCAGCATTTAATGAGATGATTGCGTGCTTTTTTTTCCAGTTTGTTTTTATGGTGGATTATATTGATGGATTTTTATATATTGAACCATCCTTGAATTCCTGGGATGAATCCTACTTGATCACAGTCCTAAGCGCATCTTTTAAGCTTGGGTAATGAAATCAGGTCAGCTTGGGCTACAAAGTGTATAGTGGGACTTTTTGATCTGTAAGTGGTACAAATAATAACACAGAGGCTTTTGAATATTTTATAATTTAGGCATTTTAACTGGGCAGAATCCCAGCCAGCTTTCTAGCTTGACCTGACTCATCCTGGTTCTAATTTCAACAGGTGACCAGCCCTACCTCGCTGCTCCTGTCTATCAGTTCACCTCCACATCCCACTGGCAAATTGCCCTCCCTCCCTCCATCCATCCTTCTCTCTGTTCCCTCCTTCCATCCCGTAACTCAACTTCCACCCTCCATTTCCTGCCCAGATATTGGCTATCAACTCTTTCTTACAGCCAATAAGTGAGTGAAGAAAGGTGAATGTTTACAAAATATAAAACCTAAGACCTGTGAAGTGTCATAGAAATAACAATACCAAGATCTAGCTAGTATCTGTTGGTTTAGTAACAACTGAATATACAGAGACACACCTTCACATGATGTACCCCAACAACAGTGATACCATGTTCTTCCATTTTTCCAAAGAGTCTATAGCTATATCCTATTTAATAGTGGAGGAACAAAAGTATAGAGATTTGAAAAGAATAAGTAAATAGGCTTTTTTACTAAGATGTTGAAGTATTGTTCTAAGATATAATCTTATATGGACAAAAATCTGATCAATCCCAAAGAAAACACAACCTAAACTAATTAAGTTTAGAAAAGTTTCAGGATAAAAGAAAAGTATGGAAAATCTGTTTTACAAAAACAAATCTGAAAATAATATTAGGAAAACAGTGTCACTCAGAAATGGCAAACAAGGCTAGGTTGTGCTATGGCAATCCTTTAATCCTAGCATTAGGGAAGCAGAGGTAGGTGGATCTTGGTGAGCTCAAGGCTGGTGTGATCTATATAAAGACTTCCAGGACAATGGAGGCTACATAGAGAAATGCTGTCTCTCTTTTAAAAATGCAAACACTAAAGATCCAATCAGGAGTATACATTGTTCCTATGTTAGGAGTCATAGTTGTTATAATTGAAATTCTTTTCAGATTGACCCATATATTGATTCTCAACAAACTTCCAAAAGTTTTTTTAAAGAGCAATGATCTTTTAAAAAAATATTTTGAAATGCAAAGGACTTAAAATAGCAGAGGCACCACTGTAAGGGAAGAATAAAGTCTGAAGACATATAATACAACAATAAAACTTACTATAAAAATACAGCTGTAAAGACCATTTTACATTGTGATAAAGATAGGGACATAGATCAATGAAACAAAAATCAAGGTACAAAAGTAAATGTGGTTTATTTTTTTTTTTAATGTTCTAAATAACAGAGAAAGAGTAATCTTTCAACAGTTGGTCCTGGATCAAATGTATATAAAAATTAGAAGTTCAGAACTCAGTCAGAATCTCATACTTGGGCATAGCTACAACAAATGAGACTCTCCAGTTACAGGGCAACATACAATTTGGACATTGCCAGGTATAAGGTGTCACCCTAATAGAATGGTCTTTCTGAGATTTCTAATTGTACTCATGGATTAAGAGGCTATCTATCTATCTATCTATCTATCTATCTATCTATCTATCTATCTATCTCTATCTCTATCTCTCCCCTCCCCACCCAGGTGATACAGAAATAAGCAAGATTAGATGAGATTAAAAGCAGATAAAGGCAGGCTTATTAGTTGGTACTCCTGAGTGGGGAGGGCTCATCATTCCTGGCTAAGGAAGTCACCTGCCCAGGCCTAGAGTCTGGAAGTCCTATAGACTGTAGGCAAAGGGTGATGACAATGACAATGCCACTGAGAGGATCACTAAGTTCTAAAACAAGATCGTGAAAGTAGTGCATACATTTTATATAACATGGATTTTGTGCATATAAAGTACATTTCAGTTAACATTTATTTATTATTATTTAAAAATCATTTCTATTTTTTATTATAACTTCATGATTCTTCCTCTTCCCTTGCTTACCTCCACTCTCCCATTATCCCCACCTTGCTCTCTTTCAAACTCATGGCCTCATTTTCTTTTAATTTTTGTTAAAGGAAAAGCTCAGGTGGTCTTAGCCCTGGACCAAGAACTGTGGGCACCCAAGGAAAGAGGAGAGTGGGAGAAGTAGAAAAGCACACCAATTCATTACCCAACACCAGATGTCAGCCCTGACAACATGCATTCTGCGGACTGAGCAGGTTATATTTAGAAAAAAAATATGCCTATAGTCACACACACACACACACAGTCCACATACAGACACACACATGCACACACTACATATATGCCTGTAATAATGAAAACAGAGGTCATGGATTTGAAAGAGAGCAAAGGGAGATATATGGGAGTGTTCGAAGAGAGGAAAGAGAAGAGAGAAATGATGAAATTATATTAAAATTCTCAACTATAGAATAAAAAACTTAAAACATGTTATTTTAGACTCCCAGTAAAACAGAGAGGAAAGCACTTATCTACTTACTGCTCCTGACAAACATAGCCTTGCCATTATCTGTGTCCCCCACCAGTGTAGCGCATTTGTCACAATCAATGAGCTTACAATGGCACATCATTATTACTCAGAGAAGACAGTCTAGGCTCTACTGTTTGTGTTTTATGTTCTTTGGGGTTAGACAAATGCACAATAACATGTAACTGACATTATAGTCCACAGATCAGTTAATTGGCCCCAAATTCAACTGTGCCACACGTGTCCTCTCCTCTCCCCTGACTCCGGCAGACCTCTGCTCTTGGTTATATTCTGTGTTTTAAACTTTGCAGATTATCCAGTAGTTGAAAATTATCTATGCAGTCTTTCCAGGCCAGCTTCTCTCACTTAGAAATATGCATTTGCATCCTTCTCCATGATTTTCATCACTTGAGTGCCCATTCCTTTTTAATACTAATATTCCACTGTCAGACTATACCACAGTTTATTCATTTACTTAACTTATGAACAACAGGCATTTATGGCTCATAGTTCCTGAATACGAAAGGTCCAAGATCAAGACACCAGATAAGGACTGTTCTCTGCTTCCAGGATAGGCACTTCTCACCATGCATTCAAATGACAGAAAAGTCAAGGCAGCTTATTCATGATGTCATGACTGCAGAATTTTCAGAACTTAATTACTGCCCCCAAAAGCCTTACCTCAATAAGGCTGTTAGCATCTATGAGTCTTGGTTTGTTTTCTCTGCCTGTTAGAGAATTAATATGCAGGAACAATCCTGAGCTTGACAGGTAGCAGCAGAGAAATTTTGAACACAGCAGACAGGAACATACAGTATCAGCAGCTGAAGAAGGGCTTTTCATTGGGGTGAGGAAGCACACACTTGCAGCAGGGACAGGGAGGAAGACCCTCCACAAAGCAGAGAGAGACACAGGAATCCAAAAATCCAGTCTCTTCTCAAATGCTGGAGTTTTCTAAGTCCCTGGAGGCCCTTCCTCCCTAACGTAGGGTTGGTCAGTTTGAACACAGACAAGATGGCTGACCAGCCCATAACCATTGTGTGATTATGTTCTGATTTGGCCTTGTGTTTGTAGAGCAATCTAGCAGCAGAAGGCTCTACTGGCTGAAGAAATATCCCACAAGGCCGTTGTTTCTATGTGCCAGACTTTTGTTTCAGGTCAGGAGGGTGAGGAAGAAGCTAGCCATCTTGGAAGTTCACCATCTTTATTACCTAACTGTCTTTTGCCTATGAGGGACTCTAACTCATGGTCTTTCATGATCACATTGAATAGTTGGCTCTAATGTTTATTTCTAGAGTACACTCTCATTGAGACCAAAGCAACACCATTTTCTGATCACAAATTGGTTTCCTAAAGAATCTACTTGGAAAATATTGGCAGACTAAAACACACTGGCAGAGAATTAGGAAGCTCATTTTAGAAGAATATTTGACATTGGCCTCTCATTTTCTGTATGTATTGTATGCATTAGTAGCCCACATGAACTTCTACTGAGTCCTATTACAAAGATCAAGCAAGATCAAGTTTGTTAAAATGTTAAAATCATTAAAAGATTCTATCTGTTGCACTTAAATCAGTGAACAATGTGTCATTTGAATCAAGTAGCTAAAGATTGCACCTTAAATGTAAGTGCTTAGAAATTAGCCTAGTAGGTAGTTTTTCGTTCGTTTAATTTTTTTCACCCAGAGCTTATTTATAATAAACTACATATAATAAGAATGGTTATAAAACAATCAGGAAAGCCATATGTAAAATTTATATTCAACTTGTTTAGCTCATTTGTACTTGGCAACCTTGGAGAAAATACTACCTGTCCTATCTAGGTTAGTCTAAAGTTTTGTACCTAAATCATTCTATGTCATATCTTGTATTTATCAACTTAAAAATGTCTTTCTAGACCTTAAAACATTTTCTTAAATCCTAAACGACCTAGTCTTCAACCCCATCAGAGAACTGAGAAGGAATACAATTATTAAGTGGGAAGTGCATGCAAGCAGCTTCCAAAACTAAGAGATGATAGAGACAATTTACTGCCTGGTCTCTCTCTCTGTTTATAACATTGGAACATCGTCTTCAGCCTTTTGGCCCATTATATCCTGCAGACATCATTGTGAAGCAGGAAATATGAAGGACTTGTTTACTCTGTCATGGCAGAATTTGGCAGTCAGCTTAGCCTGTGTCCAAGTCTTGTCTATTTTGGACAGCACATTGTTTATACAGAGAGCTAGAACTTTTTTTTTTTTTTTTTTTTACTTTTTAAAGAAGTCTTTTACTAGCTAAATTGGAACAAAAACACAACTCTAAAGTCCTTTATATGTCTGCTATTGTTGTGTGACAACATTTTTTTCTGGGGAGACTCAATACACTTGTCTACTCACTTAAGATAGGAAGCCCATGTCAAGCCAAGTACAGATAGCACCAAAGACCAGTTTCATGAACCCATGAATATGATTGAGGTTACTTACAGGAATATGGATGAGAGGTTACTTATAGGAGCAAGCATGTCTCACAGATAGCTGCATCACCAAGGTCAACCCCAGCACGGGTGACAGCCCACAAAACCTGGGAACCCAAAGCACACTGCACAGTCTGCCAGCAGCTCAACAGCCTGGAAAATGTCTATTACAGGTGCTCAGCTGGTTTTCTGCTTCTTCCAGAAAGCTGGTGTGGTCTCAGAGCCTTCTTGGTGTATTGGGTTGACTGAGAGTCTACTTTGCCGCTCAACTCCACTCATCCAAGAGGGACTATAATCTTTTATTGTTTACTCTGGGAGGGAGGGACATAGTGAATCTTGTCAGTTTCAGGGACTTCCTGCACAGCAGCTATATTTTTCTTCCTCATGTTGTTGCTGCAATGACTAATATGTGCACTGGCCTTACAACTGTGTAGTAGGTCTGACACTATTATAGCAGCTAGGTTATCATGAAGCCTGTGATATTAGCAGTGAGGGGGATGAAAAATAAAATGGTAAAAATGATTTGCTGTCTCGATTTGGGGATATCTCTAAATCAGCCCTGCACTCTAATCTGCCACCATTTCTACTTACTTCCCTGGAAGTAGTAACATTGGTCAAGACTAACCAGATACTTAGACACCAGGAGAAAGTTGTACCAAGTCTTATTGACTATGATTTATATGAACATGTATGTGCATTCAAGCTATTCATTCTTTCTCAGTTGAAAAGATTAGTTTGTTTTAAGCTTAAGGAGAGATATCAAACTGTAGGCTACAAGATGAAAAGAATATAAATGCTATTTGAGAACAGGCTTTGTCAGGTTAAAAATGAAATGTGCACATAGAATGAATGCTTCTCCATTCCCTTTTCTTTAACAAAGGGAAAAAATAACAGCTAATTCAAGTTGATATAATTTTAGAATAACTCTGGTTACTAAAATGGATGTACTTTGTGCTCATCAAGAGAGAGCTTTATGGCAACGCTTGCTCTTTTCTCAATAGCAGACCTCTTCACAGTCACTAAAAGTGAAGACTGTGTTTGTAAGCAAGAAATTTCAGCCTGGGACAATTTGTCTTAGCGAAGCCAACAGTACGCTCATGTGTTGGGGCACGTGGCCACATCAAGTTACCTGTCTGTGTATGGATGTACCTCATAAGTCAGAAGAGGAAAACCTGTAAGGTCATGGCTACAGCAGGAGGTGCTGCTAGTCACTCTTCAACTCATTGGCTTAATTGGTCAAGCATTGCTCCTCAACATGTATCTCCTCAAAGTGGAGGAAGACTTGTCATTCTCTCTTCTTTCTTTCCCTTCTTGTGCTTCGGGAGTTTATCCAGCATGTGTTTTCTTTTAGTACAATGGTAGAACTTGGCATAAGCATCTTGGAAGAAATCTTTATATACTCTTTCCATCCAATAAGTTAATAATCTAACTGGTCCTAACCAAGGTACGCCACAGTTTGCTCTCTGGAATACACTGGATTTCCTTTTTGGAGATAAGAGTGACTTGCCCCACAGGAGCAAAAACCCTAAGCCAGGGAAGAGTGAAAATAAAAGTAAATCCCTAAACCATTTGTTTTTACTTAGAAACTAGGACAGAAAACAAAAGTTAATCTTGTCCAAAATGAGAAATTATTCTAAGTAGTCTAATAACTAAAAAGTCAAAGTTTCAAAAGAATATGTTATAACACCTTCATTTGCACAGCTTGAGCATTCTGCACTTTTAATGCTTTCAGGAGTTAAAAAGTTCTTAATTTTAATTTTTAAAGATGCTACCTCAATGATTTTACTAAATTACTTTCTTTCTACCTTTCCCATAATTTCATCTTTGTATCTTTTAAGTGTAACTTTCTACCATATTATAATTTTTAGCTTTAGGCATTTAAAAATTGGTCATATGTCTAAGAGTTGGAAAAACACATTCTAATTTGTTCATTAATAGGCAAGCTGCCCAGCATGCATTGCTCTTGCCAGGTGCTGAGCTGGCTGCTAGAACCACTGTGTAAACAATGCTCAGAGATCTTTGTTTCTTGACAGCAATTTTTGGCTTCCCTGGAAAAATCTGACCTTGATATTCCAGAGCATATGGCACAGGCTGTGCCAATAAATAAATAAATAAATAAATAAATAAATAAATAAATGCTGTGAAATTGTAGAACTGTGTCTAAGAACTGTTCTTTTTAAGCTTTCCCCTAACAATGCAGCTACGCCAGTTACAAGAATTATTTAGAATATATCCATCCTAGTGGTTTCCTTGGAAGAAGTAGTTCCTGCCTGATCTTTTCTCATATCTCAGCTTTAAATGCAGTCATATTAATTAAATTACATTCTAGTGCTTTGCTAGGGAGTGGTGATAGTGTCCACCCTCTTGTTAAAAACCACCAGTCTAAGCTGTGTGTCTGAAACATAAAAGGGGCAAGGCAGAAGCTGAAAGGCTGGCCTCAGCCTTGGTTTCCCCTTTCCTCTGCTTTGCTTTGGAAGAATAGTCATTATAATTTTAATCAAAACTATCTATTGACCTCCTGTTGTAAGCGGTACACTGAGGTAACCTCCTGGAATGTCTGTAGGCTAGGCAGGAGGAAGTAGGAAATAGTTCACAGTGACCAAATGGGTGTGAAAATCAAATGGTTTCAAACTGTGGTCTTTGCTAAAGAAAAGGTAAGCAGCAGCCAAAGCCACTGACAAAGGAGAGTTAGGGGGCGTTTCTGCTCCTGATGCTCCCTGGTCGGGGTGAGGCTACCTCCTCAGGCTTAGAGAGGGACTCTCTAGAAAAGGTTGCTCTAAAAACTGATACATAGAGCAAAGGTGCATGCCTCAGAGGTTCTCCTGGGACCTGATGCTCTGCTCTCCAGCTCCCAGCCAGGAGCTTGGCTTTCCTGCAAGGGGGTAATGCATTCTGAGTCAGTGTTGAGCTGACAAAAAGATTTTCTTCAATTTCAGTGACTTATGGTGCAGAGACAGTGCCTGCTGTGGAAATTTTCCTGAACGTTCAATTATTGAATGAGAAATTACTCTCAGAACATGTTATGATTGTAGTTTTAAATACTGTTTGCACGTGTTCCATTGTGAACAAGCATTACAAATACTCCTGTACTGATCATGCAATGATGGGATTAACATGACTAGTTGATTTTCTCCCTAGGATCATTAGCATGGTGCTGGGCACATAGATGTATCTAAAAATATTTTAATGTTGTGTTCTATGACATCTGAAGATCTTGGAGAATGATAGCTCTGGGCCATAGCCCAGGCATCATGACTAGATGAACTAAGTCATGATGTTACATTTCAAATAAATAATATGTCTATATCTTCTTCTTCCTCCTTCCTGAGGTAGAGTCTTACGATATAGCTTTGGCTGGCTTGCAACTCAATCTATAGACCTGGCTGGCCTAGACCTGAAAGATAACATTTTGACTACTTTCTGAGTGCTGAGATTAAAAGCATGAGCCACCATGCCTGGCCATATAAATTATTTTAAAAATTCCTTTAAATTATTTTTTAAAATCCCTTCAAACAAGCTGTGTGTGTGTGTGTGTGTGTGTGTGTGTGTGTGTGTGTGTGTGTGTGT
>OU015742.1:153052547-153065127 GCA_907169655.1 Acomys percivali
GAGAGAGAGAGAGAGAGAGAGAGAGAGAGAGAGAGAGAGAGAGAGAGGTGGAACTTTATTGCTTTTCAAGTGTTTTCATTGTAAAATATCTCTTTAAGGAGCTATTTTGAATGAAGAATGTTTTAATGATCTGTGTCATCAAGGACATGGGAATTGTGGAAAGAATGCCACGACCCCTGCTTAAGTGTGTGTGTGTGTGTGTGTCTGTGTGTGTAAGATTCATTCTTAGGAGACAGGATTTACCTGGTCTGGGTAAGCAGGAAGGGATGAAAATGTAGATAAGACAGGTAAACATGGCATGAAGCACTAGCTGGCTTAGGTGTTGTCAGCATTTGAGCAATTGTGTTAGGATGGGAGCTCAGGAAAGGCCTCATCACTATTCCAAAATCATTCCAGGGTCCTTGGCCACCAAGGAAGCAGCATCTGCTGTAAATCTCCAT
Organism: Acomys percivali; assembly: GCA_907169655.1. Taxonomy (NCBI): domain Eukaryota; kingdom Metazoa; phylum Chordata; class Mammalia; order Rodentia; family Muridae; genus Acomys; species Acomys percivali. The sequence continues at coordinate 153,052,988 of OU015742.1, forward strand.
GTCCTCTCACTTCTGAACTCCCTCTGAAAAAGTGTCCCCTGCTCTTCACTCAGGAAAGGTTTAATACAATAATTTTTGAGCTATTTATTCCCAAGAGGTGTCAGGGCTCTGACCTGCCCACTCAGCTTCAGGGGCAGCAAGGCAGACAGGAGTATTTAGGTACCAGCTACCGAGAAAGTGGAGGCATCTCCAGTCGACAGACAGTGTGGAAGGAACTGCAAATGAGAAATAAGAGGACAGACTGATTCAGGGGGCAAGGTGGGTAGGCAGATGTGGCGACGTGGTTAATGAAGAAGAAACAAGCTAGAAAGGGGTAGTAGGCAGGGTGGGAGAACCAGTCAATAAGGACCGTGAAGTGTGACTGTGAAAGGGATAAAGTCAAAACAGCAGATCTCACTGCATTTCTTTACGGGATAGGCTGTGCTTTAAGCACTATAATATTTTATTTTTATTCTTGTTTTACAGAGAAAAAGGAGAAGCCCATCAAGATTAAGTATAGAGTCAGGATAAAGCACAAGCGGACTGGTTCTACTGCCCACATTCAAAACACTCAGAGATACCCTGAGCGTTAGTGGATGCTACTGATGTAGGTGACACTGGATGTGGAGGCGTGGTTTCTGCCCATAGATCAAGTAGGAGTCTGAATTGTACCATTGCCCGCCCTGGACAAGGAACAACTTTCCTTCTGCAATGTGTTTTTCTCTGTGCCCTTATATTCTCGTCATTGGGTAGAGCTGTCATCTTTATCTGGCCCTTGCTGCTCTGTTGATTTTTTCCAAGTGCTTAAAAGATCAGAGCGTTTTCTCTCTGTCATGGAACCAGTGATTCTTGGCCTCCTGTGCCTATGTTGCTGACCATCCTGTTAGTTACTGTCAGTGCTAAGAGGTGTCAGTGACAGAGTCATTGCTATGAACTCACTCAGACTCTTAATGACCACATTTTTCATATCTTGTCATAGTGGGGTTCTTTGGTCAGAGCTAAAAAGAATTCACTCATCTATTTTTCTGACCAAGGATTAATCTCATCAGAGTTTCCCCACCAATCCTGGTTTTCATATCCACTGGTGCTACTTAGATGATGCTTTCGAAGTAGATGAAGTGGTAGAGGACAGGGGCTGTGCACAACACAGGGAGGAGGAGGCAGTGATTACCTTCTGGCTGTACCACTCACTCTAGGACCAGTCCAGAAGTGACAGTGACCTAGGATGGCCCAGTGCCTCCTGTTCTTCATTTCCCAGAACCTGCTCTGAAATCCCTTTCCTCCTTCTAATATTTCTTCTTCTAATATTCTTAATCGATTCTTACTTGAAGCATCATTGCTCTTAACAAGTTTTAATTTTATTTATAAAAGTAAAATTAAGGCCAAGTGGTCTTAAACTTTCATCCCTCCTGCCTCCATATACTAAATTACAGGCATGTGAAAATGTACTCTTTACAGTAAATTTCTTAAGTAACAAAACCAAACCAAAACAAAAACGACTGAAACTTTTGATTTTGGAAATTCACATAAGGTTATATTTTTGAAAGCTGAATTCTTGTGACAAAAATTCGCACTACATAATTTTTTTTTCATTTTGGGCTTTCTATCTATCTATCTGTCTGCCTATCTGTCTGTCTGTCTATCTATCTGTCTGCCTGTCTGTCTATCTATCCATCTATTTATTTATCACCTATCTATTATCTATCTATCTATCTATCTATCTATCTATCTATCTATCTATCTACCTATCTATTATCTATCTATCTATCTGTCTATCTATCTATCTATCTATCTATCTATCTTATTCTTCTCTCATGCATCTAAATTGCACTTTCCCCTCTCTCCATTCTTCCTAGTTCCCCTACCCGCCTCTCCTCTCCCCCAGATCTACTCCTCCATTTCCCTTCAGAAAACATCAGGTCTCCCAGCAATATCCACAGAACATGCATAACAAGATACAATAAGACTGGGCACAAAACATCATGTCAGGCCCACGTGAGGTAAGCCAGTAGGAGGAAAAAGATCCCAAGAGCAGGTAAAAGAATCATAGACACCTCTATCCCCACTGTTAGGGGTCTCACACACTCACGCACACACACACACACACACACACACACACACACACACACACACCTAACAACCATAGCATTTGCAGAGGGCTGCATGTTGCAGCACAGACTCATGCAGTCTCTGTGAGCCCCCATGAGCCCTGATTAGTTGAGTCTGTAGGCCATGTTCTCCTGGTATCCTCAACCCCTCTGGCTCCTACAGTTCTTCCTCCCTCTCTTCCACAGGGTTACAGAAGCTCCAAGGGGAAGGACCCAGTGGAGGCCTCCAATTTGGGCTCTCTCGCTACCTAATGTTTGGCCCTGGATCTCTGTATCTGTTCCCATCAGCTGCTGGAGCAAGCCTTCCTGATGATTAGGCTAGGCACAAGTCTATGAGTATAGTTGAATATCATGGGAATTATTTATTTTTCAACCCTAAGTCTCTTAGCTATCCAGCCTCCAGTTCCTGGTCATCCTGACAGTGTTGGACATGGGCTCCCTCTCATGGTGTGGGCCTCACATTAGATCAGCCATTGGTGGGCCAGGAACTCAAGTTCTGTGCCTCCATTTCCTAGCACATTTTGCAGGCAGGTTACATTGTAGTTTTGTGGTTGTGTTGGTGTCCCAGTCCCTCCGCTGTAAGTTGTAGCCTCTTCCCTCTCTTGATTCTATTTACTGCTTTTTTCCTGCTCACCATCCACTAGCTTTCTGGCCCTTCATTCAAATCTTCACTCAAATTCTGTCCCTTTTGAAGGCCTTCCATTTGCTTCCGATCTTCACATTTTATATGTGTTTGCACACTCTAAATAAAATAGAAGGTATGGGATTTTTAGAAGCATAGTTAGTCTCAACCACCAGTGTATTTTCTAAAACAGCTTCTTATTAGACTCTGTAATTATTTTTTATTCAAGGAGATGACTGGAAGAGGATGTTCGGTTGCTTCCTAGTCTTACCAGATATTTGTTTTAAAAAGTATATCCATGTCTATATTTTCTGGATGTGTATTTCTGATCAATTCAATAAATACATAAAATCTACAGCATTATATAAAGCTTGGGTTGGTCTTGAGCATGGACAGCCCTAGCCTTGGAGCTGCTGTTAGTTTATCAGAAAAGACAAATGAGCATAAGTCAGGCTAGACAGCAACATTCTACAGTGCTTCTGAATAGGGATAAGATACATGAGAAAAGACCAGGAGGCCTGGAGCATGGAGATGTCTTTCAAGCTGGAGGAGGAGGTTGATACCTGTGAGCCTGAGAAGGTAAAGGTCATGGCAACTCATTTGAGGTGTTTATAGGTCAAATGCTTGTGTTGGATAATACAAACAAATACGGAGTAAGATAAAGCTGGGAATAATGAGAAGTAATGATTAAAGAGGTCAATCTTTTTCCTTACATTTACCAAAGGATTCTAGGCAAAATCCACAATATGATTAGCTATGTGCAGATTTACCTCTAGGATTTTATTTTACACCCAGAATTGGAATCCAGAACACATGAGCAGTGTGTGAGGAATGACAAAGAAGAGCTGCAGCCCTCTGGTTGAAAAATCTACTTGAGTAATCATTTAAATGAGAGTTTCAATCATATTCTAAATAAGCAAGCACTATGACTATCCTCCAGAAACCCATCACCCAGGTTCTATAGTTGTTGGCATTCTGTCATCCTCATTTGGTCTCTTTCTCTTCTCACATCACTGTCTCCCTGTGTCAGGTATCACTGGTACATTTTCACAGCCCTTTTAAAGATTTGATGTATATACATTGGAAAGCACCAACACTGAATGCATTGACTAACGGTTGTGCCTCTGCTTGAGAGGTTAAGTGGCAGACATCCAGGAGCGATGATGGGACTGGGTAGCCATCTAGGAGAGTGAACTGGGCAGTAAGGGCAAGTAGTAATGAGTGAATAGGGGAGGATGGAAAGTCTGGTAAAGCAAGCAATGTGTGTTCTGCTGTGCTCTGTTCTGATTTTATCCCTGTTGAAAACTTTAGACCTAGGGCTCTTTTGTGCCAACTCCAAGTTACATAGTAAAGATGAAGTTGATTCACTTCTGAAGGGTGATGTATCTTTTTTTCTTTAAGTCAATTTTAAGACATAGCTTAGATGTGCCCTCTTGAATTAAACAGTTCTTTCTTTCAGTTCTAAGACCCTATCCGTTACAAACCAGTGCAGGCCCCGTGTGTGCTGCTGCAGTTTTTCTTAGCAAATACATAGAAGTGAATTATTAGGTAAAAGAACAAAAGTATATTTAACATTTAAAGATATTTTTGGCCAATTTCCAAATTGACTGTGCTTTTTATAATATTTTTGGGAGAGTTTCACCATATAGTCTGAGTTGGTTTTGAATTCATGACCCTATAGCCTTAGCCTCTTGAATTCTGAAATTATGTGTTATCAATCCCAGAAATTGTTTTCTACTTACACCATGCCTTTAGCCAATGTGGCCAATATTTCATTTTAGTCACTCTAGTACACGGGTAATGCTATGTCACCAACATTTGATGAGCAACTAATGATGCTGAACAGCCGTTCAATAACTTCATGTTTTTTTGTGGATCTCTTTTGTATGTGAAATACCTGTTCATGTCTTTGTCCAAATTATTTGTTGCTTTGTTGTGTTTTTTTATTTTTTTGTTCGTTTGTTTTGTTTTTCAAGATAGGGTTCTCTGTGTAGCCTTGGCTGTCTTGGACCTGCTTTGTAGACCAGGCTGGCCTCAAACTCTCAGTGATCTGCCTGTCTATGCCTCCTGAGTGCTGGGATGCTTTACTGTATTTTTATAATTGAGTTATAGAGTTTCTTTATATATTATATGTGCAAGCTTTTGGCAGATATACATGCTTTATAACCATTTTTTGCAGGGTATGGGGGATTTTTTTATTCATATTTTCTACTCATTGTTATAATAATATATTTTTATGATGAGAAATATTTGTTTTTTATGAAGTCAAATATTTAATATTAATTATTAGTTTATTTACGTATTTTAGAACAAATTGCTTTGGAGAATAAATCATTTTGGATTCTGAGAATTCAAGTTCGGTTTCATTGTAAACTTGACACACCCTAGCATTACCTGAAAAGTGAGTTTCAATTGATGGGAAAGGGGTTTCATATGGTCCAGATATTAGAGGATAAAGTCAGCTGGAGATGCTTGCTGTGTGCAGAGAAACCCATATGTAGCGTTGAGAGAAGGTGACGCCTTTCGCAAGGTTTGAAAGAAAAAGAAGGGCGATTGCCGGGATCGCAGGTGACGTGTTTTAGCTTCTGTGTTCGTTTCACCTAACCTCTTGGGAATTCAGCTGGAGATACTTAAAATTAGACCCTGGGTCAAACTGACTTCAGAAAAGATTTTGGTGGGTGTCCACTTTGGTTTTTAATCCCTCTTTCTTTCTTTTCCTTACATCTCTCATATCTCGAAACAGCCATGTAATTAGACGTTTTGTCAGCAGCGCTTTTACCAAAAGCTTTAGGAAATGACAAAGATCAATGAGTTAGAGATGTCGCTCTGCATTTCGCTCCTACTAGAGGATGAGAATATAAGAGAAAAGTGACAAAGCCCAGGCTTGACTTGATTTATGAAGCTTGGTTGCATGGGACAATTGGAGCCCATTCATTTCTGGACCCTGTTAGAGAAAGCAGAGAGGGCAGAATGTGTGGGCCATGCTGGGTACTTGCCGTTATGCATCTGAAGCGATGCTGGAATGCAGAAAGCTTTCAAATGTATTGATTTCAATATTAAGCATTATGGGTAGGTGTCCCAGGTAGTGAATACTATTGTTTTCTACAAAGAAGGGAGAATGGAGAAGATCATTGGATTTTTAAAGGCTGTTTTGAATGTGTTTCTGTCACCTTCATTCTCCCAAAGCTTAAAAGTCTTAGGACTCATTTTTTAAATATAGAAGATGGTGTCTGTCCTTCACATACTGCAGAGCTTCATGGTCAAAAGGTGTCTAATCCTTCCTCCATTCCTATTAGGAAATTAACTTCCAGAAAGCTTATAAAGCACCTGTGATCGATGATGAGAAAGCCTTGTCAATGCCCCTAGTGACCTTGTAGATTGGTTAACAACATCCAAGTATAAATACCTGCATGTGAGGGTTTTTTCCCTCAGCTTTACTCAGTTAATAATAGTTTGTTTCCATCAATTTGTTCCTCCAGCTTCATTTTGTTGTTCATCTTATAGAGACTTTTTTCTTTGAGACAGTCCTGCTACGTAGCCCAAACTGGCTTTCAACTTGAGACCCTTCTACCTTAGCCTGCTGAGTGCTAGGATTAAAGGTGAGCATCTCTTTGCCTGGTAAACATTTATTGCAGTGGCTGATAATTATAATGTGCTTTGGTTCCCTTCTCTAGAGTGATAGAGGACAGAAATCATGTCATCATACAGATTACCTTTTAAAAACATGTCTTAACATGGCAAATAGCCTTGAAAGATGTACCATCTCATTGTAAGGCAAAGGTCAGACTTTCAAGAGCAGAAAAAAAGAAAATATTGTGTGGAGTCTTGCTATTGAAGTCAAAGTCTGGTGTATCCGGATGGCCTCTGAGGGCGGTGTACGACAGCTGGACTCCATTTCTCAGTGGGGTTTCCTCTTCATCTGACCTGGGGAACTCTAGATCTCCTAAGAGTGTCACATGCCCCTCAGGAAAGATTACAGGCTGGACCCTTTCCTGATAAGAAAACTGTTCAGCCAGCACCTGGGGATTCCTAGAGATACCCACCCCATGCTAATAAGATGTCTTGGTGTCTTGGTTTTCAACCAATGACCTTTAAACTGTACCTGGACATTCTTCCTCTCCCACAGGATAATTAAGTGCTGCTTTTCCCTCTTATGATAGAGCTGTTTTATTACATGCACCCCAGCTCCAGCTGATCAAACACATTTACCCTTGAAACCCCTCCCACTGCCCAACGTTTTATAATGTCTCCGATTCATGAAAATAAAGGCTTGTTCTCTCACTCCACTTTTCCTCCGCCAAGACCCTCTGAGCCTCATCATTTATTCCGTGGAAGAATCACAGCTGGACACCAGGGGCTTGACTTCCAGTCAGACAGTGATGGCCTTTGCAGCTGCCAAAGCCTGCTCTCTGTGTTGACCAGCAAAGCACCTGCTGGCCTGAGTCTCACTGGACCTGCCTTCTGGCTGGTTCCGGGAATCCACAGGCTTCCTCTGCTGGGCTTGCACACAGCAGCTTAGCAAATGGCTGTAACACTTTTGGTTTCCACTGCCATCCGGTGCTAGCGATCCCATCTTAAATGAGCTAACTGTAATACCCAGTGAAAAACTCATTTCCACCTCTCCCTGGTGAGACCGGGAGCCTCAGCTAGCCTATAGGTCTCTCCCTGGGCACTTTAACCTGCTCCTGGGAGGGAAAGGGAACCTTTTGATGTTAGGGCTACATCTGTTCCCATCCAGAAGCAAACAGTGCCTGGGCTGTCCTACAGGATGTGGAACCCAGGCTACTGCCGGACACGGACTTGTTCGTAGCAACCCCTTTAAAAGATGAGACTTCCAAAGTTCCTCACCAAGGGCAAGCTTGTAAAACAAATAAACAAGTCCAATCCTTTGACCCCAGGATCTCATGTTGTCTGTCAACATCTCTGATGTGGGCGTGGCTAATCTGTTAACTTGCAAAGAGAGCAACATCTCAGACTTCGTTCAGTTTTTGATGGTTTCTTCAATATCTGGCATATTGTTGTACATTGTAGGGAAAGTACCTTGGTACCTTAGTTATTTTTACAGTGCTGTGATGAGACACCATGTCCAAGGCAACTTAAAGATGAAAGAGTTCATTGAGGACTTAGAAAATCAGAGGGTTTGCCAAGATTCATCCTGTCAGGAAGTATGGTGGCAGGCAGGTAGGCAGGCAGGCAGGGCACTGGAGCAGTAGCTGAGAGCCTACATCCTTAGCTGCAGAAAGAATGACATGACAGGGAATGACATGTGCTTTCGACACTTCAACGCCCACTCCCAGCAACATCCCTTGCCCAACAAGTCCACACTTCCTAATCCTTCCCAAACAAATCCACCAACTGAGAACCAAACATCTAAGTATATGAGCTTGTGGGAGTCATTCTTATTCAACCCACCATACCTGCATTTTTAGATTTTAATACATCGAATTCAAATTTGATTTTATGTTGGTTGTAGACATAATAATTTCATAAATATATTTCAGATACCAGTTGTATTATCTTAGTGAATTTTTTAATCTGTTGACATCTCAATTTTATTCATAAAAATGTGAAGAATAAAAGTGTTTGTGTTGTAGGTTTGTGGTAGATATGAAGATGCATTGTCCAGACCCTATTTTCTAGGAATTATCTGGCTATAAAGTCTGTTGTGAGCAGAGACACTCGTAGATGTGCTTTTAGGATCTGGCTCAGCTTCAAACTCTCATTGCCTGTGATCTCTTCTTTCCTGGGCATTCTTCTTCCAAACTGAGCCATGCATGTGAGTGTTATTCAACAGACCAGCCACTTGGGCTCCAGTGGGCAAGTTTATTGGGCAATATTTTTTTCAGAGCCCATTTCTGAAGTTATTGAGGTGTTCAGTGACCTGCATTGCAATTTGATTTCTCCTATAAAGTTGTGCCTCCTATTTTTTTTTTTACAGATTTCCTTTTATTATACAAAACTTGACCAATCCATAATAAACACCCCATGCCACCTTGTCTCAGCTTCTGCTTCCTGGGAGTCCAATATGTACCAGGATTACTTAGGTAGTTAATGAGCAGAGGCACAGCAGTCATTCAAAGAAGCCCTTGCATTTAGGACACAGGTTAAATACCAGCTTACTTTTATTATCATTAATATTGATATGATCAACTATATGGAACATGCTAGAAGCATGGTTCCTGTTACTCAGATGACTGTACTATCCTGAGGAATAGTGAATGAGTGAACAGAGTGAGGGGCTTCCTCAAAACTGAATCATAATATAGTTATGGAAACAATTAAGAATATCTAACCTGGAAATGCAAGTTTTATGAAGAACTTGGTCTGCTGCTACTCAACTTCCATTACCTGAAAATGAGAGCTGAAGGGTAAGCTTCACCTGTCACAGAGAGGCTGACACGGCCTCAAAACAAACAAACAAAATCTTTTGAACAAAACAGCATAAAATGGCTCTAGTTCTTACTAGATAGTCACCTAAGACAGTCTCACTGGAGGTCTGCTTGAAGACAAAGAGGATTATAGATAGGGTACCCTCTTTTAGAAATCCACTAGACCAGCTTTCAGTTAAAAACAAGGCAGTTCATATTCCAGAATTGTTATCATAGATGATTGAATCAATGGGGATAATGACTCACTAGACTCTTCATGGCAAAAATGTTGATTTCTGCTCTGATAGTTTCAATCATCTATTGTAACATGTGTACTTATATAGAAAGCAAATATCTACCTAATTCCTTTTTTGCATTGGAATGCACAGGGACATGAAACATCAAAAAATAAAAATAGTATGTGGGTTTGAAACAGAAGTTAGGGTCCCAGGTATCTGAACTCCAGCACACCATGGAGAGCTCATTGTTTGGGAAGTCTACTAGAGCTGTGCCTTTTGGTAATAGATGTGAACAAGCAAAACTGTACATATGAACATTCTGATTTTTTAATGTCTTCACTTTAAAGTTGCTGGAGTGACTTTAAAATGGCAACAGGGCAAAGGAGACACAAAGCCTTTGTGCTGATCATGAATGGTACTGTCACTCTTGACCATATTCTGATGAATTTGCAAGTTAAATTTGATCAGATGTTGTAGAGTTAGTCATAGCTGGTCCAGCCCTGAGCTGAAATTCACTGGAAGGAAAGGTACACTATGAATTCTTAAACTGTAGAGACAGATTGACTTAGCATTACTGTCACAAGGAGGTGGTCTCTCTTCTCTGTCTCTGTCTGTCTCTGTCTCTCTGTCTCTCTGTCTGTCTGTCTGTCTGTCTGTCTGTCTGTCTGTCTCTCTCTCTCTCTCTCTCTCTCTGTGTGTGTGTGTGTGTGTGTGTGTGTGTGTGTGTGTGTGTGTGTGTGAAAGGAAAAGACAAAAAAATAGTACTTTGGGGATATCTTAGTTATACAACTTGTCATCTGTCAAGCCCTAGCAAAGCCCTGGCTCCTGTAACCCTGAGGGTGACATGTTGCTGTTGTGCCTTTGATGACACGCTTCCGTGGCTTGTGGACAGCAGATGTACAGCATGCTTTTATCCCTTGCAGTTTCAGCTAATATGAAGGTCAGCATAGGTGACATATAATAGATGGGGGTTTCTACGCATATATGTGTGAGAGAGGAGGCAAGCCATTGTCAAAGTAGATGTTTCTAGTCTGTACCAAAACTGATTTGAGTCAACATGGGGGCTTAGCAAAAGCCCTTTTATGATTTTCTGAGCAATCACTAGCCTGCTTCCAGTTGAAGGCAGTGCCAGTGGGACTCCTGAGGTGCAAAAACTGCAGGATATGAGCTTCAAGCTGTACAAACTGCCCACTCTCTTTTCCTTTGTTACATTAATTTGACAGACAAGCTTCACTGTCCTCCCTAAGCCTGTTTCAAGGCTGTAGTTCAGTCTCCTAGGGAGACTTCTAATCCGGGGGGAGGGGGGTGGAGGAGGCCAGTGCTAAAAAAGACCGTTTCCTTTTAAATTCTATTTATTGTCTCACTGCCTGTCTGTCTGTCTGTCTGTCTGTCTGTCTGTCTGTCTGTCTGTGTTCTGTCTATTCCCTCTTGGGGAAATCATATAAATTGTCTAGTAGCTCATGCCTAGATCACTACCAGACTGATTTTGGTGGCAACAACAGCCCCAAATATACTTAAGGATGATAAACTTAGGGCATCCATAGAGGTTTCTGGCTTGTTTGTTTCCTGAGCCACGAGTAGCCAAGCCTGATCCTGTTCATTAGTGTTAACACCTTTGGCCTTTATAATAACTGTAAAAAGAAAGTAAGACATTTGCAAGTGAAGAAATACTTTCTCTAGATAAGTAAGAGTGCTCCAAAGTGGATTAATTTGGATGTTATTTGAATATAGCCTTTTTTTTATAGAGTGAGATATGGCTGGTGCTATTGCTTAGAATAAGCTAGTCATGAAAAAAAGCTCCACCATGCATCCATGACAGCCAGAATTCAGTGAGTCTGATTATATTTCAGTCAGGCTGAATTTTGAACTCAGATTAATATTAACTGCCAGATCAGTAAGTCTTCATGGGTTTATAGCTCCTTTGTTAGTTTGGGACCCTCATCCTGGTGATAAGTGTTCCCTTCTGAAGACAAGCTATTCAGTCATAAAATCAATAAATCTCAAGCACAAAGATATTTGTTCAAGAAACTAAGCCTGAAAATCTGCTGGGAGACAGGTGAATCAAGGACAAGGGACTTTATTTTTTAAATACTATTAAAATGAGAAGCAAAGGCCCTCCAGATAGTAGGCTATCCCAATAAGCACCTCCGGTATAAAGGAAGCAGGAATGAGCTGTCTGTCTGCATGTCTGATCTTGAGGCCATTTGTGAAAATGCTGGAACCTCTCACAGCCAAATCCTGCTTAGATCTACACCCATATGACTTGTATAACCTTAACACAAGAGGTGAGAGAAATTGTGGCCAGTCCTCTGAAAACACACAAGTAGAGACTCTCAAGTATCAACTTTTGCTATATTGCAAGTGGATAGCAGCTAAAGAGGTGATTCATAAACTTCTCATTGTTTGATTTATTCCAAACACAAGCTCAATGGGCCACAAAGAGTATTAGAAAGAGCAGAAGAGAAAATCCACCCCAGCTGTGGTGGCATAAGCCTAGACCCTGAAGGTACAGTCAAGAGTGAATGTTTAAAGCAGCCTGTGCTGCATACTGAGTAAGGGCCTGCCTCAAAATAAATAAAAGGCCAAATAACAACAACAAAAACCAAAACAGAGATGGCAGGGGATGGGGGTGGGGAACAGCATAGACGGGGGTTGGGGAGAGAGAGAAAAACCAAAACAGAGACTGGGGGGCAGCAAGAGGGGGAAGGAGAGAGGAAAACCAAAACCGAGACTGGGGGGGAAGAAGCAAGGGGGCAGAGAGAGACAAAGAGAGAGACAGAGAGAGAGAGAGAGAGAGAGAGAGAGAGAGAGAGAGAGAGAGAGA
>OU015742.1:153066009-153077386 GCA_907169655.1 Acomys percivali
TTTTTAGTAATTGCCTCTGAAAAAATGAGGTGACACTAAAGAGCAGAATGATGCAAGGTAAAGAAAAGAAATACTTATTTCTTTTCTGTCATAGAAAAGTGGCCATATGGTATGTTTAGAATTGAAAGACAATGGAAAATAATATTCAGAGAAGCAAGAGGACTTTAATCCCAGCACTCAGGAGGCAGAGGCAGGTGGATCCCTGTGAGTTCAAGGCCAGCCTGGTCTATAATTCGAGTCCAGGACAGCCAAGGCTACACAGAGAAACCATATCTCGAAAAACCAAAAAAAAAAAAAAAAAAAAAAAAAAAAAAAGAATAACTTTATTTTCAGCTTCAATTAGTGTAATGTTTGATCCATACTACCAGTTATGAGGTTTCATGTTTTTTTTAAAATTTATTTTATTAATTTATTCTTGTTACATCTCTATGGTTATCCCACCCCATGTATCCTCCCATTCCTCCCTCCCTCCCAGTTTCCCCTTATTCCCCTCCCCTATGACTGTTCCTGAGAGGGATTACTTCCCCCTGTATATGCTCATAGGGTATCAAGTCTCTTCTTGGTGACCTGCTGTCCTTCCTCTGAGTGCCACTAGGTCTCCCCCTCCAGGGGACATAGTCAAATGTGAGGCATCAAAGTATGTGAGAAAGTCATATCCCACTCTCCATTCAAGTGTGGAGACTGTTCTGACCATTGGCTAGATCTGGGTAGGGGTTTAAAGTTTATTACCTGTATTGTCCTTGGCTGGTGCCTTAGTTTGTGTGGGACCCCTGGGCCCAAATCTGCCTATCATAATGTTCTACTTGTAGGTTTCTAGGACCCACTGGATCCTTCTACTTTGCTATTCTCCCATGGTTCTCTCATCTAGAGTCCCAATAGGATGTCCTCCCTTCTGTCCCAGTTTCCTGGTAAGGGAAGGCTTTCGTGGTTCATGTTTTAAAGCTGCCTGCAAAGCAAATCTCAGCATTTGCTTTACATGATTACAATTTCATCAGTGAAACATTATTATGATGTTTACTTCTAATTAAATGTTTATGCTTTTCAGTATATTTATACTCTGGGGAGTTTCATTTAATAGTTATTTAAATACAGCTTTATAGATTGTCAGGATGGCCAATGATCTAAGGAGCCAGAACTACAAATATCTTTATTACATTGGGCAAAGTAGAATGGGGAAAAAAAAGCTACCTGCTTTGCCAAATAAAGATGTTTATATTATATAACCACCAGCTCCTCCTCGAGGCTCACGAACCATTGTGTGAAAGAAGGGAGAGAAAGACTGCAAGATGCACAGGTCAGGGACGATGGAGAACGCAGTGTCGTTTGGATAGAGCAGGACCACTGCTCTCATGAACTCATGGCAGCTGTGTACAGGACCCATACAAGATCAAGCCAGTCAACACTGTAGAATAGAATGGGGATCTCCTAAGCTCCTACCATTAAGGACCTATGGACAGTTGATGGCTCCTAGGGGAGGGAGACTTGGTTTTATTTAAGGGTATGGCACTTGGCATGTCAACCATATTCCAATGTCTGTTCCCTCACCCAGAATGTATCAAGAACATAAACTGCAGTTGATGGATTTTTTTTTTTTAAAGAGAATTCATGAAGTTGGGGGAATAAGAAGAGAGGAGTGGAGGTGAATGTGATCAAAATTCATTATATGGAATTTTCAAGTAATCAATAAAAATATTTACTGAAAATAAACATTTTCAGGATTCAATAATTATCAGTTATTTAAAATACATTAATTTGTCCATAATTGTAGAAGAATGAAAATTCAGGAATTATTGGGATAACCTTTAGTGGTGAGCTAGCATGATCTCAAGGTCAAGAACTGCAATGGAAAACATTGGATGTTTTACACTCCTAGACCACAATGACTATGGAAATGTCACATAACCTGTGAAAAAGTTAAAAAATATGAGGCTAGGGTGGGGGTTGCTGGCTTAGCAATTAAAGCATTTATTTGCAAATGAGAGGATTGAAAAGAGAAAACAGGGAACTCCTAGAGCAAGCTAGCACATGACTCCACCTGTGTACACACACACACACACACACACACACACACACACATGAGTGCACACAACCACATACATGTACACATGGAAAGGAAAGTAACATTAGGGTCTCTTTCAGCACAAGGATTCTATTTCTTAAAGCCAGACAGAAGCTGTTTTCTAATTTTCAAAATGGAATTCCCCTTTCTTGGAGTCAGTAGATGTTTTTACATTTATAAAATGAGTAAAGTTATGGCAATTTTGAAAATTTCATATAACTTTGTAAAATAAATGACTACACACTTGAGATATGTTTAAACAATAAACTTTTCTAGAAGAATTTTAAAAATGAATCCAGATTTCATTTGTGAGATGATTTTCAAGAGGCAATGACACTTTTATTTTAGTGATTATATATTTTATACTAGTTTTTAAATTTGTGATGATTGGCTACGTTGATAATCCTTCCTTAGACATTAATTAATGGCAATAAAATTATAACCCTAGGCAAAATTTAGGCAAAACTATTAAATATCACCAGTGAAATGTAGACATGGAAAAATGTGATGGTGGTACATAAGTGAATAAAGCTCAGGAAACACTACATTCAGGAGAAAGAAATTCGACTAAGGTTTTCATATTTCACCATATGGTTCTCAACTGGCATTGTTTAACCTACTGTGGCTGTGAACATACTGTGGTGAAGTAAGACATATGGGGGCCTTTAGCAGCAAAGGAGAAGGAAAAAAAAAAAAGAAGGAAGCAGATGCTTGATGTATTTAGGAAAGAAATCCTATTGTAGCTGAAATGCTGGCCAATGTAGTGTCCATAGCTCTGAGTTACATAGCTTGTAGGTTGGATTGGAGTCATAGAACAAAGTGGCAGCAGACTAAGATGTACACTTCTTTTTCAGTTGGTTTCAGGGTCCCTACAGATACCAAAATGTTTTGATGCTCAAGGTCATCAAACACAACACTATGATATTTACTTGGGGACACATCACCTGTATGGTGTAAATAAATTTTATATTATTTGTAATATCTAGTACAATGTATTTATATAAACAGTTGTATTATTGTTTAGGAATAATGTGAAAAAAAAGTCTGAGCATGTGTCCAGTACAGACAAAATTACAAATATTAAAAACTAAGTGTCTGAGAGAAATGACTCAGTCAGTAAAATGACCCAGCTTGACACACCAGCATGAAGTCCTGAGTCCGATCCCCAGTCTCCATTTACAAGTTAGAGAGGCAATAAATGCCTTTCATCCCAGAACTGGGGAACACCTGAGGCTTGCTACCAAGCCAGCCATTCTAACTGAATCCATGAGCCCCATGCTCAGTGAGATACTCTGCCTCAAAATAGCAGGTGGAGAGCAATTGACCGCTGGCTTCCACACATACATGGATGCATATACCCTACACAGGTGCACACACCAACCAACATACCCAAAATACTAAAAAATACATTATTTTCAGTTGATTCTGTCCACAAGTGTAAATATGTGTATTTCTAAGAAGGATTTGCTGCATTTCTCAGTACTCAGATTAGTGCTTTGGGGAAATGCAATTCCCATGCTGAGCCAATCTAACTGCCTGCCTACTCTGACTCCCACAGCCCTCACATCTCAGTGGGTCACCATCACCGCACTTGCTTGAGTTAGTGAAGGCATCAAACGAGGAGGAGGGGCATCCTAAACAGGCTGCTTTTGCATTCTCACCCTAATGCTACTGGTGTTCTACCTGAATATGCATTCATGACCTCGGGTGACAGAGGAGTGCCTGGCTTAGGCAGAGATGAGGTAAGAGATTGTCCACAGTGGGTCTGGATTCCTCCGTGACCCGGGAAGCAAATATATCCTGCCATACTACAGAGCTAGGCAAGTCACTCCTGTTTGCTATGAGGCCTTTTCCTGTTCTACCATGGAGACTACTCCAAGGACAGAGGGCCTTTCTTTAGGGTGCTTGTGCTCTCTTGCTCTAACTTGGGTACCACTCGAGATGTATGCAGACTCCTTCCTGTGCGCTTGTCCTCTCTCACTGGCCAGCCTCAAGCTCCCCGGGCGGCAGTCTCTTTGGCTGGAGTGTGCTTGGTGTTTAGCACCTGTCCACGTCGATGCTGAGTCTTCATGTCTTTGCGGTTCGGATGGCCAAGGCACTGCTTATGCAGCAGTTCGGAGACAAGATGGAATATCACTTTCGATTATTTATTTTTAAAATTTCCTTGAAGCCTGCAGTTTAGCCTCAGCAGGAGAATTAGGATTGTTCAGGCACACAGTGATTTTTATTCCTCCAGAGCTTTATATAAGTTATTACGCTTTTAAGAAAAGAGCAAATAGATTTCTACAAGGTAATCAAAAGCAAATCTGCTAATTTGAGCCTAAAGAACAGTATTATTTTTTATCAGACAGACATTAAGTTTAGATCAGTTATTCATCTAAATTAAGGAAACTGAGAAAGAGCAAGACCAGAAAATCACCTTTGCTGATAGGGGAACCAGCCTATATTGGTCTCTTTCTTAATCATGCTTCTCGGTGTAAAACCTCGTTACTAGGATACGGCTGTGCGGCAGCATCTTTACTAGAAATTGTGCGGGAGAAAAAAGGTCAGAGGCTCATTTCCAATAACGGGTTGACAAGTGACAGGAAGAAAAGGGCAGGAAAGAATTGAGGTGCGTGGTGGTTCCCTTCATCAAGATTTTGAGATAATGGGACGTGTGTGAATAGGAAACTTCTAAGAATACATTTTATTAATCTCGTGTCTCAAATCAACTAAGAAAAAGGGGGCAGAGAGGCCGAGAGTCTCAGTAGGTTGAGATTGCTTTATTGGAAAAGTGAGGGGCCTCAATCTTTCCACGGGATGAAGGTTGAACACATGGAGGGGGCTGGGAGATATATATATATAATAGATATATTAGTAGCCACCAGGAAGTCGCTATTTTTTTGTGGTTTCACCGGGAGCAGGGTGGGTTGTTTTCGATACCGGGCCATATTGTTTCTGCAGATGGAGTGGAGCTATCAGGTTGGGGATAAACTATCGTTTATGGCTAGGGGCTATTGCCCAGTACAGCCTGACTTAATTCCTTATGATCTGAGATTATTACACAACATATCCTAACTCTGGAAGAGTCAAGAGAAAAAGGGGAAGGCGTGGTCATGGAGGAGCTGTTTCTCAGAGGGCCTGCTTCTTGTTGGGTGGCAGAGGCTGGCAGTCTCATAGTGGAAGGGCATGTTGAGGCTGTTTCCCAGTGGGGGAGCGGTTGGTAGTTTTGGTCATGAAGAATTCAGTGACTTTGGGTGGTTAAAGCTTGTGGTCTTTGTTGGCGGAATTTGGTAAGACAGCTGAAAAGGCAGGGACCAATGATAAAGTTAGTACATTCATAGTGATTGGGACTGCCAAGGGAGCAATCTGTGCTCATGTATCCTTCCAGAAAGTATTGCCCGTCTTTCCTGTTTTTAATTCGTTCTGATAATTCTTTAGCATTTTTTGTTTTTGTCCTAGATCTGATTGATTTGCATAAAAACAGCATTCTTCTCCCTAGGAAGGCACGGGTACCCACTTTTTCAAGTAGTCATCAAGTCTAGTCCCCAGTGGTTTGGGAAGATCCCCTCAGCCAGGAGATTTATTTTATTTTGTAGGGTGACTATGCTTTGTTGTGCCAGCTCAGGTCTTCCTTAATCTGATTGAACTGGCTGCATTGTATGTGTCAGGACGCTGCTGCACAGGCAGCTGTCGTAAGCAGCTTATGTGAAACCTTTTGCTTGGGTGTGTGTGTGGGGGGGAGGGAGTTCAATTAAGTAAAAACGTTAAAAGACAGGGTGAAAATGAGAGTATGAACATAGTAAGGAGGAAAGAAGTTATCCAGTAGAGAGGCCAGTGTGGGAGGGAACAAAAGATCACTCACAGGAGAAGGCTTCAGGTCAAAAAAAGTTTTTGTGTTTGTGTTGGGGTGGGGGCTGGGGGTGGAAGGGAAGTGTCTGGTCCCTGTATCTTTGGGCATCCTTCGCAAGCCAGATAGGATTTGTTTGTGAGGAAGAAGCACTTTTCTCAGAGAAGGGAGGGCTACTTCTCCATGAAACAGCATCCTTTATCAATGAGGCACAAATCCCACCCTTTGGATTTATTCAGTGTCTGTTTCTTTGTCTTCCTTTTCATTTCTGGTTTTGTTAATTTGGATACTGTCTCTCTGTCTTTTGTTTAGTTTCACCAAGGGTTTGACTATCTTGTTGGTCTACTCAAAGAACCAGCTCTTAGTTTTGTTGTTTGTATTGTTCTTCTTTGCTTCTAGCTTATTGATTTCAGCATTGAGTTTGATTATTTCCTGCTATCTATTCCTCTTGGGTGTGTTTGCTTCTTTTTGTTCTAGAGCTTTCAGGTGTGCTGTTAAGTTGCTAGTATGGGATCTCTTCAATTTCTTTTTGAAGGAACTTAGTGCTAGGAATTTTCCTCTTAGTACATTGTGTCCCAAAACTTTGGGTATATTGAGCCTTCATTTTCATTGAATTCTAGAAAGTCTTTAATATCTTTAATTCCTCCCAAGCCCAGTGGTTATTGAGTAGAGAGTTGTTCATTTCGATGAGTTTGTAGGTTTTCTGTTGTTGTTGAAGTCCAGCTTTAATCCATGGTGGTCTGATAAAAAATAAGATGTTATTTCAATTTTCTTGTATCTGATGCATCTTTGTGACCAACTATGTCATCCATTTTTGGAGAAGGTTCCATGAGTTGCTGGGAAGAAGGGGTGTGTGTGTGTGTGTGTGTGTGTGTGTGTGTGTGTGTGTTTGGATGGAATGTTCTATAGATATTGTTAGGTTCATTTGATTCATAGTATCTTTTAGCTTCATTATTTCTTCTTAGTTTCTGTCTTGATGACCTATCCGTTGGTGAGAAAGGGGTGTTGAAGTCTTCTTCTATTAATGAGTGGGGTTTGATGTGTTATTTAAACTTTAGTAATGTTTCATTAACAAATGTTAATGCCCTTCATTTGGGGCCTAGATGTTCAGAATTGAGACATCATCTTGGTGAATTTTTCCTTTGATGAGTATGAAGTGGCCTTCCCCATATTTTTTTTTATTAATTTTTAGTGAAAGTCTATTTTATTCGATATTAGAATTTTTGGCTATTCAGACTCAAATGGCAGGCTTTCTCTTTGTAAACTTTGCAGGAAAGTGTCCAGGCCCCCACCTGAGGAGCTCCAGCAGCCAGGCTAGGCTGTTTCAAGTTTTGCCCCTGGGCACCCCTACATCTTTTCCATAGTGCTCTCTCTTCAGCTTTTCATCTCCCCTGAGTGCCACTCCTTTCTGATCCCTGAGAGTGGTCCTAGGGTCTTCAGCTTGTGGTGTTGGCATCTCTACACCTCACGACAACAATGCCTCAGGACTTCAGAGCAGCTGAAACTAAACCTTCATAGCCCTGAAGCTGACATCAGATAATTGGAGAGACTGAGAAGCTGAAGCCATGGAAAAAGCAGGGGCTCCTGAAACCTCAGTTGCTGCTGCTGCTGACAGAACTCAGCGGGAGGGAGGCACATCTAACTGGAGCTAGCCTGTGAGCTCCTGGAACCATCTCTGTGGCAACAATGCATAAACTAGCCATTCCCCAGAGCCAGGGAGCTTTACATGATCTGGCACTATCAGCCAGGAACCATGACCAAGAATCTGATCCTTTAATATAAATTCATAGTTTAGTTATGAAAAGTTGTCTTGTTTAGCTCAAAGTTCCAGTCTGTGTAAACCCCTTGAGGCATAAGTCAATAGGCTCCTCCCCCACACCTCTCTAACTGTTATAATGGCATTTCTAGCCTCTGTAAAGGTCAAAAAGGCTATCACCAGCCCTTTAATGGGATTCCTTACAAGATGAGTGAAAAGCCTGAACAAAAAGCCACCAATCCCCAAGCAGGAAAAACCACCAATCCCTATCCTCCCCAAAGCTCAGAACTTGAAATCCCACCAATCCTCCCTCTGGAAATCTCTGCCTTACAAAGTTCCATGCCTTAAACCTTCCTATGTAAAGGCTATGTCTGCTCAGTTTTCTGCTGCTTTCTCTGGGGCAGAGGCTGACAGACATTCATTTCTCCCCTCCTTGAACCCTCCAAGAAATCTCTTTTATGGGATTTGCTGTCTGGTGTGACTGTGTCATTGGAAGAAGTAATGAAGGAAAGAAGAGAAGAACAGAAGAGGAGAAGGAGGAGCAGGGCTGGGGCTCCTGACCTCAGCTCATCGGGGCATGACCTCCCCTGGGAGCCGCAGTACCTCTGAGGATGCTTCCTCTCAGAGCTATGTGGGCTCCCGAGTCACAGGACACCTTCCCATCTGAGCAGAAAGGCCAACAATAATGCTTCTTGGGTCTATTTGCTTGGAAAACTTTTTTTTCCAGTTCTTTACTCTGAGGTAATGTTTATCTTTGTTGCTGAGGTGTGTTTCCTGTATGTGGCAGAATGATGGATTCTGTTTTGGCATCCATTCTGTGTGCCTGTGTCTTTTTATTGGGTATTGAGTCCATTGATTTTGAGAAGTATAAATGACCAAATATTGTTAATTGATGATATTTTGGTATTGGTGGTGTGTGTGTGTGTGTGTGTGTGTGTGTGTGTGTGTGTGTGTGCTTCCCTTCTTTTGTTTTTGCTCATGTGGATTGTTTATTTCCTATGTTTTCTTGAATGTTGTTATTAACTTCCTTGGGTTGGAGTTTTCCTTCTAGTATTTTCTGTAGGGCTGTTTTTATGGATGTAGCTATTAATCTCCTTAGGTTGGAATTTTCCTTCTAGTGTTTTCTGTAGGGCTGGTTTTGTGGATAGATAATGCTTAAATTTGGTTTTGTCTTGGAATATATTGTCTTCTCCATCTGTGGTGATTTAATTTTTCTGGATATAGACTGGCATTCGTGGTCTCTTAGAGGCTGTGATACATCTGTCCAGGACCTTCTAGCATTTAGAATCTCTGTTGAAGTTGTTGAGTGCAATTCTGATAGATTTGCCTTTGTAAATGAACTGGCCTTTTCCTCCTTGCAGCTTTTAATATTCTTTCTTTGCTCTGTAGATTTAGTGTTTTGATAATTATGTGGTGGGAGGATTTTTTTTCTGGTCCAAGCTAATTGGTTTCCTGCATGCTTCTTGTACATTTATAGGCATCTCTTTCTTTAGGTTGGGGAAATTTTCTTCTGAAATTTTGTTCAACATATTTTCTGGTCCTTTTAGCTGGGTCTCTTTATCTTTTTCTATTCCTATTATTCTTAGGTATGGTCTTTTTATACTGTCCCAAGTATTCTGGATGTTTTGTGTGAAGAAGTTTTTAGGTTTAACATTTCTTTGACTGATGTATCAATTTCTTCTGTAGTGTCTTCTATGCCTGAGATCCTTCCATCTCATTTATTCTGTTTGTGATGCTGGCATCTGTTGTTCCTGTTCTCTTACCTAGGTTTTCCATCTCCAGGATTCCCTCAATTTGTGTTTTCTTTATTATTTCTACTTCCATTTTTAGGTCTTGAACAGTTTAATTCATTTCCTTTACTTGTTTAGTTCTATTTTCCTTTATTTCTTTAAGGGAATTATTTATTTCCTCTTTAAAGGCCTCTACCTGTTTGATTGTATTTTCCTATATTTCTTTAAGTGGTTTATTCATTTCTTCTTTAAAGGCCTCTATCATCTTCAGATGATTGGATTTAAGTTTATTTTCTTGTTCTTCAGACATGTTACAATTTCTTGGGCTTACAGTAGCCCAATATCTGGGTTCTGGTGGTGTCTTATTGCCCTGGCTCTTGTTGTGTGTGTTCTTATGCTGGCCTTTATCCATTTGCTCTGTCTCTAGTATTGGTAGGTATCAGGTAATGCAGGTTAAGTTGTGGGCCAGAAAACGGAGTACCAGGGAACGGGTGATTTACCTTTGGTGGTCCTTGATGGCCACAGGCTTTTTCTGTTCTGGGTGGCCACAGGCCTCCAGGGATGGAGGCTAACCTGTAGCTGGGAGTGGGGTACACAGAGGACCTTATCATTAAATTTTTGTTTACATTATCAGAATTTAGCTGAGAAAACCTTCTTGAAACAATGATGCTGGAGTTATTAGCGAGAGATTTTAGACAGAGGGTTCCTTTTAAGCTTTTCATGTATGAGTATCTTGTTAGACATTTTTATAAACAATAGTAGCCACTGTTGAAAAGAGTTTCCCTCTTTACAGTTCTCAAGCATTCTTTGGGGCAGCTCTGCTGATCGTCTTCTCCTTGTCACAGAGACTAGGGTGGGAATGGGGGTGGTGGGGGTGGTGGTGGTGAAATAGCCTGATGCAAGGCAGAGGCTTTGAAGGAAATGTCAAGACAAACATGCTTGGATCAGAAGTAGGCAGGCCAAATCCCATCTCCATCCAGTGACACATTTCCAATATTACCCACACCTTAAATATACTTGAATCTCTCTAAGTCTGCGCTCTATAATATACACACCCATAACTAGTTTGTGTGTGTCTTGCAGATGGAGGAATACAAAACTGCCTAACAAGTAACTGAATATAAGAAATAAAAGCTTGAGCTCTGTGCCTGGTTATAAGTAGGAACTGAATGTCAGGGATAAGAAGGGTTAAAATTAGCTGGAGGACATGGGGTACACGGAGGAGCCTCAAATCCTTTGCTGTTTCTCTTGAATAAGTTATCTAGGTCTATAAGAGTGTCAAAATTAAAAGTTCTAGATTGGGATTGGCGGTGGCCATTATTAGAGTGCTGTGGCCAGATCTGAGTGGATAATTGCACGAGTTTAGTGGGCTCAAGCTGTCTAGGACTGAGCTTTTACAGCTCATTTTAAAAAATTGTTTTAAATTTGAAATGACAGGCAGGACTGGTGTTATCTTATCGTACAGCCTGAGGTTTAGGGAAAAAATGAAAACAAACCCCAGTGTTAGGAGGGGAGCATCCTCATACTTGCAAGACTTGGGGGAGCCACAGAATCAGTTAAAAGGGGGTGTGGTTCAAGAATGTCCAAGACTTTGTGATCTAGAGGAGTGAGTCATTCCTGGAGTTTCTGCTGTCTGGTCAGGGGACCGTTGAGTCAGACCGGGATGGATAGTTACTTTGTCCTGCAGAATCTGGGTGTATAGATGGCAGTGATCAAACAAAGAAAAGTCTCTCAGAGATCAGAGAGTCTGGGAAGAGAGGTCTGGGGAAGAGTCATAAAACAATGTGTGGGAGGAGTCAGAGGAGAGCAGAGAGGATGGGGTCAAGCTGGGTTTATACCGAGAACCAATGAAGTCTCGAGAACCATCCATCTTTGGGCCTTGCACCACTTGTAAAGACAGAGGCCACAAAGACCACAGGTTGAACTGGTGCCTATTTATCTTATATAGCCATCTCAGAGGGTGTCTATGCACCCAAGGAAGTGACCCCTGGGAAGGCATACAG
>OU015742.1:153077396-153117731 GCA_907169655.1 Acomys percivali
TATACTCAGAATAACGTAAATATTTAAATTTTACTCTAAGGAAAAATTCTTTGAATTCCACCCCTTTTACTATTGCGTTTGAACAAAATGGTGATGGCCATTATTTGAGTACTATGGCCAGTTTTGAGTGGATAATTGCCTGAGTTTGGTGGGCATTAATATATTTCACTAGAAATACACTAGAGGTATCAGTTGTCAGAGATATTCTAATACGTTAATAAAACTTCACCAAAGACCAAGGGAAAACTCTATGGCAAAAGTAAACAATGTTATGTGACATCCCAGGGGCTCCGTATCATCACCTCTCCTCTGTACTCCTTCCTGCCTTCAGCACGACTCCCTTGCCCAATAGCAAGGACATTTGGATGTGATGTGAGCTATGTGTCAGCAGAGGATGTGAGTAGTGTGATTCCTCCCAATCTTTCCTGGCACAAGGCCCTCTACAATGGGGACACCATGTTCCAGACAAGAACAATCCTTTCCCCACTATGAGTGGTGATGCACTGAGATGGCCCAAGGAGCCTATGCAGCCTAAAAACAGTCCATACATGGTCACTAGTGTGACTAGCATGCCTGCAGATAACCCTTCATTTCTCATATAAAGGAAGAGATGCTGGGAGCCAGTAGGTGTGTTTGTATAACAGCAGAATTGGGGAGACAATAAGCACATTATTTGTTCTTACTGGAGTCTTGACCTGGTATCTTGCTGGGGCTGTCATCTCAGACAAGTTCAGCACTAGTCTGTATAAAAGCTGTGGGGATTTGTTAAATCAGTTCAGTAGATGTTTGCCTGTTAGTGCTAGACAGATTTACTATGCAGGTTTTGATTTTGATAGGACAAAGCCAGGTTGCTGGTCAGATGCTGAGGTATCAAGGCTACCACCAGAGCTAGCATGATCTATATAGGGCACTCCTAGATCCTCTAGTGTCTACATTCAGATGGCACATTTTCTTAAAAACAAGTCTTATTAGAAGTTCTAGTGAGTGCCTGTGAGTCAGGAGTATACTATATTGCTATGGAGCTCTTCCAGTGTACAGTTTAATAAGTGAGTGGTAAAATTGTGTAGCTCAATCTCTGAAAGTGGGTTGTGGCCAATAGGTTAAATCTTATTACAGTAAAATAAAAACACATCTGTTTTCTTGTGGTGCTGAGGATCAAACATAATGTCTTGCATATATACTACCAAAGTGTACTATCACCAGTGCTAAAAAGGTTTTAGTAATAAAATATTTTCTAATGCAATGCTTATAACCCAAAAGGTTTCTAAACTCTAGCAAGGACAATTTATGCTGAGAAACATTACAATGAACTCTAAGGTGTCTCTGTATTGTTGAAAGGAATTACTTATCAGTTTTTTCCTCTTGGGGTGGGGTAGGAGACAAGGTGCTGAGCAGTGACCAAAGGCGGAGGCTTTTAATGAGCCAACAAAACTCATTTCAAAGGCTAGCTAACCCATGTGCTGTTAGGTCAGGATTGATTGTGGCAATGTGAAAATAAAAGAGAGAGGAGACTGACCTCTGCAGAGCAGAATGTCCTTTAATTAGAAGAATGAAGGGCAGAAGTCTCTGGGAATGCGGACTGTGCACAAGGTGCATCAGTGTTTCATAGTGCAGAGAAGGGGACTTTTGAGGTTGGAGAGTCTGTCTGCAAATTTGTTCCCTTGCAGTCCCTAAGTTGTAAAGACTAGTGGAGATTCATAGATCTTATTAGAAGCTTCCCGGGTCCTAAATTCCTAGAGAAGATGTGCTTGTTTCTCAGCTCATCTGAGGCTTTTGTGTTATTAGCCCTTTATTCCAGACCCCGAGAGGGTCAAAGAGCAAAGGAGGTGCTGTGTCATCTGGCTACTTCCTCCTGAGTAGGGACAGGGCTGTCCCCAGGATTTAAATGGTGGGACAGAGGTCAGATTTACTTCAAGTAGCAGGAAGAGAGTTTGACTTGATTGGCTGTAGTGTATCTTTCCCCTGAAGCATCCTTTGAAAACAGTTCATTAGGCAGGGCCTATAGTGAATAAAATGAGACCCAAGGTTAAAGGACATAGTAGGGGGCCTAGGCAAGGTAGCTGTTGTCTTACTGTGGGCCAGTCTCTTTTCCTTTCCAAATACTTGAGTAATTTCCATGCCAACCTTGGAGTTTTTCTGCAGCAACTAGGAAGATCCCTAATTGGTTGATGTTGAAGTAGCATTCCCTCTGGAGAAAGTGACATGGTGCTCCTTTTCTGGCACCAGGAGATCCTTGGCTTACCTATTTTGGAGATGCACCTGTGCAAGGGTTAAGTGGAAGTTTCTGGTTTCTTTGAAGACTCAGTTGTGCCATGTGATGTTTTTCTGGAAGAGATCCTGAGAGGGTGTGGGATGTTTGGAAGGGTATAAATATAACTCCACGGACAGTGGGAGAAGGCTTTTGCATTGCTACCTTGCCAGGCAATGCTTCACTGGTCTTTGCTTCACTGATAGAAATGTTTCAGAGACTTCTTGGTACTCTGTCTGATTCTAGCCACTTCCACTGTCTAGTGTCAATTCAGCAGAATCTTGTAGTTTCTTCTGAATGGTGCCACCACTATGGATTCCTGTGAATGTTTGGTGTTACCTACTGGACAGGGCTTCTGGTATCTTGACAACACAGAGTGGTACTGGCTCAAGGAAGTACATCTAAACAGGTCCACAACCCCTTTTTCCTATTAACATTCATTCTTCCCCTCCTCCAGTTGGTGGGTAAAAGTGAGGTTGAAGTATGTAAGAACCTTAAATAAAGTAGATATAGAAAAATCAAAGCCTACATAGGGGAATCTATTTGGCTTTGGAGATTATTGATGGTGGCTGCTAGCTTGACTACAGAGTCAGAAAGTACCTTGCCATTGAAAATAATAATTGGAGGTAGATACTACCACTGTACCTGTCCCAAGGCATATGAGATGCCTACCCTGGCCAGGATGGGCAGCAGTTGGAGAATGCTCTTCGATCATGGAACAGTAGATTGAACAGAGGTTGTTGGGGGACTTCAAACTGTCTGGTGACTCATGAGAATCTTTATGTGAGGGTATTAAAAGACTAGGGTACAGATCCCTGACCAGTTGGCTGGGAGACATATGTATGTAGTTGAGTCACAAAGAAAAAAGACTCTTGCATAAGGAACAAACACCTGGAGTCTTTGGAAGAGAAGTTGGCATCAAGTTGATAATGTAAAAGAGAATTAGAATCCATTTGGGTCACTTCTATAAATGTCTAATGTCTAAAAGACATTCGTCTTGCAACATCCTAAGACCTACTCAGATTTTCTTGTGAGGTCCCAGAGAAACTTGGGACAAGTGGCCAACTGTGCTGCCTAGTAATATACCACAGCAATCATGTGCTGGCTACCAGGTTCACTCAGTACCTGTGGTTCCTCTCTACTCTTCTCACCTCTGTCCCCTACCCTAAGCCTCTCCAGCCCAAGGCCTTTGCTTCCCTGGTTCTTCTCTTTTTCTTGGTTTCTTGGCTCTTTTTAGTCCACTTACCCCTTCTCTCTTCTCCCTCTCTCTTTTCTTTGTCTCTTCTCTTTCTCTACTCTCTCACCCTCATATATACAATAAAATCCTTCTTGGAGCAGACATGTTTTTATTTCATTCAGTTGTGAATAATTTCCCAAACCTGTGATTCTGGTGACAGAGTATTTGGCAGCCTCATTAATGAGGGCACATGGGTGCTTATGGTGCAGAAGGGAGCATTACAGCTGTGAGAACCACTTTTTCCAGAAAAAGACAGCATCCCATAGTTGGAAATTGCATAGATTTGCTCTTAGTTTTTAAGAACATAGGCCTATAGTGAATCATTAGTGAGAAATACTTGTCCAAATAACATTTCATATAGTTAAATATAATGTTAGGTATAATGTCTGGGGACTGACTCTCCTGAACTATTAAAGGAACATACTGATCATTTTAATCTTGATTATACTTTTCTCCTAGGTACTTAAGTCCACATAGGTACCACAAATTAATTTTTGGTTTTGCACTGTCAAGGCCAATTGTGAATCTAGTCCTCAAAGGACATTTGTGAAGAATTTCAGGCTCCTCCAGACTCTAATTATTTGTTTGCTTGTTTTTGTTAACAGTTGTTTAACCTGTTAGGATAAGGTGAAGACTTTGCCTGGCCTAGCTGTGCTCCCCTGAAAGCACTCAAGATCTCCTACCTGTGTTGGTCTTTCTCTTTGTAAACTACACTCTAACTCTTGTGATTTCATGGAGTGGGGTCTCTATAGCCTCACTGAACAAGAGAACATGTGACTTCCTGGTTATAGAACATTGAGAGATGGCCAACGGTCTTCTGGGACTCTATTGACCTTGGAGGGAAAGGTGGAAAATATTCTGCTTTTTAGTTGCAGT
Source organism: Acomys percivali (assembly GCA_907169655.1). NCBI lineage: Eukaryota > Metazoa > Chordata > Mammalia > Rodentia > Muridae > Acomys > Acomys percivali. Next base: position 153,081,758 of record OU015742.1, read on the forward strand.
GAACACATTAGAATAATCTCCAGGTATTGCTATTAAATACCAAGATCAGTTCCAGCAGTCTGGTACTTTACAGCATTCTATTTCAATAACTAGATATTTCTAAATAAATTTTAGATGTATATTTTAGCCAGTTTCTGTAATTGTTGATCTTTGACCGTAGAAACTTTAATAGCATATACATCATCTCTAAGTCTCATTACTTTGTTCCTTAAATAACTTACTCAGACTCTTATAACTTACAAAAGCTTTCTACTCTTCTTTTTTATTCTGGAAACATCCAGCCATCTTAATCTTCACACACACACACACACACACACACACACACACACACACACACACGCACACACACGCGCGCGCGCACGCACACACACGCACACTTCAATACACACACTCACAGTACACATCAACACACACATACACATCAACACATACTCAGACAGACACGCACATAAACATCAATACATACATACACTTACACATCTACACATCTACACATCAACACACTCACACACTCACACACACACACTTCTTCCTTCTTTACTACGACACACTTTTATCTTTAAGTCCTTTTGACATTTTAAATTTTTTCTTAATATCATGAGCCATAATAGCATTAGCAAATGAATTTACTATCTGTTTTCAGAAATTTTTCCTCAGGGTGGGGGGGCTAAGCAATGTCTATCACTTCCAAATAGAAAGTAGCCAGAAACAAGTGACTAGGAAGCTGGAATAGGCGTCCTCAGCTTCAGTCACAGGCAGAAACCCCAAAGACTCCCCAGGGTCTGCATGGAAGTTGTCAATCTCAGGTTTCTGTAGACTGACCCTATACCTTACCTTGGTGTATGAATACTGGATGTATGGTATTGTGGTATGGTGAATGACAAAAAGCCATATCTGCAGAGACAATAGAAGGTGATGAGAAAAAGGATCTAAACTGAGTTTATGTGGCATAGCAATAAAACCCCAGAACAATACTTGCACTGCTCACATAGACAACAGTCACAGAAACCCAAAGAATTCAGTCTGGGACTGGTGGCTATTTAAACCTTTAGTGTGTGCGGAAAGTGATCTTACTCTTGGTAGGCTGAGTATCAGAAAAAGTGAGGGAGATCAACACAGAGGGAGAGGAAAGATCACTCCAAGGTGAGGTCTAGGATGCGCGACTCCATACTTTTCCTGGGTTTCAGCAATGCTGGGATTGATCATGAAGAAATGAAAATCAAAGAGACTGACTTCTACAGAATCACGTTGCCCTTAAATAAGAACAGTGGAAGGCCAGAATCTCCCAGGAAGTGGAGACAATGTTCTGAGGAAAGGAGTTTTGGAGATGTAAAAGGCTACTGTTGGGGTTGAAGGTTCTGTCTGCAGATCTGTTCTGCTAAAGTTTTAAAGTTGTAAAGATAGCTCCACAGTTATGTGGAGAGTGGGGACTGACTCTGACATGAACTCTTGTTCCTCATATTTGACCACTTCCCCTTGGTGGGGTGGCTGGTGGCACTCAGAGAAAGAATAAGCAGGCTACCAAGATGAGACTTGATAGCCTTTGACCATATGGTGGGGAGGAGGTCCCCCTCAGTTACAGACATAGGGGAGAGGAATAGGGTGAAAGGGGGAGGGGAGGGAGGAATGGGAGGTTAAAAGTGATAGGATAACAATTGAGATGTAATCTGAATAAATTAATAATAAAAAAGAAAGTCAGGCTCAAAAAAAAAAAAAAACAAAAACAAAAACAAAACAAAAAAAAAAAACAACATTGTAAAGACAGACCAGAGATTGCTGTGTGAATATTCTTTTTAGTAGGAACTTCCCAGCTCCTAATTCCTACAGAAAATGTTACTGCCATGTCACCTTTCCTGTCCAGAGTCTCTCATCTCACCTAAGACTTTTGGGTTATTAGCTGTTTTGTACTTTGTTTTTCAGGCTTAGGTATCAAGGCCAGGGCTGATGTGTACAAAGGATTTATCCACCAGTGAGTCAACTCCCAGCTTCCATGTGATTCACTTAAAAGTAAGTTGTGTTTCACTTACCCTTTATTACACTAGCATTGTAATAAGGATTATAAGAGGACATATATATGTATATTTTAATGTATATACATATATATGTATACAGACATATACATGTATACATACTCTTTGTCTCTCTCTCTCTACACACACACACACACACACACACACACACACACACACACACACACATATATATATATATAAAGTTTGCTTGTTTTGTTTTTAGAGACAAAGTTTATTTGTTTTAGCCCTGGCTGTCCTGGAACTCACTCTGTAGATCACGTTGGCTGCAAACTCATGGAGATCCACCTGCCTCTGCCTCTCAAGTGCTAAGATTAAAGATGTGCACCACCTCCATCTAGTCAATTGTGAGCATATTTTAGCACTAAGCACTTCAAAATACTCTTATTACTATACTATTGTTAATACAAGTAATTAGGAATAAATAATATAAACCTAGATGTAAAAATAAATATACAAACATAAGCACGATTAAACAACCTTAAAGTTTTAAGCTTTGATATTTGAAAATGTTTAAAATGTGAGAAATTTAATCAGTATCTGGAATCTGAACATGACATCACGGGAAAAAAAAGGAAACTATGCTTTGAAAAAAGAGAGCACATGTTTTCATATATATTCAGCAAGTGATATCAAGTAACATTTTAAAATGTCATTGCACTTTTGCCATCATTATGCTATTTTATTTTGTAGGCCAACTATTCTCTTCAAGGTACTTTTCAGGCTGTTTTCTATAATATATACAGTTTCTCTCCACTGAAGCTGATGACATTTCCGTAAACACTGGGTACTAAAATTTTACACATTAAATACACTAAAAGTTTTACTTTTGTGTGTTTACACATCTCATTTTATTTCTTTGAGATTAAGTTTGGTTCATACAATATATTATTTCTCCAAAAACATTTTTGTTGTGAAATTTCAAGCATATAACAATAAATATGTATCATTGGTAAGGATATTTGTTTATTCACACATACAGTTTCATACGTAATGCTCTCCTCTTCACTTCTCCTCCTCCTCCTTCTTCTTCTCTTTCTTCTCCTTCTCTCTCTCTCTCTCTCTCTCTCTCTCTCTCTCTCTCTCTCTCTCTCCTGTCTTTTTTTAAAAAATAAACTTCATTCTGTATCTCCTGGCAATCCTCCTGTCTCACTTTTCAGAGTATTAGGGTTACATGTGTGAGCCAATTCAAATGTGTTTTGTGTACAATTCTTGTTTGTTTCCTTCTGTTTTATCTGAATGTACTTGCCATTATCAAATTTGTTGATTTTGCATCTTTTAAATGATGTGCAAGTATTCCTATCTCCCTGACTCCCCTACTTGTAACCTTATACACCCATTATTGACCTTTCTACTCTCAGGTCACAGGTATTCTGTTATCCTACACAGGATAACATCCTTCTATAAACTATATGTTATCAAACCGAAGTGAAGTGCCTGGTGTGGGATACTCCCCTTTGAGTTATTGGTCATGGAGATCTCGAAAACTGCCCAAACAGTACCCAAAGACTGCCCAAATAGTACAAGTTGTTGACATTGCATTTGGTTGCCCATTAGAACTTAATATTAAGTTTCTATTGCTGACGATATCACATGACATGAAAAATAAATCAAGCCACTATTATAAACTTTCTCTTTGCTGGCTAGCTTTCAAAATAACAAGTTCTATGTTGCTGGAGGGAAAAATAAACGAATAGATCCATACCCACCTATAAGCTCTGTGAGTAGAACAATAGCTGGCTTGGCAAAATATGTTCACTAGTGCTACAGTGATATGAGTGTTATGAAGCTAACCGATTTCTTTATGGTTGGATTTAAGGATGACTCCAGAGGATGGAACTCATGCCTGGTACTATGAACGTCATCATCCATGGCTGGGGAGGACATAAATAACTAGGGGAGAATCTTCTACAATTATTTTTTAAATGGATGTAATATTAAACTATATTCTGAATACCTATCAGTTGTTGTAGCTCTCAATGCTCATTTTAAAATCTTGTAGATCAAGGTAGACAAAATTCCTGCATGGGTTGAGGAAGTACTCCCGAGGTCTCTCTAGTCTATAGAGAAGCTATTGGCTGTTGATGGCTTCTGGGATGAATGTGGTCAGGCTTCTTTAAGGGTGTGACACCTGGTCAGTTTTCCATAACTCTATATCCATGTGTACATAGGCAAGAGTAGTTGGACTTAGCGGCCATTAAAAATAAAAGAACCTGCAGTTACTGAGAACACAAGCCTTTGAGAAAGAATTCTAAATTGTATAAAGCTACTAAAACTTGCAACTCAGTTATTGCTTCAGTCTCATTTGTTTTATTAATTATATCTGTGTTTTACAAGTGGCACTCTGTCTTAGAAAAGTAGCTACAAGTTAGAATATTATCATTAGGGATTGATCAGGACAATTTGATAATATTCAAGATTAATTCCAATGGTTCTAAGTAACTTTCAAAAGGTAGCATACTAACTATAAAATAAAACAACTAAGTATTTTCAGAGTTATTCTTGCCAGTAGTTTAGCTTGTTTTTTATTGATTTTTGAGGCGTACAAATTTTTCATACTGAAAAGGTATTTGAAAAGTAGAAAAAGTAGGTTATAATAAATTTAGCCTTGACACATGTGATGGATTTTTCTTCATCTCTAAATAACATAGAAATAATTTTAAAGATGATCAAGTTTTTATTTTTTGTTGGTTTATTTTATTTTTCAGACTCTTGATCAGGATGTTGAAATACTAATTGGTGTGACAGACTATGAAGTAAATTTTAAAAAACAAGGTTAAAAAGGGGAACATCATATGACTTTGTGGTAATAATAAAAAATGAAGAGATAACAAATATTAATAAGAAGAGGGCATGAAGTTGTGAGGGCATGGGTTGGAGTTCTGGGAGGAGCAGGAGGGGGAAGTAAAGAGTAAAATTACATTGTATGCATGTATAAAATTCTCAACAAATAAACTACAAATAATGGTTCTAAAATATCAGGGGTGAATGACTCCTTTTACTCCTCACATGGTTCCCTTTTCTATTTAGTAACAGTACCCACGATCACTGCCATATAAATACACATATAGAAAAAGTAAGAAGTAAGTTTACCCACTTACTTCCAGAAAGCATGCTAGTTTCATTTTCCTGAGCCTGGGTTACCTCTCCCTTATAGTATTTTCCAGTTCATTCCATGCTCCTGCAAACTTTCAGATTTCATTTTTCTTTGTGGCTGAATAATTGCATTGTGTACACTGACCACAGTTTCACTACGGACATCATCTGTTGATGAACATCTAGGCTAGCTGTAATTCCAAAATACTGAGGATAAAGAAATAAACACAGTGTGCAAGTCTCTCTGTTTGGACAGTTCTTCTTGTAATCTTACATATCATCTTCTAGTAAAACCCTGGATTCCTTACAAATGTTCATCAGTGTTAGCTAACTATAAATCCTGGAGGCAGTTGTATTGTTTTAAAATTACATGTAGTATCTATAGGCCCAGCTGGCAATCAATCAAGACACAGACACTTGTTATATTTTAAAACAGCCTTAGTTAACCTGGGGCAGGGCAGATATCAATCCTCTAAACTACTTTCCATAGTAGGACCTCAGGCATGGGATCCCTGTCTCAATCCCACGCCATCTGCTTCTTATAACGTCTATCAAACTACCTCCCATCTACAATCCCATATACTTGCTCATGTTCTTCATCTGGGCCAGATTCTCCATCCACACTGCTCCCCATGTACTTCTCCTCCATCTAACCCATGGCGGCCTTCCTCTCTTCACTTCAGGTCTCTCTCTTTTTTTCCTTGTGGTAGTCCTTTCTTCTTCCCTTTTCCAGGATCCCTCTCTCTCCTAGGCCCACCAATCTCCTGCCCTGCCCAGGGGGGATGGCTTTTTATTAAGCAAAAGGTGGGTCAGACAGCAAGCAGTAATGAGCATCAAAATACATCAGACCATCCCCCAACACAGTTGTGCTCACTTGACATCATCTTCCAAAGCTAGCATTGTGACTTTGTTTTATAAGCACACTTTAGTGTGAATGACCTATTTTCTCCATGATGTTAAAGATATGGACCCCTAACATGATATATCAAGCCCTGTAAAGTACACCTCCACTTACCTCTCCAGGTCAGTCTCCTCTCTGCTTTAGCCAAACTGATCCCCAACCCTTGCATCACGCACAGGCCTACATTTAAGCCTCTGCACATGTGTTGTATTTAGATGATGTCCTTCTTCAGGCTTCTTTTCTATTGCCTCTTTTCCAAGGAACCTCCCCCCGCCCCACACACACGAAGTTATGTCAGAATTCTGTCTTGTAGGCATTGGGCGGGGAGTACCTAGGTTTTCTACTTGTAGTGTTTATCATAGTGACAATACTACAGCTATTCTTATAATTTTGTCATTGATGTCATTCTTTCTTATTAAGACTTGAACTTCCTAAAAATATGGGATTATTTGTTTGCTTTTGAAATTCTGTTTTGAGCATTTAACAGACTGTTGGGAACATGCTGAGTGAATATTTATTGGCTGATTGACTAATTGAATGAAGTGTTACTCCATCCCCTGAAAAATCAAATCAAACACATTGTCCTTTTATCCAGTATCCCACAGTCAGCAAGGACACAGGAACAGAAGCATAAATTATGCTTTATCTCTAGACAAGGAGTCTGGGAAGACCTCACTGGGGTCAAGACACCATCAGAACTTCCAGGAACCAACGACATCCCAAGTCAGTTCTTTGCAGTTCTTAGGGACCTGCTATCACTGGCCTCGTGGTCCTTGAATGCTCTGTCTTCTTCAAATACATGCCAGGGCACTGCCAGAGTGCTGTACCCAACTGTAGACCACTTTAAACACAGCCAAGTTCCTTTTTACTGTAAATTTGCCTCTAGGAACAATCAAGTTGTTGACCCATGAGGAATGATATACACTTTATACTTAGATACCAAGTGACACTTTTACATTAAAGAACAAGCAGTCTTTCATTTGGTTTTTGACCTGCTGTGCTGGGAGGCATGGATTACAGGCAATCTTTTAATACCACATGTCAAATCTGACAGTAAGGTCAGAGTCTTTACATAAACATATTGATTAATTATTATTCAGAGTCCTTTTTTAAAAGGTGAACAACACTAGACATTGTCATGATTTATTAATTTTCATACTATGGTAATAGATTAGGACATAAAGGATATTTTTAAAGGTTTTTAACTACACTAATGAATCAGATTTCTCTAACTCCACCCCTTCCTTTCTCTTTTAATGATCCAAAGGATTGTGTTTGAAGCAAGGATGTGACTCCATAGTAGCATGCTGAGCTATGTTTATTTTAAATGTCCTGCTGGTTCAGCTTTGGCAAAGGCAGCAAGGAGGAGCAGATGTCAGCAGTTGACAGGAAATACTTTATAGCACCATTTCTCATCTTATATGGGACCAAGACATCTTTCATGGCACTGTCCAGTGTTTCTGTATAGCACCATTTTCACACATGTGATATACAAAAGAACCGTAAGTAATTGTCTTTCCCAGATTCAGTATGTATTGAGCATGGCTCTTCTGTTTAGCTTTTAGAGCCCAGGAGTGAAAGGACAAATGCTGTCTTTTAACCAGGGCTTCCTCCGATAAAAACCACCCGAATAATATGATCCTGTGTGCTTATTTAGTCCTTGGCTTAATTAGGGAAGGAAATTGCAGAAAGTAGTCATCTTTAACCCTGGGTTTTCTAAGTCAGTGAAGACTCATTTCTGTTTCTAGAGGGTTGTTGGATATTGTTCTTGCTTAATGCAGTGTCGCTCTGGGTGACAGTGCACAGCCCATGGGACAGAAGGAAGGTACCAGCCAATACCAGAGTGTACAAGAGAGAAGGCATGAAAAAAAAAATCTGACTTAGAGATACAGCTGCTCTCCTGAAGGCTGTTATCTTTGCAGAACATGTGATAAAATCCAGGCAATAAGACTTAAGCTGTCGTGTATTTCACACTAACTTCCTAGCACAGTGTTGGGGTGGGGGTGGGTCAGGGGTGGCCACAGGGGAAGCATTTGGATCTCATCTCATTTGCTTTGATTTTGCTTTTTCATTGAATTGTGGTGAAACTTCTATAGGTTTTTTAAAAGTTTAGTTTAATTTCAGCCACAGCACCAGAAATTGTACAGTAGTACTTAGTCACAATATTGTACAACCATCATCAATATATAATCCCATAATACTTTCACTACATCCCAAGGAAACCTCAAACACATTAAAATCTTGTCCATTCTCTTCAGCCCATGGCTTCAGATAGGACAAACCTACTTTCTGCTTTAAAAAAAAACTCAGAACTAGTTTTAATCTATATTTTCAGTTGCCGTAGAAAAGTTATAATTATGTATGCTTAAGATATATGATGTGTGATGATTTAATATATGTGTATATTGTAAGTAAATTAACACAGCCATCCTATCATATAAATATTTTTGTTTATGTGTGCCCTCCGTCCCCTTGCCCCTCATCATGTGGGGCACTCAGGAGAGGTGGCCCTGGGGTCATGGAGTAGGTGTGCTGGCCCTGTCCTTCTTTGGCTGTAGCACTCAGGAGAGCAAGTGGGCAGTATAATAGGCCCTGATGGAGGAGGCACTGGTGAGCCAGCCCTCAGGGTCAGAGCATGGAGGAGCTGGTCCTACCCCTTACTTGTCTGCCATGAACTTGTATGAGCGTGGGGGTGATGCCTCCCTTCTGCCACCTGCCCTTGAGGGCATGAGAGCAGGAGAGCTATTCCTGCCCCATCACTTATCACTGGATGTAGCACTTGGAACTCTCCTGGCCAACATACTGGAGCTGGCCCTAATGGTGAAGGCACGGATGAGCCATCCTTGAGGGTGTGAGAGCAGAAAAGCTGGCCCAGACTCTCACAGGTTGTAGCACTTGGGAGAGTGGACCCCACACCTTGACTGGGCAACACAGTGGAGATGGTTCTGGAGGTGTGGGTGTGGGTGAGCTGGCTCTAAAGGTATAAGAGCAGGAGAGCTGGAGGGCTGACCAGCTCAGCTGCCAGCCAGGTCCAAATACATAATTCTGAGTTGGCCCACCCCAAAATCTATATCATCTTTTAAGGGTAGGGACTTGTGAAGGGGCCAGTCCTGCTGATTCAAAGTTTCAGGGTCTGCATGACATAGGACATCAGTAGAATAACCTGGAGGAGTCCCAGTAAGGATCCAATATTGACAGTATCACAGACTCCATCTATCTCAATCTGGACTCATTGCATGAATATTTGTAAAAGGATATACTGTGAAACAGACTGATATGCTACAACTTCCATGATAAGATCTTTTCTATGCTTTGATTTTGTTGTTGTTGTTGTTGTTGTTGTTGTTGTTGTCTGTTTCTGTGTGCATGCATGTTTTATTTTGGGGGGAGGTTGCAAGGGCAAAGGGCAGATATGAGGGGATGGGAAAATGAGCAGAACTCGCAAGAATCAATAAAAAGTTTTAAAAAAGAAACTCACAAGCTTAGATGCAGGCAGAGTCGACGACCGAACTCTGCCAAGATGGGGTAAGCCAGTCCTCAATAGTTTCTGCCTGGTGAATATGTCTGGCAGAGATATTGGGCTAGAAGGCCGAAGATGATGTTCCAACATTAAAGATTGTGTTGGGTGACTGTTCTGGCAGTAAACTGTCTCAGTCATTTCTTCATTTTGGAAGGTGCTAATCTACATGACTGGTTCACTCAGGCATTTAAGTTTTATTCCTTTTCAAGTCTCTGATGGTGTTGAAGACCAAATAGTTTAGTCTTACAATCAAGTTTAGTTGGTTAGGGGATACGTTCTTTTTAGATCAAGATCGATGATTTAAGTTAATAGAGATGAGATATGATAGATACTGATTTTTATTCAGAAATTTGGACCCAACAAGATAGGAAAGATGTTTACTTCATGTTTGACAAATACAAATAGCCAAATCCCTATGAATGTAACATTTGTGTAACTCATGATTGTCTCTTGCTTCTTCCTGCTTTGTGTAGTTTAGTTCATTCATGTGTAATACTATAAATGTATATGTTAAAAAGGAAACATAGAACCCCTACCCAGATCTAGCCAATGGGCAGGACATTCTCCACAGTTGAGTGGAGAGTGGGGACTGACTTTCACACGAACTCTGGTGCCCCATATTTGACCACGTCCCCTGGATGGAGAGGCCTGGTAGTACTCAAAGGAAGGATAGCAGGCTACCAAGAAGAGACTTGATACCCTATGAGCATATACAGGGGGAGGAGGTCTCCCTCAGTCACAGACATAAGGGAGGGGGGTAAGGGGAAAGCGGGAGGGAGGGAAGAATGGGGGAATAGAAGGATGGGATAACAATTGAGATGTAATATGAATAAATTAATAAAATACTTTTTAAAAAAAAGAGATGGCTCAGGAGTTAAAATCACTTTCTGTCCTTGCAGAGGACCCAGGTTCAGTTCCCAGCACCCACATAGTGGATCACAATCATCTGTAGATCCAATTCCAGGCCATCTAATACCTTTTCTGGCCTCAGAATGTACCAGTAATGCATGCATATACATAAAATAAAAGTGCCTGAATGTAAACATTCAATTAAAAAAAAGGAAACATAATAAAATAATAATTAAATTAAATTTAAAAAAGGGCAAAGGGCAAAAGGCAAAAAAGAAAAGAAACTCAGAACTAGTTTTTAATCTGTATTTTCAGCTACAATTGACAAAATTTTTTCTTTTTTTACTGAAAAATAAAATCATTCATATTACATCTCAATTGCTATCCCATCCCATGCATCCTCCCATCCCTCCCTCCCTCCCTCCCGCTTTCACCTCATTCCCCTTCCCTATGACTGTGACGGAGGGGGACCTCCTCCCCCTGAATATGATGCTAGGGTATCAAGTCTCTTCTTGGTAGTCTGCTATCCTTCCTCTGAGTGCCATCGGGCCTCCCCATCAAGGGGACATGGCCAAATATGGGGCACCAGAGTTCGTATGAGAGTCAGTTCCCACTCTCCACTTAACTGTGGAGAATGCCCTGTCCCTTGGCTAGATCTGGGTAGGGGTTTGATGCTGACTACACATATTGTCCTTGATTGGTGCCATAGTTTGAGCAGAACCCCTGGCCCCAGATCCGCCCATCATACAATTGACAAATTTTAATTATGTATGTTTAAGATACATGATGTGTGATGATTTAGTATATGTGTATATTGTAACTACTACAATCAAGTAAATTAACATATCCATCACCTCACATATTTTTTAATGTGTGGTGATAATATTTAAGATGCATTAACTTGACAAATTAAACATACCATAATATTAATTACAATTCCTATATGTCAGATCTATAGCACTTATATATCTTTTTAAATGTATAATTTATTTGTATTTTAAGTCTTTGAGTCTTTTCCTGTATGTATGTATGTATGTATGTATGTATGTATGTATGTATATGCGTATGCATGTATATGTGTATGTGTATGATGTTTGTGCAAGTGTCTTGGAGGCCAGGGAAGGACAGCAGAGTGTCTTGAACTGGAGTTAGGCTGTGAGCTACCATGTGGGAATTGGGAATTGAACCTGGGTCCTATGGAAGAGCAGCCAGTGTTCATAACTAGTGAGCTACGACTTCAACCTTCAACTTATGCACCATATTGTAAAGATTAAAACTTCTTATTAACGCTCCACTTCTCTCACCTTAACTCCTGGCAACCACTATTTCACTCCTTCCTTCACTGACACAATATTTGGATTTCAGTTAGTGAGGTGAGGTCATACAATATTTGCCTTTGTGTGCCTGGCTTACTTTATTAGTATAATGTTCTCCACATCATCCACATAACAAATGGCAAATAATTTTGAAAGAGAAGAAATAGAGCTGATAAATAATTAAAATCAATTTGGACTAGATTTTGTGCATAGTGACATTTTAATTAGATAACTACAGCTACTAGCAACCTCCATCTCTCAATCATAAGGTACTTTTTGTTTTAGTTTTTCTCAGGGGCTGATTTCCACAGTGGCGGAACTAATTTCCATTCCCAGCTACAGCGTCCGAGGTGTCCTTTCCTTGTCATTTTCATGGACATTTGTTGTTTATTTTCTTCATCAGAGCCATTCCCACTGAGGTGAAATAGAATCTCCATGTGGTTTTGTTTTGCATTTTCTGGATGGCTAAGGATGTTGAACATTTGCCATGAGTTTATTGAGCAAATGTTCTCATTTTGAAGACTGTCTGTTCAATTCATTTACCCATGTGTTGGTTAAATTGTTTGTTCTTTTGGTGCCTTTTTTCTTTTTAGTTCTTTCTGTATTCCAGATATTAATGCCTTGTTGTATGAGTAGCTGCCAACAATTTTCTCCTCCTTTATAGGCTGTCCTTTCACTATGAAAACTGTTTTCTTTGCCTCGTGCAAGTGTTTTGATTTGATACAATTCCATTTGTAGGTTCTTGGAAATATTTTCTAAACTACTTAAGTCCTGACTATTAACTATTCCTATACTGTAAGTGTTTGCTCTGTTTTTCTGTAGTTTCAAATTTCAAATTGCAATCTTACCTTAAGGTCCAACCAATTTTGGACAGGTTGTTTGTTTGTTTGTTTGTTTGTTTTGCACCCATGCAGGATGAGAGATAGGAATCTTTCACAACTGCTGTTGTTTTCCCAGTGTCATTTCTTAAGGACTGTCTTTTCTCCAGATCCCATGAAGGCAACTAAGGCAGCCACTTTGACCATATTACCTCGGTTGATCTACACACATGGAAACACTTCTAATGCCCTTTTCAGATTTTCTTCTTGACTTTTTAATAGGTTTTGTTATAAAGGATTTCTGCTATTTCAATTAAATTCTTTAGTATTTAATCTATTTATGTTTTAGAGCTACTATGGATGTGTTGTTCTTGAGGGTTTTTTTCCCTCAAAATGTCCATTACTGGTTAATAGAAAATTGTTGGTTTTTTTTCATGTTGATTTTTGTATGACGCTATTTTGTTGAAAGTGTTTATCAGCTATAATATGAGTTTTCTGCTGAAGTCATCATTATGTGGATAATTTGAATTTTTTTCTTTCCTATTTCTTTCTTTCTCCTGACTTGCTATTATTGCCTAAGGATTCAAGAAGTATAGTGAATAAAATTGGAGAAAGTAGCACACAATTTTCAATTTCAATTTCCAATGCTTTTAGTTTTTATCTAGCAGTATAATGTGACAACAGATTTATTGTATATGATTTTCCACCAATCTTTACTTGCTTCAAAGGATGTTTAATTTTGTCAATATGTTTGCTGTACTATGGAGGTGATCATCCCCTACCCCCCTTCGTATCCTTGGAGTGACTTGACTATATGTGGTCATTTAAAAGTATTGTCAAATTTAATTTGTATTTTATTCAAAATTATTGTGTCTATATTCTTTAAGGAAATTAATCTATAGTTTTCTTTTATTGTTTTCACCATATCCATCATTGGTCCTAGGATAATAATGGCTTCATATAATGAATGTATAATATTTCTTTCTTACTTACTTATCCTATGTATTAATTTGAGGAATACTTTCCTGGTCTGCGTGACATATCACACCAGGCTTCACCTGAAAGAGGGAGTGCTAATTGGAAAAGACAGAGACACATGAGGTATGAGGCCAAAACAGATTCTGATCAAGGCCCACTTTATTAAAAAGTGAATACAGTTTATATAGCAAGGACACCACACGCTCTATTACAATCTCACTTCCCGTAGCCCCCAGGCAAGAGTACAATCTTCTGAGTAGTTCCCTGTAAGAACTTCTTTACCTACAAGTAGAACATTATGATAGGCAGATTTGGGTCAAGGGGTCCCGCTCAAACTAAGGCACTAGCCAAGGACAATACAGGCGGTAAAATTTAAACCCCTACCCTGATCTAGCCCATGGACAGGACAGTCTCCACACTTGAGTGGAGAGAGGGATTTGACTTTCTCATGTACTCTGGCGCCTCACATTTGACTATGTCCCTTGTAGGTTTCTAGGACCCACTGGATCCTTCTACATTGCTATTCTCCCATTGTTCTCTCATCTAGAGTCCCAATAGGATGTCCTCCCCTCAGTCCCAGTTTCCTGGTAAGGGAAGGCTTTCATGGGACATGCCCATTGGGCTAGTATGCAGATATAAGTGAGTATATACCATTTGAGTCTTTCTGCTTCTGGGTTAACTCACTCATTATGATCATCTCTAGCTCAATCCCTTTGTCCACAAATTTTGGGAATTCCTTGTTTTTAATAGCTGAGTAGTATTCCATAGTGTATATGTACCACAGTTTCTTTATCCATTCTTCTACTGAGGGACATTTAGTCTGTTTCCATGATCTGGCTATTATGAATAAGGCTGCTATGAACATGGTTAAGCAAATTTTCTTGTTGTGTGTTGGTGCATCTTCTGGGTATATTCCAAGGAGTGGAATAGCTGGGTCTTGAGGAAGCCCTATTCCCAGTTTTCTGAGATAGCACCAGATAGATTTCGAAAGTGGTTGTACTAGTTTGCATTCCCACCAGCAATGAAGGAGTATTCCTCTCTCCCCACATCCTTTCCGCTCAAACTAAGGCACTAGCCAAGGACAATACAGGCGGTAAACTTTAAACCCCTACCCAGATCTAGCCAATAGACAGGACAGTCTCCACACTTGAGTGGAGAGAGGGATATGACTTTCTCATGTACTCTGGTGCCTCACATTTGACTATGTCCCCTGGCGGGGGAGACCTAGTGGCACTCAGAGGAAGGACAGCAGGTCACCGAGAAGAGACTTGATACCTTATGAGCATATACAAGGGGAGGTAATCCCTCTCAGGAACAGTCATAGGGGAGGAGAATAAGGGGAAAATGGGAGGGAGGGAAGAATGGGAGGATACAAGGGATGGGATAACCATAGAGATGTAACAAGAATAAATTAATAAAAAAATTAATAAAAAAAGAACTTTATTCCTCTGGATAGTTCCCTGTAAGAACATCCTTATTTCTTTTCAAAGGTAAACAATCCAAAGATAGCCTGAACACAAGACCTCTTTTAGCAAAGGTCAACAGCTCGAAGGTCATAGCGTGCAGCTTGAGCACAGGATTTCTACCATGGCTGAATTTAGCATGGCTCCCCACAGAATACCAGTTCTTTAAAGATAGAGTACACTCAGCAGGGAATTGTGATTTCATCCCATCATGAGTTTGGGTTTTTCTTTATGTATGTTTGTGCTTGTTCTGGGGAGACTGGTACTGATTCAGTGTCCTGGCTATAACTTGTTTAGATCGAATATATACTCATGCTTCCACTTTAGCAGGCCATATAGTTCTAATGCCTCTGAATATTTTATCTTATACCCACCACTTCTAGAACATTTAAAATATAAGTTTTCTGAATGTTCCTATTGATCCCCTAAATTTTAATTTCTCCTCTCTCTCTCCCTCCCCCACACCCCTTTCTATCTCTCTCTCCCTGTTCCATTCATTCCAGGCTTAATATAAATTTTTGATCCTCTTGTCTTTATACTCCAAGGGCTAAAATTACAGAATGCACCACGATGATTGCCTTTTTAATCTTTAATATTATTAATTTGTATATTCTGTCTTTTGAATAGTTTGATTGGAATTTGTTAAGTCTTGCCAAAGACTTTTATTTGTTTCCTGATACTTTTTTATTTTGTATCTTAATACTTTTCTTTAAGTGTTCATCCACTGTTAAAGTTTCCTGGTGGACATTTTAGGGCCCCTTTTTGTATAAAATTACATCATCTATAAATAAAGACACTTTGACTTCTTCTTTTCCTATTTGCATCTTTCTGATTTTCATCAGTTGTCTTATTGCTACAGCTAAGATTCCAAGTACTACATTGAGTAGATATAAAGAGAGTGGACATCCATGTTCTCTTCCTTATTTTAGTGGAAATGCTTTGAGTTTATCCATGTTTTGGCTGATGTTGTTTGTGGTCTTGCTGTAATTGCCTTTACTATGTTGAGATATGTCCCTTTTATTCCTTGTTTCTTTGGGACTCTTATCAAGAAAGGGTGTTGGGTTTTGTCAAAGGCCCTTTTTCTTCATCTAATGAGATGATCATGTGGTTTTGGGTTTTCAGTATATTTATATAGCTGATTGCACATATTTATTTATGTATGTTGAACTATCCCTGTATTTCTGGGTTAAAGACAACTTTATCATAGAGGATTCTCTTTTTGGTGTGTTCTTGTATTTGGTTTGCAACTATTCTATTGAGAATTTTTGCATCTATGTACATAAAGGATATTGGTGTATACTTATGGTTTTGTGTAACTTTGTGTGGTTTCAGTATCAGGGTAGTAGTGGCTTCATAAAAGAATTAGGAAATTTTCTTTCAGTCTCTATCTGGTAGAATAATTTGAGGAGTAATGGAGTCAGTTCTTTGAAGCTCTGGTAGAATTTTATGTTCAATTCATCTTTCCCTAGGCTGTTGTTTGTTTGTTGGTTGGTTGGTTGTGAGTCTTTTAAGTATTACTTATATTTTATTAGAGATTATGAGCCTGTTTAAATTGCTTATTTGATCCTTATTTAAGTTCAGTGGGAACCATGTATCAAGAAATTCATCTATTTCTTTTAGGTTTTCAAATTTGATGGAATAGAGATTTTTTAAAAGTATGCCTTCATTAGTCTCTGAATTCCCTTGGTGTTGGTTGCAATGTCTCCTTCTCAGCTCTATTTCTATTGCTTTGGATCCTCCCCAACTCTTCTCTGTATTTTAGTTAACTTGGCTAAGGTTCTGTCTGTCAATCCTGTTAAAACAAACAACTCTTCATTTCATTCTTTGTATTTTTTGTTTGTTTCTATTTCATCCCTGAATTTGATTATTTCTTGAAATATATTCTTTTTGGATATTATTATTTCTTCTTGTATTTTCTAGAGATTTCATGTGTGTTGTTAAGTTAATGACATGGTATCGCTCCACTTTTTTGATGTAGTAAGTTAGTGCTATGAACTTGCCTCTTAGAACTCCCTTCATTGTGTTCCATTGGCTATGTTGTATTTTATTTCATGTAGTTTTAAATTTCCTTCTGACCATTGGCTAGATCTGGGTAGGGGTTTAAAGTTTACAACCTGTATTGTCCTTGGCTGGTGCCTTAGTTTGAGCAGGACCCCTGGGCCCAAATCTGCCTATCATAATGTTCTACTTGTAGGTTTCTAGGACCCTCTGGATCCTTCTAACTTTGCTATTCTCCCATGCGGTGGCACTCAGAGGAAGGACAGCAGGTTACCAAGAAGAGACTTGATACCCTATGAGCATATACAGGGGGAGGTAATCCCCCTCAGGAACAGTCATAGGGGAGGGGAATAAGGGGAAAATGGGAGGGAGGGAAGAATGGGAGGATACAAGGGATGGGATAACCATAGAGATGTAACAAGAATAAATTAATTTAAAAAAAAAAGAATCAAATATTTCCTAGTTTCCTTCTCTTTCTGGTTTCTGTTTTTAGCTTTAGTACCAACCATATTGTTCTTTAACAAATGGTTAAATTTCATCTAGTACAATGCAAGCTCTAGAGAGTCAATAAATCTTTATTGTGACTTAAAAAAATAAATAAATAAATTTCCTTCTGATTTATGTCCTGATTCATCTTTCATTCAGTGAGTGGTTCAATTACCATAAGTTTGTATACTTTCTGTTGTTATAGATATCAGATAAAATCTGGTGATTAGATAAAGTGCAGCGTGTCATTCACATTTTGTATCTCTGTTGAGACTTGCTTTGTTTCCCAGTATGTGGCCAATTTTGGAGAACATTCATTCCATCAGCTGCTGAGAAGAAAGTGTGTTCTTTAGTGTTTGTGTGTAATATTTTGTAGACATTTGCTAAGTTCCTTTGACTCATGATGTTATTATATCCAGCATTTCTCTGTTTTTTAATTTATTTTTTGGTCTGGATTACCAGTCTACTGGTGGGCGTGGGCTATTGAAGTCATCCATTATTTTAACTGTAGTAGTGTTTCTTCTATGAACTTGGGTGCCCTTGTGTTTAGTGCATATTTGTGGACTTGTGGACTTGTGGAATTGTGATATCCTCTTGGTAAAATTTTCCTTGGATGTGTATACCATGCCCTTCTTTATCTCTTCTGATTAGTTTTGGTTTGAAGTCTATTTTGTCAGATATTAAAATGGCTACACTAGTTTGCTTCTCAGGTCTATTATTCTTTAGCAGAGGTGAAATCTATTCTTGATTGACACAGAGGATAGATGGACTCTGTTTTCTAAAACAATCTGCTAATTTTATCTTTTTCTTTTTGTAGTGAATTGAGACCATTAATACTTGAAGTTATTAATGAGCAGTGTTTATTGATTGCTGTTACTATTATTTTTTAGGGGGGCTCTTTTGGCTTTTGGAGACAAGGTTTCTCTGTGTAGCATTTCCTGTTATTTTGTTGTTATGGTATGCATTTTTTCCTCAGCTCTTCAGCTTTATTGTTGTGGAATGATGTACTGCTTGTGTTTTCTTTAGTATGTTTAATATCATCAGACTGAAGCTTTCCTTCTAGCACCTTCTGTAGAGGTGAATTATTAGATACTACTTAAATTTACTTTTATCCTGAAATATTATTATTTTTCTGTTGATTTTGATTGATAGTTTTGCTAGGTATAATAGTCCTGGCTTGCATCTTTGGTATTTCATAGTCTGTAGAACATATTTCTAAGTCTTTTTAGATTTTAGAATCTTCTTTGAAAAACAGATGCTATTCAATATGTTTGCATTTATACTTGAATTTGTCTTTTTCCTTTGAAGCTTTTAATATCAAAACTTTGTTCTGTTTATTTAGCATTTTGATTATTATGTGTCATAGTAATTTCTTTTCTAGTCTTATCTAATTAGTGTTCTGTATGCTCCTTGTACCTTCTCCAATTTTTCTTTAGATTGGGGACATTTTCTTTTATTATTTTCTTAAAAATATTTTCTGTACTTTTGACCTGTATTTCTTTTCCTTTTTCTACCCCTGTTAATTGAAGCTTTGTTTATTCGATAGTGGCCCAGATTTCCTTGATGTTTTGAACCCAGATAGTTTTAGATTTGCATATTTTTCCAGATTTAACATTTTGTTTGACAGAATTATCAATTTCTTCTACCTTGTCTTCAAGACCTGAAATTCTCATGTACACATGTATTAGTATGTTGGTGATACTTACCTTTAAGGTTTTTGTTTGTAATCCTTTTTTTTTATTTCCGGTTTTAATTGAAGTTGGATTTTTCTTTAGTCATTTCTATTTTTATATTTTCAACTGTTTATTATTTTATTCAATTGTTTATTTGCATTTTGTTAAAATATTCATTTAAGTCTTACTTAAAGTCCTTGTACATATTGATAATTGCTGTTTGTAACACCTTGTTTTGTATGTTAGCTAAATTGGTGGGAGTTCCCCAGTTTGATGGCTGTTGCACACTCTAGATCCTAGGCAAGTGTGTTAGTTATGGGATTTCTGGTACAGATACTTCTGTGGATGAGTGGATGACCAAAAATAATGCAGATGGGCTATCAGGAAGGGCTGATTGAGAGGGTGCAAGAAGGGGATGAGCTGTATCTGCTGGAGATACAAGGAATCTGCAGAGACACGGAATCTCCACTGAGTGGAGGCAAGGTGGGAGCAAGTTTCCTGAAGGCAAGCTGCTTTAGGAATAAGAATAAGTCTGGTGATATGGGAATGGAGGACTAGAAAGGTAATGAAAATTGCTTATCTTAGTTAAAGTCCACTGTGGCTACTGGGGGTCCCTGTTAGAAAATGTTTCTGCCAATCTGAAGCTGACACAAAAATTGATGGGCTAGAGGTGAAAGCAGAGAGGAACAGTGGGAAGATGGCTATGCTGGGTTCACATCAGCAGGAGGAGTCCTCCAAAAATTCTTTGTTTTATCAATCTATTTTCTTTTCTTTTCTTTTTGTTTCCATTTCACTGATTAGCCTATTCTGTACTTTTGATTCCATATTTTATTTTATTTTTTTATTTTATTTTTTTAAATTTATTTATTCTTGTTACATCTCAATGGTTATCCCATCCCTTGTATCCTCCCATTCCTCCCTCCCTCCCAGTTACTTGATTCCATATTTTAATTTGGGGTTTGACTTGTTATATTTTTCTGAGAGTTTCAGATATACCATTAGGTAACTACTCAAAACCATAGAACTTCCTCTTACAATAGCCTTCCTAGTATCTCAAAGGCTCTAGTGAATCCCGTCTCCAGTTTCTTTCTTTCTTTTCTTTCTTTCTTTCTTTCTTTCTTTCTTCTTCTTCTTCTTCTTCTTTTTTTTTTTTTTTTTTTTCCGAGACAGGGTTTCTCTATGTTATCTTGGCCATCCTGGGCTCATTTTGTAGACGAGGCTGGCCTCAAACTCATAGCGATTTGCCTGCCTCTGCCTCTTGAGTGCTGGGATTAAAGGCGTGCACCATCATGCCCGGCTCCATTTTCTTTTACTCTAGAATTTGTAAATACTTCCTTCCATTCTGATTTTGTCTCTTTGTTTTTTACTGATCTTTACTTTTCTGATAAGGTAAAAGATATTTATGTATTTATTTTTTATTTGTTAAAACTTGCTGTATGGTCTGAAATATGGTCTATTTTGGAAAAAGTTCTATTCTTCTGAAAAGGATGTTGTGAATGCTTGAATGCTTGGTCCACAGTTAGTACAACTGTTTGGACAGTTAGGAAGTGTGGCTTTGTTGAGGGAGGTGTGTCTTTGGGGGTGGGTTTTCAGGTTTTAAAAGCCCATGCCAGGCCTAGTCTCACTTTGCCTGCTGACTGCAGATCAGGATGTAAGCTCTCAATTACTACCCCATTGATTGACCTGCCTGTGTCTGCCACACTCCCTGCCATGTTGGTGGTCATGGACTAAACCTCTGAAACTGCAAACAAGCACCTAGTTAAATGCTTTCTTTTATACATTGCCTTGGTCATGGAGTTTTATCACAACAATAGAAGAGTAATTAATATATATATGTATATATATATATATCACAGATATTGAATGAAATGAATCTCTACATGTGTTTCCTAAGTTGATTTGATCTGTGGTGCTATTTAACTTTAAAATCTCTCCCCTCCCCCCCCTCTCTCTCTCTTTCTCTGTGTGTGTGTGTGTGTGTGTGTGTGTATGTGTGTGTGTGTGTGTGTGTGTGTGTGTGTGTGTGTGTGTGTGTTTAAACTCTGGATGATCTGTCTTTTGGTGAAAGTGGTGTATTAAATCATACTTTACTATTTTAGTATTTGGACCTATTTTCCTTTTGTGTATTGTAATATTTATTTTGTGAAACTGGGTCTATTAATATTCAGTGCATATACATTTATAATTATGTCTTCTTGATGACTTGTTCTCTTATTGTATGTAATGACCTTTTAAAGAATTTCCTCTAATTTTGACTTAAGGTCTGCTTTGTCATATATAAATGTGCTTATTCCTGCTTGCTTTAAAATTCTAGATTGTTGCTGTATTATTGTCCATTATTTTTCCTTCAATCTGTGCTATCTTTGCTTGTGATATGGATATTTTCTGCATAAACAAAACAGTACATTTTTTGTCAAATGTATTTAGTCATTTTGTTGCTTCTAATCTAGATATTTCAATAAAAAAGATATTTTTATATCTTAAAAAACCTTACTGATAAAAGCAACACATTTTGGATACAGGTTACAAAGAAATCTAGTATAAACTAATACTTTCTCCCTGTTGATTAGTGCTCAAAATGCTTATTATGTTGGGAAAAAAAAGGTATTAATAATCCAACCCAGCTGTTCATCCTAGATGCTACAGTAATGACCTACCAAGAAAGACATACCCACTGGTGCAATAGTGGCATGACTAGTCCAGGAGTAACCTAACAAACACTATTGTGGGAGGAGCCTTAGAAGATATTTATTTTTATTTCTGTGTATGTGTTTATGCCCATACGCACCACATCTATGAAGATGTCAACAGAGACCAGAAGAAGGCATCAACTGCAATTACACTTGGTTATGAGTTCCAGGAGCTAAATTTGAGTCTTTTTCAAGAGCCATAGATTTTCTTAACTGCTGAGCCATCTTTCCAGTCCCATAAATGGAGCTTTATTTATTTTTATTTATTAAATTTTGGCTTTTCAAGACAGGGTTTCTCTGTGTAGCCTTGTATGTCGTAGACTCACTTTGTAGACTAGGCTAGCCTCAAATTCACAATGATCTGCCCTGCCTCTGCCTCCTGAGTGCTGCGATTAAAGGCATGGGCCAAAATGATCTAATTCTCTGTCAACAGCAATTGTTTCCAGATGGAGAAGTATGAATTCTTTCAAATTCTTCCTGTTGTCTTTATTTTCTAATTTCTTTATTTGTAATATAAAAATAAATACACATATGTTTATATGAATGTGTACTTATATATTCACACATATGTTTTTGAGTGTGGGTATTTTATTACACAGACCTGTGATTTCAAAGGAACATTGTAATTTTATGACCTAAATTTCTATATGAGAAGTTTAGCTCATTAGGTAGGATGGATAAAGAGGTGGTCAAGTAGAACAGAGGGAAATTTTATCTCTTAACAGTAACTGTTGCCTGGAAGTAGATTTTACCCATCAGCCCCTCAGTCAGCTCTGGTTACATGTGACTTGATGGTGAGTAATTAATTCTCTCTCATAAACCTTTGTACTTATAAATTCAGGAGAGGAGAAATTTGTCACTGGGCATTTTAATGACTTTCTGGAGCCATGTACTTCATGGCTGGAGACCAGTGCCTAGGCCTTCCACTGTGTCTGTCATGGGTGTCCATGGCAGTGTGAGCATTGCTGGCTGCCTAGTGAAGACTCCTCTCCATTTCAACCATTGCTTTCCAATAGATCTCATTAAATGCTTAGGTTTTGCGTGGCCATGCTTTAACTACCATGGGAGGACAGAGGACAAAATCATCATTCTGGGGAAGACGAGATAATGATGGAAATAGTCACTGTGCTGTTGGACATTGCTGCGTTTCACAAATTTCTATCCCTTAAGTTCATGTGAAGTGATAGATTATTTTTTATTGTATATAGCCATTGTTCTGTTGGATTCTGACACAACTGAAATTATGTTAACTAGATCATAGTACAGTCACACCTTAAAGCGAGTTTTTTTTTCCTTTCTGTAGGACAAAATTCAGAAGCATGATCACCCCGCCACTGCGGTAAGCACACTGCTGGTGCTACCCCACAGTGCATACTGCTGTACCTAAAGGAGGGCACACAATCCGTACACTGAGTGCAAGTGATTTAAAATAGCAGATAATTGTTTTGCTTAGATTTTAATAAGACTTTGAAATCAATTAAAATATCTGTCTTTATAGAAGTAGTCAAGATCATTTTAAAATCACACTTTAGAGTGTGCATGTGTTCATGCATGCATGTGGTGGTAGTGATGATGATGATGATAATGATGATGATGAATGTGTGTGTGTGTGTGTGTGTAAGAGAGGGGGGGGGAGAGGGGAGAATAGTATTATAGCATTTGGGGTGTGTGTGTCTGTTACACAACTTGTCATCTGTCAAGCTCCAGTAAAGCTCTGGCTCCTGCAACCCTGAGGGAGAAATGTTGCTGTTGTCCCGTTGATCACAGGCTTCCCTGGCTGGTGGACAGCAGCTGGGCAGCATGCTTTATCCCTTGTATTTCCAGTTAATATCACATGTATGCCACAGTGTATGTGTGAAGATCAAAGGGCAGTTGAGGGGGTCTGTTCTATACATCCACCATGGGGACTGAACTCAGGTTTTCAGTCTCAGTAGCACATTCCTTTACCCACTAAACAACCCCATACTGACCTTTAAATTGCATGTTTGTGTGTATGTGTGTGTGTGTGTGTGTGTGTGTGTGTGTAGTGGATTTCTATACAACAACTAAAACCAATGAAGTAGAACTATGTGGTGTTACCTTAAAAATAACTTTAATATATATTTTCCCCCAGGAAAACCAAACAACATATAATTTCACAACTCTGTGTATAAATGTGTAAACACAAACACACACGTTCATTTATATGCCTATATGAAGGAAACAAATTTAAGAAATGATGTTACTTTTGGGAATAGGATCAAAATTGGGAATGCAAAAGAGTATTTTAAGATTTTTATTATGATACTTAAATAATATATGAAGTTTTACTGAATGAATTTACTCATGTACTACCTACATAATTAAAAAAACAGAATTCAAGGTCATGTTAAAATATTTATCATTGCTTTGAGCCCTGTGATGATCACTTCTCAACTAACGCATTAAAGAAAAATATTGACATACAATTTACTTTCTTATATTAAGGCTTTGGACAGAATATTATTTGCATCTTCTCTTTCCCTCCTCCCTTCCTAGTCCATTTTCTTCTTCCTCATACCACTTTCCTTTTCCCTCCAGGCCCATATTTCTGCTGGGTGGAGCTTTGCCAGCAAGTACAATCTAGGAATCTTGTATGTTCTTTGGCTTTAGACTCCTACTTCTCCTGTAGTCTAAGCTCTCGACTCAGCCAGGGGTGGGTAGCACTTGTTCCTGGGACACTTATATAAGTATTCTGCTCGGAAAGAACATTTTGGCATCACACTGGAGACAGAGTAGTTCAATGTCCAGGCTTGGCCTATGGTAGTACAGAAACCATGCTTCTGAGCAGCCCCCAAACTTCTTTGTGTTTTAACCCACTCTTCACAGCCAATTCAGAAAGGTCCCATGTCCTCCTAAAGTATTCCCCCTTTCTTAGGATAGTTGAGTTTACTAGTACTGCTTGCAGCCAAAACAAAAAACAACAACAACAAAAAAAACAAAAACAAAAACAAAAAAACTGATTCATAACAATTCTGATTTGAACAGTAGTCACTAGGGACACCCTACAGGAACAACTATGGATGAGTATCCACAACTACATTTAAACTGTGGCTTTTGCAACAGCGGGTCAGTCATGCTCTCTTCTGTTTATTCACAGCGTGATGCTAAATTGCTCATCTGCTTGCCTCTGGCTGCTTTCACTCCTGATTGCACAGAGATGGAACAGAGCTCCTACAGACATAATGAACCAAGTTATTTTTCAACTGGAGTTTGAGTCTTTTAAAACTTCTATTTGTAGCTTGATTTATGGTGGTGAATTGTGTCTCTACGGAATGATTGCCACTGAATTCCATCCATGACAGGAACTCAGTGATTGTGGAGCTAAGTGCAGTTAAAATGTTTTACCCAAGACCACAGCTGTTTGAAGGAAGCACTGAGCTTTCAAATCAAGACCTATGGCTCCTTAGTCCAAAAATGTTATAATTGCAGAAAAGAATGAAGTGGAAAGGCCACTTTGCCTTGAAAATGATAATAAAAAATCATTTCTTTTACAATGTGACTAAATAATATCTAACCAAGATGTGTCTTACTTACTACCTACACTGCTGCTGAATTTAATAAAGTTTTGTTTTTTCTTAATTAGTGAAATAAGTGCATATATTTATGACATATACTGTTTTGATCTACATGTGCACTTTGTAATGATGAAATCAAGGTAATTAACATGTCTAATATTTTCTGGTGAGAACTTTAGAAACTTCTTCTGTGGCTCTTCTGAAATAAGTAATTTGTTATTTTTAAAGACAATAGCCATCCATGTGATTTAGCACTGGAATTTATACCTCCTGTCTGACTATAAATTTGTACTCAT
This sequence comes from Acomys percivali, assembly GCA_907169655.1. Taxonomy (NCBI): domain Eukaryota; kingdom Metazoa; phylum Chordata; class Mammalia; order Rodentia; family Muridae; genus Acomys; species Acomys percivali. The sequence continues at coordinate 153,107,408 of OU015742.1, forward strand.
TTACCACCATCATCAGTCTTCAATGCTCATTTCCTTATGTTAGGATGTGGTAATTACCATGCTATTATCTATTACTGGAGGGGGAGACCTAGTGGCACCCAGAGGAAGGACAGCAGGTCACCGAGAAGAGACTTGATACCCTATGAGCATATACAAGGGGAGGTAATCCCTCTGAGGAACAGTCATAGGGGAGGGGAATAAGGGGAAAATGGGAGGGAGAGGAGAATGGGAGGATACAAGGGATGGGATAACCATAGAGATGTAACAAGAATAAATTAATAAATAATAAAAATAAAAAAGAGTTCAACTTTCATAAATTCATTAGATATGTGTGGTCATGTGGTTTCTGATGCTCTATGCCACACTTATTTCACTTAAAATGATGCTCCCTAGGTTCATCCATGTGTTGCAAATCATGAGATTCCATCTTGTGTATATGCCATATTTTACAAATTCATCTATTGATGGAAATTCAGTTGTTTTCATATCTTGGCTATTGTGTGTGGAGATGTAGATATATCAGCTCAGAAATTTCAATACATCTTGTAGTAGAAGTTTTGGACCATATGTTAGTAAAATTTTAGTTTGGAGGTAAAACTTTATACAGTTTTCTGAACTGGATGTAGCAATACACAGAACGGTCAGCTAACAGTATGTAAAAGTTCTATCTATCCCACACCCTCACACAACACATCTTTTAACATTTTTTTTATAATAGCCATTACAATGGGTGTTATAGTTAGATTGTACTTCTTTGATTAGTGATGTGAAGTGCTTTATCCATTTATCTGCTGGGTGCTTACATGTTTCCTTTTGCTTGTTTAAAAATAGCTGTTCTCTTATTATTGAGCAGCATGAATTCCTGTATATTTTGATATAAGTCCCTGACCAACTGAGAAAGCTTGTAACCATCATGTACCCACTCATGGATTGTCTCTATTAATTATTATTTTTTGCTTCTCCAAAGTCTTTCAGTTAGATTAAACATACTCAACTAATTCTTTCTTTCATGTTCTGTGATTTTGAATTAGCATTCAAGAAATCTCTTCCTAAACCAATGTCAGGGAATTTTGCCACCAATGTTTAGTTTTAGTTATCTTGTAGTTTCATATTTATGTCTAATGGTTCGATCAATTCTGAATTGATTTCTGTTAGAAAGACTGAGCTAAAAAATCACTTCCCCACTTCTGTCTCTAGACACCCAGAATTCTTAGCATCATTATTGAAGAGACTTTCTCCATCGTGAGGTTTTTTTTTTTTTTTTTTGGCTTTTGTTTTTGTTTTTGTATGCTTGTCGAAAATCAACTGACTAGATATGTGCAATTTTAGTTCTTGTTTCTCTTTTAGATTTGCTAAGGCATCTTTCTTCTTGCTTTAGCCATGTTCTGGGATGTTTTGATAACTATACATATGTAATCTATTTTGAATACAGTGCTATGATGCCTACAGCTTTTTAAAAATTTTATTAATTTATTCATATTACATCTCAATTGTTATCCCATCCCTTGTATCCTCCCATTCCTCCCTCCCTCCCATTTCCCCTTATTCCCCTCCCCTATGACTGTGACTGAGGGGGACCTCTTCCCCCTGTATATGCTCATAGGGTATCAAGTCGATGCCTACAGCTTTAAATTTTGATTTAGTTTGTTGATATCATCTGTGATTCCACACAAATTATATTTTTGTAATTTTACAAAAATGCATTTTTGTAAAAATTGCATCAAATATATATAGTTTGTTTCCCAAGGTATATTTTAATAGTGTTGTTTTTTATAATCCATAAACACAGGTGTTTTTCCATTTATTTGTGTCATCCTCAATTTCTTCCCTCAATGTTTTTAGGGTTTGAGAATATAGATTTTGACTTTCCTACTTAAATTTCTAACTATTTTTATCAGTATTATAAATGGAATCATTTTTAATTTTTCTTTTAGAGAGTTTGTTATCAGTTTTAGAATGCTATTTACTGAAGAGCAAATGTATCACATTTATTTACTATTACAATTTTAGTGAAATATTTTCTCTGTATAAGATCATGTAACCACAGCTGGGCATGGTGGCACATGCCTTTAATCCCAGCACGCAGGAGGCAGAGGCTGGCAGATCACTGTGAGTTCGAGGCCAGCCTGGTCTACAAAGTGAGTCCAGGATGGCCAAGGCTACACAGAGAAACCCTGTCTCGAAAAAAAACAAAACAAAACAAAAAACAAAAAAAAGATCATGTAACCAGAAAACAACTTTATTTTCTCTTTTATTACTAGGATTCTTTTTGTTTCTTTGCCTTATGTAATTGCTCTGGCTGGGCCTTCCAGTTCTAAGTCAAATAGATATGGCAAGAACAGACATTTTTTTTCTTACTTCTTATCTAATAGGAAAAGTCTTCACCATCTTACCATTAGTTTTTTCCCCCCAGAGCTTTTAAACATGTGTGTGATCTATGCATGTATGTGCATAAATCAGAGATCCAGTTTGGATGCAGTTCGGATGCTTTCCTCTATCACTTTCCACCAAAAGTTTTGAACAAGAGTATCACTGAACCTGAAGGTGACCAATTTGGCTAGATGATCATGATGCCAACATCAGGGCTCTGCTGTATTACCTCTCCAGCTCTGGGATATAGGGATGAGCAACATGCCCAGCCTTGTTATGTGGTCCTGAGTTCCTGGTCTCATGTCCTTGTGCTTGTAGGGCTGATATGTTACCTACTGAACAGCTGGCCTCAATGATGTTTTTAATCAAGGAAATATGTGTTTTATCAAGTACTTTTCTTCATTTATTGAAATAACTATATATTTTGCCTTTCATTCTGTCATATAGCAAATCACATTGGTTGATTTATGGTTTCATCTTTCCATCATGGATTCCAGAAACCTAACTCATGTCATCAAGTTTGCATGGCAAAGTAATTTTATCTGCTGAGCCGTTTTAATGGCCTTAAGCTTGTTGAAATTGTATTCATTTTCTTTTATATTTACTTGTCTGAGAAAAAGAATAGAAACGTATTATCTAGGACTTTTTTTAAAGTAAGAAATCTGTGTAAGTTTTGAGTATATCTCCCCGCACAGGATCAATACCCTATTTGCAACAGTGCAGAATTTTGACACAGTAGTTAATGAGTCATTCAACTACCTGACAGAGTTTAAGAATCTCAGAATTTGCCCGCTATTTCCAAGGCTGCAGAAATCACCAATGGGGCACCATAGTCAGAAATAATACCAATTCAGAATGTTGGAAGATGCTCGTGTGTGTGAATCTGGGGATCACAGGTGGGAATTATCAGTAGAGGTGCATATAGTTAAAAATCATGCTTATGACACTCACTGGAGTTTAGATGGAGCTGGCATCTCTTAATGATTAACCCTTTATCTTTTGCACACAGGATTTAATAACTCAATTGGACGGCAGTGATAATTTATAGCACTGATCCCTCAGGTCAGCTCAGCGCTTTCTTCTCCAGCTTAAGATTTGTGAGTCAGGGGAAAATAACTAGTGGAGCAATTTCTGGAGAGTGTTGTCTTAGAAAGTCCCATCTATTAGAAAATCAAGGAGTCCTTGAGACTGTATCTTAAAACTGTTCTCCTCAATGGCAGAAGGAACTAGGTGAAGTAAAACATTTTCAGATACTGCTATTGAATTTGGGGCTCATAGCTTGTGCCCTAAGTCAGGCTCACCCACTCATCCTCACCAAGCCAATTAAAGGAGCCAAACTAATGGTGGGAAACAGAAAAATATTGACTCAATGTGGCCACAGTAGAAGGGGTATGAAGAAATCCAGGGAATCCCCCAAGTCTTTCGGCAAGATTCTTGAAGTGAGATGAAAGTTTGAAGAGAGGGCCAAGGATACACACATCTATGCAGTCCTAGTCCAGCTGTGGTCCCATGCATCACTGAGCAGTTATGCTATGGGCTTCAGTAAGGTGGTCTAACAAGTTCTTAGAACTGTTCAAAATCTCCAAGAGAAGTGCTAGCTACCATGGGCTGGTGCATTTTCTTTTTTCTCTTCTAGTCTCAGATTCCTAAGGGAGAATCCCATGTCTTTGGGATCTATTGCTTCAACAGTTTGATAGAGTAAGAGATGAAAATGTCTCTCTTTAGAGTATCTTTATTTTCAGGCCAGTTACACCACAGAAGTTTCTCTGACATAGAGCATTATAAAGTATATTCACTTTTAAAGTCCCATTCAAACTACATAATAAGTACATAATGTATTAGGTGGCTTTCAAAGGGCAATTTGAACTTAGTAGCATGTGGATTTTATCATGTCAGTGTGGGGTCTTGCCTTAGGTTAGATAACTTGCTACATACAAAAATTTTAATTATCAAAACTAGAAAGGTAATACATATGTGATTACATATTTCCTAAATAAGTAGATATCTGAAACAAATGCATGAAAATAGTTTCAAACACTGAACAACAGACAGGCAGAGCTGTGACTGACAAGAGGAGGGAAGTGAATGAAGTGAAGCCAGGCTTTCTTTCTGGGGGTGTGTGGACCATATGCAGAAAAGGCTTTTGGTGAGTTAAAAAAAAAAGGCTGAGGAAGATTGTGATGCTAATATCTGCATAGTTAAATTTAAAAAAGTTTATGAGTTTGTATAATGATCCTTATGTTTTTGTTGATAAATATTAAACTATAAAAGAAGAAGAAAAAGGAAGCTGAGAAGAACATTAGGATGAGAAGGAAAAAGATAAGAACTAGAAAGTGGAGGAAGAGGAAGATTTAAGCTGAAAATTCCTTAGCTCGCCCAGCCTGAGAGATGCCCACATTCTAACCAACCACAGCAGAGTCGTCCCCGAATGGTAGGTATTCAAAAGAGACTCAAGAGCAATCATATTGTAGTACTAGGTCTCACAAATTTCAGAATGACCAAGGTGATGGTGCAAGTAACTTAACAACTTAACTACCTGATAGAAAAATGGTGAGTGGTTTTAAAGGAAGAAAGGAAATAGTCAGGCAATCAGCAATATTAAATTCAAAGTGTCTTATATGTAATTTTAAAAATTATACATATAAAGAAGCAAGAAAACATGAACATTACCAGGGGAAAAGCCAGTTGCTGCAAACAGACAGAATTATTAGAGATATAAAATTAGAAGTCTAAGATCTTCAAAGATACTCAAGTGTCCGAAAGAAAGAAAGAGCACAGTGATGTATCGGGTTGAATAAAAGTGCCAAGTGGAAAGAATGGAATTGAAAAAATAAAGACAGAAGTAAAAGATACTCCAGATGGTATTAGAGTAGGCAAAGATGACAGGAAAACTAATTGATGATGAAAAAACAACATGTTGTCCACAGTATTAGATATTTGAATCAACAAACATAACATTTTAAAATATGATGCAAAATTTTAGTGGACAAACTCAGCTCACTTAGCTTTGAGGTTAAACTCAAAGAAAGCCAAATTAAGGCACATCAGAGTCCAGTTGCTGAGAGACTGGGATGAAAAGAAAGCAACAAAGCAAATGGACAAAGCATGAAATAAGCATAGAAGAACAATGCACTGTCACAGATTTCCCATCAGAGAAGCAATGTAACCCACAAAATACTAACGTAGCATCTTTACATTTTAGAAGTGAATTTTGCTTAATCTAATATGTTATGTCTTATGGACAGAGCTTTTATGGGTAAAAGAAGAGCAGCTGCATGCTTCAGCAAACAGAAGTTGCCAACAGATGGACAGTAGGATACAATGCACTGCCAAAAATTCAGATAAAGATGGAATCTACTAATTGGTAGATTACCTAGATGTTATCGTAGGATTGAGGTCTGGAAAGAGTGAGGTAGAAAAGTGATGTATGAGATTAGGCCTATTGAAGAACCCATAGTTGCTGATAATGAACAAATTCAGGGTCTAGCACCATAGAAGTGGCATTTCTGTTAAAAAAAAAAAAAAAAAGGTACTTGAAGAAATGACACACAACAGAGAAAGAGAGATTCACAGAGATGCGGTTTTTGTTTTGAAAGAAAATAGGTAGCCCCCCCACCACCACCACCTGCCTTTTACAATTGTATGACCTGTGATATTTCACGCAGTTTCTTTGTTCTGGCTATGTTTTCCTGTGTAACTTCTGTTCTGTTTCAGATTCAAGGTCAATGGTTGGCCATTTTCCAATTTTGACTTCTGTGTGACTATTATCCAAGGAGTGGTGATTTGACTAATATAAAAACATAATTCCTTATCATTAATTTAATTCAGTACTATTAAAATAAAGATATTTTCATAAATAGAGAAGGTAGATATGGCAGCAGCCTTTAACAGAATTTTTTTTCCTTTAACAGATTTTTTGGGAGCAATTGCGGTTTCAATTATTCCTAAAGGTTGCCACCCAAGTAAACCTGTGATTGACCATTCAAACATAGCATCACCAGGGACATGCCTGTCATTTTGTTTAAATGGCACAGAGTGACTTCTATTCCAGCACAGGTCACTGTGACCTGTCAGAGAAAGTGAAGGGTTGCTAACATTGGCCCAAACAACGGAATTCTGGCACCATGTGTATTTCTATTGTGTTGCTGACATTTTCGCCTTTCACAGCAATTATCCTTCCACCTCATCAAGATTTCTGTATATATACCTTTCCTCGGCAGGTAACAACACCCTGGAGCAGGATTCAATGGTAGTGTGACATTAAAGAGGAGAATGAGCCTAGTTAGAGCTTTAAGAGTGGATTTCAATGTATCCAGGTCAATCCACTTCTCAAAGCTTGTGACACAAATGCCTTTAGAAGGAGTTTTGTTTTAAATCCACAAAGATGGTACAAGTTGGAAAAAATGTCAGAGGTGCTCCTTTCCAGTGGCCTGTAGGTAGGTTCCCCCTTTCAAATGTGGACAGTATACAGTGTACCCTTCCCTTACGTCACTACTTATATTTAATGTCATCAGCATTCCTTCTATTACCCCTGCAGCTTTCTACATTCTCTCTTGTGAACGTCCAATAATGTTCACATTTTACCACGTAGTTAGCTATTTTTAGATCCATCCTGTGTTGATTTTCATCTAATTACCTGATTTCAGACTTGCTACCTATAATATTAGTTTTGTATTCTAATCTGACGCTGGTTTCCCAAATACCCAGCAGTAACTGATGCTAGCTGGGCACGCACATGGTTATAATTTGAAATGTATGTAACTCATTGATGTGAAATCAATGATGATGATCTGGCACCAGAGCTAGCAGATAGCTAAGAAATGGTAAGATCTCTGAAGGAAAATGTCGTGATGCCATGTCTTGTGCATTTGCTTGACCTGTAGGCATCCACTGGTCCTTGATGTGTTGTTAGTTTTAAACAAATATTCAGCTGTCAGCCACCACAGGCAGCATTTGGATATTCAGGATATACGAAATAATTATGGATGTCAAGGACTTTTTGCCTGCAGGAGAAACAGCAGATAAAGAGGGGATTCTTAGAATGTGGTGTGTGTTAAGAACGGGGTGCTATGGCAACCCACAAGAGATATAGAGGCCTGGTTTGGAGGTCAGGAGATTATTCTATAGGAAATAACAATTTGAGCTGGCTGATACCTGAAGGATGAGTAGGGGTTAGAAGAATAACTTTAACAAGGAAAGAGAATGTAAAAAAAAAATATTTTTAATCATTATTTTTCTTTCTTTAAAAAAATTAAAAATAGCCTTTTCAGGATTGGAACTTGGACTAAGATAAGAATGTGACATTCTGGAGGTAGCAGTGGTTTTTGTTGTGCTAATTTTTTATTTTATTATGAACACATATATATATAATAAATTGAGGTATCTTTAGATAGACAGCATTGTGATTGTGTTATACAAAAGAACATTCTAGACACAATGTGAACACACTGGAAGAGAGTATGAAAGGACACAGACATCACAGTTAGGAGCCTGGAAGCTACATTATGTTTGTGCCTAACATTTTCCTATCTCTGAAATGTGAATTCATTTAATCATTAGTGACACTCATGGGCCACCTGAAAGCTCTTATTTTAATTCCAGTTCTTTAAAACCTGCTAGCGGAGTTCATAAAGAGTGGCAACTTGAATTCAATGGGGGAAAAAAAGAGCCAAGAATTATTAAAGGCATGACAAAATGTGTGTAATGAGGAGCTAAGACGTGGGTCAGCAGTGCTCTTGGCAGTCAAATCATAAGGTCTAATAACACCTTTGGGAAAACAAAATTAACAAAACAATGATGAATTCAAAAGTGTGGCAGTAGGAAGAAGAGAGTACATGGTAGGAGCAAGAAAGCGCATAGAATTCAGCTGGTAACATACAAAGGTTCTCATGACCATCTAAGCTGGAAAATGCTGATGTTTGGTTTTTTGCTTGTTTGTTTGTTTGTTTTTGAGACCAAGTCTTGTAATATAGGCCAGACTGGTATTGAACTCAGTAAATAACTCAGACTGCAGTTAAGCCTGGGCCTTGAGATCCTCCTGCTGAGTCCTGGGATGTAGGCACACATCACCACAGCCAGTATACCATGAGTGATTATATCACAGCTCTGTTTATAAATAAACTTCTGAGTGAGGAAATGTAGGCTCTTCTGGGATGTTTATTTCCTATTAGACCCATAAAGTCACACCTGGCTGCCAGGCTTACAGCTTCTGTTTAAAGGCCATTGTATCTTTTGGTGTTATTCCTCCCATGTTAGAGTGTGACTCTAATATTGATCCCTCCATCTTCACCATGCCCATAGACCTCTCCCTCTAAGAAAAGGCCAATTTTCTCTTTCCTGTGTCCAATATATGTTTCAGAGATTCTTATGGAAACATCAAGTATTCACTCATCCCAAATGGGTTCTAGAACCTAAAATATTTAAGAGAAAATTTTCAGTCTTATTTTTCATCACATCAAAGACAAAGACTGATGTCTTATTGTCTTATTGCTGTGACTAAATACTCCACAAAAAGCAACTTATGGAGAAAGAATTTATTTTGGGTGCACAGTTTGGAGGTATAGTCAAGCACACTGGGGAATGCATGGTGGTGAGGGGTAAGGTAGCTGTGACAAGAGGAGCTGAGACAATTGGTCACATGGTATCTACCTTTAGGAAGTAGAGAAATAAGGAAAATTTGCCCTTTGACAATTTTCTCCTTTTGTCCTTCATTCAGTTTGGAACCCCAGAACACAGAATGGGAAAGCACATTCATGGTGGGTCTTGTCTCCTTAGATCCTTCTAGAGCCACTTTCAGAGATGTGCCTGGTGATGCATCTCTTAAGTAAGGCTAAATCCCATTAAGCCGGTAGTGACAGTTAACTGTTGTAACTAATACATGTAATTATCTGCAGGAGCATTGGAGAGATGAGAAAAGAGCAGGAACAGTGACAATGAGCCCATCACTACTCTTTCTTATAAATTCTTCTGGACCACAAACAGCAACAGGGCCTTGTTAATTATCTACTCAAGTCCTTAGGAGTTGGTTCAAGACTATTACGCCAATATTACATCTCCACTGACCTTAAATTTTAGAAGAGGAAAAGTTCAAAGGCAGACAAGTATCTGGAAGTACTAGAACTCAGAACTCGGTCTCGTGACTACTCATTACATCCTCTTCTCACTAGACTGAGGAGGATATTGAGAGGTGAAAATATTAAGATGTTTTAGCTGATGTTTAATGGGGATTTCCCAAGATAGGTCTAAAATCCAGAGGTCTCTTGGCAGACAAAGTGCCAACACCTCTTACATTAGTAATGATTGAGAACCTCTTTCCTGTGGCCACTATTTAACTGAGGCCAATAAAACAGATCTCGCGAGCTTCCTGGGTGGACCATTGGTGGTTCACTCCAAGAAGCCAACTCGTGTTTTGTGGTTTGGTTCTTTGGTTTTCACTTAGCATGTGGTTTACCTGTTCATTTTCTGGCTCCGGAAAACCTCCATCTGAAATAAGTTAAGGATTAGTCGTTACCTTCGGCATTGTGTGTAGAATGGTTTGGCTTCCATGAACTGTGGCTCTGAGGCATCAAGTGTTTACATCTAGAGTTTGCAGCTGAGAGCATATTGTGCCCCTATGACAGGCAGCCCTGTGAAGGGAGATCATAGAGTTCAACAACAGAATATGTTAGAAAAGGAAACACTTCTGGTGTGTTGAAACATGCCCTTCGGCAAATCTGTTAAGTTCATTTTAACCTAGACCTTTTCCTCTTGAATGTAATAAAGCTTTTGAAATGACTGTACTTGGTGAGAGGGTCTCTCCTGTCACTTACAGTAGTGAAAAATGCACAGGGTAAGCGAATCACTTTAGCTTTCAATAAAAATGTTAATATTTTCCTTCGATGTGAACAAAGGACAATGCCTTTCAATAATGAGATGATCAAATCCATGGGGACTAAGAGAGGGAGAGGGAGTGTGA
>OU015742.1:153138553-153194646 GCA_907169655.1 Acomys percivali
GTGTGTGTGTGTGTGTGTGTGTGTGTGTGTGTGTGTGTGTGTGTGTGGTGTGTCTTTAATTTAAACAATGGCAACACCACCCAGACACAGCCAGCTTCTGCTTTCCTCCCTTGTAATGAAAAGGCTGTTATATAATACACAAGCCTTTGCACCCATGGAAGAGGAGGCACCGCCTTGTAGGTGGCATCTGATTTCAACCTCAGTGCACTTGCTAGGAAAGCTCCATTATTATTCTCATTCTTCATTTCATCCAATGTTTATCGTATGTCTTTTGAGTTGTGTTTCTGTTGTTTTGTAGGTAAACACCGCAAGAAAATGCTTAAAAGGCAAAAAGGTGCCTCTATATGACATCACCAATGAGGCAATCAGATAGCATGCACTGGGAACATTGATGTTCCGACACTGAGCTGGATGCTCATGTGGCTTACCCCATTTCATCCACCTGACAGCCTCATGACACAGGACAATTATTCTCATCCAAAACACTGGAGTTGGGAGCAGCAATCACTGAGTTACTTTCTTGGGCGCACACAAGAAGCAGAAGGCATTTTGATAGCTTTCTTGCTAGGATTCCAGCATTATCTATCTTTGGAAACAGTGCCATATGTATCCAGGGGGCCAGCCTTCAGATTATGAGAGTGTCTGTTTTCTGCAAGGCTCCTGAAGCTGCCAAGATACCTCATCTGCCCTGTGGTCATCTGTAGATCCTCTTGTCATAATGGGTTTTTATGTTGGCTTCTCGTGAGGGTCATGCCCAGCCTCCATCCTGAGCTATGCCTCGGGGTGAGTGTGGGCATCTATGCTTTGGATACTCACCCCTGTTATCTGATGCCAAGAGGCTTGCAGTTAACTTTTCTGCTGAGTACCCTGCTTTTGTTCTGCTGTGTTCTCCTCGAATGGAGGAAATATCACACTCTAAATAATGAAAGAGTTGAAAATTCAGCTTGTCTATGGACAATGGAACTGGGAATAGTTCTTAAGGCTCTGTTTGGTTCTTTCATGAAAAACAAGTACAAGTACTCACTCTTGACTGAAAGAATCCTTGTGGAATTGTGAGCTGATGTTAAGAGCTATATGAATTTCTCTGAATATTAGGGAAAATGAGTCGTCTTTCCTAAAACTATTTTGGTCAAAAGTACACTGGAATCTTTCAAACATTTGATGAACAAATGTTCCCTTTCAGTTTCTCTAGTAACAATTGTTGTCATATGCAATGGATTATAGTGAATAAGGAGTTTTATGGAAAAATATTGAATTTACATGGTAGTATTAACATATTACTTATGACTTTAATTCAGTTTGGTTTGTTTATAAGTATTTGAAATCACTATGGAATATAAACTATGGAAGGGGGACAACTGGTTTTGAGTAATGTCTCTGACATCAATTTAACTCTTCTATTCTGAGAAATAAAATGCCAAACAAATATTGAAAGAAAGAAAATGTTGCTTTTCAAAAAACATCTTTCATTTTGATAATGATGATGATGATGATGATGATGATGATGATGATAATATGATGTTTCCCATGGAGTATCATTTATTTTCTCTGTCCAGGTAGAAAAGCTGTCATTAGGAATCACTGAATATCAGGCTTCATATTCAGGAGAATGTAGTGTTTCTAGGACTTATGACACTAATGAGAGTCTTCTGGTAATAACCCATTTCTCTGGTAAGGAGATGCAATGCTAATCTTTTATTAAACAGTCCTTTGTTTTTTATCAAAGACTGAAACAACAACAACATATAAATTATCATAGAAATGAGAGATGTGAAAGACTGAATGTTCAAAGTCCTTTAATAATCATATATAAAAGAATTAAGTCTGATCAATCTCCAAGAAAAGACTGAGACAAACACTGGCCATTTAGGGGCTATAGAATTTTATCAAAGGGCATCAGAATACAAATATCAATGGGAGTTTTAAATAGCTGCTTCCCTTTTGTCAGATAAAATTTCTCACCTGAAAAATAGCCCTACGTATAGATCTAGCCTAAGGCAAGATTGATTCTTACCTTTGAAAATAGGTCTGAAATACAAGTCTTTCAAAATTAAAGATTGTGAGACTCAGATAAAATTGAATTCCAATGCCAGCTTCCCTAATAAAAAGATGTGTGAACTTGGGCCAATTATCTCATCTTTCCAGACCTCCATTTCTTTGTTAGGTTAGATAACCAGAAAAGGCTTCAACTCAATCATTTTATGGCATTAGGTTTTTCAATAGTAAAAACCAATGAATTAGAATTGCAATAAAGGAGGCCACATTTCCACAAGGAAAGAAACCTCCATCACAGATGTGTTCTAACCACTGCACAATGCCATGCAAAACTCATGTGGTCTGAGCAAGGCTTCAGACCTTTCATTTCCTCATTTGTAAATGAGAAATGACACAATAATATGGCAGCACTTGTGGCAGTTACAAAAGAAATAGAATATGTATCACTTTACTTGAGCTATCATACGTAAATACCACATATAGAATAAGGAAAGTTTGGCTAGTTCTGGAGTTCTGTGTCTCAGACAAAGATCTGTCATAGTCCATTTCTGTCTTGGACATAGGAGCCTTCTCTCTGTGTTTTCACAATAAAACATGGAGAGAAAGCATGTCTATCTTCTATTAGATTTCAATAGCCTTATTGAAAATATAGCCCCTATTGTTAAACATAATAGTAATTGCATATATTACCTCTGCAAACTCGACTAACATTGACATGTTAAACATAGGTGGAGACACAAGTATTATCCATAAACATGATGTATAAAAGTTATGGATAAGGTATATTGGGGCTCTTTGGTTTATTGTTTTTTGCTCTTTTTTATGAAGCCCACCATCCATCCTTATTAGATTAGGTTCTACTCTTATGATCTCACATAACCTTCATGATGTCCCCACAAGGCTTTCTGTACATAGTCACATTTGGCTTAGGGTTTCAACATATGAAGTTTTGGGAGACACAGTCCAGTCCACAATACCACATATGACAAATTTGCATTAACATCTAATTTTCTATTACCACGTAGATAACAACACCAAAAGCACACCAGACTATTAAGTAGATGTAGTCAACGTTAGTGGAACTACACAAAGCTATAGTGCATGTGGACTGCTTACCCATAGCCAGCAAAATGTGTTCTCATACCACTTCGAGGCAACATTTGCTCTTTAAAATTGTATACTCCTGGGATTGGAGAGTTATCTCAGTGGTTAAGAATCCTGGTTGCTCTTGCAAAGGTTAAGTATTGGATTCCCAACACACATGTGTAGCAGTAATCACCTGTAAGTTCAGATCCTGGGGTCAGATGAGTTCTTTTAGACCTCATGGGGACCTGCATTCACTCACGTGTACACAGTCCTACCTCATACATATAAATAACAATATGTCTTTTAAAAGGAACACAAAATTTGTATCACTGAAACACTTTAAACTTTTACAATTTTCAAGAGGACAACAAAAAAGTAGTTTAATGATTATATACCAAATATTTTATATTGGGTATAAATTATCTACAAAATATTATATACTCAATTAAAATGTCAAGAATCTATACACACTGACAGAAAAAGGTGTTCTAGACTAGCTGAAAGACAAAGTACAAGTTACAAAATAGTTTTTATCATATGATTACACTGTTTTGCAAATACTAAGCTTTGGAGAAATTATTCATTAATTTATCTGTGAACCCCTTCTCTGAAAAGTGGAATATAAGAGGATTTAACTTATGTTACACCTTTATCTAATTTTAACTCTGTTTAAAATGTGTAGTGGTTTTACAAAAGCAATGATTAAGAGCCTGCAAACTATAATGAAGTGAAGATTTGCTTATTCTTGAGGTTACATTGGAAATACTTAAAAACTATTAGTAGAGGAAGACATGTATATGTTCTAAACACTTGTAAACATATAAAAAGCAGAAGTACATGGATTATGTTGATTCTCTCTAAGGACTCTTGGGACTTTTCCGTCCATCCTTTCATTAATTTCGATTTTCCTAAATACTGGGAAATAACATGTTATTGCTTCTTGAGTCTTTCGTTTTAGGTAGTCTCCCCTCATTTCACTTGAGATGCATACAATATTCACCCCTTCTTTGGATAAGCAACCATGACTAAGATCCCCCAGCTCTCTGTCCATAGGCTAACTTGGTGATTTTTTCTGACTTCCATTCCAGACTCTCTCCCTTACCCATCAGGTGCAGGCCAGCCCAACATCAGTGTCTTGGCATAGTCTGGCCATACCTGCTTGCACCACAGACTACCTTTAGGTCTCTTCCAAAGCCAAAGCCACATCTACTCCCACAGGTCCCTTCTGCACTGCAGCCATCCCCTCTACCCAGGAATATTTCCCACCTCCTACAGATTCACTGAAATCCCAATAAAAAGTCCTACTTCAACCTTCCAGAAATAGAAAAAAAATTATCCTGAAATTCATATGGAACCACAAACAAGCCCACCAAATCAAAATAATTCTGAAAAAAACTTGAGGACTTACCATTCCATTCCATATGTATGACGTATTATATATATATATATATATATATGCATATATATTTCCATATCATAATATATCTTAAGATATATTAGACATTAATAAAAACATTATAGTACTGGCACAATAATTGCCTGAACTATACAGACAGGAATAGTAGAATATAAATGACAAAAGAATTATACTAATAATCATTTGTCTTTAAGAAACCTATCATATGTAATTCTGTATATAAATATATTTTTATGTGGTTTAAATGAAATTTTCTCTTCTGGGATGACAATGTTCTTTCCAAGAGCCAAAGGTCACCTAACAAAAATACTAATACCAGAGATAAGAATCCTTCTTTTGAGTCATTCTTGAGGACTGTCCAAGATATTTCTACGACACATCGTCTATTGCTATTGCCCTTGATTGCCCCTCCCCCAGAAGGGAAAGTCAGGTCCCAATTGATGAAGACATCATGCATTTCAGAAATCGTGCCCAGAGGTCACTGAGATAGAAGTTACCTGAGTGTCTCCTCCTTGAGGTGCAGCTGTTGTGGTACCAGAAGGCACTTTGCACGCTTCTAAGGATGGAAGCAACCAGCAGTTCTACACACTTATAATGCCTATGAACCACAGCAATGATTACTGTGGCCTGATCACCCTAAGGGTGAAGTAGTGGTATGCAGTCCTTGGTGGTAACCAACACCTTCTATAATTGGACTTAAGATCTGCTCAGCAAGAAGGGAATCATGCCTGACTCAGGAAATCTAGTCAAATATGTAGGGCTAGTAAAGTCAAGTATCTCGATGGAGAACCTACAGCCACCAGTTTATTAAACTAGCATAATCCCTAACTCCATTCTAAATATTTGTTCTTATACTCATAGATAAGGATAGAGCTGACTCTTCATTAAAAAAAAAAATCTTCTCTTTGCAAGAGAAGGAAGACCATTAAAGAATAGTATAGTCAATGGACACATCTATAGTACTCTGTAACCTAAGGCTTAGGAAACATTGCAGAAGAGGAAGGAGAAAGGTTGTAAGAACCAGAGTCTTGGGGGAAGTTTCTGTGAGATTGTGTCTCCTAGAATCTCAGAAGCTACACCCATAAAGTCGCATCAACATGACTGCCTAGACATGAGCTGACATAAGTAACAAGGACAACAGTATCAAAATGGGTAGGGGAAAGCCTGGGAGGCCCCAAGAGCTACAGGCAACCAAGGAATGCAGAGAATGGCGGGAATAGTCTTCTCTAAGGAGAAGAACACCAACCGGCTACCCCATTCCAAAGGTCAGTTTCAAAACATATATACAAGTAACATACAGACTGAGCAGGTAATATTTAGGAACATATATGTATATACATAAGTGAATGTAACAACAAGCTATGTAAAAAGAGGACATAAATATGAAAGGCAGCAAGAGAGGTATATAGAAGGGAGTAGAGGGAGGAAAGGTAAGGGTGAAATGATGTAATTATATGATATTCTCAAAAATGATAGACTCCATAGTGGTGGGTAAGGCATGGCAGCAGGGACAGGAATGAGAGGTCACAGTTCATCTGCACACAGAAAGGAGGTAGAGACAAGGAAGCCTGCTCCCAGTGATGGACTTCTTCCAGCCATGCTCTTCCTTCCAAGACTTCATGGCCTTCCTAAACAGTGCCAATGGCTGGGAACCAGGTATTCAAATATACGAGCCTATGGGAGACATTCTCATTCAAACCACACCAAATCACTATGTATCCCTAATTCTATAACTTCATGTATGTCAGCACTTTGATTTAATTAACAGTTATACTTGATGTTTCCATTGGCAATACTATGTAAACATTATTCATAACTGAGATAAACAGAATATTATGTGTCCTACTTCATATACTTTTAAATGTCCATAGTTACATACTTTCTTATGTCCTATTTGTTTTGTTTTCTATATACATTTATATAGTTCTTTACTTCTCAAGCCTTTTCTTCAAGGCTATGAGATTAATTTTAATATGGTCAAACACATAAACCCATTTGGTTGATGTCATTTCTCTTGGATCAATATTCAGAAAAATAGTAAGTAATAAAGTGTAGAAGGAACTTCTGAAATATCAACAAATTCTCTCTTGCCCATTCCTTTAATTTTTGTTTCATCTTTTTGGCTGAGCACCTAGATCCTTGTGTTTTAATTTCTTCAGGGGATAAAAAAAATCACATGAGAGTAGAACAGGGAGTAAGAGACGGAATCTTTTTTCTAATTTTGAGTTTCAGAGCTTATTCACTGAGGAAAATGAAGAGACTTATGATAAATTAAAATGCTTTAAATAAAACCCTTAGAAAAATAGACCAATGTCCTCTAATCTACCCTTCCTGCTATATTACATGTCAAGGGATAAATTAATAAAAAGACAAGTGTATGAGATGGATGGGGCTGAGGCTGTAGCAAGGTCAGCATTGACTAATGACCAATTGTCTGTTCCTGTGAGCACTTGAGACCCTCACACTCAGGAACATGCTAGCAATAGTCTCTTCACATCTTGCTAAATATACAAACCTCAAATGCAGCTGTGAACCATCAGTAGAACACTCCAGATAAGAGATGCATTCATGTCAACAGATCCCCATCTATGACACAGGATACTTGAGGACCTCAGAGCAGGTTGGAATACTAAATTATCAGCACTCACTTGCATTGGATAAACCCATCTTGACCTCTATGACACAGATCAATAGTACATCACAATTCAGAAGGCTGCTCATTAATATGGGATCAATGAACTCAAGAATAAGGGTGATGAAGGACTCACCTAATGGTCCAGAAGAAGGAACAAAAAGCTTACATTCAAGAAGTCAGTGTACTTAACTTGTAATTTGTACAACAAGGCATCAATAATTTTTTTACTCTTCTATACTCCTAGTGGCTGCTTGGTTATGATAATGATGATGATGATGATGTGTGTGTATAATTGGTGATATATATATATATACATATATATGACATACACACAAATATATACATATATATATACATATATATGTAAAATCAAGAGAGAGTTAATAAGAAGACAAGAGTATAAGATGAATGGGGCTGAGGTTGTAGCAAGGTCAGCATTGACTAATGTCCAATTGCTTGTTCCTCAAAACACTTCAGAATCTCACACCTCAGGAACAAGCTAAAAATGGTCTCATATATATATATATATATATATATATATATATATGTTTGTCACACAATAGTAAGTATCATTTTACATGAAGATTAAATATTTGACCTATTTGTTTGATTCTCAATTCAACATACATAAATATAGTATCTATACTAAATCTAAACAAAAGATCAAAAGCTGTATTTTTCACAAGCAAGCCTATTATTAGACTTGTTGCATGAAGGCAATTATAGCTCTCACCTCTCCTAGTAACTACTCCTGAGAAAGGTCACTGAAATGTTATATATTCATTCTAGATACTACTCTGCTATCCAATTTTCATTTCATGTTCAGTGACGATGTGCTATCTATCATCCATAAACACTGATTAAGTCCCTGTGATGCCACAGAATACTTGTCACCCACCAAACAAGCCAAGAGATTTTGCTTTACCATCTGAGAGCATTCAATCTGACAATGACTGAGTGTTGATATTAGGACCAAAGATTTTCCATGAATCTAAAGTTGAATAATATCTGGATGACTCATGAAAAAGTAGGCAATAAATTTTTAGGTGTAACAATTCCCACTGTGACTTCTTTCCTTGACAGTGAACAAGAAAAGAAGAGAAGGGAGAAAGCTCCTAAGAATTCCAATTAGTGAATACTGATGGGATGAGGAGAATAGGAAACCATCACTGGAAATTTATAATTGTTGCAGACAAGATCTACAAATTGGTGATAAAATTAGAGGGTAGACATTTGTGGTTGTATAATTTCAAATAGAAAACTAGGGTGGTTGGGGGATGTGCAGGTCTTTTGTGCAAATTGAAATAATTTCAAATTTAAAAAAAATCTAATTTTGAAAAATTTTTCAAGTTAGATTTCCTTATCTGAAATTACTTTCTTTGGTTTTCTAGATTCTATTTTCAAATTCATGTTCTATCCATACTAATATCCATGTTAACCATCAATAGTATCTAACCGTACACAAATGCATTCATGTTTGCCCACCAGTCCTTCCCAATTGCCTTATAGAGCTAGGGGTCGACTGTGTCATTCAAGAACTTTATTCAGATTACCTACTGTAAGAACAGAAGTGTTATTGCGGTCCATGGCCCATAGTCATCCCTAAGGAGGTAAGGATGCTGGAGATATAACAAGTATGTCCATGGAAGAAATAAAATATCACTATGTAGAATCATGTGATGTCACACTTTATTGTTAGTATATCAGCTACAAGAAACAAGACGGAAAACTTAAGCATAAGTAACTAAAAGTGCTTAAGTAAAATACATAGCTTGAGTGGCAAATGGTGCAGGGAGACACTACATCAAGGGAACTGCAGAGACTCAAGTATACATGAAATGCAGAGTGGTGATGGATAGGAAGAATGAACATTTGCATAAAATTACAGATAGCTGGGTTAAGGATCACAAGTTTAGTTCAAGTAGAAACATGGCACAATTTAAAGAGTAAATTATTTTTCTGGTACCAATATAGAAACATATGAATAGTCTTGAGCCAGCACTGGACCCATTTTTAACAATCTGACAATGAACTTCAAGATACCTTTTTTAAATGCACATTAGTGTGTCGTTTCATTCTTGGTCTAATCTTACCTACTCAGACCTAACTACCCAGGAGCTTTCCGTTTTCTCACAGGATAAAGGCCACAGTGCTTCACAAGGCTTATGCTCCCCAGATTAGACCAGCCTCTCCCACCGCCCTCTGCCATTCCATCAAGACTCTCTGTCTCCTTCTGTATCTTCTTCTCTTGCAGAGTTTTGCTATGCATTTTCCTCTGACAGAAAACATCTCTCCATAATTGTTTGCTAGTTAATTCAATGATATCTTCTGCTCTCTACAGTGTCCTCTGAAGACACTTCCCGTGAAGAAGCCTTTCTCACTTTCCACGTTATTTATTGAGCTAGGGTCTCTTCCTGATTCCAGAACTCATCAGTTCTGCTTATTTAAGCACCTTAGCTTGCCATGGGGATTCCCTGGCTCTGCCTTCCCAGTGCCAAGATTACCGTCTGGACTCAGGCTTGCAATGAAAGTCAGCTCCTTAGTGCTGCTCACCTCTGAATGGATTTACTCATTGCCCAAAATAGTAAAACTTTCCATATTTGCTATTTATAAGGGAGGCTGTTTGAGTTAATTATGCGGTTTTGGATTATGCCTGATTACACTGTAGATTTCTGAGAACAGCGACTATATTTTAATTTCCCACCATATATTCCATCTCCAGCATGAACCTGTATAGTTTTTTTTTTTTTTACACTATGGAATTCTACTCAGCTATAAAAAACAAGGAAATCCCAAAATTTGTGGACCTAGAAATGATCATACTGAGTGAGTTAACCCAGCCACAGAAAGACTCACATGGTGTATACTCACTTATAATTGCACCTGTAAAATTTTATTGTTAGAATTAGTTAAGCAAATAAATAATAAATGAAATACCAAAACCACAATAATTTTCTTTCATTTCCTAAACTATCCAATCTCAGTAACATAATCTTTGGATTAGGAAAAAAAATGCCCTTTGTTCTCATGGCCCTGATACATAACTTTTACATGTTGGCTCTAACTTTATTATTTAGTTTTTAAAATAAAAATGAATCAATACATTTCATCCTTCTGAATTTTGTTACAAGCCAGCATGGTGCCTAGACCATAGTTGATGGACTCTAATTAGGATGTGAGGTGATAAGACTGATGGGCTCTGAGCCAGGTGTGGTGGCACACTCCTTTAACCACAGCATTCAGGGAAGCAGAGGCAGGTGGATTTCTGAGAGTTTGAGGCCAGGCTGGTCTATAAAGTGAGTCCAGGACATCCAAGGCTACACAGAGGAACCTTGTCTCGAAAAAACAAAAGGAAATAAAAACAAACAAAAAGCAAAACAAAGGAAAAAAGGGTGTGCTACATTCTGAAAAATAAGAAAGTGATTGCAATTAACAGAATTAGCAGAGTTTAAATGGAACATGCTGATTAACATATTAATATGCATATACAGGGCACTTTACTTAGTATTGTATATTATTCAAAGCAGAACGTAGCGTTGTTTTTTTCATTGACTTGTACTCTACCTGAGTATCTAAATGTACCCATGTTTGTTATATAGTAGAAAGGTGTGTTCTAAGTGAACTGAAGAGGAGAGATATATTTGTAACCAAAGGAATCTGGCAAGGCTATGGAGAAAGTAACATTTGAGCCAAGAAAGAAAGATGTACTTTTGACTGCTGGATTTAGGCAAGACAAAAATTCCAGGAAGACAAAAATAAGTAAAATTAGAAAGTACAAAAAGGGAAGAGAGCACTGTGGTAGAGAGGTAATAGTCCCCAGCCAACTAGAGCAAAGCATGGGTCAGTTGTGAGTTCGTGTGTTAGGGCATAATTTAGGAAAGTTGAGTTGCACTAATAACATGCTTTCCTGTTTGTTTTTATCTGGCAAATATGTAGTAGTTCCAAAATACACAGACAAGGGAGCACTCAAATCAAGGCTGTGGGTTCTAGTGGAATATGAGGAGAGACTGGGAGAGCAATCAGAAAACTCTACAAGACCCCAGAAATCAAAGAAGACGTAGCTGGGTTATTGGCAGTGAAGCAAGGAGCAGAGGGGTGAGGAAAGCATCTAGAAAGCAGAAACACAGTTTAACAAATGCTTTTTATGGCAACTGAAGAAGAAAAGCCTGAGAAGTCTTGATACTGTAATAATGGCAGAGTAATCAGCCATCGACTGATAATATCTGACTAAGAAACTAATGTTTTGTTTTTGGGTTTTTTTTTTTTTTTTTTTTTTTTTTTTTTTAGAAACTAGTGTTTAAGCTGGCACTGTATACACAAATTCAAGCGCAGGAAGCCACTCATGACATAGCATATGGAAAAGTTCCCCACCAGGGAAAAAGTTGGCTGTTTTTTAAGGATTAAAACAACAACAACACTTTGAATTAGCGATAGATGGGAGAGGATTTAGATGAGATTAGAAAAATGCATGGGAATCAGATCACAGACTTTCGAAGCATAGAATAATTTGGGTGTCAACTTTAGGAGAAATGACATGATTGTATAAGCAGGAATAGTGATATACTGCTTACATTTAAGAAGTACAGATCTGTTTCTGATATGAAACATAAATTAAAAGTGAAAAATATTTTGTAAGTTACTAAATCTGGGTTTAAATTAAAGTCTTTGTGACTATAAAGTCAAAGCTTTTATATCTAGCCCCATGACATTGTCCCTCATCCTGTGGCTCTGCAGCCAGGAGCCATTTGTTGTCTTACCAGACATCAGTGGTCCATATCCTTTCTAGTCCTCCCTCTGTGACTCCCACTTCTCCTTTTGTTAGACTATACCATTGTCACAGAGTCCAAAAATTTCAGAAAATGTTATGGGCATTAATGTCATTTTTTTCTTTCCTCTTTCTTCTCTTCTTTCTTGTACGTAACTTTCTATCCCTGCTACATTGGCTCATAGTATGTAAGTGGTTAGTTTTCACTGTACATGAGGTTTCTAGTAAAAGGATATTTGTGCATAATGCAAGTACAATATAGATCCCCACTCCCAGAGATTTTTTATTTCATTTTATCTGAGTTAGGATGTGAACGAGCACACAAGTTGTTCCTGAAGCAGGTGATGCAATGAGTACACCTTAACATATCTATTCTGTTAAGATTTTCAGCATTTGAAACCATCTATTGTAGCAACCCTACAGTTTAATAGCCTGTATATTTTTGGGAGACTTTTCTTCTCAATGCAATATAACATGGCACACAGATAATCAATTTGGTGTCTTTCTTCAGGAAAGAGACAAAAAATTTATATAAACAATTTCCTCAGTAGTCAGTTCCAATGTGAGGTAAACATTTCATCCAGATTAATAGCAGAAGTATTTTTCCAACTAGGTAGAATATAATATTGCCTTTCCAATATTAATACAGGATTACATATAAGACTCAAATAATTATTACCCAATAACTCTCTTGGAGATGGTTTTACAATACAGAAAACATTTATAAAGAAGTAAATAATAAATGAAAGTTAATCAAACTTCTTTGCTACTAAACTTATATAGAATAATTACTAGTCTATGCAAGTGGTTATCCAAAGGGCAGTTTCAGTAGTCAGTAAGATAAGTTGTGTTTATAAATCATTATAAAAATGAACACCCTAATTATATTTTGGGATCATATTCCGAAGAACATTTTTCAATGTAGAAGCTATCATCCACCTAGCTTCTTGTAGCTGTGTCTTCTGTAAAGATGATTCATGTCAGGAATGCCTTTCTTGCTATATAAATTCACTTTTATATCATACATAGTCATGCCATTTAAAACATATTGGATTTTAATTTTTTACACTTTTCTTAATTGGTTTGCGTTTTTTGTCCTACAAAATTAAACTTCATACATCCACTGAATGAACCATATAAAGAATTAAGACATATATTTCTATGTTCAGAACCAACTCTGAAATTAAGTCAGCTCTAGGTGGCCTCTTGAGAGATGGAGTTTTATCCTCAACTCTTGAAAATCTAGCTACAGTAAGTGCGGAATGACCTAAAGATACCCCAGGAATGCCTTCTAGAGGCAGAGTTTTATTAATCAACTTGGTTGAGTGGTTCAGGAGTTATTCTTTTATTTCATGAAGAAAACATCTAGTTAAGTGTGACAGTACAAGAAAAATTTTAAGGGGAGCAAAAACAAAATCTGAACTTAGATCTTAACATGTAAGGAGTGAGGCATAAAATGTACAGAAACCCAAGTACATCAGATAAATTCAATGTAGAGAAATTGAGAAGAGTAAGGCAATGGGGGTGATAGAGATCTCAGGGATGACATCTCCAAAGACAACAGCATGCACAACTACATGTGAATGAAGATATGATTCTGAGTAATATGAGAAATGCTAAGTATTAAAATGCCAAAAGTAATTTTGTGTTCTATTGAAAGGTGGGGCATAACCTTCCATTCCTTCATTCTAGTATGGCTGCGATGTCTTCTATCTGTAGTATGTGCAGAAGTGATATTCTTGAATAAGAACAAGTCAGAAAAAGCCATGTAGCTTCTGCCCAGATTCCTTGAAACCTGCTGGTTGCCATGTAAGAAACATGTCTTCTCCAGAACCATGTTACTATGGAATTCAAGAAAACCATTAAGAGAGCTCTATGTGTTGAGAAATACACTGTTTATACATCTCTTCCATTCATTCTATTCTAGCTGACAAACCTGTGTAGGAAGACATCTTAAATAATCTTTCCATATCAGATGTCACTGGAGGAAGAAAAGCAGCAAATCAGGACCTGGTAGAGTTGGTCCAGCCACATCTGGCCATTCACATGATCTAACATGAGTGAGAGAGTCAATGGGAGCATTGATGACTTCTCTTTACATGCTTTTGAGCCACAAAGTCATAAGCATAATCTATTTGCTACTGATTTATTTGTTATTTGCAAGTGGACCATTGAAAGAAGGAATATAACTGCCTGATATAGATCCTAAACAATTTTAGCTGCTAGGTCTCATCTGGACTTCTGAGGGAACTAAGGTGTAGCCAGGAAAATCAAACTAACAGTCTAAGCAAGGGGTAACAGTGACTGGATTAAAACAGTGACACATGAATAAGGAAGAAATAGAATTTGAGATATGTTTTAAAGAGAAGTTGACAATATTTGCTCAAAATAATAGATAATATCCTTAGTTCAATTTTAATTGTGAAAATATGTTATATCATGCACTACAGTTATCCAGGATCCTGTAAACAACCTACATAAATAGAAGCATATTGGATCTTGATCTTGAATTTGATCTTAAATCTGAATTTCTGCTTGGTAAGTTGTTATGAAGTTAGAAAAGAATTACACAAAATTTTACTGACTCATATAGCTTGCTTAGAAATTTTAATGTACCCTATATCTTTTTACAAACTTATTTGTTGATATTTAACTTTTCAACAAATATTTACGAAGAATCATTTGTGCATGTATTGCTTTATTATACAACTAGAGAAAAAGCGGATGTAGTCTCTTTTGGTGGAAAGTAGACTTTTATGTCAAGAGAATTACACAACTAACTATAACAAATATAATCATAACCACCTTTGACTCAGTAAAGTTGAAAGAGATCATCCTTAAGAAACTGAAGAATGAGTAGAGGACTGAGACAAACTAGTGACTATTGTGAATCAAAATGCACACACTAGATAGATGTTTTAAGTTGATAATGATAAAATGTGATAGAGATTGATTTACATTCAGAATTTTAGACACACCAAGATAGGAAAAATGTTTTCATCAAGGCTGTCAAATACAAATGTTCAAACACTAAGAATGTAACATTTATATAATTCCTGGTTGTACCATGGTTCTTCTTGCTATAGCTAGTTTATTGTATATGTGTGTAATAATATAAGTGTATATGTAAAAATTAAAAAAGTTAGTAAAAAAACAACAAAATGCACATGTACACTAGGCAGATAGAAAATCAGGTATAAATTCTCTATAGAGTCATAAGCAAGACATACTAGTGCAACTCAAGGTCAACCTCTCCCATCAGGCAATCTGTATTCTTCTCAAAGTGAAGCAAGAATAATCTTCTTGAGGTCTAAATTATATATCTGTCTCCTGTTTCTAAAATATCACAGGGTGGCCACTCCTTTGAAAGCTCAACACAGATGGTGATTCCATCACAGTTTTTAGATAGATTAGAGTAGCCTTAGGTTTGAGAAGTAGAAAAAAATCCTTAGATTTTTTACTAATTTTGGTTCACTGTGCTTTTAAGATGTGTGTGTGTGTATATATATCAAGAAATTAGTTGCATACATTGGGAACCACATCTCCTTAGGAATAAATAGGATATTTGTCTTTAGTAGATATATCAAAGTTGTGGCATGTACAACAGTACCCAAAGAGAGATTATTAAAGAAGAATAACAGGGCATGGAAATTCATTTATAGGAGAAACTAAGAAGGATTATCTAAAGAAGTAAAAGAAAATCCTGGAAAATATTCTATCACAGGTACCAAAAAAAATGAGGCAAATAAAATGGTCAAAGAGGAATTATGAACCATTATGTGTCAACTGGCAACAGCATTGCTTCTGATAACTGCTCTTGGTAAGTTCTGGAAAGTAGCAGAAGCTAGTTTAAAGGGGAAATTTATTGTGATAAATACTGATTTTTTTTTAAAATAAAGATCTCAAATTGATATTTAGCATTAGATCTCAAGGGAAAAAAAGAAAAAAAATCACATCAGGTTATTACACTCAACCGTCATCAGAGAGGCTTCCTCCAGCAACAGATGGGAGCAAGTGCAGAGACCCACAGCCAGACATTGTGTGGAGAGAATCTAAATTGGGGGTCTTCATCTCATCCAATCTCTTGAAGATCAGAGAACCCCGTGGAAGAGGGGGAGGAAAGTTGTAGGAGTGAGAGGGGATAAAGAATTCCAGGAGAACATGGTCCACTGAACCAGCTAAGCAAAGCATATATGGGCCCACAGAGACTGAAGTGGCAAGCATGGGACATTCATGGGTCTGCACCAGGTCCTCTACATATATGTTATGGCTGTCAGTTTCATGTTTTTGTGGGACTCCTAACAGTGGGAGTGGGTGTTTCTCTGACTCCTTTTCCCTGCTCTTGTGACTCTTTTCCTTCTGTTGGGTTGCCTTGTCCAGCCTTGATATGAGTGTTTCCGCTTGTCTTACTGTATCATGTTTTGTTGTGTTTGGTTGTTGTCTCTTGAAGGCCTTCTTCTTTCTGAAGGGAAACAGAGGGGGAGAGAACCAGGGGAGAGGGGAGGCAGATGTGGCAGTTGAGAGGAGTGGAAACTGTGGTCAGGATGTATTATATGAAGGAAGAATCTATTAAAAGACAAACAAGCAAACAAACCAAACAGTAGGAAGGATGTATCAAAATTTCTAGAAGTCCTCCTTAACTCCAAGGCACTTCATTCAATATGAAGAAAAATAGACTGGTTAACTCCTGGCAATACTCAGCCTACCTCAAAGAGGATGACGAGCATAAAAGAACCTCCTTAGAGAGACGGCTTCAAATGGGGCAAATAAGCCACTAGGCAAAAATGTCCTCGTTTCTAACACAGACAGAATTCTGCCTTAAAAGGGGCAAGCTTGGGCGCAGGCAGAGTTGTCGGCCAAACTCTGCCAAGACAGGGTAAGCAAGTCCTCAATAATTCCTGCTTCACAAATATGTCTGTCAGATAGACTAGGCCAGAAGGCTAAAGATGATGCTCCACACTATAGAGAGTTTTGAGTGACTATTCAGGTAGAAAACTTTCTCTGTCATCTTCTCATTTGGAAAGCTACTAACCCACACTCCCGTTATACTCAGGTAATCAATTTTATTCTTTCTCAAGTCTTAGATGGAATTGAAGACCAGGTAGCTTAGTTTTACAAGTAAGCTTAGTTGTTTAGAGGTTAAGATTTTTTAGGTCTAGATAGATGTTTTAAGTTCATAATGATGAGATATGATAGATATAAATTTTAATTCTGAATTTTAGATGAACCAAGATAGGAAAGATGTTTTCTTCAAGGATGCCAAATACAAATAGCCAACACACTAAGAATGTAACATTTATATAATTCCTGATTGTGTCAAGTTCTTCTTGCTGTAGATAGTTTATTGTATATATGTGTAATAATATAAATATATATGTAAAAATAAAGATATTTTTAAAAAGAAAAAGAAAAAAGAAAAACATAGCAATTATAAAATCATATTAAAAATAAAATGTGGAAAACTTTAGTCTTAAGAAAAATCATATCAGCATCAGAGGAAATAGAACCTAGAAAAACAAAGTAAAAATATTAACATGAGTGAGCTCATTTTTATTTTTAATTGAAAACAATCATAAAATATAACTATTTCCCCTTCAGTAAACTCTCCAGATCCTTCCCAGTTCCATACTCATCCAACTTTATGCTCCCAACAAAACAAAATAATCAACACACACACATTCAAAATGGAAATCAAAATAAATAATCAAAACACTAATAAAACAAAACAAAACAACATGAGACAAGAAGTCAACAAAAATACCATTGAGTTCATGTGATGTTATCTAGCCACTTCTAGGCACAGGACCTGCTCTGAGGTATGGTTAATATATCCAGTCAGATTCCACTATAGCAAACTTATTTTCCCTTCTCCAGTGGGTGTCAGTTGCAGATAGTTTCTTGGTTAGGAGTTGGGGCTCATGTCCATTTTTCTACTCAGTGCTGAGACCCCACATGGCTTGAACCTGTTCAGGCCCTGTGCATGATATCACCGTCTCTTTGAATTCATATATGTATCAATTTTGTTGTGTCTAAAGACAATGTTTCCTTGGAGTTTTCCATTACCTCTGGCTTTTTATAACCTTTCACTCCCTCTTCCAAATAGATCCCTGAATTTTCAGGGGAGGGCTTTGATGAATAAATTCCATTTAAGACTTGTAGGAGAATGTTAATTCAGAATATTGATGTTCTGGCAAGAGATCATATCCAAAGATATTCTAGGTCTGTGTGATCTGGCTGGAATACAAACATGCTTCTAATCCAGGAGACAGAGGCAACAGATCTGAGTTCAATGCCGGGCTGGTATAGATCAAGTATCAGGTAAAGAAAAGCTTAGATCCAGGCTGGGTAATACATGTCTTTAATATCAAACAAAGGTAAAGTTGATTTATAGAAGGAAGCACCCATGTTTGAAAGTGATGTCTAATTGAGTGGCAAAAAATGTGATGAATTAGAAAATATTTGACAGAATTGGATACACCCAACTCTCACAAGAAGAGAGTGGAAAAGGAAGCTACTTAAGAGGCAGTTTTTCCAAGAGAGGAGGCAGTTTTACCAGGACAGTGATAGAGAGATGTGTTGCTGAGAAAGAACTCAGGTAAAGATGGAACAGGCCAGAAAGTGAGAAGAAGCCAGAAGATTAGAGCAGATTGCTGAGTTAGAGGCCAAACAGAACAATTCTGGACCAAGAGAAGCCAGACTAAATAAGTCAGCTGAGAGAAGAAGTTGAGCCAGAACAGCTGAGTTGAATCAGCCAGCCCAGAGCCCAGAAAGAACAAGGAAGGGTGAGCTTATTAAGCAGTAAGTCTCAGAGGCTGAAAACACTCTAGGCCTAGGTTATGGAGGGTAGAAGCTTCCAGGACTAGGCCTAGGTTAGCAGGAAGAGGCAGTAAGCTCCCAGGAGAATAAAAGTTACTTTTACAAGGACTCAGTGCTCTATAGTCTTTTTGAAAATATGAGAATTGATAATGTTTAGCTAGACTCTACGACATCCAATACAACAAGATGAAAATGTTTTTCTCTATGCTCCTGGCCTACCTAGATCTAAGTTCTTGGCCACCTGACCAGTGTTAGATCTGGGTTCCATTTCATGGGGTGGGCTTTAAATCAAACCAGGTACTGGTTGGTTACTCTCACAGACTTTGTGCCACTATCACACTAGTTCACCTTGCATGCAGGTCACTATTGTAGATCAGAAGGTTTGTAGCTGTTTCCCTTTCTCTTCTGGTAGCAGGCAACTTGCATTCCAGTACCAAATACTACTGATCTGCTAAACTTGAGTGGTTCTCAGCCTGTGGGTCGTGACCCTCATAGGGGTCACATATGAAACATCCTGCACATCAGATATTTATATGATTCATAACAGTAGCTAAATTACAGTTATGAAGGAGCAGCAAAAATTTTCTTATGGCGTATGGTCACCATAACATAAAGAACTATGTTAAAGGGTTGCAGCATTAGGAAGGTTTAGAACCACTGTGCTAAAGGAAAGTAGCAACAAAATGACTCTTAACAACATTCTGCTATACTCAAAGATCAGTGTCTTGCTCAACCATCATCAGAGAAGACCTATGAATCCTCATCACTAAATGGGATCTTTCCTTTCCTCACAGCTGAGGGAACCTGTGGAAGAGGAAACACAGAGACTGTAAGAGCCAGAAGGTACATACCCCAAGGAAACAAGGCCTTCTGAACACAATAGGGCTGATGAACTAATGAACTCACAGAGACTGTAATAGCACACACAGGCCAACAGAGGCCTAGGCATGATGGGCTCTTAGTGCTGACAGTGGAAGCGGACACAAGCGCCCATCTCTAACCCAGAAGCCATCTCCATTTAATAACCACTCACAAATGAAAAATTATTTTTTTCTAATGGAATCTCATTGAATATACAAACCACTCACAAGGCCAGCTCCATGCCTAGCAGTAGATGGCGGACACAAAGTGAACTCAATAGTAATTTGGAGAAGTTTTTTGGTCTCATAATGTTTGGGCAGTTTTTGTTTGTTTGTTTGCTTGCTTGTTTTTCATTCTAAAACATTTGCTTATATATCATGTTTTCTGATTTTCTGTTTTGGAGATTTCTGTGTGTGCCAATGTATTTGTCTCTACAATATGTGTTTCTTGTTCTTTTTCTTTTGCTCTTTGTTTTTCTGTTCTTTTTTTTTTTTTTAATTCTTCTGTTTAGGTTTCTTTGTATTATTTTTCTTTGTATTATTTTATTTTTTTTTTTTTAGATGATGTTATTTACCCAGAAGGTTGAGATCAGACATGGTTAATAGTCTGGTGGTTTTCTTGATATCAGTGTGTACTAGCGACATTGGATCTTCTCCAAGACTCCTCTTTTGAGTTTGTTTTTCTCAATCAATCTATAAAGTCCATTTTTATGGAGGGTGTCATATGTACTTTACAAAGCACATATGGTCTTTATTTACTTACTTTGTTCCTCAAGGAGATTTATGTGTGCTTTATTGTGCACACAGGATTGAATAAATTATCACCAGGAAAGCTTTTACCCAAGTGTGCTATTTTCTAAGGAGAGCTAGAACAAGAAAGAGTGTGGATTTGGGTGGATGGGTAAGTGAGAAGGATTTGGGGGGAGTTGGGGTAGGGGGAACATAATCACAATATGTTGTATGAAAAACTATTTTCAATTAAAAAGACTATGAAAAATGCAAATATTTAAAAGAGATGAAAAACACCAATGAATTAGATAAGATTTGGATATATTCCTAGACATACACAACCTAGTAAGAATGTTTCTGGAAGGAACAGGGAATCTTAACAGATAGTAAGCAATATGTGAAAAGATTTGGTCAGTAATCAAAATTCCTTATTTTCACTTTGTTTTGGTGCTGTAACAAAATATGAGCCAAGTCATTTATCAACAATAAGTATTTACACCTCATAGTTCTAGAGGTTGAAAATTTAAGATCAGGTCATTGAAAGTTTTGGAATCTGTTGAGAACTAATATTTGTGCATAGATGTCAATCTTTCCCCTTTGTGTTTGCATTATACAAAGAGTTATCTAGCTTTCTGTGGTCTCTTTTATGAGGAGATAATTTTCTTTGAGAATTTTCTGACCTTATAAATTAATAATTTTAGATGTGAATAACCTAGTCCCATTATCTTAGGGATTATGATTTTAATGTATTAATTTTGGGGTCAGTGAAGGTACACACATATTCAGACCATAATATTTACTATTTAAATTTTGTATATGTAAATTGACTCATGGGTAAATTCTACCAATTTAAAATAAAATTTTGATGCCATTTTTTCTTAAACTCATTTTTATAAAACATAGAAAAAATTCAAATGCATTTTACAATGCCATCAATGTACTCATACAAAAACCCAACAAGATGCTATTAAAGAAGAAATTATCACACTACTATTCCTGAGAAACAATATATGTAGTAACTTTTATAAAAATACCAGCAAACTGATTCAAGAATACATGAAAATGTCCCTCATTATCACGAAGACTTATTCTCTGGGATATAGTTATAGTTCAATGCAGGAAAATCAGTTAATATGACTTAACCACATTAAAAGAATGAAGGATAAATTTATGATCATTTCAACTGAAGCAGAAAAAGAATTTTACAGTGTTCAATATTTTTTCATACCTAAAATTAGATATAGGAGGAAAAAATTCTCTTATTATTAAGGCAATTGTGTATAGTTATCACCCTCAATTGTGAGGAGAAGAAAGTTTTTCATTATAATCAGGGGTGTGGAAAGGATATTCACTCTTAATGCAGAAAGAGTAGTCTTGACTTAGTACAGAAATACCTAACCACAAGAATTATAAGAGAGAAGAATTTAAAAGGCACTCAGCTTCGACAGAAAGTGCTTGACTCTGCTGGCACAGAACAGGCTCTTATGTGGAGAAAATGGCAAAGGTGCCACCAAAAATCGTAGAACTGACTAACAAATTCAATAATGTTGCAGGATAATAGTCAACATGCAGAAATGGTTGAGAAGAGAAACAGATGTTTGAGACAGGAATGGCAGTCCTAATGGCTGGTCTATGACTTAGGTAGGATGTAGTGAGGAATGTGGTCGTGGTGGTGGCAGGTGAAAAACAGAACATCCTTTACCATCATGACTTTGTACCTATGACCAGGAGACTACCTGGTATACAGTAGACACTTAATAAATATTTGATAAACGCAAGCCTTAACTGATGAATGATTAAAACAGTCATAGACTGAGATTCACAAATGTCTGTTTAGTTCCAGTGCTGAGGTAGAATGATCTGCTCTGAAGACAAGAGACATGAAGGTTATAAACAGGAACAAGCTTGTCATTGATTGGAAAAGATTCTTCTTACATGATTCTAGTCTTGCAATATTTTTGTCCTTTTATGTTCTTTTCTGTCATTTGTATCCTTATAGTGTTAAATAGTGGATCCTTTAGAAAGAGGTTAGACACAAAGATGGGATCCCCAGGAGGCAGAGGGAATTTGTCTCTATGGGTATCCAAGGACACAGCTAAAAGTTGCCTTGTCTGAGGAAGAGGGTCTTCCTCAAACATCGATTCTGCCCAGGGCCTTCTTATTAAACTTTCAGCCTCTGGCAGGGTCATCCTGGTAACGACATGTACTTCTTCCTGTGTGCTCGATACACATTCTGTCTGGAGCATCCAGATTTGTAATGTTTTACCTCCTGTGCTTTATCTTCAAAGTCTCTCATCTGTTGCTCAGAAATTGATTTTCTCAGAGCAGACCCAAAAGTCCTGAAGCCCATAGTATGTGGCTTAAGTTTCTAAATTGTTGGTTATACATCCTGCCACTCCCTTTGACACTTTTTTTTGACACATATGAAAGATTTGTCAACCTTATTTTCATAATTTCTTACCTTTCCAAAACTTGGCTTCTACGCAAGCTACCACTTGTGATTTCTTCTCCACAAATACTCTGCATAACTACACTTGTAGGTTTAGTGACTGAGTTAATTACTTTAACTAACAATGTGGGATAATTATCCTAGCAGTTGAGGGAGCCTGGTTAAATACGCCTAACTGACTTCTTGACAGGCTTCATCTTCTCACTTAGCTGGCCTAGGCCTAAGTTTCTGTTTCTCAAAAACAGAGACTTCAGTTACAGTAAAAAACAAAAACAAAAACAAAAAACAAAACAAACAAACAAACAAAAAACCCAACCACAGCAAATGGGCAACCAATCAGAACTGGCCAAGACATCTGTCGAGGAGAGAAGGTTATTCAAATGCTGGTCTAAGAGGGCCCCTAACTCATGACTAACTCCTGACTTGGCCCAAACTAATCTCCAGTGCACCCGTACCTTCTAGTGCTTCTAGTGTACACCAATGGAAATAAAAGATGTCCTAACTGTATCTAGAATTCCCCTAACTGGCACTTAAAAGAGCCTTCGAGCTCACCTCACGGACACCATTCTGGCTGTGTGGTGATCGCTCCATGCCGGACTTCTGCAGAAATAAACTCTCTGTACTGAGTGCATACTATCTGAGTCTGGGGTCTTTCCTTCAGCAAGTTTTGTACCCTGACACCAGTGACACATCACAGGCTCCCTCAGAGAAGGTGTTGGAAAAGATTTACAGAATTGAAGTAGATGATTCATTTCATCTAAGAGGAGGGCCCTTCATCCAAGCCAGGTCTGTAGCTGGTGTGACAACAGCCATTGATTTTTATAAAACAGCTAGAATGGGAAACTCCAGGAAAAAAAGTATCTTCTTCTATAAGAAAACTTTGAAGAAATGGAGGCAGGGAAGCTATAGGCACCAGCAGGCGAGGACATGTTGTAGATTAAACATGTCTGTGTTCAGACATGCTTACGTTTGTGTTCTCTTCTCTCCTTGATCCATCAATGGCCTTGTATGCTGTTAATGCCTGGGGTGGTTTGAATGAGAATGGCTGCAAGAGGCTCATAGATTTGGATGCTTGGTCGCCAGGGAGTAGCGTTATTTGAAAGGATTAGTAGGCGTGGCCTGGTTGAGGGAACTATGTCACTGGGGATGGGCTCTGAGGTCTCCAAAAAATTTAAAAAATAAAAGACTACCCCAAACCTACCTGTCTTTTTCTTCCTGCTTTCTGCAGTTCCAGATGTAGAACTCTCAGCTACTTCTTCAGCACTGTGCCTTCCTACATGTCACCATGCTCCCCCGCCCATGATGACAGTGGGCTAACTCTCTGAAACTGTAAACAATCCTAATTAAATGCTTTCCTCTTATTGTCCTAGTCATGGTGTCTCCTCACAGCAATAGAACACTGACTAAGACAATTTTCCCAAGTCATTGTTCAAAAATAGCAAGATCTCACTGTGAAATGCCAAGGCAGCTAGCAACAAAATCAACCTTTAACTAACCCCACCAGGCTTTCTTATGTGCATTAGAAGTTTCTATTTTTCTATACCAAACATCAATTTGTACATTCATTGTACTCTAATTCTTTCTCAGAAATACGTTAGTAATTGTTATTGCTTCCTGGTATCATGGCATTTAGTTAAACTTAATTTTCTTGTTATTGAATTCTGTTATGCTGGTCTACTTAAAAAGGCACTAACACCTTTAGGGTAGGTATAAATACATAGGGTTTTTGATCTAGATGTTGGTGCTTAAAATCTTCTTGATTCACTTTATGTACAACAGGCTTAATCTTAATATTTTAAATGAATGAACAAGATAAAGAATGGATAATATGAGTAGAGATAAAAGCTCATTTCAGTTTTCCTTTCTAGAGAATTGAAGAGAATAAAATCAATTCTTCTTTAAAACAAATAAAATATTGTTTTCCTTTTATATACCAACTCAAAGGATTGAGCTGTAAGTAAAGTTGATGGAGTTGATGTAAATATTTGAGAGATGAAAAGGCTTGTTGGAGTATCTAAGACACTAGTAATTCAAGCTTCCAGTTAGATGTGGTGTCCTAGTCAATGAAAAATTGAAGTTGTTTTCCTTTCAAATTTTATGGGCTATTTTACTTCCCAAATGAAACTTATTCATCATTTACATATTATTGTTGAATACACAACTAAGTCTTCAAACTTCTCTCTTCTCAATTGATAAAGTATTTACTGTTTATTACATTTTGCAAATTTCAATTTTATTAACTCATAGATGAATAAATTCAACATTTCATTTTGATCCACACTAACCTATTTGTATTCCTAACAAACACTGAGCACTGAAAGAAATAAATGCCAGAAGCTGAGCATTTAGAACAGGGAAAATATGTCAACATTTTAGAGAATCAAGGCTTGAGAATACCTACAAAAATTAAAACTATAAAGGACAATATCAATAGGCATGCTTTTATCTATCAATGAATCTATAACTATTCTATCTATTGATTCATCTACCAGTTTGCCTGTCTACTTACACACACACACACACACACACACACTTCCTTTATCATTTATGCGTGAAGAGATTGTGAGTGATGGCAAGTCTGAAATCCCAAGACTGAGCTGTATATCCTTTGAACTGAAGTTCACGGCTGTGTATTCTTGCATCCAGTTGCTAAAAACTCAAATAGTCTGAAAACAAGATTAATTCTTCTTTAGGAAGCATTTGTATTTGCTTTTAAAGTCTGTAAGTGATTAGATGACAGATACTCAAAGTACAGAATATAATATTTTTCACTTAAAGGTGATTTTACAACTGAGAATCATATCGGGTAAACATCTTTAGTGTGACATCTAGACTTTTTGACCAAGAAGATTATCATAGTGTGGGAAGCCATGCCAAATGCTGCCATGTCAGAAATCCCATGCTTAGGCAGCTGCTGATCTCAGCTGGAGGAGGTCTTTGTGTTCCAGGCCATCCTTGGACTTTTACCTTTGAAAAAAGTAGGGAAATCCCTACTGGGAAACACCTGGAGGGTTAAGGAAGTTCTTACAGAGAGCTATTCAGGCTATTGTGTTCTTCTTGCCTTGGGAGCTAGGGAGAGAGGGATTAGATTAGATCCTATTGACCTTACTAAAGTAGTACACACTAAAGAGGAATCTTAATCAGAAATTTCCTGACTTGATTCATTATTTCTCACATCTCTGTATCCTACTTTCAATCCCCACTCCCTCTTTCAGGTGAACCCTGATTCAAGTTTTCCAGTGGGCCAGGACCCAACATCATAGTCTAGCTAAATGATGCAAAAATGGACCATTGTAATGTATTGTCAACTATATATTTATTATTCAATCTTCCATTGAAACTTTTTCCAACATTAGCATCGTATAAAACTTAATTACTTACATCAACATGTAGGTGATATATTAGAGCTGACACTATCATACTGTTGTGTAGATAAGAAAGAATGATTGACTTAAAATTACTAGAAATTATAATTCAGCTTGTTAACAATGAACACAACATAAAGATAAAGAAGAAACCAACTTTTCCTTCCAGGGTATCAAGGTGAGCCATTTCCATGAAATCTTGGTATGCATGGCTATTTATTATCTGTTGGGAAAGCTCACTTTATTCACTCACAGAACATAAGCACAGGTCATCCATAGGGCTTTTATAATAATTATGGATTATAACAGCTTCTTTTCACACTAATGTCTTCTTCATCTTGCATTGTGTAAGTGTAAGGCCCCATTTCCAGTCCATTTATCCTTGCTTCATTTTTTGCTTTATTTATTTGTTTTTTACTTTTATATATATAATAAACTACATACAGCCAGAAGAACACAAAACAATCAGGAATTATATAGGTGTTGTATTAACAGTGTATTTGGCTACCTTGGAGAAAACATCTTTCCTATCTTGGTGACTCTACAACTCTGAATGTCAATCAATATCTATCATATCTCATCTCTATCAACCTAAAAACTTCTATCTAGTCCTAAAAACATCTTAATCCCTAAACAACTAAGCTTAGTTGTAAAACTAAACTATCTGGTCTCCAATCCAATCAGAGACTTGAGAAGGAATAAAATTAATTACCTGAGTAAGCAGGAAATGCAAGTTAGCAGCTTCAAAATTAGAAAATAACAGAGTCTGCTGCCTGAGCACTCACTCAAAATGTTCTACAGTGTTGGAGCATCATCTTCAGCCTTCTAGCCCAGTATATCTGACAGACATATTTGTGAACCAGGAACTATGGAGGGCTTGCTTACTCTGTCTTGGCAAAATTTGGCTCTTGACTCTGCATGCATCCAAGCTTGCCCATTTTTAGGTAGAATTGTATTTCTCTTTTTTCCTTTGTCTTTCTTTCTTAGGTATGAAGATAGGTGTTGAGAAGAAGGAAGGTAGACTACAGAAATACATAGAGATTACCGACTCCTCAATTTAAGGCCTTAACTGTTACAAGCAAGATTATTTTTAATTAATTAGTATAGAATTTTGTATATTGATGCAAAATAAGTTCAATTTTGATACATTGGTATAGAATTCAAATTCAAGATTAATCTTCACACACATTAAACCTATTTTTACTCTAATAGGAGGTAGTGTACCCATACAAATCAATTATAATACAAGGTTTACTTCCAATACTTTAAGAGTGCTATTGCACCCTGTTTAGGATAATTAAGTAATACAAGTTAATTGTTAGTTGATCAACTCATGACCCATGGTTCTTATCTGTAGCTTTGCTGCCTTTAACTTAATACCCTTACAAATCCGGTTATTAAAAAGAACCACAGAGAAAGAAACAGCACTGTAAAAACTGAGTGGCTTTAATTTTCAGCTTATACCTTCATGTATTCAACACTATCTTTAAGATCCACACCTGATGTCTAATGCTATCATAGACCCCCTCCCTCAGTTTTGAATGTGTCATTCATTTAGTGCTTCCTCTGAGCTTGAATTTTGTATTGGCTACTTAATAGCTCAGTGACTTTCTGAGATTCAAGTTTTATCTTGTATTAAATTATAGGCAAAATGATTTGTATGTGTTATGCTCTATAAACCTCTCCATATGTGTTTGGCCCCTGCTTGGTGTTTAATAAATTCTAACTACTGCTACTCACTTAGTTTGCTCTGAATCTCCTTGTGTGACTCTTAATCTGCCCACATCCTCTCTTTCCTGATCAAATTGAAAACCGCCATTCTCTACAACCGTTAAGATCAAGGTAATAGAAGGTGACAGGAAGGTGTCAGAACATCTTTTCACTCTATTGTGAAACCCTCCAAGCTAACCCTGAATGGTAATGACAGCTTCTGAATGGAGCCTTCATCAAGTTCTATCACTGGAGGTGCACCAGCAGCTTGCTCTAGAGAGGTAGAGAGGGTCGGCCTGAAATGAAAAAGAAATAATGAGGAATGTGAAAATGAACTCTGAGTCAGAAAATGAAACTGAGTCAGAGTGGAATCAAGCTTGCTTGTGGGTAACTGAGTGTCTTTTTAAAACTGCTAGAGATGTCTGAAGGTTAATATTTAGTACACTATTCTTATAGGTAAAACTTAAAATGAAGATTAGTCTATTTTTTTTTCTCCACCAGCTTTTCAGGATTTTTTTTGAAATACCACCTTGTTTAGAGTACAAGACATTTGCCATCATGAAGCTGGAGTACTGGTGTTCTAGTCATCTCATTTGCTAGGAGCTGTCAAAGCCACAGCACCAACAAGTAGCATTAGTTATTCAAAAGCCATGTGAGTGCTTATTGCAAAAATAAGCAACAAACTGGCTGGTGTACTTAAATATGCCTACAAGCCTTCATATGGTAAGTTTAGAAATGCTCCTTATAGTATAACATTTCAGATGATTTTTGTTTTGAAACAGAATGAACTGGGAATGATGGTGCAGGTCTGTGTTGATACAAAACAATGGAAAAATGGTTTATTTCCAAACCTAGTATGAGTGATTATGTCCTAAGAACACAGTCACAGGTGACCCAGAGTGACATTTTGCACAGTAGAGGAGGTTATATGAACTTTTGCAATCACAAATCAATTCATTTACTAAATATATTGGTAGGGACCTCAGGTTTATAACAGAAGATTATAGAGAAGTGCATAAATTTCTGCTAAGAGCTTTAAATGTTATCTGATGACATTCTTTGTTTTTTGGATGGTGAACATCAATGTTTCTAAAATGTAACCTAATAATCACAAAAAATGTGAAGTTAGATACAGAGGTTGGTGACAAATGGTTATTAAGGGGATTAAAGACAGCCCAGAATAATCTTCACTCTCAGTCTGTTGCCTTCCATCTCTCCAACTCCATGAAGTTTTTCTTACTTAGTCAGTCTGCAGAATCTTCAGGATAATTGTAAAATTTTCAGTAAACTTTATAATAGAGACCTATTAGTGACAACTCCTGTCACAAGTGAATAAATATGTTCCTACTCCCACATCCTGTCAGTGTTATTCCCCTTTCCCAACTGTTCTTTGCTGTTCTTCCTGTTGATCAGGCATTACATTTTGGGTACACAAAAACCAAATGTTTTATGTCCGATGGTGCCTAGAATTCTCATCCTTAGGATCTATTTAAGATAAGAATGAGAAAGCAGGAAAGACATTTTCAGGAGAAAGAAATAGCTATCAAAGCCATTAGTGGAAAAATCCTGGATCATACTAATGCCTGTAGACTGCACAATCAGAGTCTGAATTGTTCCACTTTTCTGCCCTCTGCATCTGAAACAGCATTTACAGGTGAAATATATGAGACTTTATACCTACAGTCAGAATAATCAAGAACAGTAGCATTTAGAATTCCTTCTCAGAACTCCTGTCTTTTCTTATTTACTAAATATTATTAACAACCTGGGGTGAGACAAGAATGCCAGACTTGTAAGAAAGTAGAGTCGTACAGACTTGGGGAATATAATCAAATACAGTTCACAACTGGAAAGGCAAATGAGGCCTCAACAGTGATTATTTCCCAATGTAGCCTGTGTGCTTTCCACCAGCAATGTGTGAATATTGTTTAGCATGTTTCCAATACCAAATGTCTATATTATTATGTATGCTGAATACTCAGTTAACTGGGGAACATGGACACAGTCTCTTGGGTTATAAGTTTCTTTTATTTTTATGACCAAGGTTTTATATCAATTTTTTTTTACTGACAATTAACCCCTCAATCTTTTAACTAAGAAGGGTTGGCCATGTTCCCTCGTCTACTTCAGATATGATATATATTAACACTGCTGATGATCCTTCTTGTATGCATTCTCATGCCTTCTTTTGAATTTTCGAATAACCATGTATAATTTTCTATTATTTTGTCAATTCTTGTACTACACAGGTTCCTTTTGAAAGAGTTCCCCACCTGTTTTCCTCTCTCTGAACAAACATTCCCTGTATGTCACCATTTTTTTTTTTATAATGTGAACCATCTCCCCAGGAATGTCTTTCTTCATAAAGCTCAAGTTTTAAGATTCCTAGCAAGTATCAGTATCTCCAATAAGGTCTCTGTTGCACTAGCCTTTAGTCAATTTTCATGAATTTAAATTCAATAATATTGCCACTAAAATTAATTGTCTTCATACAGTCTGGATAAAAGGAACCAACCCCAAATTACTGGGTATCCTACATGAACATCAATAGGATGGAAGTGGTTTCTTAGGAAACAGATATTGATTATACTATAGAATTCCCAAACCCTTCCAGGCCTAGTGTTACCATTAACATCATCTGGATTTGACTCTATTAAGTCACTCCTATCAAGTGGAGCTCATGTGAATGATAGGGATGGTTATATCCCATACTTCAGAATATCTATCTACATTTACAAGTCAAAAGGTCATTAGTTCAGGTTAGTCTGTGGCTGGAAACCAGCAGTGCATTAGATTGACCATTACATCTAGGAATTTGTTTTCTCTTCTTGTTTCCAATACCAATAGCCACATAGTAGGCCAAATGGTTGAACCAGATGGGCCTTCTTCTCACACCTTTATTAGGAAGTTGTTGTTTTAATGTAAGTGTGTTGGGTCATAGAGGTACTGCAGAAAATATTTCCTTTTTGGCAGAGCTAAATCAAACTTCTCCAAAGTTGAGCTAGTGCTTACATAGAGCCTTAACCCTTATGTTCTAACATCTTAGTACAGGAAGGCACTCTGTGCACTTCAAAAGGAGAAATATAAACACCAACCAGCCACAAAACTTTTGGTATAGGATGCTAGTGGTACAAAGCTTTTGGGAGTAACCAACCAATATTAGATTTTACCAAGTGTCATGTCTACAAGATGGATCCCATATCAAATACTGCTTGGGTGACCAAGAACCAGATAGTTTAGGGACCTAGGGTGAATCAAATACTACTTGTATGAGAGAGAGAGAGAGAGAGAGAGAGAGAGAGAGAGAGAGAGAGAGAGAGAGAGAGAAATGACTCCTAATGACATTCTGCTATATTCATAGGTCACTGCCTTGCTCAGCCATCATCAGAGAAGCTTCCTTCTGCAGCAGGTGGAAACAAATGGAGACCCACAGCCATTTATTAAGAAAATAGCAAGAGACCTTGGAACACTCAGACCTAAATTGGATGTCTCCATCAAATCTTTCCTCTGAGGGCTCAGGAGAACCTGTGGGAAGAGGAGGTGGAAAGAGTGTGAGAGCCAGAGGGAGTGAGGGGCATCAGGAAAAGAAGACCCTCTAAATCAACATGAGCAAAGCTGCTATCAATTCACAGAGACTGACCAGCACGCACAGGGCCTACATGGTTCTGCACCAGGTCCTTGGAGTATATATGATGGCTTCTGGTTAAGTGTTTTTATGAGACTCCTGAGTGTATGAACAAGTGGGCCTCTGATTCTTGTGCCTTCTCTTGGGCTCTTTCCCTTCTGTTGGTTTGTCTTGTCCAACTCTGATGTGATAGTTTTTGTTTTATCTTATTATATTTTATTTCATTATACTCTCTGAGAAATCTATTCTTTTCTAGTGAATGAGAGAAAGGGATCTGGATAGGAAGGGAAGTAGGGAGTAACTGTGAGGAATAGAGGGAGGGGAAATTGTAATCAGGATATATTTTTGTAAAAAAAGAACCCATTATCAATGAAAGGGGGAAAGTCAAATTACTCTAAATTATCAAAGAATTTTTTGAAAAGCACAGTGAATGTTTAAAAAAAGTCTTTAAAACCTGAACTCCTGGTTCAAGTAAATAGAAGGCATGGATGCACACACAGTTATAGTGAAAACATGACTGATGAGAAGACAGTGTCAGCGTCCTCAGTTATTATTTCACAAAAATCATCCAGATCAAAATTATTCCTTTTTACAATAAACATTCATCTCTATCAAAGTGACTTAAAATGAGTTTATTTTTGACACATACATGTATATAATACATTCTTGATACATTAATTCTTCTACCTTCTCTCAGTCTCTTCTTACCAATCTTCTACCCCTTTCTTCCAATATGTCCCACCTTAATTTCACATCTTTTTTTATTTATTTTGTTATTACAAATAAAATAATTAACAGCAGATGCTGGTGAGGATGTGAGAAGAAAGATATCCATGTTCACCACTAGTGGAAATGTAAATGTAGACATCCTAGAAATTAGTATGAGGATTTCTGGAAAAACAAAAACAAAAACAAAAAACAAAAAACAAAAACAAAATAAAACTACCAAATGACACAGCTGTACAACTCTTGGAAATAAAACTCACAATCCAGATTTGCACAGGACAAAGACATCTGCTAATCTGTTTCTTGTGCTACAATTCATGATAACCAAATTATGGAATCAGCCAAGTGTTGTGGTCTCATGGGCATATCTATCTGGACACTTGATACTCAGTTAATAGCACTGTTTGGGAGAGTTTTGAAGCCTTTTGGAGTTGTGAACCTTGCTGGGTATGGGAGTTAGTTAAGGCTTTACAGCCTAGCTTCTCTTCCTGTTTTCTCTTTGTTTCTTGAATGGAAATTGAATATGAGTATCCAGGCTCCTGCCCTTTCCTCCATGTTTTCACTGTCATCATCCCTGCAGTGATGGGCTGGAGTACCCCATGACTATAATTCAAAATCAACCTCTTCTCCTTCCCTTAAGTTGCTTCCATCAGAGTATTTTATTGCATCAGTTAAAGAGTAATTGTGATGCCTGATGTCTGTCAACAGATGAATGAATAAAGGCAATGTAATGAATATCTATATCACACACACACACACACACACACACACACACACACACACACACAAAGTTTGAATCAGCAATGAAGAAGGAAATTGCATCATTTGCAAGAAAATAAATAGAATTGAACATAACCCTATTAAACAAAAGAAGCCAGACACAGAAAGGCAAGCATGACATGTTTTCTCTTAAAAGTGGAACCTAAAATGTACATAATACACATGTGCACAGACATACGTGTTAGTACATATACACATACACATTACAAAATGAGAAGAATAAGGCAAATACTAAGGTCAAAATATGTGATATAACTGGACAAAATACCATTATGAAGTCTACTACTTTGGATGATGAATATACACTTATTAAAATTAAAATAAAGAATATATATGCAATCCCAATTTCTTAGATATTTTTTAAAATATGTGAATCTAAAAGCATTTAAGAAACGCTATGAAAGAGTTAGGCATGGCAGATGGATTGAGTTGAGTTACTTGGGTTCTCAGTTGTCAGCCTAGTCAAAGATGTGCTTCACCCAGGTTTTGGTTGATTTTTGGCCTGTAAATGTGTCCCCATAATGAGTTAGTATACATTTGGAGTGAAAAATATGAATCCAGGGGTTAACTTCCTGACAACATTTAATGG
The DNA here is from genome assembly GCA_907169655.1 of Acomys percivali. NCBI lineage: Eukaryota > Metazoa > Chordata > Mammalia > Rodentia > Muridae > Acomys > Acomys percivali. The sequence continues at coordinate 153,172,101 of OU015742.1, forward strand.
AGGAGGTAACTAGAAGTGTCTGGTGGGATCCTTTGTTTCCTTTGGGGCTGAATAAATTCTTTGATGTGATGTCTTTTCTAAAAGGAAGTCACTGACTTTCAGCTCACTCATTGTGGATAGACATGACAGAAATTCAGAAATTGTATCACTTCCAAAACTTCTTTTAACAGAGATGGCTCGTAGCACATCATTCAGTCTTGCGAGACACTCAGTCACAATATAATGAGGACATATTCATGATTTTCAGAAGGAATATACCTTAGATTTAGAAGAAATAATGGGAGTGTCGTTGCCTAAGGGAGGCTAGAAACTTCTGTACATCTTGATATTGATTTTTTTGATAGCACAATTTATTTGTTCAACTGATCTGGAGAACCGAGGACCGTAGACACAGCAAGAACATTGTATAGCAGACCAACTTTTACTAATAGATTTAAACACTTGTCCAGTAAAATTCCTTCCTGGATCACTATGCAATTCAGCAGGAAAGCTCTAAGTAGGAATAATTTGTTCCAGCAGATTTTTTTTCTGTACTACTAATACAGGTTTTTCAAACAAGTAAGGCTTCAACCCAAAGGGAAAACATAAAAACTCACACTAACACACATTTATATCTCTGAGTCAGAAGCATTCATGTAAAATAGAGGTGCAAAGTATTAAAAGCTTCATTCAGTAGAGGGAAATAATATATAGTCAGGATTACAAGTGAAACTGAAGGAATCACTATATGGCCTAGCTTTTTAACCTCTCGATAACAGAGTTGCATTTTTAGATCTATTATGACCATTTTTGGCTTGCTATGAGAATGGTGTCTCTGTGGCAACATCATATAAAGGAGAACATAAGAGTGGGACATCTGCATATTTACTTGGAGATTCATGAAGGGAATTTAAAGCATGTAGGTCGGGTTTTTAGAATTTGAGAAAATATGTGGGACTTTTAGTATATCCCTGTGGCATCACAGTGCAAGCATACTGCTGCTGCTCACATGAAAACCAAATAAATATCGACTCTCTGATTCTACTGGGATGCTAAAAGAGGTACTTCAGAATCTTTTATTGAAGAACAGACTGTATTAAGGGGATAGTAAATTATATAGAAATGTATGGAATTCGGCACTGCTGGGTAGCAAGGAATGCGCTATCTTATGGCTCAGAGATCATGCTCATATCCTCATCTTTGTCCATTTGACTTCTTTATGCAATATTAGGCATTGCATGGGCTAGTGAAAAGGGCTGCAGAAGTCATTTTCTAGGTATTTCATATGATGGACTTGATTTCTTTTTAATTTGTTTATTTTATGTGTTTGAGGCCACACACAGAGAGGTTAAAGGACGATTTGTGGGAGTCAGTTCTTTATTTTTACTGTGTGGCTTTCAGGGATTAAACTGGTTGCCAGGACTGGCAGCAGGCACCATTTTTTTTTTCTCCTCAAACCATCTCACTAGGCTGAGCAGTTTGAGTTGTATCAAGGTGTCTTGCATCAAAGGATTGTTCTCTCGCCTTCCATCACAAACAGAGGAGCTCGTTTCATTTGCCTTTAATTCATTTAGAATTTACCTATATTTCTACTCCTTGTAAGCATAGTGAAGATGGTGATAATCTCTCCTGTGTTTTTAAATTTATTATAATTTATTCAAATTACATCCTGATTGTTATAACCTCGCTGGTATCTTCCTGTTCCCATTCTTCCTCCCTCTTCCACTTTCTTCCCCTCCCCTAGACCTCTGACAGAAGGGGACCTCCTCCCCCACCATATGATCACAGCTTATCAAGTCTCATCCAGATAGCCTGCTTATCCATCCTGTGAGTACCCGCCAGGCCCCTCACCAAGGGGAAGTGATCAAATCAGGGGCATTAGAGTTCATTTCAGGGGCAGTCCCAGAAAGATATGCATGGTATATACTCACTTACAAGTGGATATTAGCCGAACGTAGATGTGCTCGAAGAGACTCCACCCAGCAGAGAATCGGTCAGGATAGTTGCTGGGACTCACTGCTGGACTCTGGGTGGAGCACTGAGAGTGGTACGGAAGAATGGGGCAATGGAAGGACCCAGAGGGTTCAGGAGCCCCACAAGGAAACCATGAGGGCCAGTGGATCTGGACTCAGGGGGCCCTACACAAACTGTTGCACAACCAAGGACAATGCATACAATAAACCTAGGCCCCCTGTTCAGATCTAGCCAATGGACAGATCACTCTCTCCTATGTTTCTGATAATCCTTCTTTAAGTGCTAAAGAGACGATATTCTGCTCCACAATGGTACAACCCCAAAAATGAACAGGGCTATTGTGGACCATTAGAAAGGTAAAATTTCATGTAGCTTTTTTTTTTTCATTAAAATGTGATGGTGTTTTTATTAACAAGTTATGCATAGATTAGAAATTTCTGACATTTGAATTTTATCTTTATTTTAAAAGTATTTAAATGTGGCATGGTTGAAAATAGAGCATATAGTTCATGTATCTATTAAGTCTTTAGTTTCCTCTTGGTTATCAATTATCTGTATTTCTCTTTAAATATTTGTAAGTAGATAAAGCAGATCTTTGAGGATTTCTTCAGGACAGAATTTTTGGAAAAGCCTTTTATCTCTTTTGTGAGCTTACTCTAATCACCTGAAAATAGCTAATTTTTTTCTACAATAGTGACAAATGACCTCATTTCCTGGAAGGTGGAAGACTTTGTTGCGCATTTAGATGTTTTACTGTTATGAACTTTTTAAATTCATAATTTGGGTAGCAATATCATTTTCTTCTTTTATATTTATTTACTTTATGTATGAGTGTTCTGTCTGCATGTACACCTACATGTCAGAGAAGAGCATCAGATCATATTATAGATGGTTGTGAGCCACCATGTAGTTGCTAGGAATTGAACTCAGGACCTCTGCAAGAGCAGCCAGTGCTCTTAACCTCTGAGCCATCTCTCAAGCCCCATGATATCTTTTTCTTAATGATTCTTAAAAATTGGTCCTCCAAGGTTATGAGGACCCATTGCAAATGAAGCCCACGTTGTGTTACTTCATATTACCAAAAACCAGTCAGTTTCTCTTCTGAAACATACATGAATGTGGAATTTAATGAGACATCGCCTCTCTAATCTACAATGTTCTCACAGGGAACTCTCCAGTGTTGCTTAAATATTTCTTTTTCAAATCTGATGTAGAAGTAGGAGTTAGCTTCTTTTGGTCTTCTATTACACTGCTGTATTTTAGCCCAGTCACAGAGATGTTCTTGGAATCACAGAAGAGGCAATTTACTGATTCTCATCAGGCAGTCTTGGCATTGGCATCTATTTTGTTAAAGTCCTCAAAAGATGTTTTATCAGCCTGCCAAATGGAACAATCTCTTTGCCTTTTTCCCTGAAGCCAATAATTAATTAATTGACATACGCTAGAAAAAAATGTAGTTTGTAAGTCAATATGGTGATGGGAAACTCCTTAACAAGTTCCAGGGAATCGCAATGTGGATTGGGAAGCCCCAAAACAAAACTTTTTAGCTCAGTTTCCAGGGAGTGCATAGACAGTGTCAGAATGCCTGATCCTTCGGCCTATTTTAAGAGTTGCTATGACAATCTTTTTTTTAATGTAGACTTTCACTCTTTCTGGATATCCTTACCGAAGACTTATAAAGACAGGTAGCAAAAGAGGAAGCTCACCTTGGTCCTCCAGGAGGAAGGAAGGGTAGGGACGTACAGCTGAGAGCAAGGAGTCGCACAGAGTTAGATTCCTTAGAACTCATCCTTGGTTCTGATGCTGCCTGTAAAAATTTATTATTATTTTTTTGTCCTCTAGAATAATTTTCTATAATTCTGATAAAGTTTTCAAAATTTTCTTACTAACCTATAAATTGACAATTTTTAAATATCTCTTTTTATGTGATCTAAGTTGCAGTTAAGGCAAACTCCATATTCATCTTTTGTTTTATTGCCTAGTATTTAATTTTAGGATATATTTATCTAAATATTTATAGGTTGAATTAGCATAATTATCAAACATAAAACCAAGTGGGGTGCCAAATGTTTCATTTTTCCCTTCGAAACAGATTTTTTTTTCTCTTTAAATTCTGTTTCCAATGCTAATGGAGGTGGGTTTTTTTTTTCCTAAAAACTGTAATCTTTTATGTTAACTGGTAAATTTGTATTGGGATCAGAATTATGGTTTGCTTGTGGGAACAACTTCCTGAAGTCTCACTCTGAAGTTGGTCCCTTCCACTACTGATTTTAACCTACACATTTTTAGGATTGCAAGAGAGTTTAAGGAACTGGGTGATCACCCCTCTGTGTGGATTCAGCTAAACCAATAATCTTTCTCCAGGCCCAAGAATCACATATGCTGTTTGGGCACTTCACTTTAAGGTCACTGCATACCCTGTTGAGTTGAGGGGAGCAGGTGCTTCTTATCTTTGATAATATCTTTGTTGATTATTCATTTCTAAACCAAATGGAGTGAGGTTTTAATGTACGGAAGAAGGAGACAGAAAAACAAAAATTCAGATTAGCTATCGGAGGGGCGACAAAAGAGAGTGGCTAAATGGGAGCAAAGCAAGGGTTGTGGCACGTGCTCTCCTAATGCTCATCTACAGTAGAGGAGAGCCATTCAACAGCTACTTCAGACTCAACCTTTAGTGGGCCTTCAACCAAAGAAGGGGCAGTCAGCTCTAGAAAGGAGTCACCAGGATCCAGGCAAGGAGGCACACAGATCGTGACCACATGTGCTGGTGTCTGATGCCAATAACAATGTGGATTCAGTAAAAGTGGATCACCCTCTGGGTCTCACATTAAGTCACCAATACTGTCCCTTTAATACACAGCCCTTGTTCCAAAAGAACACAGATTTAAAATGGAAGAGGTCTCACGAGCTTTCATACTTACAGAACTACAGCAAGAGGCATAAGTTGGTGCATTTACCAAATATAAGATCAATTACATGGTGACACATACGAGGGACTCTCTGCTATACGTCTCAGGTGCTGTCTGATGATACTTTTAGCTTTTGGGCTGGTGAAGACTTCTGGCCTGCCTGTTAATACATTCCAAAAGTTCTACCTACCTATCAAAGACATTGAGTCAAATTCCAAGGTTAGGGACAAATGCTGTTGAAGGGAAATGAAGTCAATGCTGGCCCTCAGTCTGCAGTACATAATCTTTCAATCGCTGCATTCCATTCAGTTCATCATTCTGTAGGGTCTTCAATGTAAATGTACATTTCCAGAGATCTTCAGTTCACACGTGAAGAAATATCATGTACTTGAGGCCTTCCTAGTCTACATATTGTATCTTTAAAAAACAAAACAAAACAAAACAAAAACCTAAGTATAGACCTGAGTGAAAATAATAAAATCCATAGCCAGGTATTATAACAAATTTTATCTTTCTTATAGCACATTCTTTATTCATAAGAAGTTAATTTCTTTTCTGCTTATTTCACTAAACTATAATCCCTCTGATGGTAGACTCTATTCATTCATGTTATTTTGATGCCTGGCATAAGGTGAACACTCATTATACATTTGATGGATTGAACTTTTAAAAAATACTAAAAACCAAACCAAAACAAAAGCCACTCTACCGTCTGACTTTAGCACTTTCTCTGTCCAAGGCACTATTATGACATCGGTTTTCCTAAGGTTTTTGAAATAGACTCTCTCCCAGTGCTTCTTGGAAGAATCAGTTTGGAGAATCTGAGTGCTTTCATTTTCTAGTGGTTTGGCTGTTTTCCACTGGGCACAATTCTGAAGGCATACTCATTGATTTTTGAGTAGAGTAAAGTTTAATGTCTCCAAATCAAAAAGCCAGCTATAGTATCCAGATTGTGTCCAAAACACATGTCAGCTGGAGGAGAGTCTCATGATAATTTGGTTTCTAGGCAAACTTTTATAGACCAAATGTCCACTCTGCAAAAGAATAAAGCCAACCAATTTGATATTCCGGGGAGGAAACAAGGAAGATATCAATAAATTATGCACCAGTCTTATACTTCGATTTTACAAGAAGTGGTTGATATATAAAGTTCAGAGCTATACTGTGCCCTAATATATGAAATCACATTTCTCAAATGTTAATAGAGTAAATTATACTACAGAGAACTCCAAAATAATTTTAGTCATCTTTGCTATTCTTTAAAAAAAAAAAGTAACAAGCAAGTCAGTTAAATGACAGATTGCTAGGATTTTAAAAGGACATATGCTTTAGTTTTATATGGCTTTTGAAATCTCAGGCATCAAAAATGATTTCCAAATACCATGAACTATAAAAAAGTAATTGAGTTTTCTGAATTACTAGTGTCAAGCTGCAAGTGAAGTTAACATGTGCATGAAATGTGGTCACTGTACAGCAAATATTCATCTTCAGCAACGTTTTCAGTCGTGCTATTCAAAGGTCGTCTTTTGTGTTCTCAGCACAAAGACATGAGAATAATTATAAGGATCTCCCAGCAGTTCTTTATCATACAGATTTTAATAATATCATATACATGTATATAAGAAGAGACATATATAAAAGTTCAAGACAGTATTTACCTCTTAATGATGCGTCCTCATTTTTGAGTTGTAAACTCACAACAGGTGCAACAAAATGGTTAATACAAACCTCAAGCTACTGGTATATCAGTTCTCAGGGGAAAACAAAAGAAAACAAAACAAAACACAAAGCTATATAATTTTTTTTCTTGAAGTTTGAAGGTAAAAAGTGGAAATGACTGGTACAACCAGCCAGGGACAATACAGGTGGTAAACTTTAACCCCTGCCCAGATCTAGCCAATGGACAGGACAGTCTCCACACTTGAGTGGAGAGAGGGATATGACTTTCTCACGTACTCTGGTGCCTCACATTTGACCATGTCCCCTGGAGGGGGAGACCTGGTGGCACTCAGAGGAAGGACAGCAGGTCACTGAGAAGAGACTTGATACCCTATGAGCATATACAAGGGGAGGTAATCCCTCTGAGGAACAGTCATAGGGGAGGAGAGTAAGGGGAAAATGGGAGGGAGGGGAGAATGGGAGGATACAAGGGATGGGATAACCATTGAGATGTAACAAGAATAAATTAATAATAAAAATAAAAAAAGTGGAAATGACTACAGCTAATGAAGCACAGTGGTCAGACTAACAGTGAATAAAGAAACGGGCCTACAGACATAGCTCACCTTAGGCCCTTGCTATTGAAACCTGTGATTGTTTAAACAAATCTCGAGGAGCACGCTTACCTGATTTTCCTCCCTCTAAGTCTAGTCTATCAGCTCTCGAAGGGCAGTTGTTGTTTACACATGAGGTTGTCCTCTGACCTCTATACATGTGCATGTAAATGTCCATGGACTACACACAAAAGAACATGCATGCAACATACATATAACAACAAAACTATCAAACTCCTAGAAGTGTCATCCTGACACTGAGTTCACAACACTTTCTTCCTCATACCATCCAAATTACAAGCAATAAAATGAAAATTTAATTGGATTTAATAAATTTAAAACTTGTTTATTAGAAGTCATACTTAGCAGTGAGAGAAAATATTTTCAAATCATGTATCTGAAGAGGATTTAATATTTAAAATATTTGAAAAATACAACAGAGCAACAATGAAGCAGCACAAATAATAATGACTTCAGTTCAAAGGCTTCCATAGGAAATACACAGAATACCACGCCAGTAAGCATCTGTAAAGATGTTCAACTTCTCTAACCAGTAAGAAAATGCAAATTAAAACTATATGAGATATTATTCTCTACTCATTAGGAGGGAAGTTATTAAAACATACTCACCGAAAATATAGCAAATAGTGGTGGCAACGTGAGGAAACTGGAATTCTGGTGCAGTTTGCCACAGCTTTCCTGAACCGTGTAAGGGAAGTTCCTTTAAACATTTACAAGCTCTGGTATCCCACTTGTGTCTCTCACATACCCAAATAACCAAAGCAATAATTTGACCAGATGTTTGTATCCACATGCTTATAATAATAATAATAATATTCACATTAATACATATAAATAATTTAATATTAGGAAACTCATAGGTAACAGAAATGTTGTAGATGCATAACAATGGAACAGTTTTCAACTCCCTCCCCCGAAAGGAACGTAGTTCTCACAAATACTATCCAAAGCCAGAAAGAGGATCAGAAATTTAGGTTCAATTTACATGAAGTAGGTAGAGTAGTCAAATCATGGAGTAGAATGTAGAATGGTGGGACTGATAAAAAGCTATTTCTCCGTGAGATGGGAATGTCAGTTTGGGAAGATGGGAAATAAAACTGCAAACAGGTGGCATGATGATTGTGCAGAAGGCGGATGTACTTAGTGACAAGTAAGTACGCAATTAAAATGGCTAAAAGGATGATTAAAAAAAAACTGTTTTGTAGATTGTACCTCAACAAACAACCAAATGCTTAATAAAGGAAATACGGATGCTGAATAAAATGTTTCCACAATAGGCGATCAAGAGGGAAATCATTTTTATCCCCCACTTTTACCACAGGAGAAATTGTGGCAATAATGACTGATGATTTCACAGGCTTGCTTAGAGATACCAGAATGGTCGATATATACACAAGGTCTGTGTTCTGTGTATACTCACGCTGGAGGGGGGGCGTGCATATGATGTTTCTCTGTTTTAACTGCATGTAATTTTCCTTCAGGGAAGGCTTTCTAACCTAAGACTGCTTATCTTCAGTCTTCTAGCACATTCAAGAAAACAAGCAAAGCCAAGCAAAGCCTGCACTTCCTGAGGAAGAAGAAAGGACAGATTTCTTATTCTAGAAAGTTTGTTTTGAGGGAAGAAGTCTGGTTCCTATTTAAGGTTAAAGTGTGTATACAAGTCAGAACACAGCTGGTGATCTCAGCACCGCCAAGTGCCTGCCACTGTCTGGTAGGTTTCCATAGCCAGTTTTACTAACCAGTGAACTCTGGACGACTCTCTTAAGCAGAATGGAGTGTTTTGAGTAGTGTGTGCTGCCATATTATGTCTTAATAAAGCTTTCTGATGGTTCTACTTCTGCAAAGGTGTAAATGCAGCTATAGAAAGGTCAGGCTATTAGCACAAATAGCTTCCCTTAGCTGCTCAGCGTTGAACTAGAAGGCAAAACCGGCTTTGCCTGTAAAGCAGGCAGAGACAGCTGTTTGTTAGGGTTTGGCCTCCTATTCCTGAGACTTCAGTTCTTTTTTTTTTAATTTTTTTTATTAATTTATTCATATTACATCTCAATTGTTAGCCCATCTCTTGTATCCTCCCATTCCTTCCTCCCTCCCGCTTCCCCCTCTACTCCCTTCCCCTATGTCTGTGACTGAGGGGGACCTCCTCCCCCTGTATATGCTCATAGGGTATCAAGTCTCTTCTTGGTGACCTGTTATCCTTCCTCTGAGTGCCACCAGGACTCCCCATCCAAGGGACATGGTCCAATATGGGGCACCAGAGTCTGTGTGAAAGTCAGATCTCCTTCTCCACTTAATGGTGGAGAATGTCCTGTCCGTCGGCTAGACTGGGTAGGGGTTCGAAGTTCACTGCCTATATTTTCCTTGGCTGGTGCCATAGTTTGAGGAGGACCCCAGGGCCCAGACCCGCCTGTAGTTTTCCAGGACCCTCTGGATCCTTCTAGTTCTTAAGGGCAGTCCTAAAATCAGCGTCCCTTCGCAAAAGCACTGTTGCTAATCTGGGGGAGAATCGATCATTGCAAAGGCAGGCAATCTTTTTCCCCTAGCACTGGTTTTTATTTTAATTAAATGTAAAATTTTATGTGTGTGTGCATATGTTTTGCTCGTTATGCCAAGATTCCTTAATTAAATTATATGACGAGTAGGAAAGAGACCAAAACATCTCTCCCTTCAAAGTGTGTGTGTGTGCGTGTGTGTGTGTGTGTGTGTGTGTGTGTGTGTTTATTCTTTGGGTTGATCATGGGGTACTATGGGAGAGGGTAGAATTATATAGATCCTTTAGTAGTTTTGTTGGTTTTCTAGTTTTGATGAGGAACTTCTTTTATGAATATGCCCTAAAAACAAAATTTGAGGGGCACAGAGCTACTATTTTAAGACCATTCTTTTCTTTAAAAGGAAGAAAAGGAAAAAGAAACCCACAACAGAAATCCTTGGTTTAGAATACCTATGATTTTTAATAGTGCCTCTCAATTTTCCCAATCATGACAGAATCACCTAGGAAACTTGAAGAATACTTGTGTCTGCCCATCCCCCCTTAATTTTAACCAGTCCTTAGCATAGAGTTGCAATAATCTCACTAGTGAGGGTAACCTCCTGTACAAGGTTAGATGATCTTTATTTAACCCTTTAAATAAACACATCACCACTTCTCTACTTTGAAGTTGTGTGGAATTATCAGACGCCCATTCGTTTGCACATTCTGTCACCTGTTTTGATGAAAATAACAACCAGGAACTGGGACCGAGGGGAGGACAACCAATTTAACTTTTAAAACTAACTAAGGAGTCAAGAGCACTGGCTGTTCTTTCTGAGGACCAGGCCTTCATTCCCAGCACCCATGTTGGACCCAAAACTTCCCATAACTCCAGTTCCAGAGGACCTGACACCCTCTTCTGGGCTCCAAGATCACGTTGCATGCATGTGATGCACAGACACACATGCAAGTAAAACTCACACAGTCAAATAATTTTAGAAATTTTAAATAAGAGTTCCTTTTTTAAAATATATTTTATTAATTTATTCATATTACATCTCAATTGTTATCCCATCCCTTGTATTCTCCCATTCCTCCATCCCTCACATTTTCCCCTTAGTCTCCTCCCATATGACTGTGACTGAGGGGGACTTCCTCCCCCTGTGTATGCTCATAGGGTATCAAGTCTCTTCTTGGTAACCTGCTATCCTTCCTCTGAGTGCCACCAGGCCTCCCCATCCAGGGGACATGGTCAAATATGGAGCACCAGAGTTCGTGTGAAAGTCAGTCCCCACTCTCCACTCAACTGTGGAGAATGTCCTGTCTATTGGGTAGATCTGGGTAGGGGTTCGATGTTTACTGCACGTATTGTCCTTGGCTGGTGCCATAGTTTGAGAAGGACCCCTGTGGGCCCAGATCTGTCCATCGTAATGTTCTTCTTGTAGGTTTCTAGGACCCTCTGGATCCTTCTATTTCCCTGTTCTCCCTTGCTTCTCTCACCTAGAGTCCCAATAGGAAGTCTTCCCCTCTGTCCCACTTTCTTGGTAAGTAAAGACTTTCATGGGACATGCCCCTTGGCTAGTGTCCTTCATTGCTGGTGGGAATGCAAACTAGTACAACCACTTTGAAAATCTATTTGGAGATATTTCTGAAAACTGGGAATAAGGCTTCCTCAAGACCCAACTATTCTACTTCTTGGAATATACCCAGAAGATGCTCCAGCACACAAGAAAATTTGCTCAACCATATTCATAGCAGCCTTATTCATAATAGCCAGAACATGGAAACATCCTAAATGTCCCTCAGTAGAAAAATGGATAACGAAACTGTGGTACATTTACACTATGGAATACTATTCAGCAATTAAAAACAAGGAATTCCCGAAATTTGTGGACAAATGGATTGAACTAGAAATGATCATAATGAGTGAGTTAACCCAGAAGCAGAAAGAGTCAAATGGTATATACTAAATAAAACTTTCTAACAACATGGCAAAGCCATCTTGAACTGTGAGCCAGATCCTGACCTTCTTCATAGTGAGAGGAAGAAACATCTGCCTATATTCCTGGTGTGATAGCAGAGTGGTTCAGTGTGCTTCTTGATAAATGAAAGCTTTTTCATGTGGCTTCCTAATGGAGACAGATACTAAGTGCCTCCAAGAGAAGCAAAGGGCAGGGTAGGCATCATACTTATTAGTATGTCTCTGACATGTTGAAAACTTCTGGAAACCTTTAACTACCAATTTTCTTGAGACAAAATAGGACATTTGTGGTTACTGAGAAGCAGACAAGATTGCATAGAAGGTTGATATCTGCCCAGCTCTAGTGCTTTAAGGGTTATTATAAATATAACAAGTTTCTATGTCTTTTCTTTGGAAAATAGCTGGTTTATGAAGAACGGCTGCCATAATAATAATCTCTTGTGTTAATTAATATATTCAGAATAATTACTTTCTTTTACCCCTACCCTAAGGAAAAGAAGAAAAACAAATTTATTTCCTATTTTACATACAAAGCCCAGGGCTGATTCCTAGGGTACACACATACACACACACACACACACACACACACACACACACACACACACAAGAAAGTCAGAAAAAGATTTGTTTTATCTCTCTGACTATTAACAACTCATTAGATCTAACCAATTATATCCCATGGTGTATGCTTCTCTGGTCATGGAATATTTGTAAAACACTACATTTGAGTGCTTTTCTTTTGTAGAGATTTAAAAAAAAAAAAGTACATGGGCGTCTTAGTCATTGTTCTATTGCTGTGAAGACAAGCCATACCAGGGAACTTTCATAAAAGAACACATTCCATTGGAGGCTTGCTTACAGTTTCAGAGGCTTAGCACATTATCATTATGGCAGGCAACATGACGGCACACAGGCAGGCTCTGTAGCAGTAGCTGATAACTATATCCCAATGCATAGGCAGAGAGAGATACACAGGGGTTGGCATGGGCCTTTGAATATTCTAAGTCCACCTTGTGATACACTTCATCTAATAAGGCCACACCTCCAATCCTTTTAATCCTTTCAGATAGTGCCATTCTCTGGCCACTAAGCATTCCAGCATATGAGCTGATGGGGACCATCCTATCTGTTTTGTTTTGTTTTGTTGGTTTTTTAGGAAAGGGTCTCTCTGTGTAGCCTGGGCTGTCCTGGACTCACTTTGTAGATCAGGCTGGCCTAGAACTCATAGTGATCAGCCTTCCTCTGTGCTGGGATTAAAGGCATGTGCTACCACACCCAGCACGGGGACCATTCTTATCAAACCACCACCATGATCTAACTTCAGCAGTCACAGGTATCTTGAGACAGCAACCTTTCACCATGGCAGTAATTATTTGGAGCCTCTGGAAACTGCCTCCTTGTTAATCCTTCCTTTCTTGTTTTAGGTAGCCTTTGGATTCTGTCTTTAGCTAATCCAAGTCTGACTGCAGCAGCATCTCATGCCTTGATAACCCCACACAACTGAGCTGATTAGAATTGTCCATCTTGGGAATACACTCCTTGTGAACATCCTTTGGCTCAACAGTGGCTTTGTTGCCATTACAGATGAACACACATTCTGATTCTGTTATGGTGGGAGATCTGACATGTGTCATTCTTGTTTACCACTTTTATTAAAGCCTTCTTTTTCATATTTGAATTATTCTTCAGGTTAGAAAAAAAATCACAAGTTTGATCAAAAAGATGGAAATCTGACTCCTGCCATATATTGTAAACCAAGCATGCCAGGAAGTGGAAGCAGGTGATCCAGGCCTCTGCTGATATAGCCAGCCTATCAGATTAAATCTATGTTGTGTTAACATGGGATTTAACTGCTTTTCTACCGGACACTAAGCATCTAAATTCATAATGTTATAAAAATTCAGCATCTCACTGTTATACATACACGAAGGATAACCTTTTTGTTGGTCTGTTTCCTTAAAGATTTTGTTCCTGTATTCATTTATTCATTCCTTATTTTATGCCTCTGTTTTGGAGACTTCACCAGTGTGTGTATGTGTACATTTGACTCTGATTTCCTAGATTATTGACTAGTTGTTGTTTACTCTACTTGAAACTTACTATGAAGGAAATGTTTTATATAGCACTAGAAATTCTCAAAGAATACAATAAAATAAGTTTAATTTTTATCTATCATTAATCTCAAGCCCACATATGTAGAGTTATTTCACTGTGTCTATGGTAGGCACATGACTATTCATTGATAAGACTGGGCATGAAAAGCTTAGGGAAAGCCTCATAGATGACAGTGATATTTCCAAATTGAAAAAAATAGAAGCTAAGTAGCAATTGGCAATAAAGACTAAGCGATCCATACTAAGCCAGGAGTGGTGACACATGCCTGCACTCTCCGCACTTGGGAGGCAGAGGAAGGCAAATCACTGTGAGTTAGAGACCAGCCTAGTCTACCAAATGAATTCAGTTCAGCTAATGCTATATACAGAAACCCTGTCTCAAAAAAACAAACAACAAAATAAAATAATATTAGAACATCAACTGATAACTCACAAGTTCATACATGTATATACTGACTTCTACCCAATTTTACTTTGTTACCTTCTTCCATTTTCCCTATCTCTGAAATCTTTCTTCCTAAAAATTTCTCTCCTCTCTATCCTATTACTTTGATCTCTCTCCTATGCCTGCCCCCCAGGCCTGTTTCTCCATCGACCCTCAGTGAAGGATAGGGCCTCAGGAGACTCATGCGGGATGGCATAGCAACATGACCAATCTTATGCAGGTCTTGTGCAAGTAACCACAGGTCCCCTGATTTCAAGAGTGCAAAAACAATGTCCTGATGCAAAATCTTGTCCAACCTGTTGCTCTTAAGTTATTTCTGCCACCACTTCCTGGTGTCCTCCTAGTCTTCATTATTTTTTATTAGTTTGCAACAAACATATATCTTATTATGTCATTTTTCAAAAAAAAAATGTTTTAGTTATTTCTCTTCTTTATCTTCCCTCCCTGATCCCCTCGATCATCCTATAACGCAGCTTGCTTTCTTTATTAATACCTCTTGTTTCCCTGTCATTGTTCTTTTTCTAGTTTCACCATGTATACCCATTCTAATAAGTCTTTATTTAAATACAGATAGACGTTAAAAGTTAAACGTGTGTGAAAATATGTGATTTTTGTCTCTCTGAGACTGGGTTGCTTCACTTAATGTAATACTTTCTGGCTTCACTAATTTTTCTATAAACTGCATATTGTCCTTTCTCTTATTAGTTGAGTAAAATTCCATTGTGTGTGTATGTCATGGCAGATTTACAAACTTGGCAATTGTGTCTTGAGGCAGCTCAGCAGAGCCGAAGCATTGTAAGGCTCAGGTCTTCCCTGTCTAGACCAGGGTTTTAAAATCATGCTCTGTGTCTTGGGTAGTGTAACAGGGCATGTACATTGGAGGAACAAAGCGGTAATTAAGAAGTTTTCATCCTTGGTGTAAGCTTGTTAGGAAATATTATACATTTTCCTCAAAACCTACTTGAATTGGTGAAACAAAAATGGCAATATCAGAATAAAGGGCGGAATAAACTTGTGCTCTGAGAAGCAAACTCCACGGCTCTCCTGCTCCTGTGCTCCTGGGGCAGAGCTGCCCCTTCCTCCTCTGGAGTTTACCTTCACTGCCTAAATTTGGGGTGGCTTTAGAAAGAGAACTTGGAAACACTGCCACCCAAGGTTGGATTGTTGTTCCTTTAATACATAAATGGCTCACTGAAAATCAACTGAATCGTTGTCCTTTGTCTGTACAGAAAAAAAAAAATAAGCTCTGGTTCTTAGGTTGTGCTGAATTAATTAGGATTTGAACAAACAAGACTAAAAAAAATCTTACATGAGCTGATTTTACAAAGAGAGGAGAAAGAATGAGAAAACTAAACAATCTGAATTCTATTAGTGGAGGAACATTTGTGTGAATTATACCTCTCCAACCATAGAAAAGTATGCAGATACTGAAATATATAGACTAGATACATATAGATTAAACCCTGATAAATGCCACTAACTTGCTTCTTGGTTCAAAATCAAATAGTAAGGGGATGGAGAGACAGATTAGTTGTTAAGAACACTTGCTGTTCTTTCAGAGGACTGGGGTTCAGTTCCCAGCACCTGCAGAGTGGCTTACAACTTCCTGTGTTTCCAGTTCCAAGAGATAGTCTTCTGGCCTTCTCACTAGGCATGTACATGGTATGCACACATACTTACAGGCAATTACTCATACACATAAAATGGAAATATATTTACAATATTTTAAATAAAATAAATTCATATAAGTTAGTTCCACTAGTTATTGCTCACACTTCTGTTCTATGGATCCCATCACTTCCCTTGTTCTATATTTCCATTGGTCCTATAATCTCTAGTAGAGTATTTATGTTACTTAGTTTCAAAAAACATGATACATAACACCTTAGGAAGTACACATTCATGAGGCTCACAAATGTGAATATTTGTTTATAGTTATATATGTAATGAGCAAAACAAGCTATCTATCTCAGAATGTGAGCTCCAGGAAGGTGGCGTTTCACCTTTGCTTACTGTCAAGTCTGGAAGAAGACCTGGTAAAGGGTGTATATTCTAAAATAAGTACAGTGTACTTCATATATTTAGTTCTGTTTGTATTGTGTGAGATGTGCCTTTACTTTTTGTTGTTGTTGTTGTTGTTGTTGTTGTTTTTAATTTTTTTTAGTGCCTTTACTATCTATCTATCTATGTATCTATCTATCTATGTATCTATCTATCTATCTATCATCTATCTATCTATCTATTTGGTTTTTCAGGACAGACTTTCTCTGTGTAGCCTTGGCTGTCCTGAACTTACTTTGTAGACCAGGCTGGCCTCGAACTCACAGCGATCTGCCTGCCTCTTCCTCCTAAGTGCTGGGATTAAAGGCATGTGCCACCACACCTGGCATCTCTCCATTTACTCTTTAAATACAAGGAACAATATAGAAACTTATTTATGAGGCAATGCAACTGGTATAGTCTTTGATTCTATCTGATGCTCAATAAATGATTGCAACTTTTCTAAAATGCTCCTTGCCTCCCAACTTTGCAATAGGTATGCCCTGTACTATTACTCAAGAAAACATTTTCTTGTAGCTTTTAAAAATTTAGTAATAATTTATAATGTGATTTCAACTTTCTGAAGGGTGTTTGTGCTTAGCTGTTTGACACATTTGCTTCCTCTTGTAAAGAGTGTAGGAAACAAGGACAAAACAGGTTTCTGGAGAAAGCTGAAAAGAAATTTGTTTTGCAGGGTAGCAAAATGATGCAAAAGGAAAATTAAGAAATGAGGGTGAGGAGGGAGAGGAAGATAAAGGAAATAGAAGTAAAGATGGCAGAGGCCGGGAAGAAAAATCAGGAAAATGGAAAGAAGTCAGATATGGACAGGCCCAAGTGGACGGGAGAGACTAGATCCTAAACCAGTAGGAAAGACATGGTTAGAAACTTAAGATGGCTTATTAGGGAAGTTGAAGACAATAAAGTGGGGCAAAATTTAAGCTTCTGATATCTTCTTAAGACCATTGCTTGTCCCAGAATGGTGCTCTGCTCTCAGTATACAAACGAAGAAATCAAGGCCTCCAACTTTCAGCCTTCTAGATCTTACATACACATTTCAATATTTCATTAATAAGCACTCAGAGATATACATTTTAAATGCCAGATAGTGTCTTAATTTTCTTAGGTTGCTATGATCACACACTCTGACCAAAAGCAACTTGGGTAGGAAAAAGTTTATTTTAGCTTGTATTTCATTATTGAGGGAAATTAGGGCAGAACTCAAGAAGAAACTGAAGCAAAAACCATGAAGGAACACGCTAAGAGCTTGCCCTCTGTGTTGAGCCCTGTTAGTTTTCTTATACAAATCGGGGCACTTGCCTAGGGATAGTGCTGCCCACAGTGGGCCAGACGCTCCTAAATCAATCATCAGCTGACACAGGTCCTTACAGCCAGGGCCGCGTGACAGTCTTAAGGAGGCAATTCTTCCATTGTGCTTCTCTCTTCCAAGGTGACTGTAGGTCGGGTCAAGTTGGCAGTAAAATTAGCTTAACAAGTTTGAGTACATTTAGGGAAGTATAACTTACCTTTTTTCCAAAGAACCAAAGACAGCAAGTATAGTACTTAAGACACAGTTTAAAGTGCATGGGCTGCTGAAGAACTAGAAATTCCATGGGGAGAGTACTTGAATAATTCTGAGTCTTTCATTGCAAGGCTGGTGCTATGTGAATTAATGTTTTGTTTTGTTTTGTTTCCTGATTAAAGAACTAAACATGGTTTCAGAGCTATAAGGTGCTATTAGTCTGAATTAAATGATCCCATAGAATTTTCATAAAGTAAGTCAGAAGCAAAGATTTTATACTTGAATCCTGTGTCAACCAGTGTGGAACCAGTCTTATCATGGCACAGAAAGAATTCCACAGGTCTCCATCCCCTTTCACATTTGAGAGAATTGGCAACCGCCTCCCACCAACACCTGCCATTTCTTACCAACACAAAGGGTTGGAGCTTTTGTGTTTTATTTCAACCTTATTGTGTTTCTTTGTAAACCACACAAATGTCAAACTGGAGAGATCAGGTAGCTTAGCAATTAAGTTCTTTAAAGCTTTACCACCAGGCTGCGCAGGAAATGAATGTCAAGATCTGCTGTCTGGGTAATAAATTTGATTAGGAGAAAATGTTCATGGGTGAGAATATTGGGAGAGGAAGTGGCAATCTACTGTGGCTAGTGAAGCAAAGCTGAACGTGTGTGCTTAATTACCAAGCAGGAGGCCCTTATCCGCTGGCAGCGATCCCACTCCCCACGTGCCTTTGTTTGTTTTATAACGAATTATTACAGCAGACGGAGGGATGGTGTGCTCAGAAAAAAACAGGGTGCGCTGGGAGACTGTCTCCTGCTGAGGTTCTGGGGTGCGATAGCTTCGCCTTCATCTTTGCAGGCTGACCTGCTTGACGGAGTTCCTATTCAATTGTTGGCATCTTCAGGCTTCTGTCTGCATTTCTGAGAGCAGCTCTTGAAACCATCACAGAGACAACAAGCAGACAGTGCATTTGGTGGGTGATCATGGTTCAAAGACCTCCTGATCCCTCTGTGGAACAGTCTATAGACTTCTCAGCCCTCTGGGATGCTTTCTCCTTCACCCAGGCCATATCTGATTGGTGATGTGATGGCACTTCCATCAATCTTTTGGTTCTTTTTGTTGTTGTTCCTTTTATTCAAGGATCTCTCCCAATAAGATTGTTGCACCTTTACAAATTGGGATCAACTTCTTAGAGAACCTAAGGTAACATATCCTATTTTCCTCACTTACAAAATAGAAAATATTCCCTCATGCCTTCATTACAGATGTGTCATAAAAGATAACATGAAGGTACGTAGGAGAAAGGTTGACAGTAATGCCTGGCAAATGGCAAGTAATTATATCAACAGCAGCTGTTGGCCAGGTTTGCTCTATTGTACCCCATGCAGGCTGAACTACAGCCTTGATATTAACAGGAACTACTGTTCCAAGCAGACATAAGAGTTGACACGTGAGTTGAAGGCTCACTCAATTGCCTATTGCATAGGCTGTGGGTTACCCAAAGCACAATATAAATCCAAATGTCTGAGAAGCTCAAGAGTTTTTCAGGATGATACAGAAATAGTCAAGAATGGTTAAAATCAGAGGTTTCTTTTCTTTTTCTTTCTTTCTTTCTTTCTTTCTTTCTTTCTTTCTTTCTTTCTTCTTTCTTTCTTTTCTGAAGCATGGGAGAGAATTAATTCTCTGACCTTTTGAACTTTTAGATTCTAGTAATCACATCTACTCTCCCAGTAATTCTTTCATTGAGTACTGTGTTCACCGTTAAAAGAATCTGAGCAAGTGGAGACCTTGGAGGAAGGGGCTTCCCTGTGCATAGGCACAGCCCATGGCTGAGTGGCTCACCTCTGAAGTGTTTGTTTTAATAAGTAATGAGGAACTTCCTCACACACAGCCTAACACAAGTGGTAACAATCTTTTTTTGTTTTGTTTTTAAGTTTTTATTAGATTTGTTCCAGACATTTGGGAGCCATATAAATTCCTATTTAATTAAAGAAATAGATATAACACAAAGGTCTAAGCTAGCTGTAAAGAACAATTATGCAATGGACACATATCAAGTTTGTTTACAGACAAACAAGCATTTTCATAAGGTTAACTGGCAAGAACTGAAATCAGATGAGAGTGAGCTGATGATGCTGCTGCTGGGTGTAGCAGGAACATGTCAGTCATCTCTCCCGGCAACTCTGAAGGAAGGGTTCATAAGCAAAATTCCAGCTAAGTTCTGAATAGTTAGACTTGTAAGATTCAGCATAGACGATATGGTCTGTACCCCAGACTATCTCTGTCTCTGAGTGAAGGTGAAAAATCACAACTTAAATCCTTCAGATTATGTTTGCTCATCTTGTACCAGGTGGTTCTGTTTGTTGCTTAGTGGTTTCTCTTTCTGCATTCAGTCCTTACATTTTAGAATCTTATGTTAGTCTTCAAGTATGCTTAGGCCTGTCAGCCTAAAGTAAAAGGTTTCTTCATTGAAATCAAACTCCACACGTCTTCTTCCTCAACCCCCTTAGCTTTTCTTTACAGCAAATCTGCTTTGTACAAGCAGTTTTCAGCAGAAACAAGTTTCATTCTGTTGTTCCATTGAGCTTTTCAAATCTTCTTGCCTTTTGACCTTGGGCCAGTCACACTCTCTTTTTCTGCATGTGTCAGCTCAGCAAGACTTTAGTATAAATGCTTTGGCTCCTGGGTGGAGATCAGCCTTTTGCATAACTCTCCTAGAACCATCTGGTAGGGTGACTTAGCACTCAGTCTGAACGTGTCAAATTGCTAAACCCTGTTGTGCATCTATTAAGAAAAGACTCACAGATGCTAGCTCTTAATATTCATTTTTATTGTAATTTGGTAGTCCCAAATAGAAGAGAAATACATTTCCTCTTGAAGGCAAGAGCTCAGGGCTATTGGCATATGATACAGAGGACTTAAAGGAGTCCTGGAGGAAAATTTGGTCCAGGCTCATCTCTTTGCAAAGAAAGCAGCTAAAATACAGGAAAGACAGCCATGTGGTACTCAGAGCTGGTTGATACCTTGGTGTGTATGCAACTTCAAGGTACACTTTCCTTTCAGAAAGTATGTGTAATGCAGTTTGTTCTTTCACAACATATAATCAGAGACTTTTGGAATTGCCAGGAACCTAAAGTCTTTTGACCAACCCATTTTTGATGTTAGTGATTTGCCTAGGATCTGATATGTACATGTAAAAGTGTTCTTGAAATATACCATAAGCTCATAAATGTGAAGCAAAGACTAAATTCTAGGGATTAATGATTCTTGATCAGTAATGTCTTTAATACTGAGTTTGGTAATACTATTTTGTCAATTTATATTCAATCAATATCTAAGTCTTAATTTTCTGCATAACATTTAATTTTGTGTGCCAAGAATACTTGTATTATTTTCTTCTCTGTCTTTCTCATAACAAAAACACAGTAAGTTTACAAGATAGAAAGGAGCCAAATCCTATCATGAGGATGACTGTAGTACTGCAAAGGGTCACTGGGAAAATGGTATCCCTTGTCACATTTCATTGTAAGAATCTTTTTGTCTTCTTTTGAGTGATGATGTCCTTTGCTGTACAGAAATCTTTAGTTTTATGAGACCTCACTCACTGTTAGTCTTAATGCCTGTACTATGGGGTGGTCCTATTCAGAAAGTCTTTTCCTGCATATTATGTATTTTCTCTTCTATCAGACTCAGGGTATCAAGTCTTATGTTTTGGTCTTTGATCCATTTAGAGTTGAGTTTTGTGTTGGGTGAGAGATAAGCATCAATTTTCATTCTTTTACCTGTAGCAATGCAGTTTGACCGGTACCATTTGCTGAAGATGCTGTCTTTTTTACAATGTGTATTTTTGGCTTCTTTGTTAAAAATCAACTGGCTGTAGGAGCATGGGTTTATAAATGGTTCCCCAATTCTATTACATTGATCAATGAGTCTATTTTATTGTAAATATCATGTTGTTTATACTACGATAGCTCTGTACTATAACTTGAAATCTGAAATGGTGATACCCCAGATTTTTGTTATTGATTACTGTTGGCTATTCTAGGTCTTTTGTATTTCCAGATCAAATTTAAGATTTTTTTCAATTTCTGTGAAAAGCTGCCTTAGCGTTTTGATGAGGATTCCATTGAACCTGTAGATTATTTTTGGTAGGATGCTTATTTTCATAATATTAGTCTTACCAACTTATGAACACAGGAGTTATTCTCATATCCTGATCATATTCAAAATTTTCTTCAATATTTTGAAGTTTTGATTATAGAAGTCTTCCAAAATTCTGAAGCTGTTTTGAATGATATTGCTTCCTTGATTTTTTCTTAGTATGTTTGCCATTTGTATATAAAAAGTTACTAATTTTGTATTTTATTTTTAATCTTGGTACTTTGCTGAATGTATTTTTCAGCTGTAGAAATTTTCTAATGGAGTCTATAGTGTCTTTTATGTATAGAATCATATAATTTGCAAATAAAGATACTTAGCATTTTTTCTTTTTGTTCCCCCTTATCTATTTTACATGTCTTTACTGCTCTAGCTAGGACTTGAAGTTCCATGTTGAACACACCAGAAAAAGTGGACGTCCTTGTCTTGTTCCCAATGTTAATGGAGTTCTTTAGAATGTTTAGAATTATGGTAGCTGTATGATTTTTTCTTTTCTTTTCATTTATGTATTTATTTATTTTATTTTATTAATTTATTCAGATTACAACTCAATTGTTATCCCCTTGCTTGTGTCCTCCCGTTCCTCCCTCCCTCCCGCTTTCACGCTATTCCCTTCCCCTAGGTCTATGACCGAGGGGGACCTCCTCCCACACCTGTATGATTCTTGT